>JAGIQG010000038.1:7184702-8384702 GCA_024679065.1 Sphyrna mokarran | reverse complement strand
ATTTGCAAATCAGGATGGTGCACTTGGAGGGGAACTTGGAGATGGTGGTGTTCCAAGATTGATGATAGCCCAATTACAATAAAATGCAAAAAGAAAATTGGCATGTTATGGCAAATTGTTTTTCAGAATACACAGGAGCAAGTGCCCAGCACGCTCATTTCTTGGAATAGAGTCCTCTATGAAGCTAAACTTTAATTGACACTACCCGTGCCAATAGATACACATCCAAGTGGAGATCAGCTAATTCAGCATAAAAAAAAAGGGGACCACTACAGAATTTCCTCTGGTTTCCACAGCCCAATTATAAACTTCAGTAACTGAGCAATTTTAGGAGAACTTACGCAATCAATTCTGAAATCAGGAAGGATTCCTCCTCCTCACCCACCGCCCCCCACAACACACACACGTCAAGTAAACCAAATGGATAACATTTATGATGCAACATAATTCACACTCCTTTGCATTCAAACAGTGCAAAGCTCTTGAAAAACCTCTCATCATGGCAACAGTGCGCTTTAGGCCAAGCAAAAGGTCATTCAAAATATGAACAATCATACGTGGTTGCTACAGAAGTCTGAGCAACTGAAATAAGGCTGCACAACAGAGTCTTACCTTTCAAAAGGAAGGGAATTCAAACATGAAAGCCACTGCATTATAATCAGGAACCACAGGAACACTACAAGAACCTCCTATTTAAAGTTGCAATGAAGCAAAATAAGCATATTACTTTCATCCATGCCGCTTTCACATCAAACAGCTCACAAAGATGATCAACACAACATCGAAATTCAGGGTGAATTAGAAAAGCAACAACATTTTAAACAGATTTTGTCCAGAATTGAGTCACTTGTATAACTCTCAAGCTTACAGCGAGCCAATGTGGGTTCTCTCAACCAGGCATGGCTGGTCAATGAGTTACAATCTCAATTGTAAAGATTTGGTTTTACTGCAGATCTGTCAGTATTTGATGGGAAGAGAGAAGAAAAGGGAAAGAATGTAGAATTTCAGATTATAAATGGAAACAAATGGGAGGAAGAAAAGCAGGCTTTAGTCTATAGTATTCAAACATCACACGTTTGATGTTTGATTCCAGGCCAAGAAGTTTATCAGCAATTTAGTCTGTGTCTTTAACCATTAATTTGTTTTCCTGCTAAATACCAGATGATGATTCAGAACAAGGGCCCCATTGTCTTACATGGAGGTCATTATAAAGGCTTATTCCCCTCTATAGAACTTTAAAACCCACCCTTTCATTTTGCCTTCCCACCCCCGAGAACACAAGATTCTCCACTCAGCATTCTTGCTATCTCCTGCCACTTCCAGCAATTGCACCCAACAGCTTTGGAAATGCAAGCATAACTTGTAACAGTCAATCAATAGACAGCAGCGTATAGACATTACACATTGTCTGTACATTGCTCCAATGGGCACAATGTACAGGGGCTCTGGGAGGTAGAAAAAAATTGACAGCTGCAGAAGTAACAATACCTAGTCTGAGCTTCAAATGAAGACTCAGGAAGTCTGGGGAGCAGAGATCAGCCCACATTACATATTTTGCGCCTTGCTCCAGCCTTCAACTAAAAATTGAATAGTGACAACCACTCTGAATGCAAGGGTCACTCATGTTTGGAGGAATGCCTGGTTTGTCTGGCCAGATCAGCAATCCTTACTTGCAGCTGTGGCAGTTCTTACAATACACTACTTAATTCCCCAAGGAATCGGAAAATAAAACAGCCGAAGGTGTGTCCAATGGTATTCTATAGATATATCAGAGCCAGCAGCCATTTCAAACCTCGGACACTACACAAGTTAGGAGATTAAAACGTCAGACACTACAAAGTAGTAAACCAGTGGAAGAAGCAAACAAGGTTCTTCAGTAGCACAGTAATCCAGAGATCCAGGATAATGCTCTGGAGACAAGGGTTCAAAGCTCACCACAGAAGCTGATGGAATTTAAATGCTATTAATAAATGTAGTTTCAGCAATGGTGACGATGGCAACTATCAACTACTGGAAAAACCCCATTTGGTTCACTAATGCCGCTTTAGAAAAGGGAATCTGCCGTCCTTACCCAGCCTGGCCTACATGTGATTTCAACAATGTGGTTGACTCTTCACCGACTTCTGAAATTACCTGGCAAGTCACTTAACACAAGAGCAATTAGGGGTGGGTAATAAATGATGGCCTTGCCCTGAAATAACAAAAATAAAAGGCTTATTAAATTACACTTTAACCAGAGTTTTTTTTTTGCTTTTTCTTGTTGTTTATAGACAGTTCTATAACATGCAGGTGCAAAGGATAGGTACTGTACCTTGGTAGGATAGGTTTTGTTATTGGGCTTGGATAGTTAAATTTGTTTGGAAGTGGAAATTGTTAATTTTGTGTTTAATCTCCATATCTTTCCTATTGCTGTGAATTTAATTAACTTTTTGGAAGGGGGGGTAGGGGAAAAAAATAGTTAAGAAAGGAAAGGATCACATTTTATAATTGCATCTCCCATTTCAAAAAAAAAGAAAGCAAGTGGTCTAATTTTTTTTAAATTCACAGGATGTGGGCTTTGTTGGCAAGGATTGTCAAATTCAATCCTTTTTGGAATTCCAGGATTTCCACCCATTACAGGAAACCTAAGGTCAGTGGCTCCTTTGGTTTTCTATGAAACTGAACTGCTCAAAATGACCAGATTTGCTTTTGCAATCAGGATCAGTAAGTGACACAAAGTCACAAGCTAGATAGGAAATGGTTTGTAAAGATAGGAGACCATGCCAAGTCCACAGTCAAAAAAAAGACTTCACATTCACTAGACAGATTCACTTCATACAGGAACTGTAAAAGATAAGCTGATTTTCATCCCAGTCCGAGTTGGACTTAAATCAAATCCTCAAGTCAAAAGGCCAGTCAACTAATCTACTACAGCAAGCCAGTCTCATGCTCAAACAAGCAGAACAAAACACCATCCCATTTTTAAAAAAATTCAATGAAATGTGTTTTAAAGTATCATATGCAAGTACCAAAAGCTAGTTTCTATCCAACTGTCAAAGATCAACCAGTTTCCCTTTTCCAGATCTCTGTATAACATTTCACAGTAAATCACAAAACCTCAAGATGTGGGGAGGGGCAATCTAATTACCTCTTCCCTTCCGTATCCCCTTTTACTGTCCTGTTCTCTATCCTTTTGTACAGTAAAAGCCTGTAGGGCCAATATCTCAGCAAAAAACTAAAAAGGTCTGGCAACATTTACTTCAACTGCTAACTCAGTATAGGATGGGAAGAGGAGAAGTGCACAAGAGGCCAGCGCAGTGGGCAATTTTTGAATGTTCAAAGGATAGGTGAGTCATATTCCTACATTCTATTATTCATAGACTAAACAAATCACTTGGATTCCAGAACAATTTCCCCTCCTGTCGTGGAGGCCATTTGTCCTTCTCACCATCTAAATAACCTGAGCTGCCTCATCAAGAGTTAGGATAGCTCAGACAGCAACTTTCCGCCATTGGGCAGCTGGCTCAAGTGTGGCGAGACAGAGAAGGCCACTTTCTCTGCACCAGTATTAAAGTCAAACCCTAGCCTGGATATTTCTCAACCAGCTCCAAAACTATAAATTTGCAGATCTTCTGGTGAAACCACTCATCAATGACAAAAAGCTTGCATTTGTCCAGCATCAATTGTCCCAAGGTTCTTGGATAGTCACATGCAGGAGATCAGACCAAATGACCAAGCTTGAGTATCTCAAGAGAAGACAGCCACATGTGGGGAATTCCAGAGACTAGGGTCTTGACAGTTGAAGACATGGCTACCAATAGTAGAGCAATTTAAAAATTAAAGAATAAAGCCAAAAATTGGTAAATCAGAGATCTCCAAAGGTTTTGGGACTGGAGGAGATTAGAAAGCAAGATAGGGAAGAGCAAGGCTACGGAGGAATTTGAAAACAAGAATGAGAATGTGATCAGCAGGGAGGGAGGAGATCTTTAAAAAAAAGATTAAAATTTAAACAGAGCATTTCTCACCTCCTGTTTTCTGTGGCAGAAAGTGTGCACAGTTTACGTTGCAAAGTATTTCTTCGCTACCATTGTACAAGAGAGACTCAGTGTAAAAGATTCTGGCCTTTCAGAGCTGCAATCAAGCTCAGTCAGTTGCATAAATCCATGCTGGTCCACAGCACAAATTCAATTCAACAAGTTAGAAACAACGTGTGCGCGTGCGGGGAACAGTAATAGCAAAGCATTGCTCAACTGTCACAGCAAAGTCAATAATCAACTCAAGACTTTGATTAATAGGTCACGCCACTGATCCCACCCCCTTGAAAAGGCATTCTAGTTGTTGCCCACCGCAATGGACACTTCCAGATACAACATAGAAATAAACCAAGGCGGTCTCTGAAATCTGACAGTCTGCATTGTGGATGTACAAGTCCCTCCAGAACATTCAGAATTTATGGTGATGGAACACGATAACCACAGTTAATAAGGGCAAAGTGAAATGACCACCTGGTCTGGACAAATAGAAAGTAGATGCCTGAGCCCACGTAGGCTATCCTAACAAAAACAATAACTTCTGGCTAAAATGAAAATTCCAAGAGCCGTTCAAATGGATTTAAAAAATAGGATTTTTGAATTTGACAAAATTTACAATACAAGACATCATATGACGAAACCTCCCAAAACCAGAGGTGACAACACCACTTATGGGGCATTCATAGAGTCATACCATAGAATCTACAGCACAGAAGGAGGCCATTTGGCCCATTGAGTCTGCATCGTACAACAATCCCACCCAGGTCCCTGCCCCGTAACCCCACATATTTATGCTTCTAAACCCCGTGACACTAAGGGACAATTTAACATGGCCAAATCAACCTAACCTGCATAACTTTGGAACGTAGGAGGAAACCCACGCAGACACGGAGAATAGGCAAACTCCACTCAGACAGTGCTCAGGGCCAGAGTTGAACCCAGGTCACTGACACAGACAGCAGTGCTAACCACTGTGTTACCATACTGATTTGTCACCCAGGTAACAATTTAAAACTTTCTACTTGTTTCTTGCCTGGCCTCCACTCTCCCTCAAGCAATTTGCCATCTCTTGCTTAGACTGTGTTTTATTCCAATGTTTTCCACCAGAAATCAAACAGCTGCCCACAATTATCTTTTGAACATCAAATTGTCATCCAATCAGACCAAAAACCAAGCTTTCCAGGTAAACAAAGTCAACAGCCCATAATTAGGCTTTGGCAAAAAAATATTTACGCAACATTTAATCTGTTTTGAAAGTAGTTCAGGAATCATTTAACTGCACAGAAGATAGATAGGTAAATTCTAACAGTATGTATCATTACAGCCTTTAAATCGTAAATAAACAAAAAGGTTAAAAGATTTTGAATTCTAAATGGAACAAAGCAAGTTATTGGTGAGTACACAATGGCAATGACTCCTTCTGTCACAACTCCAATCATTGTGAGGAATAAGTAGCTAGGTTTTTATCCTACTTGTTGTGAATAGAGCACACCTGGGCAAAATTACACCTTGCCAACTAGAAGGTAGTGCCACAGCTGCACATCTAGCTCGGACACAAATTACTGCATAATAGCCAGGGTGTCATCAGGACTCACAGCCTGTGTGTCCAATGCACTCAACCGTTTTTTATTATCACATGGAATGAACCAATTTGGTTGGGCATGTGATATTTGCTACAATAAATGTTATAAGGAGAGGCCAAATAAATTGATTCAGTTGGCACTTTTGCCTGAACACTTCAAATGCCTCTCTTTCACTCTGGTGCTGGGACTCACCACAAGGGTGTTTGGGAATGTTTGTGGAGCTCCATCTTTCCTGCCAATTGTCAGCTTCTCCACATCCATTCTTCAACCGGATGTGGCAGAACCACAAAGCCATGTTCTGGTCAGTTTGTTATACAGAACTCAAGCCTGCTGTGTTCAGTGTTTAGCATGCAAATAGCCTCGAGCAATCATTTCAACAGATTCATATCTTATTCCAAGCATGCCTGGTACTGCTCTTGGCATGCTCTGCTGCAATCTACAAGCCAGGATTAATCACCATACTCGATGATGACAGACGAGAGGCAGAGAATTTCCTCCAGTCGTGGTCAGTATGAAGGCACACTGGGTTGGATGTGGTGATCTGTAGCACACTCCTGTGATCCTACTTCATCTAAATGCAGAAGGCTTCATGGAGTTCAGAGCCACTCCCACCTAACTGTTAACCTCATTGTCAAATAACTTGGCTGTCCAAATCCATCTTTCCAACAGCATGAAGGAATCATCGCTACAGGATAACTATAGTTCTCATCATGTATCATTGTGGCTGCATGCTCTCCATTTATAAGAGAGCTTATTTTCCTTTTAAAGGGCCAACAGCAAGACCGACATTCAAAGCATGCGCTGATTTGCAGAATCATCATGCACACAAAACCCCAGGGAGAAAAAAAAACATGTTTAAAGCAACAAAAGTATTTTTTTTTAATTATACATATATTAGAACAAAGCAAGGTAAAGTTTTGAATTAATGTTCTTTGAGGGCACTATTGGAGAAAGACAAATTCATCCACTATATTCAAGGGAATTCTGCACGTGCAGAACTTCACATTTTTTATATTTCTCATCCAAGGATGTTCTGGAAAACAGAAATATCTCCTGTTCGCCACAATCAGGTCATCCATCTGCACTTTAACACCAGATGCGAGGAGCTCCTAAATTTTTCTTCCAGGGTCCAAAAGTCAAGTACATATTCATTTCTATCTGTGTCTACAACTTGCTACTAATCACATTCATTCCCTTTCCAGGCATCACTTGCGCAAGCCTCTCCTGTCTCAATCCTCCAACCCCAAAATTAGTTCTTCTATTCAGTTGCTTGTCTCCTGCCAACCAGCTCATAACCTCTCACCCTCTACTCTCAATCTGTAGAGAAGAACAGCCTGTACTTTATCCTAGTGTCTGGCTCCCACATCTTTCAAAACTAAGATCAATGATTAAAAATAGAAGTCAAGAGGTTAATACGAGTGAAGTAGGCTTGCAAGGTGCATTATACCGCTTTCTAAAAAGTTAGGTCCCAAAGAAGTGATAGATTGAAAGCAACATAGAACAAGTCCAGATAAAGCACAAGTGTTTGATTGAGCTGGGATGAGAAAGCAGCAAACAAGATAACATTTGTGGACTGTGGCTTGCATGCTATTGCACCTTGCCACGTGTACAGGCTAAGCTATATATTAACATTCCAAATATACATTGAATGTACACTATAAATCTAACCTTGCTAAATCAGAGGTGAACTTGGGACATCCTACTTGAAAGCAACTAATACTACAAATACAATACCTGAAATGATTTAAATGGTTTATAACTTCTCCCCATCAATCTATTGTAATTCTTGATATTTAACTAGGTGATGTTATTCATACAGATGCAGTAAAGAAGGATTAGTTGATGCACTTTTATGTTGAAAATCATTGATGCTGATGAAATGCTAGAAAATGAACTTAATCATGATATTCATTAGATCCACAATTTAGTTTTTAAATTGACATTCTCAGCATCTGTAGACCTTCATGCATATAATTTAAATCCTATTCAGTCTATATATTTGTGCTGCCAAAAGATAACAGTTGGTTCTACTACCTCAAGTTTTTCTGGCTAAAATTTGATAGGGGTTGCATATCATTATTGACACATGGAGAGACCTCCAACCATTTCCTCAGATAATAAAAGGAATCCATACCTAAGAGCAGCAAGAATTGAACAAAATGCTGGCTTGTGCTGATGTGTGATGAATGTGACACATCAGTTTACCTCAGAACTCAAGAGTACAGTCACACCCTAATGGATGAGGGGAAAAGCTTTAAATACAACACCCACATCCTACCATGGGTGCACTTCAACAAGGCTTCAACCCTTGCACTGTATTGCTCGCTAATGCATACTCCAATACAAGCTAATCATTTGATGTTCATAGATTACTAAATATTTACTTGTTCAACACAGCAGTGTTTGAGATTGGTTGACCTCTGTACTTGCAATTCTTCAAGATATGAAAATTATAACCCAACCCTTCTATACTGCCAGTTACAGTTCAAGGACTTAACATGGAACGTTACATTCATTTTATCTTCTTTTCGATAGTATAAAGCACTCTTGTTATCGTGCTATAATCATAAGGCTATGGGTTGTTACTCTCTCCTTTTATGGTGACAATATGGCACATTTATTATTGCACATATCTTGTTTACAATGCATGCAGAGCTTATACATCATTTTAAATGGAGAAAGGTGGGCACAGCAATTAGTTCTTTCTCTAGCAATAACAGAAAGTGCAGAAAATAAGCAGCAGGTCAGGCAACTTCTGTGGAGAAAGAAACGGAGTTAATGTTTTAGGTCGATGACCTTTCATCTGAATTCTGGCACCTTTTGCTACTCCAGAGCACATGAAGCCCGAGTCTCATCTCCGTACACCCATTCTTACAGTTACTGCCTAACAAATAAAAATTGTTTCCATTTATGCTCATCTCTCAACACCCCAAAAAAATTGCCGTTTTGCCTCTTGCTCTCAGTTTTGTACTGGTTCAATTGATAAGGAATGACAGAGAGCTCCAATCCATCCAGTCTGTGCCACATAACATTCTCCACTCCAGCCAAAACCATATGATCAATCACCTAGGAAAAGCAAACAGGCAGGTTAAAACCGAGACCAATTGGGAAGGGAAAAAAAAAACGAAGAAATATAATTTGGGTGCTTGGTGAAATGGAGAATTCAGTATCATTTCCAAAACAAATTCATGATTCATTTCAAACTGGAGATGACTCCACTGCTTCATTCAGAACTCAAACTATTCCACCCTCCCCAATTAGCCAGAAACTCTGGGGCTACCTAACATTCAAACATAAGCTGAAGAGCTTGGCCAGAGGTCATTCAAGCAGCTAGATGAAACATCAAGTCATCGCAGACAGCTTTACACAACCCATGCCAACTGGCTATTTCAAACTGAAGCGTACAAGCAATATCCATGGTTTCACAAGAGCCAAGAACAGTTTCAGCCAGATGGAAAAAGAGAGCCAGCAGGAAAACTTTGGATTGACGTTTTGCACTGTGAACTTTGTAACATTGGCAGCTGAAATGAGGGAATATTACAGACTGCTCAATTATGTTTATTGCTAAAGCAATACACAAATTCAGTCAAACACTGACATTGAAGGGATGAAATAAAAAAGGAAGGGGTGGGTAGCTCAAAACAAGTTTGATGGCAGGCTGACAACATGGGCAGTCGGACTCCCTTGTTGATTTGTGAATGCTTTCTGATAGGGCATACATTGCACTTGCACATGCCCAAGACAAAATAAAATCTTGTACAGGCTCCTGGAAAAAAGACATTTCATTTCTGAAACAGTCCTGGAAAAACATGTTCCTGAAAATGAAAGAACCTTACCAACCATTCCAATGGAACATAAGATTTCGTTTCCGAGTGCTGATCAGGCTATTCAACTTGCAACCTTCTGACAAAGAAGTTACAGTTTCCTGCATAAACAGCCAGTAATTCAAAGTCACTAAGATTCAAAACCAGAAACACTGGGTTGGTAAATAGTATCTGGTGTAACACAAGTGCAGGAAGATTCAAGGCTTAACCATGGTCTATGTTGTCATTTTATCACAGCTAGCAAGATGGTGTGGGCAAGGCAATTTCCCACCCCACACCTGGGTGAGGAAGTGAGGTGGGGAAACCCAGCCAGGGATTCCCCTTCATTCTGACGACCCATTGCTGGAAAGTACATCTATGAGAATCAGGACAAGTAGAGTTGACTCAGCTCCAATGCCTTCACTGGTAAGGATGTTCGCCAACATACAGCTTGCACCACCATGGAACCACAGCCCAGGGTGAACAAATACTTGTAGCGGAAAGGAAACTATCAAGATAAACACCAGTTTCAGAATGGAGTCATTTAAATTGAGCAATCCTTAAAAGTTACTATTTTAAAGCTTGCTATTTTTAGACCCACCCCACCACCACAACCCCCTCCAATCTCAACACTCATTCTACATACAGTGGTCACTCCATTGTCAACAGAAGGTGCATTTTGCAAGGTTGGTAGTCATTCTCTCGTTCCTTATTTGAAGACAGACAAGAGCGAGTAGAATTCTCTCTCGGCCACCTTCCTCCCCTCAAAAAAAGTGAGAACGTCAACATCAGTCACAGATGAAACCTAAACTCCTCTAAAATGGGAGCTCCAACATCCTAAACCTGGAGAGTTCTGATCAAAGAACTGTTTCAGTATACTACACAAGCCTGTATTCCAATTACTGCAAGTCAATGTGGACACTACTAAATTGACTGAATTGTGTATGTGGGGATATGCTTACTTTATAGTCAGTCTAGATGAGTTCCAGCATTTAGACACTGATTGTGCCCCTAAGTCTAGGTTCCTACCCATTATATTGCTAGACATAAACACTTAAAATCACACCCTCTCAAAAAACTTACACTGCCTCTATCTTCCTTTCACTTTGCTCTGTTGAAGGAGTCAATCCATTCTATGATATAGGTGCTTGCCTAGATTGTAAATATTGACAAGCTATGCCATAAGTGGGTACATCAAAAGCCCAATCCTGTGCTTGCCAAACATGCATTTTGTGGTAGAGCTCTCTGAAAAGTGATCAAGAGTTGATCATTTTCCTTGTTTTATTCTCCCTAGCCTGGGGACAATAAAGCCAATTGTAGACCTCACCACAATACCTTGGTAACTTTGCACAAATTAGGTATCCAACTTACAGCCTTCCATTGTACATGGCTCAGTACCACAACATGCAATTCACTTTCCCACTGAGCCACCTAGGAAACAGTTGGATGTAATGGGAATAACAAGGTTTTGGTGGTGGTGGAAGAGAGAGAGCCTGTGCTAACACAGATGCCACTTTAATCTAACACGTTCTTGTTTCTACCTGGTCCATATCACTCTATTCCCTGCCTATTCATGTATCTATCCAGGTGCCTCTTGAAGGTTACTATAGAATCTGCTCTACCACCTCCTCTTTCCAGGCATTCACCACCCTCTGAAAACTTTGACCCTTACATTTCTTTTAAACTTCTCCCCCTCTCACTTTCTACCTATGTTCCCTCATGATTGACCCTTGGGAAAAAGACTCTATCCAGCCTATCAATCTTGTAGACCTCTATCAGGTACGCCCCCTCATCCTCCAACACTCCAATGAAAACAATCCAAGTTTGTTCAACTTTTCTTCATAGTCTATATCCTCCAAGCCAGGCAACATCCTAGTAAATCTTTTCTGCACCCTTTCTAGTGCATCAACATCCTTCTGCTAATTTGGCAACCAGAATTATACACAATACTCCAAATGTGTCCTAACCAAAGTCTTATACAGCTGCAACTTGATTTTCCAACTCCTTTACTCAACACCCCGTGTTGAGTAAAGGCCAGCATGCCACACACCTTCTTGATCGCCTTGCCCATCTGAGTTGTCACCTACAGGGAACTGTGGATCTGCATGTCTAGATCCCTTTGTATGCTAATATTTCTACAAGCTCTGCCATTTACTGTATAATTTCCTTTTGCAGTAAGCCTTCCAAATCGCATCACCTCACATTTACTATTGTGACATGCTGTTGCTTAAACAGAAAACTTACAAAACATTCCAGTATTCAAACAGGCTTCATGAGCACGACACTCAAATGGAAACCAAAGACCTCCACGTGCCAGTCTCCCCATCACTCTGAAATCAAATCTGGTTGGAGATCGCACTTGATAACAAAACATGAACGTAATCTGACTCTTGCGCATTTAGATGCAAGTAGATACCAGATGGCAGCAAAGGTACCACAGGCTTTTCATAATCCTTATACCTTCAATGTAACAGGCACTTGCTGAGGAAAGCAAAATGCACAAGCATTAGCGTACAGCTAACCAACATCATGTCTTACAGACCAGCAAGACGACGGCTATGTCAGCAATTGCACAGCATTGTTCTTAACTTAGTCAAGAGATTAGAGACCACATCGCTCCAGGCCATCCTGTCGCACCGTTGAACGTAAAAGCTTTGACAGCAGGAAGGTGGGTGGTCCTAAAAAAGAGAATTATTTCCAGACAGAAGCCATACTACCTGTTCTAAAATATTATTCATATTAATTAATTCATTTTCAAATAAAAGTCGATATTGGAACGACTGCCTGAACTATTGGCCTGTTGGACAAGCATTTGCCCAAAAAAACACATTTGGCTGCAGATTGTTGAAAAGAATCCTGCTTCAAGAATCACAGCACTTTGCAAACACACTTCCTCCTCGAGCCCGCCTACCCCTCACTGAGGGAGCCCCCCTTTAATGATTGACAGCCCAAGGGGGCGAATGGGAACGCCAGAGCGGCGCGAGGCTAACGACCAGGGACCCCCCCCACAACAAACCAATCAACGACTCCCCCGCCCCAGAAAGGGGGTGGGACCTCAGGACGACACAAGCAGCGTGCGCTTGACCCAAAGGCGTCCCTGTTAGTCACAGGCACCACCCCCCCCCCCCCCGTTCTTCCCCCTCCTCTCTTTCCTCACCTTTCGAATGCCAAGCGGATGAGAAAGATGCCGAACGCCAGCGGGAAGGCGAAGAGCAAGTCGCCGGCTTGCGGGTATTCGGCGTCGTCCGTGTTCTTCAGGTCAGCCCAAGTGACGTTGTGAGGGAGCCAGAATCTCTCGTTCCAAAACCAGGCGGAGAAGCCGGCCATGTTTGAGTGGACGAAGCAAGTTTAGCCTCCTTTCTTCTCCTCCTTCTCGCACTCCGTTTCTCTCAGGCGGGGCGGTACTGAACTGCCTAATAACCAGGGATTGACGTCACCGAGACAGGGCACTGCCCTTTTTTTATAACGTCATCCAAGGAAAAGTATTCTGGCGCTAGAAATGAAGCTGCCTGCATCTGGACACAATATATACTCTAATAAGGTATTATTCAGGCACCTCTAACGGTCCCAGCCGCACTTTAAAACATGAGCCATCAACAAGCCGTCAAGATAAGAGCGTTCGCGAGGCTGCCCTGGCAACTGTGTCTGGCATACATTATTCAGACCCGCACAATATTAACTCAGCCACCAATTGAATCTATCTGTTAACATAGCAAGCTACACTGTACTCAAGTGTAGCTTCGAAAGGGATGTTGGAAGTTACTGAGTTAACTGATTTTTGACGTGGGCAGCTGGGAAATGTTCAGAAAAATGTAATATTTTCCCTCTCCTACATTCAAACCATGTACCACATTAAACAGTACACCATTGACAGTTCACGTCTATAAAATACTCTATTGATTGATTTGTCACATGTATTGGGAAACAGACAAAGCATACCATACATAGAATAGATAAGGGAGAAGGAAAGAATAAATAGGGTATAGAATATAGTGTTGAAAAGATTTTTAAAAAGCATTATTAGTACTTGTGACTTACAGAGTCTTCCACACTTGTGAAAGAACTTGCCACCGCAATCAACAAAATATCAGCCAATTCAAAATATTAACTCCAACCTCCCTTTCCTCTTCAAAGTCATGGAACTCCGTGGGTTGGATTTTACCTCCTTGCTCAACCCAAGAGCGGAAAATCCCGTCCGAGGTCAACAGACCTTCCCATTGTCTGCCCCTTCCCCGTTCCGATTCCCGTGGCAGGCAGGCTGGCGGGCGGGCGGTAAATTCTGGCGCATGTTTGAAGATCCCCATTCAGGTAAAGGCCCCATCCTTGTCACTATACTGAAATGGCTCGAATCAAAGTTAAAAACTCCATGCTCCGTGACCGTAGTAAGGTATCCTTTTACGCCCTTCATGACCTGCCTTTGACATGGCTCGGAACACTATCTTCCTCTTCTGTCATCCAGTAGGATTAGCTTCATTTGGTTTTCATTCCCAGGCGCTGGAGTCTGGCGACTCGGGGATTTTCATAGTAACTTCATTGCAGTGTTAATGTAAGAATACTTCTGATACTAATAAATAAACTTTAAACTTTTAAATCATTTCTAGAATCATAGAATCGCTACAGTGCAAGGAGGCCGTTTGGCCCATTGAGCCTGCACCAATCACAATCCCTATCCAGGCCTTATCCCCTTAACCCCATGTATTTACCCTGCTAACCCCCTGACACAAGGGTTAATGTAGCATGTCCAATCCACCTAACCAGCATACCTTTGGAGTGTGGGAGGAAGCTGGAGCACCCAGAGGAAATCCTCCAGATGTAGAACATAGAACATTACAGCGCAGAACAGGCCCTTCGGCCCTCGATGTTGCGCCGACCAATTAGGAACAAGCAGTGACCCTCTAACCTAAACCATTCCTTTTCATCCATAAACTTATCTACTAATCTCTTAAACGCCACCAAACTTGGCGCATCTACAACTGACGCAAGCAAGGCATTCCATACCCTTACCACCCTCTGGGTAAAGAACCTACCTCTGACATCTGTCTTAAAACCACCACCCCTTAATTTAAAGCTATGTCCCCTCGTGCTAGCTTTCTCCATCCTAGGAAAAAGGCTATCACTGTCCACCCTATCTAAACCTCTAATCATCTTATATGTTTCAATAAGGTCTCCTCTTAGCCGCCTTCTTTCTAACGAAAACAACCTCAAATCCCTCAGCCTCTCTTCATAAGACCTGCCTCCATACCAGGCAACATCCTGGTAAACCTCCTCTGTACCCTCTCCAATGCCTCCACATCTTTCTTATAATGCGGGGACCAGAACTGTACACAATACTCCAAGTGCGGCCGCACTAGAGTTTTGTACAGTTGCAACATGACGTTGCGGCTCCGAAATTCAATCCCCCTACCAATAAAAGCTAAGACTCCGTATGCCTTCTTAACAACCTTATCGACTTGATTGCCAACTTTCAGGGATCTATGCACATATACACCAAGATCCCTCTGTTCTTCAACACTATTAAGAGTCCTACCATTAGCCCTATACTCTACACATTTGTTATTCCTGCCAAAGTGAATTACCTCACACTTTTCCACATTAAACTCCATTTGCCACCTCTCGGCCCAGCTCTGCAACTTGTCCAAGTCTCTCTGCAAACTATAACACCCGTCTTCACTATCTACCACTCCTCCGACTTTGGTGTCATCTGCAAATTTACTAATCCATCCTTCAATACCCTCATCCAGATCATTTATAAAAATTACAAACAGCAGGGGCCCCAAAACAGATCCCTGAGGTACACCACTTGTAACCGAACTCCACGATGAATATCTCCCATCAACCACCACCCTCTGTCTTCTATCTGCTAGCCAATTCCTAATCCAATTAGCTAAATTACCCTCAATCCCATACATCTGCATTTTCTGCAGAAGCCTTCCATGGGGCACCTTATCGAACGCCTTACTAAAGTCCATATGTACCACATCAACTGCCTTACCCCCATCCACCTCTTTGGTCACTTTTTCAAAAAACTCAATAAGGTTAGTAAGGCACGACCTACCCTTCACAAAACCATGCTGACTATCCCCAATCAATTCATTTCTCTCTAAATAACTATAAATCCTATCCCTAATAATTCTCTCCAATACTTTGCCCACAACAGAAGTAAGACTCACCGGCCTATAATTCCCCGGAAGTCTCTCTTCCCCTTCTTGAACAATGGGACCACATTCGCTATCCTCCAGTCTTCCGGCAACTATACCCGTAACCAACGACGACCTGAAGATCAGAGCCAGAGGCTCTGCAATCTCCTCTCTCGCCTCCCAGAGAATCCTAGGGTAAATCCCGTCCGGCCCAGGGGACTTATCTAACTTCAAACCCTCAAGAATATCTAGCACATCCTCCTTATCTACTTCAATACTTTCCAGTTTGCAACCCTGTATCCCAGTGTTCTCCACAACTACATTTACATCTCCCTGCGTGAATACCGAAGAGAAATATTTGTTCAGTGCCTCTCCAATCTCTTCAGGCTCCACGCACAACTTCCCACTGCTGTCCATGACTGGCCCTAACCAATCTTCTATTCTTAACATATCTAAAGAAAGCTTTAGGATTCTCCTTGATCCTATCAGCCAAAGTCTTCTCGTGTCCCCTTTTAGCTCTCCTCAACTCACTCTTTAGCTCCCTCCTGGCTAATCTATAGCTATCCATTGCACTAACTGAGCCTTCAAGCCTCATCCTGACATAAGCCTCCTTTTTCCTTTTAACCAGCGAATTAACTTTTTTAGTACACCATGGTTCCCTTACTTGACCATTTCCTCCTTGCCTGACAGGGACATACTTATCAAGGACTCACAGCAGCTGCTCCTTGAATAAGCTCCACATTTCAGATGTTCCCAGTCCCTGTAGTTTCCTAGTCCAACCTATGCACCCTAATTCTCTCCTAATGGCCTCATAATTACCATTCCCCCAGCTATAACTACTGCCCCAGCTTCATGCCTATCCCTATCCATCACTAAGGTGAACGTAACCGAATTGTGGTCACTATCACCAAAATGTTCACCAACTTCCAAGTCTAGCACCTGGTCTGGCTCATTGCCCAGCACCAAATCCAATGTAGCCTCACGTCTAGTTGGCCTATCTACATACTGAGTCAAAAAACCTTCCTGCACACTTTGTACAAAAACTGACCCCTCTAACGAGCTAGAGCTATAGCTATTCCAATCAATATTAGTAAAGTTAAAGTCCCCCATAACAATTACCCTATTACTTTCACTCCTGTCCAGGATTGACTTTGCAATCCTTTCCTCTACCTCTCTAGAACTTTTAGGAGGTCTATAAAAGACTCCCAACAGGGTGACCTCTCCTCTCCTGTTTCTAATCTCAGCCCATACTACCTCAACAGACAAGTCCTCATCAAACTTCCTTTCTGTCACTGTGATACAGTCTTTAACTAATAATGCCACTCCTCCCCCCCTTCTACCTCCTTCTCTACTCTGACTGAAGCATTTGAACCCCGGAACCTGCAACAACCATTCTTGTCCCTGCTCTATCCATGTCTCTGAAATGGCCACAACATCGAAGTTCCAGGTACTGGTCCAAGCTGCAAGTTCCTCCACCTTATTGCGAATACTTCTTGCATTAAAGTATACGCATTTCAAACCATGCCCTACTCCACCTGTACGCTGCTGTGTTTTACAGTTCTCATCTATGACCCCCCTGTTCTCGTCCCTCTTAACATCCAAACTACTCAGGATCCCACCCCCCCTCTGAATCAGTTTAAAGCCCCCTGCATAGCCTTTGCAAATTTTCCCCCCAAGATATTAGTTCCCCTCTGGTTCAGGTGTAAACCATCTCTCTTGTAGAGGTCCCACCTATCCCAGAATGAGTCCCAATTGTTCAGGAACCTGAACCCCTCCCTCCTGCACCATCCCTGCAGCCACGTGGGGAGAACATGCTAATCACTGTGTCACCCTATAGGGAAGTTATGAAGTAGACCTACTTCTTAATATGATTTATTTTGGATTACTGCAAATGACAGCTTCCATGTGCAAGCCCATATTTATGATGAATTAAAAATTGAAGTTATGTATAAAATATATGGGAAAACGTACCTCTAAGATGCACAATGAGCCTTTCTACCACTTAGCCATGTTTGTCCATGTTATGCTCAGTTTTTTCTGAACTAGTGGAAAACACCATGCTGACAGACTAGAAAGCTCATGGTAAAACTGTTCATTATTATTTATTAAACATGAGTAAAATTATGCAGAACTGAAAATAAATCTGTACAAAAGAACAGTGCCTCATTCTCACTTTTTCTTGAACCCAAATGGAGTGTTTTTAAATAAACAACATTTCACAGTTCTTGCACCAGCACCATGATCACTATATGTGATGGAAGTGTGAATTAAACTAATGAAATCTTACCATATTTATCCCCCAGATGGAGACAGTTTATGCCTACTAAACTGTTGATCAAGATGGATTCAAAAGGTACAAGGGTAGTCTCTACCTGACAAATTGCATATCATCAGGACAAAGCAAAACTGAAAATGGGGGGCTTCCCGGTAGGACTGCTATTGTAAATAATGTCCTCATCTCCCAATGGTATGTATTAACTATTTTTATCCTGTGGGTGTGCTTTGGGTCTTCTAACAATTGTCAACTAATACAAAGAGCTCAGTTGTATTGTCTGTTGGAAATTAGAGATTAACAATTTCCAAAAATATTCTCTTGATTAGTTGTTATTGAAAGGACGACTAAAACAATCACACAGTCATTAAGGAACAAATTCAATTAAACATTGTAATGACCAGATAGAACTGCATATCCTAGTCACACCTATCTATTCATATTCACATAGAAGAGCAGTTGTAAATGCCTTTTAGCTAGTGGCTTACAGAAACCCCATCTATACAACTCATGAGAAATACTAAGGGAGATCCATAATATCATTGAAGTGAAGGCCTTGTGGTACAGTGGAAATGCTCCTACTACTGGACCAGAAGCTTCTGTTCGAGTTCAACCCCAGGACTTGTTGGCCACGGAAGGAGTGTTCAATGCAGTTCAAAGGCTGATAATTAGTTCAGAAGTCCTTCTACCACTTCCCCCACCAGTTACCAAAAGGTGAAAAAAAAAGTAGTGTGGGTGTGAAGACATGCTAACAACAACAATACCATTGAAGAAAAATGGTAGGGCAAAAGTGTTGATTATATCCATTTACATTACTATTCTCTGTGTTCCTATTTTGATGTAGAGACGCCGGCGTTGGACTGGGGTAGTAAGAACTCAGTAAGAATCTAGCAACACCAATTTTAAATCCAACTGATTTATTTGATAGTAAATTTGCGAGCTTTTGACACTCTGTCTTCGTCAGGCAAATGCAGTGTTCTGGTCTGCAATAGCACACATATCAACACAGACAGTCACAGATTGCTGATTAGAATGCAAATCCTTACATCTAACCTGCTATTCAAGTGTTAAAGTGGCTAACAATGTGTGTGAAGGGAATCCTGAGCATTGGTTGGAGAATTGTGTATTTTCTGCAGACAGCACAGTAAGTGAGGTTTTTTGCTAACCCAGGCCTGACGAAGACAGAGTGTCAAAAGCTCGCAAATTTACTATCAAATAAATCGGCTGGATTTAAAATTGGTGTTGCTAGATTCTTACTGAGTTCTTCCTATTTTGACTGAGGGGTACATTTGCAGAACAAAGCATCACTGAAGCAATGACAATTTTTGAGCATTTGTACCCCTCCAGCACTGCACCTAAATAGTCACTTTTCATGTGTAAAGCTGGACAACACCCAACAATCACATTTTGATTTAATGTTTTAAGTTTCTTTAGACTTTGGTTTTGTTCAGGCCGTTTCCCCATCCTTTTTGGGGAGCTGCCCCTTTTAATTTGTCCCTAAGTTAATTTGAGTTTGTTTACTTGTTTGGCATGCAAAAGAGCAGCTGGACAACAAATGATGACAAGGGTACACAATCAATCCCTTTCATGTCAGGAACATAATGTCTAAACAATGACACCAGCAAATCCAAATCACAGAGATGGAACTTCAGAAAATGCAGAGACATAAAGCACTTTGTGTACTGTATACAGAGAGTCAAAACTGTCACACACTTCAAAGATTCAGATGCTGTCATAAGTAATCATTAGAATCCAGAGTTTGTCTCACAGTGCATTCACTGTCAACTGCCATTATCTATAAGAAAATAAATCTTCCATAAAAATGTCAATGCTTTTCTTTGAAACATCTCAAAACACTTCACAGACAATGAGGTTAATTACACTGTCTTCACCTGCTGTTAATGAAGACTCAGATAGAGTTGGTAACTATACCATCTTATTAACTGGTGATGCAATCAACTCCACTTTGAAAGCGACCTGCTGCCTGCCAGTATCAGGTGATAAGTTCCTTTTACTGTGGAAGCCGGGATTCCCATGACATAAATAGAATCCTGATGGTCATTATTGGTCAGAACTGATCAGTCCCTGTTTCATGGGCATTGAAGAGGTCTACCAAACATAGAACATAGAACACTACAGCACAAACAGGCCCTTTGGCCCACAAGTTGTGCCGATCATATCTATACCTACCAGGCCATAGAACTATCTGTAACTCCCAATCCCATTAAATCCCATGTACTCATCCAGAAATCTCTTAAAAGACCCAAGTGAGTTCGCCTCTACCACCACTGACGGCAATGATTCCATTCACTCACCACCCTCTGAATGAAAAACTTACCTCTAACATCTCCTCTGTACTTGCCCCCCAGCACCTTAAACCTGTGTCCCCTCGTAGCGACCATTTCAGCCCTGGGAAATAGCCTCCGAGAATCCACTCTATCTATTCCTCTCAATATCTTATAAACCTATATCAGGTCGCCTCTCAACCTTCGTCTCTCCAGGGAGAAGAGACCTAGCTCTCTCAACCTATCTTCATTAGGCATGTCCCCCAATCCAGGCAACATCCTTGTAAATCTCCTCTGCACCCTCTCAATAGCTTCCACATCCTTCCTATAGTGAGGCGACCAGAACTGCACACAATACTCCAAGTGGGGTCTGACAAGGGTCTTATAAAGTGGCAGCATTACCTCCCGACTCCTAAACTCAATTCCTCTATTAATGAAGGCCAGTACACCATATGCCTTCTTGACCACATCTTCCACTTGCGGGGCAGATTTAAGAAGCCTATGGACCCAGACCCCAAGATCCTTCTGCTCCTCAACACTGCTAAGACTCCTACCCTTGATATTATACTGCTTCATCCCATTGGTCCTGCCAAAATGGACCACTACACATTTATCCGCGTTGAAGTCCATCTGCCACTTCTCTGCCCAGTCTTGCATCCTAGTTATGTCTTGCTGCAACTTCAGACATCCCTCCAGACTATCCACAGCACCGCCAACCTTCGTATTGTCGGCGAACTTACTAACTCATCCCTCCACTTCCTCATCCAGGTCATTTATGAAAATGACAAACAGCAAGGCTCGTAGAACAGATCCCTGGGGCACTCCAGTGGTGACTGACCTTCATGCAGAAGAAGACCCATCCACAACTACTCTCTGCCTTCTGCAGGCAAGCCAGTTCTGGATCCACAAGGCCAAAGCCCCTTGGATCCCATGCCCTCTCACCTTCTCAAGAAGTCTTGCATGAGGGACGTTATCAAACGCCTTGCTAAAATCCATGTAAACCACGTCCACTCTCTTCCTTCGTCAATGTGTTCAGTCACATTTTCGAAGAATTCAACTAGGCTCGTAAGGCACGATCTGCCCTTGACAAAGCTGTGTCGACTATTCCTGATCATATTGAATTTCTCTAAATGCTCATAAATCCTATCTCTCAGAATCCTCTCCATCAACTTAATTGCTCGGTCTATCCCTATTCCCCTTCTTGAAAATAGGCACCACATCCGCAATCTTCCGGAACCTCTCCCATCTCCATCGACGACGCAAAGATCATCGTCAGTGGCTCTGCAATCACTTCCCTCACCTCGCACAGTAATCTGGGGTACATCCCATCCGGACCCGGCGACTTTATCTACCTTGATGGAATTTAACAGTTCCAACACCTCCTCTTTCTTAATGTCCACATACTCAATCTTTTCAGTTTGCCGCATTCCTGTAGTACAACCCCCCAGATCACTCTCCACTGTGAATACTGAGGCAAAGTACTTGTTAAGCACCTCTGCCATTTCTTCTGGTTCCACACAGACTTTTCCTCCTTCACCTTTTATAGGTCCTATCCCTTCTCTTCTCATCCGTTTACTCTTCACATATTTATAGAATGCCTTGGGATTCAACACAAAATTCAACACAAAGTAGTGTTGAATTACTTTGTGGGTTCCTCTAGTGAAATAATTTGGACCACTGCTGCCCCAAGACCACTACTCTGTGAGTTTCTGACCCCCACCCAAGCTGTAACTTACTAATAGCCATCACTGTATCCTGTCTCAATCCAGTGAGCTGCTTTAGAAGTCTGATTTGGCATGCTGCCTTCCAAATTTAAATTACGCTGTAGCCACAGGATTGGGCAGTCAGTCAGTATGCACCACCATTCAGATCACCCAAAGGACAAAACAGACCCCAGTAAATTACATTTGAAGTGCATTGACTATTGTTATGTAGGTATTTTAGTGCACAGCAAGATCTCTCAAACAGCAATGACTTATTTTTCTGATAGAGGAATGTAGGTCAGAATATTAAGAGAATTCTGTACTGATTATCAACTTGTTTACTTGAATCATTAGAATTGGCAGGCAAAGCCTCAGTTACCTGATCCAAAGGATGATACCTCCAACACTGCAACACTCCCTCAGTGTTGCACTAAAGTGTCAGCCTAGATTAAGCGCTCAGGTCTCTGGTGTGGGATTTGAACTCACGACCTTCTGATTCAGAGGCAAGATTGCCACCCACAAAGCCAATCTGACATATCTAGCAACATGTCATATGTTGATGAATAACTCTAAATTGGCCAGTAAGTTATTTCTCCAGGTCTGTTTTCTCATTTCCTTCAGCAAACTGAAGTTTGATATTGAAATACAAATCAACTAGCTTGGAATGCAAATCCAAGAAGCATTGTGCTGACAAATCCTCCCCTGCGTGATAATCATGTGACAGGGAGGGCCCATAATAGCATGCATAATGTTCAAAAATATTCTAAAAAGGACAACACCCTGCAAGGCATTAGTAGAGTGAAAGATTTCAGTTGTGCCATAAATGACAAGCAAGCAGCCTAATTTATTGATATTTCTGGAAATGCAAAGTCTGTTATGAACTTGAACTACACTCCTACAATGTTTCTATGGTGCACACAATACAAGAGTTACACTTTTGTTTGTTCTTCCCTCCCAAAGGCATTGACTAATATTGCAATACACTCCCAGCTGTGCTGGCACTTCACCTCACTCAAGCATCAATTCTTCATGTGTAGACTTAGACAACAGTGGCCAGGAGCTATTAGATCACAGGATGAGTCAATTTTGTCTGTAACTAATGTTGTTAGACACAGTTCACTAGCAGGGGCTCAATGGATAACAATCAGGAACAGGCCAAATATCCCTTCCAAACCTCAGGAGCAATTATATCACACTGATTATGACTCAAGCTAACTCAGCAAAGAGCAGGGACAAAACCTGTGTCTTACAAAGCTCATTTACTCGCTGGCTAAACTCATTGAGCCATCTTGGATGAAATAGTTCACGATTTGATGGTGAAAAATGCAATGTCTGGAGGATGTGTTGGCATCTAATTTTCTTGTTTCCACTTGTTTTTGAAGATTGGAGTGAATTCCCTTAATCTGTTAATTTGCCCATCCTTCCAAACATACACGTTATTTGCCAAAAATAGAATTACGATAGGCTCCTTCCCTCAAACCTTTGGATGGTACAACAAGTAAAATAGATTAGAATGAATATAATGAATCTGGCATTTGTGGTTAGAATTTTGACCAGTGTTTCCAGACATGAGATAAAATAATCATTTTCATTTTTTCTTGTGACTCATCAGAAAGCATTGTGAGTCTTCAGGAAGTGAGATCATGGGTATTTTTTTAAAAAACTGAACCAAATAATTAATTCCTTGCTCCACACATGTCACAGTCAGAGCTGTTTTGCTTTATTCTTCCTGTTTGGTGTCCTGAAGGCAGAATGATTTGCTAAATTTATGTAGTATATACATTACTGTAGACATGCAGATTTTGACTGGTTAATCTTTTATGTTATTAATTAACTATAGTAAAGCTGTTGTTTGGTTATTAAATATAAATAGTGATTTCCAAGGATGTGCTCTTCGGCTGATTGGCAGAACAAATTCTCCCTAAATTGTCTCAAATTTGGTTCTAATGCATAGATCTGTAAACATAGACAGGGATGATAGGGATCATGGGTAGAAGTGGGAACATCGAGGTGGTGGCATGGGCTCCATCGAGGTTGGGCCAAAGGGCCTGTTTCCCGTGCTGTTTTGTTCTTTGTTCAAATCAATGCTTTCTGCCATATTATTTTACAAAGCCAAGAACAGGAAGTGTTTTGACATATGAAGAAGACTAGTGCCCTCTAATGGTTGTTAAGATGGAGAGATGATCTGTGCTGTTCTTTGATTCTATTTCAACAGTGTAAGGTCCTATACAGTATTTGGATCAGAGGTCTCCAGATGGGAGCTGAGAAACACAAAAGACTGCCTAAAGATTAAAAAAAGCATTGCATTGATTGATTCCCAAACTTTGTAATCGCTATTCTGAGTAGTACACAGGAATTGGATGTTGAAAGTTCTTGTATTTATTGCATGCCATCAGATTTGATGGTCGAGTGGGTGATGTTTATCACACTCAGCAATTTTTCCCCAACATAAAGCCCTTATGTTATCAACTGTTTCTCTGCATTCACAGAAAAATGAAGAAAACTGACAGCTCCCTCTTCCCCTTCCTCTAAAGGTACTGACTCACACTGAGATACCATTCTGGGGATTTTGAAAAATCCAGTCTCTCACACAAAGAGATATTCCTCATATATGAGCCTCAGCAAGCTATTCAGTTGTGAGGAGCAGGAGCTGAATTACAGCTGAGATCAATTGCGTCCTCACATACACTTTCCAGCAGGGGTCACCTGCATATGTATATAGACGTCAGATCAAACAGAATCAGGCTCAGCCTGTGATTTCATTCCTTTTTTTAGCTTTAATTGTTCTCTCATTAAGATGCTGAGTCATGCTCAAGTCAGTTTACATAGGTTCAGCTAATTCCTTAGTCAACAGATTGTTCTCACTAAAATTGGTATCACTTGGAAATTTCTGACAAAAATGCATTGCAATAGTTGGTGTGAGAATAGAACTATTCCTATTAGTATAATAGGAGATGGTCTTGTGAGGTTACGGTGAAGATTATAGCAAAATGATGGGAGCTTCACTTTGGTAGCACAGTGCTTAGCACTGCTGCTTCACAGCTCCAGGGACCTGGGTTTGATTCCCAGCTTGGGTCACTGTCTGTGTGGTGTTTGCACATTCTCCTTGTGTCTGCATGGGTTTCCTCCAGGTGCTCCGGTTTCTTCCCACAGATCAAACATATGGGAGTTAATTTGATTGGCTAAGCTAAAAATTGTCCCTTAGTGTCGTGAGGTGCGTAGGTTAGCAGGATTAGCGGGTAAATATGTAGGGATATGGAGATAGGGCCTTGGTGTGATTGTGGTTGATGCGATAGGCCGAATGATTTCCTTCTGCACTGTCGGGTTTCTATGATTTCTATGCTGTATCTGAGCTCAGAACCCTTAATACTGGAAGCCAAAGGTTTGTATCAATCTTCAACTTGAAGAGGATGAAGTTCATCACTTATAAATTAGATAAAAACTAAAGATAAGTGAAAAATCATATTTCAGCATTTGTTTTCTAATTATGTTATAGTAGGCAGTATTAACCACTTTCTATAGCATGGTTTTGAACCCAGATAGGTCTACAGAATCATTCTGTTTCTATGTTCATTGGTTCAAATCTAGTATTGTCAAATCGCAATCAGGCTGTTCTTGCAGGAAATTGACATTTTCAGATATTTCCCCTTGTATGCTTCCAGAGTGAATATGAATCAGTAAATACTTGGCCAGTGAGTGGTAACAAGAGGACAAAATGTTTCATATTTTTCAAATAGCAAAGAAACAATAATACAACCAGCCACTTTATACTGGGCTACTTTTGTTAGAGCTGCACGTGTCCTGCCTGTTGTGTGTTACACTTTGTGTAATGTCCTAGTTTTATATCACAACAATCTGTTAATAAGCTGTTAATATAAAACCAGCAAATATCTTTTTTCATTTCTCTTCTTTTCTTGTAGATTACCAATATTATCTTTCCCCTCCCTGTATTTATTTTTATCCAGGAATTCCCAAATATTTGAGATCATTGCCAACCACATTATTTCATCAGTTCACTCTCGTGAGTCTCTGCTCAAAAGGCCCCTAATCACTGGCCTCCCAGAAGGAGGTTCCAAATGAAAACATCTCCTCACTAAGAGAAACCAGGACAGCTGCCTGTTTGTCCTTCCATCGAGGAGAATAATACATGACCTGAAAGCAATGAACAAAGCTAAGGGATAAAATTGATTAAGTTTTGATAAATTTTGTTGATTATACAAGAGTAAGTAAATCAACCAGCAAAAAAAGTCTTGGGTTCCAATTCATTTTCTCACTAGTTATTAATTCAGTTCAGGGCCCATTGGTTACATCATAAATTGAGAGAGAACATAAGAAATAGGAGCAGGAGTAGGCCATCCAGCCCTTCGAGCCTGCCCCACCATTCAACAAGATCATGGCTGATCTGAAGTGGATCAGTTCCACTTTACCACTTTCTCCCCGTAATCCTTAATTCCCTTGTCTATCAGAAACCTATCTACCTTGATTTAAATATATTCAGCGAGGTAGCCTCCACCGCTTCAAGGGACAGAGAATTCCAGAGACTCACCACCCTTTGAGTGAAGAAGTCCCTCCTCAGCTCCAATCTAACTGCCCTCCCCCTTATTTTGAGGCTGTGCCCTCTAGATCTGCTATCCTTTCTAAGCGAGAAGAATCTCTCTACCTCTACCCTACCTAGCCCCTTCATTATCTTATATGTCTGTATAAGATACCCCCTCAGTCTTCTAAACTCTTAACGAGTACAGATCCAGTCTATTCAATCTCTCTTCATAGGCTAACCCTCTCATCTCTGGTATTAGCCTAGTGAACCTTCTCTGTACTCCCTTCAAGGCCAATATATCCTTTCACAAATGCGGTGACCAAAACTGCACACAGTACTCCAATTGCGGCCTCACCAGTACCCTGTACAGTTGCAGCAAGACCTTCCTGATTTTATATTCTATCCCGCCGCGATAAAGGCCAACATTCCATTCGCCTTCTTGATCACCTGCTGCACTTGCACAAGGACCCCCAGGTCCCTCTGCACTGTAGCATGCTGCAACTTTTCGCCCTTTAAATAATAATCCCTCCTATTATTATTTCTACCAAAGTGGATAACCTCACATTTGCTAACGTTATACTCCATCTACCAGGTCCTTGCCCACTCACTCAGCCTATCCAGATCTCTCTGCAGACTTTCCGCGCCTTCCACGCAATTCGCTTTTCCACTCATGTTCATGTCATCAGCAAATTTCATTTCCCTACACTCAGCCCCCTCCTCCAGACCGTCTATGTAAATGGTAAACAGTTGAGGCCCCAGCACCAATCCCTGCGGCACTCCACTAGTCACCAACTGCCAACCAGAAAAGCACCCATTGATTCCAACTCTCTGCTTCCTGTTAAACAACCAATTCTCTATCCATGCTAACACCTTACCTCCAACTCCATGTACCCTAACCTTTTGCAGCAACTTTTTGTGAGGCACCTTATCAAACACCTTCTGGAAATCTAAAAACACCGTATCCACTGGTTCCCCTCTGTCTACTGCATGAGTCACATCCTCATAGAAATCCAATAAATTCATTAAATACAACTTCTCCTTCACGAATCTGTGCTGCATCTGCTTGATCAAACCGTTCTTTTCTAGGTGTCTTGCTATTTCTTCTTTGATGACGGATTCTAGCATTTTTCCAACTACGTACGTTAAGCTAATAGGCCTATAATTCCCTGCCTTTTGTCTGCTACCTTTTTTAAACAGCGGCGTAACATTAGCTGTTTTCCAATCTTCCGTCACTTTCCTAGAGTCCAGCGAATTTTGATAAATAAATACTAAGGCATCCGCTATTTCCTCTGGCATTTCTTTCAGAACCCTGGGATGCATTCCATCCGGTCCCAGGGACTTGTCTACCTTCAGTCCCTTTAGTCTATTAAGCACTACCTCTCTACTGACAGTAATTGCATTAAGGACCTCATCTCCTACCATCCTTCTATCTTCAATATTCGGCAAGCTATTTGTGTCCTCCTCCGTGAAGACCGACACAAAAAACTTGTTTAAAGCCTCCGCCATTTCCTCGTTACCCACTGCTAAATCCTCCCTCTCATCCTCCAAGGGTCCAACATTCACTCTAGCCAGTCTCCTCTTCTTTATGTATTTGTAAAAACTTTTACTATCATTTTTTATATTTAGAGCTCGTTTAGCTTCATACTCTATCTTTCCTTTCCTTATCACTTACTTAGTCATTCTTTGTTGTTTTTTAAATCTTTCCCAATCTTCTAATTACCTGCTATTTTTAGCCACTCTGAACGCATCAGCTTTTAATTTAATACTCTCCTTTATTTCCTACGATAACCACAGCTGGTTATCCCTTCTCTTACAGTCCTTCTTTACCATTGGAATATATTTCTGAGTACCGAAAAAGATCTCCTTAAAAATCCTCCACTGTCCCTCAGCCGTCCTGTTAACCAATCCGCGCCCCAATCTACATTCGCCATTCCGCCCTCAACTTATCATACTTCCCACTGTTCAAACAAGGACACAGGTTTGGGACCCTACTTTCTCATCCTCCATCTGCATCAGAAGTTCAACCATACTATGATCACTCGTCCCAAGAGGATTCCTCACAAGAAGATCCCTAATTCTACCTGTCTCATTACTAGATGTAAGATAGCTCGCTCCATCATAGGTTCCGTTACATACTGTTCAAGGAAACTATCCCAACAGCATTCCAAGAACTCTTCCTCAAGTCCACCGCGTCCGACTTGGGTCAACCAATCAATATGCAGATTAAAATCCCCCATAATTATTGCCGTTCCGTTTCTGCGTGGATCAATTATTTGTTTATTTATAGCCCGTCTCACCTCAAAGTTATTATTCTGGAGCCTATAGATCACATCCACCAGTGTCTTTTTCCCCTTACTATTCTTTATCTCCACCCACAACGATTCTACGTCTCTGGAGCCTATATCTTCTCTTACTACTGCCCTGATATCACCTTTTTCCTTCTGTCTATCCTTCCTAAATGCCTGATACCCCTGGATATTCAGTTCCCAGTCCTGGTCACCCTGCAACCATGTTTCCATAATGGCCATTAGCTCATACCCATTTGTGCTGATTTGCGCCATCAGCTCATTCACTTTGTTCCAAATGTTTCGTTCATTCAGGTAAAGTGTCTTTATACCAGCCTATATCTGAACCTTATTTGTAGAAACGCTACTAACCTCTCTCGTGCCCCCTACTCCTTTCATTAGCAAACATCCTCAACATTAACCTGTACTTGTACCCTCTCCTTTACTGTAGATTTTGTAATTTCCCCCACCCCTGCACCTTTCCCCCCGACTAATTAGAAAAACTACATCATAAACCAATCCCTGAGATTGCATCACAGGTTTTTTTTTATATATATATACAAAAGGAAAAGATGAATCACTGGTGCTTAATTTGATATTTATAAAAGGAGATGCAACAGGAACTATTTAATTGGGATGCCTCAGTGAAATCCCAATTAACCAATTATGCCACTTCAGAAAATCACAATCTTCCTAGCATACCTGGCCTTACCACAATGAAAGGACAATTCATAGAAATCATGAGGACAATCTGTTCCCTGCACATCAACTGGATACCCCCTTTATCTGCCAAGTTACTGCTGTCTCACCGTCATGTTTTCCACTTATGCTTTTTGATCTTCTGGCCAGTAGGAATCCTGGAAGGAAATGGTTTGTGATTTCTGAAATGTAATGAATGTATTTAATGAATGGCAGGGCACTGGGAAGCTCAGAGGAACAGAGGGATCTTGGGGTAATTATTCACAGATCCCTGAAATTGGCAAAGCACGTAAGTAGGATAGTTAAGGCATAAGGACACTTTCTTTCATCAGTTGTGGTATAGACTATAAGAGCAAGGAGGCTATGTTGGAGTTATACAGAGTGTTGATTAGGCCACAGATGGAGTACTGTGTGCAGTTCTGATCACCTCACTATAGGGAAAATGTGATGGTACTAGAGTGGATACAGAGGAGGTCCTCCAGGATGCTGCCTGGGATGGAGCTTTTGAACTATAAGGAAAGATTGGATAGGCTTGGATTGTTTTATTTAGACAGAAAAGGCAAAGGGGGGATATGATTGAATGTATGAGATTACAAGGGGTATGGACAGTGTGAATAGAGAGCAGCTATTCCCCTTGGTTGAGGGTTCAATGATGGGGGACATAGCTTTAGGGTAAGGAGCAGGAGATGCAGAGGGGATTTGGGAAAAAAACGTTTTCATTAGAGAATGGTGAGAATCCAAAATGCACTGCCTGGGAAGGTTGTTGAGGCGGGAAACCTTAGAACCTTTAAAAAATATTTGGATGAGCACTTGAAATATCATAATAGTCAAAGATGTAGGACAATGCAGGAAAATGGCATTCGTGTGCTTTTAGTGATAGATATTATCAGTGCAGACTCGATGGGCCAAAAGGCCTTTTCTGCACTGCATGACTCTATGACAAAGTTTCTGTTAAGTAAAATCATGCATAGGAGTGCCACATATCTCCATTGTTGATATCACTGAAGCTGGAAATCTACCTAAAGATCTGATCCCAAGCCTCCTCTGAACAGGAACCATAACATGAAAAATAAAAAGAAAGGCAAAATGAGAAATATGAGTAAATGTGCTGAAAACTGACTTTATAATATTTGGAGTTATGTGACAAGCTAGATAAATAAGGTTTCCTCTTAAACGATGCAATAGCCCTTAGCTTGATTATTCATTTGTAAAAACAATCCTGGGTTTTTGCAATTATTATTTACAAGTAAATATTGTTAGCAAGCGGCTTTGATGGTTTAGTGAGTGAATGCATCACATGCTCTATTAATGAGCCATATCAATCAAGAAGGTCCCATATTCAAACTCTTGTCTATGCTGAGTTAACTAATCTCATCAGCCATGGAAGGTGATGCTAATGCATTTATTAATCTAAACATTCCCTGACTAGGATGGGATAGATCATGAAACATAATCTTAAATTCCTTAGTGTAACCCCTGCTTTGTACTGAAAACAATGAAGAGTGGCGGACAAGATGCTACCACTTGGGGTCCAGTAATTATGGCAGAATTTGGGTGAGGGGTTGGCAGGAGGGAAAGGAATCTGGTGCCCCAGAGGGACCTGGGATCTAACACCATTTACTGAGTTGTGGGCCCGGGCAGCACTCATGGGAACCTGGAATCTGGCAGAGGCCCTGGGCCAGTTTGCAACCTGATATTATTAGGGATGATCCAAAAGCACTCATCAAAATAAGTCTTCGTGCCATCTCTAAGAATGCCAATTTTCACCTTTGTAACATATTTCGACTTCACTCCTGTTTCAACTCATCTGCTGCCAAAACCTTCATCATGCCTTCGTTACCTCTATACTTGACTATTCAACTCATTATTTCAGTCTTCTATATTCTACCCTCTGTAAACCTTGAGGTCATCCAAATGGATAAAAGCAAATTACTGCAATGCTGGAATCCGAAACAAAAAGAAAAAGTGCTGGAAAATCTCAGCAGGTCTGGCAGCATCTATAAGGAGAGAAACGAGCTGATGTTTCAAATCCATATGACCTTTTGTTAAAGCTAAGGGTCATCTGGACTTGAAACATCAGTTTTGCGGAAGAATTTCTCCATGAAGGACAGGTGCTGTGGTACAGTCCAACTACTCGGAGCGTTCCACGGCAGTGTGGCCAGACCCATCCCCCGCAACACTCGGGACAGATAGAACCTCAAAAAGTAGTGGCACTTGCTGTTAGTGTACTGAGGATCTAGCCATTAGCAGGCTGAATTGGCTATCTGCCACTTGTGGGTGGGAACCCCACCTCTCCTAGAGTAAGGGTTTTGATGGGTTCTTGCAGTGATTGTGACCCCTTGTAGGTGAGTTGTGGGGCAGGGGAAGGACTTAAGGATAAAAATTCTTCTTGAGTGGTGATGCAAAATGGGCACTGTTGCACTAGCTGCCCATTTACATGGTGCCTGATATTTAATTTCATCGACTGCAATAATGCTGAATAATGGGTGGTTGGCCCAATACCACCTGTTTTTGCACCACTGCCTGAGATAAATTTGTACCCCTTATGGTACCAGAAGTAGCAGGGTAGCACCAGTTGCACCAGCAGAAGAGAATTTCCCTGCCATTGGACTTCAGTCCTCTGCCTAGCCCTAGAGTAACTCCTGCCCTGGGTCAGATGTCCAACGTTCAAATCCCCTTCCACAGACTGAGAAACCTACTTTAGAACGTGTTCCTCTCAGCCAGTGTTGCTATGGTACAAATAACAGAAAATTCATATATCCCCATCACAACACGACCACTCATGCCTGACTCGCTTGTATTCTGAGGTGTGTGTGTGTGCGTAAAACAAAGCTGTCAGTTATACTGTGCCTGTCCCTCTTGTGCTCTGAGGTGTATGTGCTGTGTGTGTGGCTGTGTGTATAAAGTTGCTGAGCGCTCTCTCTCTTCAGCAGCCTGCCGGGTTCTCACTCTCGCCGCATTGTGACTCACAGCGTCATGGCGGAGGAGCTGCTAGCCGGGTCCCAATGGCCAAATGCAAGAGATGCCTACGAGCTGCAGGAAATCATCGGTCAGTCTCTTCCCAATCGATTTAACTAAAGGTGGCGCGTCTAAATAAATGTAACAGTGGTGACAGCAGAGAAGAGAAAACCTTCCCCTTAATTATTTTCCCCCTGTAGTTTAATTTCAGTCTGTTGTGCGGCATTATTCATTCTGAGCGATTTCAATCCCTGCATGTGCCCAGGCTGTACTGCTCACTGGATGGAGGACTGCGTCTTTTATTTAAACCGGCGCTGCTTGTAATAACACTGCTGGGGGAGGAAAATGGAAAGCGGCTTTTCATTTTAATGTATCAGTTTCTTGGGTAGCACCCTCATACAAATGGATGTTCTGATTATGTGTGTTTTTTTTTGAGGTGAGGATGTGTAGCTTAGGATGTTCTGCGTTGCTTTTTTTTCACCCTCCTCCCTGACTGGGTCGATCCGGGTAATGAATGAAAGTTAAAACATGTTGAAAGTGACTGTGCACACTGTCAGCCCCCCTCTTGACATGTTTTGCTGCGACATTGCCTCTAAATGTCAAATGAAATCCTCTGTAACAAGCTTTTACTCTGGAGCCTTTTTTTTGGTAAAATGTCAGCTGACGCCTGGCATCATATCAAACATAGTTTTAAGTGTTTATACAAATCACAAACTATTATTGTTATGAGGGGGCGGGGGAGACAGGTGGGTCATCAGACTAACTCTGCATATCTGCCTAAGGCAGAAAGATTTTGAAAGGCTTTAAGAGAGGAAAGAATATCAGCGAGAGTTGGTTGGTGATTCAGTAAAGGAGATACAGATTCAGAATTGTCACCTAAAGAATAAAGAGGGAAAGTTAAAACAATTTAATTTCACAGAAAAAGTTGTCAGCACATGGAATTCTTTATCACCAGTGATTACTGCAGCATGTATATTTGAAAGGAAATTGGCTAAATATTTGAAAAAAAGAGAGCCCAGAAGGGCAAGAGGAAAGAACAAGGAGATTAAATAAGAGTAGATAGTTCTAATTGAAGAGGCAGCAGCAGCACAGACTCAGTGGACTGAATGGCCTTCTTCGTGGCACACTTTTTCTGATCGCATGATACAAAATGTAACTGGGATTTAATCTGTAGACATGGAATAACATATAATCTAATGGAATCTAACCTCTCCCTGTTTTTCCCTGCCAAAAAAAAACACGACTCAGTACTGATACACTTTCACAGTGTTCAAGTGTCATTTTATTCTGTATTTCTGTGTTTTTTTGACAGCAAACATCTAGAATTAAAGACATGTCTTTCAGGAGCGCTGTAACTTTCATTGATAGCCCTGTTGGCAAAAATGGAGCCTGACACATCAGACGGTTCCAGTTTCTAAACCTGATTTGCATTGAGTTTGCCAAATCTTATGTGTTCGGCCACAACTGACATCATCAACAGTGGGGGAGGGGGTTTCCAATCATCATGTCGAGACCCCTTTGTGTGGTGACAAGATTGGGCGTGGCCACAATGCTGCCTCTGACCGAGCCAGCTGCTGAGTACTGCCCTGTGGGTGAGGTATTGGAGGGCTACAGGATTCCAGCAGAAGTCCCAAGTATTCGCAAGACCAGAGAAAAAGGGAGCGAGAGAGCAGAAAGTCAGGTGAGGTAGTCTCTAAGTTGCTGTCTCAGGTTCAAAACTGTAAGAATAAGCAATGATTTAGTTGGTGGGCATCATTGCATTGCCAACTCTGTCTGTCTTGACATCCTTGTAAATTTCTGAATATACAATTTTTTAGAAGTACATAATGGAAGTTTGTACTGTTGCAGATATACTATCTGTGTGAAATAATTCCTGCAGTCATTATGGCAGCTAATGAACTAGTATTTCAGAGCTGGTTTCTCCAGGCTCTTATAGCAGCGAAAACTATCTGGAGGTTCTTCCAACAGCTCGATCTTCAATGCACACTGTGTCAGCATGATTTCACAGAGTGATGGATCATGCTTCATGTTTGTACTTGGCCAAGGATCAAAATTAATTCTTATCTATCTTTTTAAGTGGAACTAAATTTCAATTAAATATTAGGAAGATTCAAAGCATTGTCTTTTGTCCCTGTCATGAACTTTGTTCCTGAGCCACTGACTCTATTCTTCTCCCTGGCAACTGTCTGAGGCTGAGCCAGACTGTTTGCAACCTTGGTATCCTATTTGACCCCAAGAGGAGCTTTTTAACCACATATCTGCGCCATCAATAAGACTGCCCATTTCCACCTCTGACATTGCTCAACTCTGCCACTGCCTCTGCTCTTTGCTGCTGAAACCCTCATCCATGCCTTTGTTACCTCTAAATATAACTATTCTACTTCGCTCCTGGCTGGCCTCCTACATTCTACCCTTTGTAAACCCGAACTTGCACTAAGTCCCATTCACTCATCACCATTGATCTCACTGACTCATTTTAACATTTGGTTAAACAACACCTTGATTTTAAAATTCTCACCTTTGTTTTCAAATTTCACAAGGCCTCATTCCCTCGCGATCTCTGTAACCTATTTAAGCCTTACAATCCTTTGCAATCTGTTGCTCATTTAACTTTAGCCTCTTGAGCATCCCTATTTTTGATTACTCCACCAATGGTGGCTGTGCCTTCAGCTTCTGGACCCCTAAGCTCTGGAATTCCCTCCTTAAACCTCTCCACGTCTCTATCCTTCTCTCCTCCTTTAAGATGCCCCTTGAAATGTTCCTCTTTGTCCAAGCTTTTGATTACCTGTCTTAATATCTCGTTATATGGTTTGGTGTCTTATTTTGTTTTATAATGCTTCTGTGAAGCACTTTCAGGTGTTTTATCATACTAAAGGTGTTATATAAATGCATATTGTTGTTTTATTTTCCTTTCTCTGCTTTTCACTTGAAGGTGTTGATCATGCTGAGCACACTCTAGTAGCTTGTCCAGCTATTTATTTGTGAGCATATAAGAGCTGTTTGACCATGGGGAGAATCACAACTAGTTTACAATCAAGTTTGTTTATGTCCTCATTCAATAGCCACACAGACATGTTTTGCAGCAGGAGTCATTGGATGTCAATCAGGAATGAGAGTGGGGCTGATTTGTCTCTCTCTAGCCCAGGGCATATCGATCCGAATTGGAAAGCCCCATTTGCTACATTGGCTGAGATCAGCTAACTCAGAATTGGCCAAGAATCAATTTTCTTATTTCTGATTTGCATGGCTTAGGACTTCCTTTTGGAAGATTGGGAGGAGGAAGGGGTTACAGCAAGCTGTTCAACAATGAAAGCAATCAGCCAAGCACAATATTGTCCAGATATGACATACACAAAATGGACTTTCCAGCAGGATCGGATCACAATCAGAAGTGGGAAACCTGGCTGGTTCCCTCAATCTCTTAGTCTTTGGCTGCTGACGCTAAATGTGGACTATTGTTATTGCTTCAACTGAGATCAGTTAATTCAGTGCAGGCCAATAGCAGAATCTTCCTACTCTATAGCTTAGTACCACACCATAGTAAGATACAGGAGAGTACAAGTGTGCTGTTATTTACTCTATGCATACTGGAGTAAAACTGTAAAAATGGGAATTAATCCATTTCCCTTTTTGCTTCAGGGTTTTCTGTTGTACGTTGGGGCTGCTGTTACTGATCTGTAATTTGATTGTTAAGCAGGCCATAGGCATATTGCACTGTGCCAAAAATAACAGAAGCTGGGGATGTAAACCTCCCTACTTCAAGTTTTTAAATCACTTTGAGTATTGTCACCAACAACGAGATTCAAATTTGGATGTGCTGGGCACTGTAGCACATTGGTGCCATGTGTTGTTTGGGCATGGATTCATGCCCATAATTCCAAAATGATAGGTTCTAATTTTTACTGCATCATGGGAAAAAGAATGATTATCACAGAATGACACAGCATAGAAATAAGCCATTCAGCCCAATAAATCTCTGCCAATGTTTTCCCCACATCAGCCAATTAATCAAATTCCTCTCTCCTGCTCACCCCCTCATACCCATTAATAGTCTTTTTCAAACATCTGTCTTTACAAAAAAACTATTTATGGACTCCATGTTAACAATAATTTGGCAGAGAATTCCACACCCCAATTGTGTAAAGAAAATGTTCTAGCCTCCCCTTTAATTCATTCTCTAATTATTGTCTTGTCAGAGGTCGAAGGAAGATTGAGGCCAAGATTTAAGCCCTTTACCCACATTCTTCTGCCAGCCAATATACTCAAAAATTGCCAAAGTCTTTCAGAGCAAATAAAACTTTGGTGTGAGGGGTGACTGACAGAACATAAAGATTGTTTATATCACTGCGATATCTATATTTGAAAAAGAAATACATTAGATAACAGGGAAATAAACTTTGGTGTTTAAACAGTATTATATTATGACGGCAAACGTTATAGATTCCTGTACCCCAAATTAGTAAGAAAATGAATTAACTTAACATTTCTGTTCATAGATTCTATGGGCTTGAAGGTTTTGATACACAGCACTATATATTTTGTAATACTGTGCACGAACCTGTGCAAAAAAAAATTTCCAAATGTCTGCCCTTTCCTCAAGGAGACAGTTTATAAACGATTTAAGCTCCGTTATTGTGATTTGTGGTACCATCTTTATTCCTTTGTGACCAATTAGGATTTCTCATGTTTGAAGGCTAAATATAGGTGAGACAGTGGCACTGTGGTTAGCACTGCAGCCTCAGAGCACCCACATTTGATTCTCGGCTTGGGTCACACGTCTCCCCGTGTCTGCGTGGGTTTCCTCCGGGTGCTCTGGTTTCTTCCCACACTACAAAGATGTGTGAGTTAGGTGGATTGGCCAGGCTAAATTGCCCATTTGTGTCGTGGCACTAGTTAGAGTAAATGCATGGGATTATAGGGAAAGGGCCTGAGTGGGATTGTAGTCAGTGCAGTCTTGATGGACTGAATGGCTTCCTTCTGCACTGTAAGATTCTATGATGATAACGCCGACCATGGAATAGTGGGGCAGAATTTGGAAGTGTGAGTTATAGGCGGGTGCCTGCATGAACATTGCCCATCTACAGGGGGACCCCTCGGTAATGTATAAATGCAGCGGACAAAATCTCAGCACTTTACTCAGACATACCCTGTGCTGAGTGTCCCAAACTGCTGTGCAGTTAACTAGTGAGGAACTTGGTAGATCTTCAACACCAGCAGTGTTGCATGTTGCTCCTTGTTCTACTTATTGGTCTGACCGTTCTATAGCAGCACTAAGTCAATTTGAATTGAATTTCAGTGGAGAAAAAGCTGTATTTGTTTGTGTCCTCATTCAGAAAAGTCAAAATTCTATTGGATGGAAAATAATACCGCCAAGGAACACAGAGTGACTGCAGTCAGTTCTCAAAGTACTATAAAGGACAACAATTCTGGTTGAATTTTAACAACTTGCAAAGTTAAAACAGAAGGAGAATACCTTCCCTTTATGTAAAAATAGATCAGATGTAAGAATGACAATATTGCTGGATTGGGATGTTCCCATTCCCCCACCCCTACAGTCAAGCTTTGTTTGCAGGTATAGAAAGAAAAGGGCCTGGCGTCTATTATACCTACATATTTCACCATTGTGATTTTTCAATAGCATCTTCCATTAGATTAAATATGATATACAGCGTAGAGAGGGATTATTTGCACCAAGCTGCCCATGCTAGTGTTCATGCACTTCTTGAGTTTCCTGCCATCTTTCCTGATTTAAATGTATGATCACAGCCCTCGATTCCCTTCTCCCTCATTGCTTGTCAAGCTGCCTCTCATGTGCATCAATACCATCGGCTTCAATCACTCCCTGTGGAAGCAAGATTCAACAGTTACTCCTACTATTCTGTTGCTACCTTTAGAATGTCTATATTTTTAAACCATTCCATCCACAATTTGATATATACACCTGAAGGGAGTCAGAGAGCTGGTCAGAAAGGGAATAAGAAGTAATATATAGTCAGAGGCCTGATTATGGAATAAGAGGAAGCGTAAAGTCAGAGGCCTTCTCAGGGAATAAGAGGGAGCATAGAGTCAGAGATCTGGTCAGGGAATAAGAGGGAGCTATAGTCAGAGATCTCATCTGAGGATAAGAGGGAGCATATAGTTAGAGATCTGAACAAAGAACAAAACAGCATGGGAAACAGGCCTTTCGACTGAACGAGCCCACTGTTCCCACCTCAACCCGTGATCCCTGTCCATGTTTATAGATCTATGGATTAAAAACCAAATTTGAGACAATTTAGGGAGAATTTGTTTTGCCAATCAGCCTAAGAGCACATCTTTGGGATGTGGGAGGAAACCGGAGCACCCGGAGAAAACCTACGCAAGCACAGGGAGAATGCGCAAACTCCCACAGACACAAGCCCAAATCCATGTATCTGCACAGCACAGCGATAGTCACTGAGCTGTTGTGTTGCCCATCAAATGGTCCGGGTCAAGCATACATTAACGACGTGAAGCACTAGGATACTCTTGAAAAAAATCCAAGAGCAGTCCTTTCACGACCCATCGCGTGTATGCTCCTTGTTAGACAACAAGGTGAACCAAAGCACCTGTAGGATAAAAACAAGTACATCAATATCATCTATTTACACACTTCCCAGGGACTCCCAAGGCTCATGATCCCTATTTTAAATCAGTTTTCTATACCCCTCCATTCCCATTCTGTTCATGTGCCCATCTAAGTATTTCTTAAATAACTCCAGAGTACCTGCCTCCATCACTTTACTTGGCAGCGCATTCCATACCCCCACCACCCTCTGTGTGAAAAAGGTCTAAGAATAAGAGGGAGCGTTTAGTCACAGATCTGGTCAGGGAATAAGAGGGAGCGTTTAGTCACAGATCTGGTCAGGAAATAAGAGGGAGCGTATACTCACAGATCTGGTTAGGGAATAAGAGGGAGCGTATAGTCAGAGATCTGGTCAGGAAATAAGAGGGAGTGTATAGTCAGAGATGTGGTCAGGGAATAAGAGGGAGTGTATAGTCAGAGGTCTGGTCAGGAAATAAGAGGGAGCGTATAGTCAGAGATCTGGTCAGGGAATAAGAGGGAGCGTATAGTCACAGATCTGGTCAGGGAATAAGAGGGAGCGTATAGTCAGAGATCTGGTCAGGGAATAAGAGGGAGCGTATAGTCACAGATCTGGTTAGGGAATAAGAGGGAGCGTATAGTCAGAGATCAGGTTAGGGAAGAAGAGGGAGTGTACAGTCAGGGAATAAGAGGGAGCGTATAGTCACAGATCTGGTCAGGGAATAAGAGGGAGCGTATAGTCACAGATCTGGTTAGGGAATAAGAGGGAGCGTATAGTCAGAGATCAGGTTAGGGAAGAAGAGGGAGTGTACAGTCAGGGAATAAGAGGGAGCGTATAGTCACAGATCTGGTCAGGGAATAAGAGGGAGCGTATAGTCACAGATCTGGTTAGGGAATAAGAGGGAGCGTATAGTCAGAGATCTGGTTAGGGAAGAAGAGGGAGCGTACAGTCAGGAAATAAGAGGGAGCGTATACTCACAGATCTGGTCAGGAAATAAGAGGGAGCGTATACTCACAGATCTGGTCAGGAAATAAGAGGGAGCGTATAGTCACAGATCTGGTCAGGAAATAAGAGGGAGCGTATAGTCACAGATCTGGTTAGGGAATAAGAGGGAGCGTATAGTCACAGATCTGGTCAGGAAATAAGAGGGAGTGTATAGTGACAGATCTGGTCAAGGAATAAGAGGGAGTGTATAGTCACAGATCTGGTCAGGGAATAAGAGGGAGTGTTTAGTCACAGATCTGGTCAAGGAATAAGAGGGAGTGTTTAGTCACAGATCTGGTCAGGAAATAAGAGGGAGCGTATAGTCACAGATCTGGTTAGGGAATAAGAGGGAGCGTATAGTCACAGATCTGGTTAGGGAATAAGAGGGAGTGTATAGTCACAGATCTGGTCAGGAAATAAGAGGGAGCGTATAGTCACAGATCTGGTCAAGGAATAAGAGGGAGTGTATAGTCACAGATCTGGTCAGGAAATAAGAGGGAGTGTATAGTCACAGATCTGGTCAGGAAATAAGAGGAAGTGTATAGTCACAGATGGTCAGGAAATAAGAGGGAGTGTATAGTCACAGATCTGGTCAGGAAATAAGAGGGAGCGTATAGTCAAGATCTGGTCAAGGAATAAGAGGGAGTGTATAGTCACAGATCTGGTCAAGGAATAAGAGGGAGTGTATAGTCACAGATCTGGTCAGGAAATAAGAGGGAGTGTATAGTCACAGATCTGGTCAGGAAATAAGAGGGAGTGTTTAGTCACAGATCTGGTCAGGAAATAAGAGGGAGCGTATAGTCACAGATCTGGTTAGGGAATAAGAGGGAGCGTATAGTCAGAGATCTGGTTAGGGAATAAGAGGGAGTGTATAGTCACAGATCTGGTCAGGAAATAAGAGGGAGTGTATAGTCACAGATCTGGTCAAGGAATAAGAGGGAGCGTATAGTCACAGATCTGGTCAGGGAATAAGAGGGAGCGTATAGTCACAGATCTGGTCAGGGAATAAGAGGGAGCGTATAGTCACAGATCTGGTCAGGAAATAAGAGGGAGTGTATAGTCACAGATCTGGTCAGGGAATAAGAGGGAGCGTATAGTCAGAGATCTGGTCAGGGAATAAGAGGGAGCGTATAGTCAGAGATCTGGTCAGGAAATAAGAGGGAGCGTATAGTCACAGATCTGGTCAGGAAATAAGAGGGAGTGTATAGTCAGAGATCTGGTTAGGGAATAAGAGGGAGCGTATAGTCAGAGATCTGGTCAGGAAATAAGAGGGAGCGTATAGTCACAGATCTGGTTAGGGAATAAGAGGGAGCGTATAGTCAGAGATCTGGTTAGGGAATAAGAGGGAGCGTATAGTCAGAGATCTGGTTAGGGAATAAGAGGGAGCGTATAGTCAGAGATCTGGTCAGGAAATAAGAGGAAGCATATAGTCACAGATCTGGTCAAGGAATAAGAGGGAGCGTATGGTCAAGGAATAAGAGGGAGCGTATAGTCAGGGAATAAGAGGGAGCGTATAGTCACAGATCTGGTCAGGAAATAAGAGGGAGCGTATAGTCACAGATCTGGTCAGGAAATAAGAGGGAGTGTATAGTCACAGATCTGGTCAGGGAATAAGAGGGAGCGTATAGTCAGAGATCTGGTCAGGGAATAAGAGGGAGCGTATAGTCAGAGATCTGGTCAGGAAATAAGAGGGAGCGTATAGTCACAGATCTGGTCAGGAAATAAGAGGGAGGTATAGTCAAGATCGGTTAGGGAATAAGAGGGAGTGTATAGTCAGAGATCTGGTCAGGAATAAGAGGGAGCGTATAGTCACAGATCTGGTTAGGGAATAAGAGGGAGCGTATAGTCAGAGATCTGGTTAGGGAATAAGAGGGAGCGTATAGTCAGAGATCTGGTTAGGGAATAAGAGGGAGCGTATAGTCAGAGATCTGGTCAGGGAATAAGAGGGAGCGTATAGTCACAGATCTGGTCAGGGAATAAGAGGGAGCGTATGGTCAGGTAAGAGGGTATAGTCAGGGAATAAGAGGGAGCGTATAGTCACAGATCTGGTCAGGAAATAAGAGGGAGCGTATAGTCACAGATCTGGTCAGGAAATAAGAGGGAGCGTATAGTCACAGATCTGGTCAGGAAATAAGAGGGAGTGTATAGTCACAGATCTGGTCAGGAAATAAGAGGGAGGTATAGTCAGAGATCTGGCAGGAAATAAGAGGGAGTGTATAGTCAGAGATCTGGTTAGGGAATAAGAGGGAGCGTATAGTCACAGATCTGGTCAGGAAATAAGAGGGAGTGTATAGTCACAGATCTGGTCAGGAAATAAGAGGGAGCGTATAGACACAGATCTGGTTAGGGAATAAGAGGGAGCGTATAGTCAGAGATCTGGTTAGGGAATAAGAGGGAGCGTATAGTCACAGATCTGGTCAGGAAATAAGAGGGAGTGTATAGTCAGAGATCTGGTCAGGAAATAAGAGGGAGCGTATAGTCACAGATCTGGTCAGGGAATAAGAGGGAGCATATAGTCACAGATCTGGTCAAGGAATAAGAGGGAGCGTATGGTCAAGGAATAAGAGGGAGCGTATAGTCAGGGAATAAGAGGGAGCGTATAGTCACAGATCTGGTCAGGAAATAAGAGGGAGCGTATAGTCACAGATCTGGTCAGGAAATAAGAGGGAGGTATAGTCAGAGATCTGGTTAGGGAATAAGAGGGAGCGTATAGTCACAGATCTGGTCATGAAATAAGAGGGAGTGTATAGTCACAGATCTGGTCAGGAAATAAGAGGGAGCGTATAGACACAGATCTGGTTAGGGAATAAGAGGGAGCGTATAGTCAGAGATCTGGTTAGGGAATAAGAGGGAGCGTATAGTCACAGATCTGGTCAGGAAATAAGAGGGAGTGTATAGTCAGAGATCTGGTCAGGAAATAAGAGGGAGCGTATAGTCACAGATCTGGTCAGGGAATAAGAGGGAGCATATAGTCACAGATCTGGTCAAGGAATAAGAGGGAGCGTATGGTCAAGGAATAAGAGGGAGCGTATAGTCAGGGAATAAGAGGGAGCGTATAGTCACAGATCTGGTCAGGAAATAAGAGGGAGCGTATAGTCACAGATCTGGTCAGGAAATAAGAGGGAGTGTATAGTCAGAGATCTGGTTAGGGAATAAGAGGGAGCGTATAGTCACAGATCTGGTCATGAAATAAGAGGGAGCGTATAGTCACAGATCTGGTCAGGAAATAAGAGGGAGCGTATAGTCACAGATCTGGTCAGGAAATAAGAGGGAGCGTATAGTCAGAGATCTGGTTAGGGAATAAGAGGGAGCGTATAGTCACAGATCTGGTCAGGAAATAAGAGGGAGGTTAGTTGTAGGGAGCGTATAGTCACAGATCTGGTCAGGAAATAAGAGGGAGCGTATAGTCACAGATCTGGTCAGGGAATAAGAGGGAGCGTATAGTCACAGATCTGGTCAGGAAATAAGAGGGAGCGTATAGTCACAGATCTGGTCAGGAAATAAGAGGGAGCGTATAGTCAGAGATCTGGTCAGGGAATAAGAGGGAGTGTATAGTCAGAGATCTGGTCAGGAAATAAGAGGGAGCGTATAGTCACAGATCTGGTCAGGAAATAAGAGGGAGCGTATAGTCACAGATCTGGTTAGGGAATAAGAGGGAGCGTATAGTCACAGATCTGGTCAGGAAATAAGAGGGAGCGTATAGTCACAGATCTGGTCAGGAAATAAGAGGGAGTGTATAGTCAGAGATCTGGTTAGGGAATAAGAGGGAGTGTATAGTCACAGATCTGGTTAGGGAATAAGTGGGAGCGTATAGTGAGAGACCTGGTCAGGGAATAAGAGGGAGTGTATAGTCAGAGATCTGGTCAGGGAGGGAATCAAAGCGAGCATATAATCAGAGATCCGGTCTGGAAATAAGAGGTAGCGTATAGTCAGGGTCCTTGTCAGGGAATAAGAGGGAGCATATTTTCAGAGGCTGGTCATGAAATATGAGGGAGTGCATAGTGAGAGGCCTAGTGAGGGAGGGAGTTTATAATATCTAGGAGAAAAGAAGCTAAATGTCTGAAAGCTGTGGAGGAACATAGTGGATACCACAGGATATAATGCTGAAACAGCAAGGAGAAGGAATGTGTCTGAGAGAAATGGTATTTGCGAGAGGAAATGGTAAATGATATAAGTAGCACAAAAAGGCAGAATTGTGTTTTATACAGCACCCCATTATGTCTGAGAAACATCTCAATTGTGCTTTACATAGAATGAACAAAAGTATTGTTATGTTGGCAACCACAGTTTCCACTTTGAGTAGCGGATATTTGCCTGCAGTAACCTGACAATGTTGAAAAATAAACTGGGGCAACATTTCCATCATTTTTATACATTTTTCGTGCACATATCTGTAATATATTCCCTGTGCAGAAAATATACTGTAAAATAAACAGGGCCAACTCATGTAGCAAAGAGGAATATTTAGAAATGTCTCATCAGGAAAATAGAAGCACTGTATCTTGATATTGTGCCCACTTGTGTTGTTAAGGTATACAATCTTCACTGGGATACTTATTTAGTCACCGCCACTAAGGTTGTGGCAGATACAGGGATGACTGAGCCACCATTTACAACCAGTCTTCCTCCTTTTTCTGACATGCGCATATGAACTTCATGTACCTTGTGCTCATAGCCTTTGCCAATTGAATCCCCGACTCTGCCTCACTTGAGTTTAACTGTTCCAGCACCAAAGAGAGAAGGGGTGGGGGACAGGAAACACTGTCAGGGAAGGAACAGGATATGTTTTGAAAAGGAATGTGCTGCTGGCACACATTTCTAGATATTGTCGTGTAAACGACAGAAAGTACTGGAAATGCACAGCAGGAGGTCAGCAACTGAAACAAAAGACAGGCTCACGTTTGAGGGGAAGGGTCAGCAGCTAAAGCATTCAACCATCTTTTCACTTTGTAGCTGCCTTGTGATCCGCTGTGTATTTTGTCATACTTTCTGCTCAAATTTGCAACATCTGCAAACCTTTTTTGTTTTTTTTTTCCGATTTGTGACTGGAAAATATTTCATTGAGTAACTTGTCAACAATGAAATCATGAATCATGGGCTTCCATGAGTCCTTCACCAAAGAAGTACTTTCTTGTCTTCCTCCACTTATAGATTGTTCATTTTTCAAACCTTTGCCCATTTTGGTGAATCATTTTGTGACTTTTCATTTGTTTGGGGGTGGAGGGCAGGTGGAGAAAAAGGAGTCGGGCCACTTTGTGACTTCATGTGTTGTGATAGAACCTCACACTGAAGATGTGAAACTGTGATGGAGTGAGGTTAGCTCATATTGTCTGAGGAATTGGGGGGTGGGGGGGTCCCTCCTGAGGTCACAGACCATGGAACAGCATTCTGCATCTCCTGCTTTGGACTCAGATAACAAAAATGTTTCTTTTGTGTGAGGCAACTTCTCACCCAATAGGAAAAAACAGTATTGAACCAGCATTCTTAACTCCCAGTTTTTACTGGTGTTCCATTTTAAGGTATAAATGACCAGCTCAGACCAGTCTTCTTATTTCCCTGTCTTTATTGTTTTTCTTCCTTTTGAAATGGATGGAGGAGGGAACCTGTAGGAGTGATATTGGCTCAGGTCAGTGACTAATACAGGTCATGTGAGGCAACGGAATTTATCTCTTGCTCAGAAATCATTGAATTTGTATTGTGTTCTCCACAATGCAACCACCAGCTCGGAGGAGTACAGACTTGACCCCCACGTTTCCTATCTTAGCTGCAAGCTGAGTGGAGGCCAGGAGCAGAGAAATGGTGTGTGGCAACTTCCCAGTGATTCTGTGAAGAACCAGGCTATCCTCAGTCAGGGGAACATAGGAACAGGAGTAGGCCATTCAGCTCCTTGAGCCTACTCCACCATTTAATGCGATCATGTCTGAATTGTAACTTAAAAACATGACATTATTCTTAAAGGAGAGATGGGAATATTTCCTCTCTTCAAACCTTTTAAGAGATAAAAAAGATTCCAAAAGACTGCAGTTACTTGATTACAGCTGTGAGGAACAGTGCAGCAAACTCTTGAGCAGTCTCTGGTGCTAACTGCAGATCACAGCTGCTGCTCTGCTTCCCTCGATTTTAAACAGAGTCCCATGAAGTGAAAGTGACACCTTTTTCTTTACAATTCAACACTAACCCATCACTAGCAGTGACTGAACAAAATAAACAGCATGTGAGAAGGCCTGTGGTTTCTGCCTTAGTGGGAAGAAACACAATTATGTGTTGCTGGGAGTCCCAGCAGTTTGTCTGGAGTCTACAATTATTCTCCAGTATCTCAATGTTTCTGCAACATTATCAGTGGGATCTTTACACACAATTACTCGTCTCTTTTGAAGGTGCTTTTTAATCGTGCTGGAGTGGTCAGTCCCTGGATGTTGGCATCTCTTCGGTCCCCTGGTCACTGAAGGGGCCATTTTTCATCGGTGAGGCCATACAGCGAGTGCTGTTTTGTTGTTTGCCTCTCGGAAAGCAGGGCTTTAATTGGTGTCTGTGAAATGTAGTTTGGGGATAATGAACAGCTTCTCAAAATTGCTGCAATTCTCTAACTAGAAAGAGCTCTTCCAATGCCTTAACCAAACTCTTTTAAAAATTGTACAGAGGGAAATTACTGCTCTCAAGCATGGGACTTGACCATACACACCAGGGAAGTTAGTGGTTGATTTGAGCTAATCTCAGCCAATCAACAGGCATTTAGCATCAGTTTTTCTTCTGTAAGGTGTGAGGGAAAGTCAATTTCTTGGGCTTTGAAATCGATGTGAACCAGGTACAGGGAACAATCCCTGTGCAGAACAGCTGGACCAAAAGCTTACCTACTTTTTAAAAAAATTTTTATTCCAAGTCAGTCAAATCAAATCCAGTTCAGAGTCTGAACAAGTTGAGACATTCCCAATCTAAACTGACAAGACAGGGCTCTCACCTCCTACTTGGGCTTGATCTACATGATCCAAGCTGATTGGAGTAGGCATAGCTGCTCCTCCGAGGCTTGATCTCATTTGCATCTTAACCAAAAGGCTGAGATGCCTCTTTTAAAAATTGTTTCAAATAAAGCTGAAATGTAACCAAAGACTTCAATCAAGCACAGCATGTCGATACTACACTTGATCTTAGCCAAAAGGCCGAGTAGCAGCCTATCTACTATTGCCCTCAGGTGACTGGTTGCCAGGGACAGTCTTCAATGCTGCAGAGGACACAGGAAGAGCACTCCTTAACTTTATGGGGCCACATTTTTTAAAAGTTTATCTTTTGGTGGCAACCCTATTAAGATTGCAAATCAGGCCGCCTACAGACCACATTATCCTAAACACAACAGGCCTTGCATTGGATGCAATAAGGGGAGTCCAATTTTACAAAGGGGCTCTCAAATAGTTTTTGGGCCCCTAATTGCATTTACAAAAATATAGAACATGTCTCTTGTTCTGCCTTTATTGATATAGCTGGCATCACACTCAGCAATTGTGGACTATTTAGTACTCGATATTTTTGACTTCCATCATTCAAATTGCTCTAATAGTTTGCTTGAGTCCCCTATATTCTAGTGTGTGTTTTGCTCAGACATATAAGAAAATTGTATTGTGCCCAGAACCCTCTTCAGTTTTATTCCTGCTCCCATGCTCCTGCCTCCCTCAAAAATTGTGAATAGTTGTACACTCTACCAGCCTAGTCTGACTTGGCTTCAAACTACCAGACAGTAAAGAATAAGGGAACAGCCATGGAAGGAATAAGGGAATAAGCCATGACACAATAATATACTTTACAATAGTTATTAAGCTTAGCCAGCTGCCCCTGGCATCTGCCAAACAACAACTACTGATTCGACAACAATTATAACAAAGATATGTCGGAATGCCTATGTGACTGAAGCTGATTTTTAGCCACCTAATGTATTGTGATGGCATTAAAGGTGTGCAGATAAAACCTCGACAAAAAAGAGGTTTCATTTTTGTTCCACTTCGCTTTCTTTTTCATATGCTGGCTTTGCATTTTCAGCATTTACAGCTTTCCCTTTCAGCCTCCTTCTGGGTTGTGACTCAATAACTCTGTTATCTCTGATAACTTTTGTTATCGTTCCTAATCTAATCTCACGATTCAGGCGATATCACCAACTGCAGGAGGAAAATAGGCTGCTACTGATCACTAGGAATGTCAGGAAGAGTGACAGGCCATTGGATTTCTCCCTCTTAATCTCTGTTTGGAAGTAACTATCCTCCATCTTCTGCTCATATCAAGACCCAGTAGAGTTGCAATTGGATAATGAAGAGTGTGTGCAATTTCTAGTTGGCCGGGGATAATACTGTGGCACCAGGGTATGTGTGCTTAGTAGTATGGGGTTGAGGCTGTTAGTGACAAAACCTCCTGGAATATGTTAAATCAGAGTTGCTGACACTAGGGTGTTGTCTGATAACTATGCGAACTCCTGCTCATCTTATGAAGTGGTCTTTTGAGTAGAGAGAAGGCAGTTTGTTTCCAACATAGCAGTGGTTACACTGTGACCACCATATTTAAACAAAATCAGAGTGGACCATTGAATTCTCAGTTTGGGCAATATTGCTAGAGATCGAACCTTCTGGTATGGTGCCAGGGAGTGTCTTGGATATTTCATTTAAAGAAAGAATTGGAAATAGTATACACAGTTTCTGTCCTCTGACATATCACAGTCTCAACTTCCACAGAAGTTAGTATTCCAATATCTGCAGTGTGGAAGCATACCTGTGCTCAAAGTGATACCACAACAAGACCAATTAGTTCCATGGGAATATTGGCCTGGATTTTCCTCTGATCCTGTTTCATTGGAAGCACAGTGAAAGTTTACACATGAGTAAATTCCAGGCTTTTGTGTTTAGAATGGCTGGCAAGCCATTTAAATGCATTTGAAAAGATGCAGAGAAGAGCAACAGGTTTGATCTCTAGTGTGAAAATGGAAGATAAGCGCAACTCAAGTTTGATAGTCTGGAAACAAGACAGTTTTCAGGATGCGAGCAGCCATCATCAATGCACATCAAATATTAAGCGATGTAGGTGATTCAGATTATTACTTAAAATGTGGCCAAGTAGCAACACCAAATAGTAAATGGGAGTGAATGAAAAGAGGCCTTAAAGCAGATAACAGGAACGATTTTTGATGTAACTGTGTAATGTCCAGGAAAGTGAGCCTCTGTACTTTGACCTTGTCTGAATCTTTTAATGTCCTAAAAATGATTTGTAGAGCAACTCTTCATCTTATCCAGAGAAAACCTGCTCAGTTGTCTGACTCTTTCTTCATATTGGTGTCCAAAGGCCATGATCCCTGCTGCTTACTCTTCTCTGAATTTGTTATCCTTAATGTGAGCAGAATAATATTGGTAATTCTGTACAAATGCTTGCCAAATATCTGTTGAGAATGGGTTTGAGCGATACTGGGATGTTAATCCTTGAGTTTGATTGATGTGGGAGGGTTAGGAAGAAAAATCTGAGGGGGTGGAAGAATCCGTGATATATCATTGCAGGGAATGGCTTTTTAGCATTCCTGACTTACTATGTTCTTTTTCCAAAGAGTACTAATATCTACCAGGCAAGTTAATAAAGGCAGAAATGCTGGGGCTATTCAAAATGCAGTTAGATACCATTGCAATTACTGTTTGATGTTCTGTGGCATTGCTCCTGGTTCAAAATATGTAACTGTAATAACACAGACAATGCTCAGCAATAGTATTAAATATAAACAGATAAGTGAAAGCAGCAGGCCATAGTATTGGAGAAGCAGTAACAATTTCCTGAATGGGAGATGACATTGTTAGCCACTGTCAATTAAATTAAATCAAATATAACAGCAAAGTTCAGTATCTAATATCCATTTAAATTCAGTATAGGTGATTTTGGCATGCAACCAACATTTATGTTTTGGTTTAGCTTTATCTATATACTATTGCCTAAATCTTATGTACATGTTTCCTGTCAATTCTCTCCATTGTAAATTCCTATGCCCCCATTTATACTCTTTGCAATAAAATCAATAATCAGTCAATTAAACAAAAAGCACTGCAACTAATAAAAACTGTCAAAGGAAACTTAACTAACTAAATCATTCTGGCATTGGTGATGCAGCCCAGCCCCTGAAATATCTCCATTTATAATGGCAACATCCTATTTAAACATATCATACTGTAATTACACCCCCCACCAATGGAGGCAGTGCAGCACTGCTACTGGAAGGAAGGAAATGAAGCTTGTTCAGAGGTGATTCCTGAAGTCAATAGAAGATATTTCTATTGCCAGTTTCTCTGTAACATAGGAATAATTGGTTTTTCTAAATGTGACACAGAAATGTGTATGTGTATCTGATGTACATGTTTTAAAACTTTTATACTGATACAAAGATGGCAAAGCACAGTGTTCATTTTTGTTTAATCTTGAAATAACCTGATGATATGTGTGGAACATGAACATTATTTGCATCATTTAGCTGGTCTCCTATGGTGTTGCTTGTGGATATTTCTCTATGATTCTATGATAGTCTGCAATGGCTGTGCTAATTTGGCTGCTACTTTAACTTGTGCCTTGAAGGAAGCTATTACAGAGAAAACCTGAACTGATCCCAAGGTCAATCTGGGCTTGATTGCTATTGAAGAAAGCTTGCAAGTGCTGGGACATTTCACAGCTCCAAATCAGGAAAAAAATGACTGGTCTTTTTCTCTCTTGATACTTTGATATGTAACTTGATGACACTGACTGTCTTCAGACTTTTCTCTGAACAGATAGACGCAAAGTAGAAAATTCTGGATGTGACATGGAAGCAAATGTGAAGTACAATTGGATTGAGAACTGAAACAAGCCCCTTCAATAGAAATACATTAAGTTAGTCACAACTGACCAGATTTTCAACATTTGACTGTCATAGAATTAAACCTCCCAGTGGGACTTCAACAAAAGAGGGGAATGGACACAGCAGAAGACATAAAGTTAGGGAGGTGACCAAAGGCAAGGTTGAGAATATTTTTGAAGATGGAAAAATATGTAAGAAGGAGTAATTATTGTGAGAAATAGAGAATACAGCGCAGTGATGACTGAATGGAGATAGCAGGCATCATGGTGAATGTGATGGATGGTGGTTAAATAGGAGCAGGGGGGTTTCAACCTTGGGCCGCGGGGCAGAAGAGGAAATCAGTGAAAGAGTAGCATTGACAGAGAGGAATGTTATGGAAACAGGGTGGAACAGCAGTGAGACTTTGATGAGCAAGGAGAAAACAGAACATGACAGGAAAAAACAGAACTGGAAATTAGCAACAAAGAGGTAGAAAAGTTTGAGTGTGGACTAGCAGCGAATCTGCAAATGCACATAGAAGAATAAGGTTTATGTACATGTGCAAAAGTAAGAAAGCTATACATGGCTAAAAGAGACTTGTGTTTAGTGATCAGAGACCAAGTGAAGAGATTCAGTACCTTGTTGGTTGAGAATCCAACATCTATGTTAGGCTGAAGCTCAGTGATAAGCACTAAATGGGATCTAAAGCCCACTTGATAGCAGGGATCTTGATGTGGCTAAGTAAAGGAATGTCAGGGCTGTTCTGGTGACTGGTGTGTGGACTGTGTTTCCAAGGAATGAATGTTTGGTTAGCACTGCTCCTTCACAGTGTCAGGGACCTGGATTCAATTCCAGCTTTGCTCACTGTCTGTATGAATTTTGCATGTTCTTCCCATGGGTTTCCTCCAAATACTCTGGTTTCCTCCCATAATCTGAAAGACATGCTGGTTAGGTGCATTGGCCATGTTAAAGTCCCCCTCAGTGTACCCGAACAGGCACTGGAATATGGCGACTAGGGGATTTTCACAGTAACTTCATTGCACTGTTAATGTAAGCCTACTTGTGACAAATAAGTTAACTTTAAACCTTTCTAAGGCTGCCATAAAGTCAATAACTGACTATTTTGGCAATAGTATAATGAGGATAAGAGACTATTGAAACTTGGAGGTCTAAAATGGAATTTTGCTCAGAGCTGACTTTCACAGGCAAAGTACCAAAGTCAATGACTTATGGCGCTCTCTTCCTATGTGAGGCCAGTTTTGTGTCCCCCTTTCCCTTTGAATCCAGGCAAAGAAGTTCAGGAGAAAGGTGGCACGTTCTGTGGGAAAGGCTTGGTAGCTACTAAACTGGTTTACCACTTCATTTGCATACTCATTTGCACGTAAGTAGCATAGTTATGTTACTGGACTCGTAATCCAGAGATCTGAACAAATGCTCCAGAAACATGAGTCCAAATCCTACTATAGCCATTTGGGAACTTAGTAATGATGACCATGTCCTTTAGGGAAGGAAAAATCAGCTGTGGTTCTCAAGGGAAATTAAGGAGAGTATTAAATCAAAAGCTGAGGCATTCAGAGCAGCTAAAAATAGTGGGCGATCAGAGGATTGGGAAAGTTTTAAACAACAGCAAAGAATGACTAAAAAGGTGATTAAAAAAGGAAAGATAGAATATGAGGCTAAACTAGCTCGAAATATCAAAAAAGGACAGTAAAAGTTTTTATAGATATATAAAGAATAGGAGGATGGCCAGAGTTAATGTTGGACCCTTGGAGGATGAGAGGGGGGATTTAGTGGTGGATGATAAGGATATTGCGGAGACCTTAAATAAGTTTTTTGTATTGGTCTTTACAGAGGAGGATGTAAATAGCTTGCCCGAAATTAAGGATAGAAGGGTGGTAGGAGATGAGGTCCTTGATGAGATTATAGTCACGAGAGATGTGGTGCTTGATAGGCTAATGGGACTGAAGGTAGATAAGTCTCTGGGACCGGATGGAATGCATCTCAGGGTTCTCAAGGAAATGGCAGAGGTGATAGCGGATGCCCTAGTAATTATCTTTCAGAATTCGCTGGACTCTGGGATGGTGCCGGAAGATTGGAAAACGGCTAATGTTACGCCGTTGTTTAAAAAAGATAGCAGACAGAAGGCAGGGAATTATAGGCCAGTTAGTTTAACGTCTGTAGTTGGAAAAATGCTTGAATCTGTCGTCAAAGCAGAAATAACGAGGCACCTGGATACGAACGGTTTGATCAAACAGGCGCAGCACAGATTCGTGAAGAGGAAGTCGTGCTTGACGAACTTATTGGAGTTCTATGAGGAAGTGACTAGTGCGGTAGATAGAGGGGAACTGGTAGATGTGGTGTTTTTGGATTTCCAAAAGGCGTTTGGTAAGGTGCCTCACAAAAGATGGGTGCAGGGAATTGGGGGTAGAGTATTAGACTGGATAGAGGATTGGTTGTCTAATAGGAAGCAGAGAGTAGGTATTAATGGGTGCTATTCTGATTGACAGCTGGTGACTAGTGGAGTGTCCCAGGGATCGGTGCTGGGGCCTCAACTATTTACCATTTACATAGATGATCTGGAGGAAGGGGCTGAGTACAGGGTGACGAAATTTGCTGATGACACGAAGATGAGTGGAAAAGCAAATTACATGGAGGGTGTGGAAGGCCTGCAGAGGGATCTGGATAGGTTGAGTGAGTGGGCAAGGACCTGGCAGATGGAGTATAAGTGTGAGGTTATCCACTTTGGTAGGAATAACGGTAGGAAGGATTACTATTTAAATGGCGAAAAGCTGCAGCATGCGACAGTGCAGAGGGACCTGGGGGTCCTTGTGCACGAATCGCAAAAACACAGTCTGCAGGTGCAGCAGATGATTAAGAAGGTGAATGCAATGTTGGCCTTTATAGCGAGGGGGATAGAATATAAAAGTAGGGAGAAACTTTTGCAGCTGTATAGGGGACTGGTGAGGCTGCAGCTGGAGTACTGTGTGCAGTTTTGATCGCCGCATTCGAGGAAGGATTTATTAGCCTTGGAGGGGGTACAGAGAAGGTTCATTAGGCTGATACCGGAGATGAAGGCATTGAATTATGAGGAGAGACTGAATAGGGTAGGTTTGTATCCGTTGGAGTTTAGGAGACTGAGAGGGGATCTTATAGAGATGTATAAGATAATGAAGGGTAGGGGTAGAGAGACTCTTCGCGCTTAACAAAGATAGCAGGACTAGAGGGCACAGCCTCAAGATGGGATGGGGGGGCTCAGATCAGAGTTGAGGAAAAATTTCATCATGCAAAGGGTGATGAATCTTTGGAATTCTCTGCCTGTTGAAGTGGTGGAGGCTTCCTCGCTGAATATATTTAAGTCAAGAGTGGATAGGTTTTTGATTGACAAGGGAATTAAGGGTTATGGGGAGAAAACGGGAAAGTGGTACTGAACCACTACAGATCAACCATGATCTTATTGAATGGTGGGACAGGCTCGAGGGGCTGGATGGCCTACTCCTGCTCCTATTTCTTATGTTATCTCTTGTCCTTATCTAGTCTGGCCTATGAGCGACTCGAGCCTCAAAGCAATATGATTAACTCTGTCTCCTAAATGCCCTTTGAAATGGTCTATCAAGTCACTCATTGAAGGGTAATTAAGGATGGGCAATAAATTATACCATTCTAGGAGATGTTCACATCCTATGAATGAATTTAAAACAAAACTGCTAATAGTGACGAGGCTTCAGGTGAGCAAAGTCTGCTGTTGGATGTCAGGTACAGTTGAATGGATGGAAGGGATACTGTTGAACCACTGATTGAAGAACTCATTGTTTTTGACTTCATGCCAATAAGAGAGAGGCTGCTGCTATAGTGGGCAGAGCACCGGAACCTTTCAGGAAGGTGAATGAGCTGGATCCATGGCCAATCATGCTTCAATCACTTTTACAAATAGTAATGGAGGTCCTGGAGGGGAAAGCAGGCGATCGAGTCAGGAGTGATGAAAAAATAACAGTTGATTAAGTCGTTAGCATTTGGAAGGTAAATGACTAACATGTTTCCTACATAATAACTGAAGTAAACCTACTGTTGTGACTATTTTATATATAAAAAGATTGGAATAGATGGTCCAGATGTTTGGCCAGGTTACATCACCCAGTAGAAATACTGCATATGGAGGAAGGAGCACATCAGGCCGACTGGCATACTCGGGGTGAGCAAATTGACCGGTGAGTCAGTTTGCTCAAGTGTCCTTATTTGCACCATGTGACACAAGGCATTGATGTTTCTATGCATGTGGTGGAATATTGTCATTGCCCTGGGTTCTTGGATCATTCCCTGTGTGCGCAAGGTGTTAAAAGGATGTTGAGGGGGACAACTGCTGTGCATTGTAGCTAAGGTGTTCCTTTATGTGCAGACCAATGACTTGGTTGTTTCCTGAGGTGGCCCTGTGCAGGATCCTTGAAAAGTGTGATGTCCTCTCACTGCTCAAATGTCTTGGCAGTGAATTTGCCCATGGGTGAAGGTTCTTCCTATTGCCTTTTCCTTTTTCTGGCTTGACGGTGGTGTTTTCAGGCATCAATGCTGATGGAGAACTAGATATGGAAGAATAGTGTGTAGTGATGTGTTACAAAACACTTCACTCTTTGTAATGGAAGCAAGCTGTACTTTATCCCTCAGTTCAAAACCAACCAGCAGTTCATTTTGAATCCATGACCCATGACCCCTGTAAGCATTTGACTTCTATCCAGTTCTCTCTGTACTTCATTAGCATCTTGTCAATTCACTCATACGACATGCTAACAAGTTGCACAGCACAATGCTCCATTACAGAATTTAATGCATTGCCAATGCATGACCTTAGAAACAGCGTGTACTGAGGAGATTTTTGTTTTTAAACATCTGCCACACATGATATTAAATTAGTTGTTTTTATAAAACTTTGTGATGCTGATGGAAGTGGACAAAGCACATTATACTTGTGTTCCCACCACCGACTGATGTGTTGGAAGCATAATTTTGAATTAGCATATATGCTGCAGCGACCCACTTAAAAGAAAGAGAACCTGACACAAACACAGAGACGTCATCAAAATAATGGGTACAGCCATCAACATCAGCTTGGATTCAGATAGCATTCATAACGTTGTAAGAGGACATAAGTAGCAGGACAAAAATGGACAGGGAGCAATAAAGCAAGAGTTAGGGTGTGGGACGGGTAAGCTTTGAGGGCTTTTTATAAAGCAGACTGAAAGATTCAAGGATATAGTGAAGGGCAAGGACTTGGATGAGAGCAAGGAGGGAAGCAATGGACAGAGGGGTGATGAGACAGGATGTGGGCAGCAGAGGCTGGTGAGTGTGAAGATGATGCCAGGATGCGTAATCAGCTAAGATCTCTCAATATTGCAGGGGTCAAAGAAAACAGTCTTGCCAATGGAAAGGACAGGGAGTTTGAAGCTCGGCTTATGTTTGAACAAAACACCAAGGTTGCAGTTAGTCTGGTTCAAAAAAAATGAACAGCAGAAGGGGGAATGGAATCAACCCTTTTTTATCAGGAGCAAAATCAGATGGCCTCAGTCTTCAAAATGTTCAGTTTGGCAAAGTGCTGACTCATCACAACCTGACATTCATTAAGAGTCTAACATAGGTGGTTGTGGAGAAGAAACATCCTCAGTGCAGGCAAAAGGAGTAGCGGGCATTGGAGGAGAAGCTATTGCTGGAAATATGTTGGACATATTGGGGTATGTAAAAGAGTAATGCCACGGAATTAACCACAGAGAAAAGGCAGTGGCAAAGGTGGAGTGATCAAATGGTGTGGCGAGATGAATGAGGATGAGGAAGGATGACAGACTGTAGTCATTCTCACACAGAATGTTGGTGACATTGATAAGGATGGTCTTCTTGCGATTCAAAGGGCATAAACTGGATTGAATAGACTGAAACAGGGAAATGTGGGAGAGCCGAGCATGAAACTGGATGGGAGCAACATCTGCAAAGACCTTTGAGAGGAATGGGAGGATAGACGTGGAACCATTGTTAGAGAGGAGAGAGGGACTGTGAGGGCAAGCTAACAGAGAAATGAGCAATTGCAGTGGTGTTAAAGGAGAAGGGAATGATGTCTTTCCAAAGGGAGCTAGTAATAATTTTAATGAACATCGAGGCCAGGAATACGGCATTGATGAAGGTGAGTATGTGAGGGATGCATAGACCATGGGTTGGGGGAAAGCTGCAGATTGTCGTGATATCAAGGCTGCTCTGAGGGGAAAGCCAGAGAAGGAGGAGACTGTGGCTGAGGCAACAGGATAGTCTCAATCTTGGAGACAAAAAAGTCTAGAAGATCCTCACATTTGACATTGGACATGCTGATGGAGGAGGTTGATCACAATGAAAAGGAGCCTGGAATTGTTCTTACTCTCTGGGATGATTCTGGTTTTGCTGTGGAGAACATTACATGTGATCTCAACATGAATAACCAGGTCAGTGGTGTGCTCACATCTCTGTCACTCTGAGACTTGAAGATACAGGGGGAGGTGGTGGCCCATTGGTATTATCACTTAAACTATTAATCCAGAAACTGGGGACCGGGTTTTGAATCCCCCTCATGGCAGATGGTGGAATTTGAATTCAATTTAAAAATCTGGAATTAAGAATCTCCTGATGACCATGAAACCATTGTTGATTGTCGGAAAAACCCGTCTCGTTCACTAATGTCCTTTAGAGAAGGAAATCTGCTGTCCTTACCTGGTCTGGCCTGCACGTGACTCTCAACTGCCCTCTGCAAGCCACTTAATTTCAAGGGCAACTAGGAATGGGCAATAAATGCTGGCCTAGCCAGCAACGCCTATGTCCTACGAATTAAAAAATAGAAGTGGGAGAGGTAAGCATCTATACATAAGTTTAAACATTACATCACACTGAGACCTTAGTCTTTTTCTGTTCAAACAATGGCTAACTTTAAGTTGTAAAAATCTTTGTGAAAAATAAAATAAACAGAGGATACACTATATTTGCGTGCTGTGTCATGGAGGAATACTATAGCTGCGAATGGCATTTCAGTCAGTTTACTGTGAGTTGGGGCTGTGATATGCTATGAGGTCTGAAGAACTTTTCTTCACATGCAATTTTCATATAGTCAACCCGCCTTTAATTCTAAGGTGGTTATATTTTGTGTTTGATATCCTAATACAGAATTTGTAAGAGTTAAGCAACAGTTGCACAGTTCAGTCCATAATGATCAGGATATTTAAAAGGAGTGATTTTCTGTCTTTGTGCTTCCAGTGAGAGCTTGCATTGAAAATCTATCACACAGTATGATTTTCCAGTCACTTAAGTTAATGATGCGCTCAAACTTCCAAAATTGGCCCCTCACACACAGCGTGAATTCAGGAAATTATTCTTTAAAGTTTTGTGGTTAGTATGCAGCTATCACACTGAAGACATCACATGTTAAAACATCACACTTGTAAATGTATCCTTGTTTTTCAAAAAAAAAGCTTGCATTTATATGGCACCTTTCATGATCTCAGGCTGTCTATCAGCCAATGATGTTCTTTAGAAACCTGTTCAATAATATAATGTAAATGTGATCAAACAATGATGGTGAAAATGTGATTTCTCTTGTGCTGAGATTATTATTTTCTCTGTGCACTGTCAGAGCTCATCCTCGGTGGGAAATGTGCAGAATTTCAGCACAGGTTCTGCTAACAGCAAAATTAACAGGAACAAGGCACTTTCACAGTTCAGCAGTAACTGGGTGGATTTGCTGCATCAATTTCAAGACGTGGCCTGTAATATTTATGAAATAGAAATGAATTGCATTTGTGTAGCATCTTCCACATCCTCATGATGTTTCAAAGTGCTTCACAGCCAGAGAGGTACTCTTGAAATCTAGTCACTGTTACATAGAGAAATATACCAAACTGCAATGTTCTGATGGCCAGATCTGTTTGTGGTGTGTTGGTTAAATAAATATTGGTCAGAATACTACAAAGATCTCGCCTGCTCTACTTCACTTAGTATCATGGGATCTTTGATGTCAAGTTAAAGCACAGTCCAATCAATGCTCCCTCAGTACTCTCCTGCAATGTCAATCTAGATTATGGGACTGTAGTCTCAGGATTGGAGCTTGAATCCACAATCTTCTGAATCAGAGGTGAAAATGTCTTTGCTGAGCCTAAAGAAATTGACGCAGAATCTTCTTTTGTTTGTGAAAAATAACCAGGTAACTGACTGAGGCAGTAGCAAAAAATGCTGCTCAGTTTGCGTGGGCTGTTGATACTGTTGTAGTGACATTTTAAAGGTGAGGGGAGAAGGGTCTGTGGGGTGAACTAGTCAAATAGAAAGGAAAGAGTCTCTTCAAAGCAGTTTGGAAGTGTGGTGCTATGACAACAGCTAGTGCCGCTAGAGTGCTGAGCATGGGTTTAATTCTTTCATCCTTAGCCATGTCCCTCCATGGAACAGCCAACACATTCCCACAAGGCAAAGTTTTTACTTAGGATAGCGACAACCTATTAATAAAATCTGTGGGACCGTGTTTGCAACAGAGCAACTTAGGTGGAATCTTTCCCCCACTCTTCCCCCTTTCCCTGCTAGAAGCTAACTGGTTTCGACTCAACAGCTCCCCCTGATGGCACAGCTGAAATCAAGAAATCGATGCTCATGGGTAATCGCAAGTTTCAACCTGCATTTGAATATATTAAGGTAATAATCAGTCGAAACACATTTTTGAGTGTGTTTGAACATGTATGTGGTGACTCAGTATTTCACATTTTTATTGGCATGACTTGCTGTGAGCTGAATACCTTACAACTGGCAACAACAACGTGTATTTGACGATTGTTAAAAGCTTAGAAAACTGACTTAAAGACCAGCCCCACGGAGAGACCACTGGGACACAACTTTGTGTCAACAGTAAATGAACAGATAAGACTTGCCCTCGAGTTAGAAAAATGTTTGTCAGAAATGTCAGAAGATTGGCTTGGAAGGAGCTTTGTTGTAGATGGAAGCTCTATTGAAAAGTCAAGAGCATCTTGTGGGCTTTTTTTTCTTTTGTGATTCCTATTTGTGAATTCTCTTCCTGCTGCAGGAAGTGGAGCCACTGCTGTGGTGCAAGCAGCTCTCTGCAAACCCAAGAAGGAGCGCGTGGCAATAAAGAGAATCAACCTGGAGAAATGCAACACAAGCATGGACGAGCTACTGGTAAGTTGTGGCACTGGTTTAATGCGAGGGATTGTCTTGCCAACCTTTAGTGTTCATCAAAGCTAATGCTCCCACACAATGCACCAGTGAGTGTCAAGGCATTGGTAGAATCGAGGTATTGGCCAACTTGGGAGCAGGGCAAGAAAATCAGATCAAATGATAGTTACAGAGTTAATGGGTACAGCTAGCCCGTCACAAGCTCACAGTGAATTGCAGATTCAAGCTGTATTTCCCAGAGAGCCTGCTTTGCACCATGGAGCTGGAAACTTTGGGCTTCAATGGCAATGTGTATGAAATAGCACATTTCATAAAAGTGTCACAGACTAAATTTACCATTAAAGCAAGCAACATAAATTAGTTCAACAAGAACCTGCATAGAAAAGGAATTTAGACTTATGACAAAGGAATGGGTGGATGGCACCAATATTCCAGCAAGTCCTGATGGCCTTTTCCTGGCCGGAATTCTCGGACCTCGCCTGCAGCTGGGACTCTCTGATCCTGCTGCAGTGAATGGAGATTTGGCTGAGCGCCAAATTCTCCATTCCCGCTGGCAGCAATAGCAACCCAGCCTCTGTCTCCAAAACACCAGACAAAATAAGTCAGGGGTGATGTGATGCCTTATGCAGGCAACAAATGGTAACAATTGGGTGTTCTGGTGGGGAGTCACTATGGCTGGTACCTCCAATCATTTGAATGAATTATCTTCAGCATCTGCCCAAACTGTCAGTATCCTCTGACAGGAGACAAAATTGGGAAGTTGGGAGTTCAATACTCATGAGTACATCATGAGAGCTCATTTAAGCAACACCTCAACTATCTAGCAAATTCATTTATCTCCTTATCTTGAGGTTGGCATATTTTATTCTCCTGCATCTCACTGGTGCAGCAAAAGATCCTTTTCCTGATGTGAAAGTGGCATACACTGGCACAGTTCTGCAGTTACCAGCTGCCATCCAGTATCTTGACCAAGTGAGCATTCATTGATTTTGTAAATCTGGGTAGGTAAGCATTGGCAATTTGTGTACCTGTTGAAGGCTTCATGGTGAGGTTTAATGCTGTCTTCGCCCAAGGCCCACACATAAGCTTTTTCCAGCATGAGTCAGAAGGTAACCACAATTCACAACTCTAGCCGGGGACATTCACCTAAGTGGACAGAAGACAGCAGATGTGTTGGTGACAGCCTCTGTTGTGCCAGCTTGTTTAGGTTGATGTCATGGACGCAAGAGACACATTTTGAACTCTAGCTAATATTGCTGTAAAATGCTGACCACTCTGTTTCTCCCCGAACAGAAAGAGATTCAAGCCATGAGTCAGTGCAATCACCCCAATGTTGTGACGTATTTCACCTCATTTGTTGTGAAGGATGAGCTCTGGTTGGTGATGAAGCTTCTGAGTGGAGGTAAGAAATCATAACCCTGGATTTCAGACCGAGAGAAATAGAAATGTTTTTGCTGTGGGTTTTTGGAATTCTCTATTCCAGAGTGCTGTAGATATTCAGGCAGGTTTAGGCTGACACTCTCTGGAATTTAGAAGAATGAGGGGAGATCAAATTGTGGTATACAAGATGATAAAAGGTTTGGATAAAGTAAATGTGGAGCGGATGCTTCATCTTGTGGGACATTCTAGGATGAGAGGTCATAGTCTTGGGATAAGGGGTAGCAAATTTAAAATGGAGTTGAGGAGAAATTACTTCTTCCAAAGGATTGTGAATCTGTGGAATTTACTACCCCAAAGTGTGGTGGATGCTGGAACAGTGAGTAAATTTAAGGAGGAGTTAGGAGTTGTGGGGAGAATGCAGGAAAATAGGAGAGAAAGTAGAAAAGGAGCAACAAATAGAGGAAGGGTGCGAGGGAGGGCGAGAAAGAGGGGAGGATAGATTGAATAAGGAGGAGTAGGAGAGAGAGGGATGGAAGAGGGAGGAACGAGAGAAGATGGTTGGGGGAAAGAGGAGAAGAGGAAATGGGTAGAGAGAAGGGGGACAAAAAGTAGGGGATAGAGAGGGAGAGAGAACTGGGGAGGGAGGGGTGGAGAAGGTGGGGTAGGGGGAATAAAATGGGGAGAGGAAAAAGAGAGAGAGAGGTGGATGGATTGAAAAAGGGCGTAGGAGAGAGAGAGAGAGAGATAGGTGAAGGGGAAAGAGAGAGGAGAGGGGGCAATAAAGGGGCTAGAGGGAGAGAAGGGTCATAGAGGCTGAGGGGGAAATGGGCAATAGAGGGGCTAGGAGGAGGGGCTAGGAGGAGGGGGCAATAGAGAGGCTAGTATGGAGAGGGGTGGAAGAGAGCAGAGGGCAGGGAAGGAGGGAGGGAGGGGGAAGGCGGATGGGGGGAAGTGGGAAGGGAAAGGAAGGAGGAAAGGAAAGCGGGGGGAGGGGAAAAGCAGGGTGGAGGGGGTGAAAGGGACAGGGAAGCGGCGGGTGCAACATATGGGGCAGGGAGGGCAGGGGAGGGGAACGGGGAGGGCAGGGACTGGATGGAGTGGGAAGCGGTGGGGCGCAGGAAGTGGGTGGGAGGGAGAGCGAGTGGGGCAGGGAGAGGAGTGGGGAGGGAAGACAGAGAGGGGGCAGGAAAGAGAGGAACAAAAAGTGAGCGGATGGGGAGCAAGAGAGAGAAAGGAAGGGTGGGGGGAGGGGAAAGTGAGAGGGAATGAGGGAGAGGGTCAGAAAAAGAGGTGAGCAGAGAGGAGGAAAGAGAGAGGGGAGGAGGGAAAAGAGGGAGAGAAAGAGAGCGAGTACTGGAAGGAGAGAGAGCGTACTAGTAGCAGGAGAGAGAATGAGCAGGAAGGTGTGGGCATGAATAATGTGAGGTCACGTTCAGATACGCCATGATCTCATTGAATGGCAGATGTCAAGGTATGAGATCAGAACCCTAAGCTATGTTATGAAGTTAGTAGATGTCAGTCATTTGCTGTTTTGGCATTAATGTGACGATAAATTGTTTCACTCCAAGTATGATTCCATCAACACATTAGAAAGCTTTTTATTAAAAGTTTTATTAAAAGAACAATACAGTGTAACAATAAGAATGCTTAACATTGACCAATTGAACAATGCTTGAACAACAAAGAACAAGAACAAAGAGCAACACAGCACGGGAAACAGGCCCTTCAGCCCAACGAGCCCACGCCGCCGTCCTAACGTCTTAATAACATATCCATGACTTTAGGCTATGCCTATTGTTGAAGATTCCCATATAGGGACCAATATAGGGACAATTTGTTACCCAATCAGCCTAAGAGCACATTTTTGGGATGGGGGAGGAAACCGGAGCACCCAGAGAAAACCCACGCAACCACGGGGAGAACGCGCAAACTCCCGCAGACACAGGCCCAAATCTATGTGTCTGCACAGCAACAGCGATAGTCTCTGAGCTGTCATGTTGCCCATCAGATGGTCCAGTTTAAGCATACACTAACGACATGAAGCACTAGGCCACTTCTGAAGTAACATCCAAGAGCAGCCCTCACACGACCTGCCGAATGCATGCACCTTGTTGGTCAACAAGGTGGACTGAACAGCCTGTGGAAACAAATAAGATATTTAGACAGTCCTGCTATATCCCTCTATCTGCAGACCGCTCATGTGGCTGTCCAAGAGACCCTTAAACAACCTTAGCGTGCCTGCTCCCACCACTTTACTTGGCAGTGCATTCCACACCCCCACTACCCTTTGTGTGAAAAACTGCCCTCTAATATTCGTCTTATACATAGCCCCCCTCACCCTAAGGCCATGACCCCTCGTTCTATCCATTTCTAATGGTGGAAAAAGCTTACCACCATTTACTCTATCTATACCCCTCACAATCTTATATACCTCTAATAGATCCCCTCTCAGCCGACGTCTTTCAGGGAAAACAACCCCAGTGTTTTCAATCTTTCCTCGTAAGACAGCCCTTCCATACCAGGCAGCATCCTGGTAAATCTCCTCTGCACTCTCTCCAGGGCCTCCACATCCTTCCGGTAGTACGGTGACCAGAACTGGACGCAGTACTCCAAGTGAGGCCTAACCAACGTTCTATATACTTGCAACATCAGACTCCTACTCTTGTATTCTATACCCCTTCCTATGAAGGCTAACATACCATACGCTTTCTTTATCACATTCTCCACCTGTAATGACACCTTCAGAGACTTGTGAACCTGCACCCCCAGGTCTCTCTGCGTCTCTCTACTCCGGATAGTTTTACCTTTTATCCTATAACTCCCCTCTACATTATTCCGGCCAAAATGCATCACCTCGCATTTATCCGGATTAAATTCCATTTGCCATCTATCTGCCCAATCTACAAGCCTATCTATGTCATGTTGTATTGCCAGGCACTGCTCCTCAGTACCCGCCAATCCAATCATCTTAGTGTCATCAGCAAATTTGCTGATCACACCACCTACCCCTCTTCCAAGTCATTTATATACACCACAAATAGAAGGGGTCCTAGTACAGAGCCCTGTGGCACACCACTAGTGACAGACCTCCAGTTGGAAAAAGAGCCTTCCACTACTACCTGCTGTCTCCTCCTCCCAAGCCAGTTCTCAATCCATCTACATACCTGGCCCTGTATCCCATGCGCCTTAACCTTTTCTATCAGCCTACCATGAGGAACCTTGTCAAACGCCTTACTGAAGTCCATGTAGACGACATCAACGGTTTGTCCTTCATCAACCGTTTTTGTCACCTCTTCAAAAAATTCCACTAGATTCGTAAGGCATGACCTCCCCTTAACAAAGCCATGCTGCGTATCCCTGATCAGATCGCAGTGCTCCAGATGCTCATACATCCTGTCCCTGAGAATCCTCTCCATTAGCTTACCTATAACTGAAGTCAAGCTCACCGGCCTATAGTTTCCTGGGTTATCCCTCTGACCCTTTTTAAACAACGGTACTACATTTGCTATCCTCCAGTCCTCTGGGACCTCACCTGTGTCCAAAGAAGAGACAAAGATTTGCGTCAGAGGCCCAGCAAGGTCATCTCTCACCTCCCTTAGCAGCCTGGGGTAAATGCCATCAGGCCCTAGAGCTTTATAAGTCTTTATGCTGCCTAAAAGCCCCAACACCTCTTCCCTCGTAATGATTATTTCCTTTAACAGGTCCTCAAATTTCTCAAAGCCGGCACCAGACATCAGGCCCCTCTCCCGCGTGAATACCGACGCAAAGTATTCATTCAGGATCTCCCCCATTCCCTCAGGCTCTAAGCATAGTTCCCCTCCTCTGTCCCTGAGAGGTCCAATCTTCCTCTAACCATCCTTTTGCTCCTTACATAGGAGTAAAATGCCTTAGGATTTTCCTTAATCCTACCTGCCAAAGCCATTTCGTGGCCCCTTTTTGCCTTTCTGACACCCCTTTTAAGATCCCGTCTACACTCTCTATATTCTTCCAGCGCTGTCTCTGTACCCAGTTGCCTAGATCTAACGTACGCCTCCCACTTCTTCCTGACCAAGTCCTCAATATCCCTAGTAACCCACGGTTCTCTAATCCTACCTTTCCCATCCTTCCTCCTTACCGGCACGTGTCTTTCCTGCAAAGATTTTAGTTTTCCCTTGAAAGCCTCCCACATGTACAGCGTCGACCTACCCTCGAACAGCTTATCCCAGTCGGTATCCTTAAGATCCTGCCTAATCTGGCTGTATCTAGCCCTCCCCCAGTTTAACACCCTCCCCTTAAGGCAGGCTTCATCTTTTTCAATTAATATCCTAAAGCAGACAGAGTTGTGGTCACTATTTGACACATGCTCTCCTACTACAACGTGAACCACCTGCCCTGGCTCATTCCTCAGAACCAAATCCAGTATAGCCCCCTCTCTAGTCGGGTTATCCACATACTGCTCCACGATAAGATACAATTTTTAACTGCTAACCTATGCCAATGAGTTCCAATTCAAGTAATATTCCTCACATGGACTTAAAACCCGTCTTCAAAATCAGTTAGCAATCCCCAAGCTCATGTTCTTGTACACGTTAATAGTCTTAGGGCTTTTTAAACACCTTTTGGAAACAGAGACAGCTGTTTTCTGACAGCCCCAAACAGCAGCCTCCAGAGAGAGACAAAAAGACACCCCTTGCTTCTTTTAGGACCAGGCAGAAAATGAAATAAAAAAGAAACTGTGTGTTTTCCCTGCAAGTTTAGCTCCTCCCTTTACGTGACTATGCCTCTATCATCTAGTCAAACTCTACCCTGAAACCTCAGGGGAAAGAAATAAATAAAAATGCATTAATTCAAACACCCCATCAGCTAAAATCAATGATTACTCTACATTCTCAGAATGTAAGCTGCCTAGTGCAGACAAATTGGCACCATAAAACAGAACTGAATTTCAAACATACTCCTTACAAGAAACATGATATAAATATATTTCTTAAAGGCACAGTATCATCATAGGGAGCAGGCATGAGGAGCCAAATGGCTTACTCCTGCTCTTAGATCATATGTTCGCAAAAAAAGAGCAGGAGGGAGAGAGAGAGAGCAAACGCTGGGTCAGAGAGCAAACAGGAGGGACAGATTATCTGGATACATGATGAGTAAAGAAGAGAGAAAGAGACAGAGAGTGAGGATGGAGAGTGCAAGGGAGAACGTAATGTAGCGAGAGAAAAAGCAAGATTGTGTGGGTAGGAAAGATAGAGAGAGGAAGAACATAGGAGAGATATATAGTGGGAGGAGATGAGAGAGACTTGTGTTTGGACGCATGGTGACCTGGCATTTCTTACCACTGTTTCAGGCTCGATGTTGGATATAATCAGGAGGACAATCAGCAACAACGAACACAAGACTGGTGTGCTAGATGAGCCAGTAATAGCAACAGTGTTAAAAGAGGTGTTGGAAGGCTTGGATTATCTTCACAGGAATGGACAAATACACAGGTGAACTTTTTCATGTCTGACTCTTATTGAATGTGTGTCTCATGGTGGGGGCGAAGGGATGGGAAGTGGGGGTGGCTAGCTGGCACTGAAGAGATTAAAGGAATTAACTCAGTAATTTTATACAAACAGGAAATGGTGTTTTTAGCTCTTTATTGGGGAGGTTGCAGATAATCTTCTTATCGAAGTATCATTGTCTTCATTCAGACAATTCTGGGCATTGGTCAGTATTTTATGGTGAAAAAGAAATTAAGAACTTGCATTTATGTAGCGAATTTCATGGCCTTGTGACATCCCAAGTTTCACTGTAAATGAGTTTTACAGCCAATTAATTACCCTTCAAGTTTAGCTTCTGTTCTAATATAGGAAAAATGGCAGTCACTTTGTGCACAACAAGCTCCCTCTAATAGCAATATAAAAATGACCAGATAATCTGTTTGTGGGATATTGATTAAGGGATTAAAGTAAAGTTAAAGTTTATTTATTAGTGTCACAAGTAGATTTACATTCACACTGCAATGAAGTTACTCTGAAAATACCCCTAGTTGCCACATTCTGGTGCCTGTCCGGTACACTGAGGGAGAATTTAGCATAGCCAGTCCACCTAACCAGCATGTCTTTCATACTGTGGGAGGAAACCGGAGTACCTGGAGGAAACACATGCAGACGTGGAAAGAGCATGCAAACTCCACGCAGACAGTGACTCAAGCTGGGAATTCAACCTGGGTCCTTGGCACAGTGAGGCATCAGTGCTAACCACTGTGCCATCCCCATTGAACATTAGCTTGTACATTAAGGAGAGCTCCCCTGCTCGTTTCAAAAATTGACGAGATCTTTTATGTTCATCTGAGATCTTGGTTTAATATTCCATATGAATGACAGCACTTACAACAGTGCAGTACTCCCTCAGCACTGCAGCGGGAGTGAGAGCCTAGATTACGTACTGAAGTTTCTGGAATGGGATTTGAACCCACAGTCTTCTGACAAGAGATGAGAGTGCTACACACGGACTCATGGCTGACACAGATGCCTTAGGGATCATTTCTCTTACTGTGCCTATCATGGGTTGTCTTGGGAGACAGCATATTATAATTTGGTAAAGGTTTTGCTCATTGATACAAGGAGGATCAGCAGCTACATTAAATAATGAAGGGCTGACCTGAAACAAAAATGGGGTTAAAAAAAGAGGAGGGACACAATATGAGATCTGAATGTTCGACATCAGAACCAGGAGCAGGAGAGGGCAAGTCAGCCCCTGGAGCCTGCTCTGCCATTCAATGCAATCATGGCTGATCTTGTCTCAGCCTCAACTTCACTTCCCTACCCGTTCTCCATAACCCTTCAACCTATTACTCATTAAAAATATAAGAACACAATCCTTCCAATCTTTTCATAGTTATATTTTTTGAATGTGTTTTCCAATTGCAGGGATGTTAAAGCTGGTAATATTCTACTTGGTGACGATGGGTCTATACAAATTGCAGGTAGGTTTCTATAAGCAGTACTAATCTTATCATTGTGCAGTAATTCAAAATAATTCCCTTAATGTGCTTCTCTTGTGAGTTATATTATGTAGTAGAGGATTATCAGAATGGATCGTGTTTAAATCATGAGTTTTCGAAACAAAACATTCCCAGTTACGACCTACAGACAGAGTGAGTAACAGTGATGCAGAAGCAAAATGTCATGGTGGATTCACAGCCAGCTTCAGCGCTGTTATTATTGATTGCATGCTGATTGTACCCTTAAATAGAAACAAGTAAAAACACTTCACACATCACAGAATCCTCATTATTTACTCTCAGTAATAATTGAGAGATTAAAGCATTTGCTGCACCTACCTCAAAAACACGGGGCGGTTTTGACTTTGGGAGAACATATGTTTTGTATTTCTACCCATTTTCCTACCATTGCAGTCAGTGAGATGTAAAACAAACTACTATTGCACAAGATCAAAATAATCCCAGTCACAGCTAGGCTAAACTCCACGGTCAAACTATAAGATACAGGTGAGAAAGACCATTTGCCTTTTGAAACTTGACACCTCCACAAACCATGTCCAGTTAGTACCATCCTGAGCTGTGAACAAGGAAACCAAAAGGAGCCCTCCAAAAAAAGCTTGCCTCATTGTTCTAGAGGGTTATAGGACAGGAAGAGGTTACAGAAAGAGAGGAAGGGGCAAAGGTGAGAATTTGAAATTGAAGGTGTGAGGGGATTGGGAACCATCAAACTACTACAGAGCAGAAGACACCATTCGGCCCATCAAGCCTGCACTGACTCTCTGACAGAGTATTCTACCTAGGCCCATTCCCCCACCCTATCCCTATAACACATTCTTCCTATGGCTAATGCATCTAACTTACACATCTTGGGACACTAAGGGACAATTTAGCACAGCTAATCTACCTAACCTACACATCTTTTGGACTGTGGGACGAAACCCACGCAGGCACGTGGAGAACATGTAGATTCCACACAGATAGTCACCTGAAGCCAGAATTGAACCCGGGTCCCTGGCATTGTGAGGTAATAGTGCAAACCACTCTGCATCATGCCACCTATATAGGTCAGCAAGCACAGGGGTGATGGATGAATAAGAGTTGGTGCAAATATGGAGTTTAGCTTGTGCTTGGTAATCAAAGAAATCTCTAGTGTGCTACTTCATTAAACACAGATTTTGACATCAACCCTTTCACAGTCAGATGGACAAAATTTGGAATGTGAAGGGGATAGTGCAAGGCTCCCAATCTCTATTCAGTTTCCAGCTGTGTGTCTCTGTGCTGTGCACCTTCTGAGGCCATGTTGGCAGTGGAGTGACTTCTGGCTGACCTCTGTTGACATCCTAATTGGAACCACAGTGTTCTGTGGCAACAGTTACTGATGTAAGGAATTTCTTATATAACACCTATTTTCACTCAGAAGGTGGCGAGTGTTTGCAACAAGCTGCCAGAGAGAGTAGTTGAGGCGGCTACAATTTTGTCTTTTAAAAAACGTTTAGACAGTTACATGGGTAAGATGGGTACAGAAGGATATGGGCCAAATGTGAGCAATTGGGACTAGCTTGGCAGTTAAAATTGGGTGGCATGGACAAGTTGGGCCAAAGGACCTGTTTTCATGCTATAAATCTCTGACTCTGTTGTAATGCTTGACTTCTTCCTCTATTAGATTTTGGCGTCAGTGCCTTTCTAGCTGCTGGTGGAGATATGACCAGAACTAAAGTGCGTAAAACCTTTGTCGGAACGCCATGCTGGATGGCCCCAGAAGTGATGGAACAGGTAATCCTAGGTTTCAAGTAAACCTTTTGTTAAAGCTGGAGCTGAGTTTACCGTGATTTCTACTGTTCGAAAATCGAAGCTCCGATTTGAAGCTAATCTGCCCGTATCTTTAAGAATTACAGAAGCCTCAGTCCTGATGCCAGGGAGGAAAATCAAGCTTCAGGTATCCCACCCAAATTTGCCTCATTTCTGTTCGGGTGGGTTAGATCAAAATTGGGCTTCATGTTCCCTGAAACTGGTGCACTTTCCTTTCACCTCCAATACCAATCGAATCAAAGTCTTATCTTGTGACAGTTATAACAATCCGAAACAACATGAACTAAATTGAGGTAGTCGTCAACCTCACTCAAAGACATCAATCCCAAGAAATAGTGGTAAAACTCTGGTACAGTAGATGGCACTGTTGTGTATTTAATGTAAGGTGTATTATAAGTGTGGAGTAAAGAAGCTTTGTTCTGCATCTGAAGGTAACCTGAGGCTGACACCCAAAACGGAAAGCATGCAATTTGCCTTCATTGACATTGTCTGCCTTGGTTGGCATGAATAAATAACCAGATTGTATCATAGAGAGAGAGAATTTGTATTTACATAGCCCCTTTCCTGATCTCCAGATTTTCCAAAACATCTTACAAACAATTAAGTACTTTTCCAAAGTGTAGGCAAGATTATAATGTGATAGTGAATTTGTACACAACAAGCTCCCCCAAATAGCAGGGTGATAAATGACCAGATGATCTAATGTTAGTTGAGAGAGCCAACAGGGTTAATGTCGCATCACAAAGACAGCGCTTCTGATAGTGCAGCTCTGACTGAGTACTACATTGTGGTGTCAGCTTGAATAACGTGTTGAAGTCTCTAGACGTGGCATTGAATCTCCTGCCTTCTAACTGGGTACAGTACCATCATGGTTATGTTACTTTACTAATAATCCACAGAGCATGAGTTAAAATCCCACTGTGGCAGCTTAAGAATTAAGCCTTACAAATAATATTTGAAATGAAAGGAAAAGGCTGGTTACGGTAGAAGTGACAATGAAGCTGCTGAACTCTCCAAGGAACCCAGCTGGTTCACTAATATCCTTTAGCAAGGAAGCCTGTTGTATGGCTGCATTCCCACAATAATGTCGGCTCTTCATTGCCCTCTAGGGATGAGCAGTGAATTCTGAGCTGGTCACTAACACCCACATCTTGAGATTTAAAAAAGTCAGGTGAGACAAGTATGATGCAGGGAATATAATGTGCAAAGCACTTCTGTTCAACTCTCTTTTTATTTCAAAAATATACTTTATTCATAAATACTCGGAAGTATTTCGGAAGAAACAACATTTCCAGTGATTACAAACAGTGCAAAAACATCAGTCACATTTACAATACTTTGTAGTGCTCAGTTCCAAGACATTACATTTATGACAGTTCAGTTCTTCAACAAACTATATAGATTCATCACATTTTACTGTGTGCTGTTTTTACAGAATTGCACACAATTGCACAGTCCGAGGGTTTGTTTACAATTACAGGCCCCTTGATCTACCTTGGTTGAAAGACCTTAAATGGTGGCCTTTCCCCATTGTGCCTTTGAGCGACTGCCCCAAGGTTGAGAGTGTCTCTCAGCACGTAGTCCTGGACCTTGGAATGTGTCAGCCTGCAAAGTTTATTTGAGGACAAATCTTTGCACTGGAAGATCAGCAAGTTTTGGGCAGACCAAAGTGCGTTTTTCACCAAGTTGATGACTCTTCAGCAGTAATTGATACTTGTCTCAGTGTGTGTCCCCGGAAACAGTCCGTAGAGCACAGAGTCCTTCATCAGAGCTGCTCGGGACGAACCTCGACAAATACCACTGCATCTCGCTCCAGACCTTCTTTGCAAAGACACATTCCACAAGGAGGTGTGCAACAGTCTCATCGCCCCTGCAGCCACTTTGAGGGCGGCATGCTGTGGTGTTGAAACTTCAACTCTTTTTTTATTTTCAAAAATATACTTTATTCATTAAAAAAAATTCTCATTGTAAGACAACATATCCAATAATTACAAACAGTGCAGAAACCATTCATTTTTACACTATAATACGATGTTTATTTACACGATAATACATTCACTACATTTCTAAAACTAAAGCTATATACATATGTTAGATGTTACTGTGAGCTGTTATTTTTTAGTTTAGCACACAGTTATGCAGGTCGAGGGTATTCTGTAGTTCCCGGGCCCTCGGTCTGCCTCTGTTAAAAGGCCTTATAGTGTGGCCCTTTCCCCACTGTGCCTTTGTGGCAGCTGCCCCAAGCTTCAGCACGTCCTCAGCATGTGGTCCTGGACCTTGGAATGTGCCAGTCTGCAACACTTGGTTGAGGACAGTTCTTTCAACTGGAAGATTAGCAGGTTTTGGGTGGACCAAAGTATGTCCTTCACTGATGACCCTCCAGCAGCAGTTGATATTTGTCTTGTGCGTCCCTGGAAACAGCACCTTGGAGCACAGAGTCCTGCATCACTGAACTGCTTGGGACGAACCTTGACAAATACCATCTCACTCTAGACCTTCCTTGCAAAGGCACATGCCACAAAGAGATATGCGACTGTCTCATCAATTCTGGAGCCACTTCAAGGGCAGCATGCAGTGCTGTTGAGACCTCGAGCATGCATAAAAGATCTGACGGGGAGTGCCCTTCTCACCACTGGCCAAGCCAGATCTTGGTGCTTGTTTGTGAGTTCTGGTATTGAGGTTCTGCCGGATGACACTGACAGTCTGCTCAGGGAACCATCCGACAGGATTCGCCATCTCCTTGTCTCTCAGGGACGCAAGGATGTTACACGCTGACCACTGCTTAATCACCACATGGTCAAAGGTGTGTTTGTGGAAAAATTTCTCCACAAAGGACAGGTACTGTGAAGCATTCTGTGGTAGTGTGGCCAGACCCATCCTCTACAACACTTGGGACAGGTAGAACCTCAAAAAGTAGTGACACTTGCTGTTAGTGTACCGAGGATCTATGCACAGCTTGATGCAGCCACATACAAAAGTGACCATCAGGATAAGGGCGGCATTGGGAACGTTTTTCTGTCCATTCTCTGAAGATTTGTGCATCACGTCTCTCTGGACGTGATCCATCTTTGATCTCCAGATAAATTTGAAGATGGCTTGGGTCACTGCTGCTGCACAGGATTTGGGGATAGGCCAGACCTGCACCACGTACAACAACACGGACAGTATCTCACACTGGATGAGCAGATTTTTTCCAATGATAGAGAGGGAACGTTCCTCCCACAAGCCCAATTTTTGCCTGGCTTTGATGATGCGCTCTTTCCAGTTTTTGGCGCATGCTCCTGCCTCTCCAGACCATGTCCCCAGCACCTTATGGTAGACTGCCCTGATGGTGAAAGGGACAAAAGATCTGTCAGCCCAGTTCCCAAAGAATATGGCCTCACTCTTATCCCGGTTGACTTATGTTCAACTCTTAGTATACACATGCTCAGCCCTCACTATCTTATACATTCTTTTTGCTGATCACAACTGATATTCCTGCTGCTTCTGGCCTATTACTAATGAATCTGGCAAGAATCAATGTCAAAAAGCTTTAACGGACTAAATATATAGGATGGGATGGATCACTTACAGGACATGGGATGGATATGTTCATAGCATGGGAAAGATTGTTGTAAACTAGGGAATGGGTCTACCATAAAGCATGGAATAGAAATTTAAATTGCATCCATAGATCCACAAGTCCACAAATTTATATGATGAGTTATCCGCGCTGAATGTGGTGAAAAGCAAAAGTGTTTGGTTATATTATTCTCAGATAAGTAGCTTTAGACTAGGATTGTCTGGTTTCATACACTCTGCCAACATCACCAGTGAGAATGAAGAATTTGGCGCTCAGGTAAAATCATTCATTGCAGCAGGACCGGAGAGTCCCAGCCACAGCAAGGTCAGAGAATTCCAGTCTTAATCTCTGAAGAACAAGTAACAGAACAGAAATGATGCAGATATTGGCTTTTTTTTAGTAAAGCTTTGGATGGGAGAAAGATTGCATGCAATCTATCATTTCAGTGTGAAATAGGATCCATTTTGGCCAAATCATTCTCTTCATTCAAACTTTAACTGTTTGAGAAAAGATTGTTCTCAAATAGGTTTTTATCACTTCTGATAGGTGATTGACCTGACCCATTAACTTTCTTTCTCTCTCCTTACAGATGCTGCCTGAGTTGTTGAACAAGTCTAGCAATTTCTGTTTTTGTTTCAGATTTCCAGCATCCATAGTACTTTGCTTCAGGTGATCTTTGCAGATAATCTGGAGCAGATCAGAGGTCACTTGAGGCCAGTAGATGTCACTACAGCACTGAGCACTAGGCACACATTTTATTTACGTTGTGCCTGAGGCAGTTACAGACAAATTCCTGCCTTTTATTTAATTGCAGGTACGAGGTTATGACTTCAAAGCAGATATCTGGAGTTTTGGAATAACAGCGATTGAACTGGCAACTGGAACGGCGCCATATCACAAGTATCCACCAATGAAGGTGGGAGTAAACTTGTAATAGTTTGTAAAATTATGGATACTTGGGAGTAAGTTACATGGGGGAAATCAAAAATATCTGGGAGTGCTCTATAAACAGAATCTGAGCTATCTAGAATTGAATTATAGTTATTACATAGGATATATGACACAAAACAGTCTATGCTAGTTTTCTGCTCCACTGGAATCTTTTCCCAACCTTTCCTTACTTAACTCTATCATCGTAACCATGCATATGCTTGTCTAATTTCTTTTTAAATGTATCAATACTATTCAATGCAACCACTTCCTGTGGAAACAAGTTCCACATTCTCACCATTCTGTAGCTTTTCCCTGAATTCCTTATTGGATTTATTAGTGACCATCTGATATTGATGATTCATCAGTTTTAAAGTTAAAGTTTATTAATTAGTCACAAGTATAGGCTTGCATTAACACTGCAATGAAGTTACTGTGAAAGTCCCCTGGCCGCCACACTCCAGCACCTGTTTGGGTACACTGAGGGAGAATTTAGCACGGCCAATGTATCTAACAGCACATAATTCAGACTGTGGGAGGAAATTGGAGCATTCAGAGGAAACTTGCGCAGACATAGGGAGAACATGCAGACTCTGCACAGATAGCGACCTAAGCCAGGAATTGAACCCAGGTCCCTAGTGCTGTGAGGCAGCAGTGCTAACCACTGTGCCACCCAAGAGTTACGGTCTTCTCCACGAGAGAAAACATTGTTCCTGTGTTCACTTGATCAAAACCTTTCATGATTTTAAAGACTTGGTCACCCCTCCACTTTCTTGGCATTGAGCTGTACAAAATATTTATTTTAACTATAACGTGTTAGTTGCAAGTTTATTTCTAAAAATAACCAGGTTGTGATTTCAATTAGCCAGTTATCTTTTCCATGTTTAGATTCATTCTAATTGATTAGAGTTTAATTTGGTTCAACTTAATCCAAGTTGGAAGCTGATTCACAGTGTGATTTGATCTGAATGTTGTTTATTTATGAAGTCAAATTGGATTTTTTATTTATCATTAGATTAAAGAAAACAAGGGAGCAGGAAATCATAATAGAGAGCCCAGTTAAAAGTATGAGGATAGTATCACTGAATATTATAATCTACGTATCCTTTAATTTGTTACCAGGTTCTGATGGTGACGCTGCAAAATGATCCTCCTACTCTTGAGACAGGGGTGGAGGATAAAGAAATGGTCAAGAAGTATGGCAAATCCTTTCGTAAACTGATAGCCCTGTGCCTGCAAAAAGATCCAGCAAAGAGGTGTGTGTATGCGCTAAAGTGCAAAGCTAGTGAGTGACAGGGCAGTAGCTCAGATAGATGTGCAGTGCAAGGCTCTGGTCACATGAAACATCAGATCTGGGCACTCACTTGTTCCTGTTGGATGAGTTTGATGCTCAGCCCAGCATTGTCTCCAAAGTGAAAGCCAAATTTTAAACCGAGGCAGAAATACAGTTCATGGACTGCAAAGTGGCATTGTGTACTAGTCACCATTGTGAGACAGCAGTGCTAACCACTGTGCCACCATGCCACCCCAAATCTCCATGTCCAGATGAATTGTGTCCCAGGCTGCTGTGGGAGGCAAAGGAGGAGATTGCAGGGCTCCGACCCAAATTTTCAATTCCCCTCTGGCCACGAGGGAGGTGCCAGATGACTGGAGAACAACTAATGTGATTCTTGTACTTAAGACATGTAGTGATAAACCAGGGAACTACAGACCAGTGAGTTTCATGTCAGTGGTAGAGAAACTATTGGAGAAACTTCCAAAGGAGGAAAGTATTTAAATCCGCTTGGAGAAGCGAAGCTTGATCAGGGATAGTCAGCATGGTTTCATCAGGGCAGTCATGCCCAACAAATTTGATCGAATTTTTTGAGGAGGTGACCAGGTTTGTACAGAGGGTAGTGCAACTAATGTAGCTTATGTGGATTTCAGCAAAACCTTTGACAAGGTCCCACTCTGCGGGAGTTCGCCCCTGTTATTCTGATGGCGGCTTACATCCCACCCCGTGTGGACATGAAGATTGTGCCGGATGAAACATACACCACTACGAATAGCCTAGAGACGAAACATCCCGAGGTCTTGTTCATCATGGCCGGGGACATCAAACAGGCCAAATTCAAGAGCGTACTACCAAGATACCACCAACACGTCTCCTGTTCCACCAAGGCCTAAACATCCTGGACCATTGTTATCTCTACATCATGATATTTATGTAGCAAAGAACAAAACAGCACGGGAAACTCCCAAAATGCATCACCTCACATTTATCAGGATTGAATTCCATCTGCCATCTATCTGCCCAAGCTACCAGCTTATGTCCTGCTGCATCGCCTGACAATGCTCCTCACTATCCGCAAGTCCAGCCATCTTTGTATCGTCTGCAAACTTGCTGATCACTCCACTTACTCCCTCTTCCAAGTCATTTATATATATTACAAATAGAAGAGGTCCCAGTACGGAGCCCTGCGGCACACCACTAGTGACCGACCTCCAGCTAGAAAAACACCCTTCCACTATTACTCTCTGTCTCCTATTACCAAGCCAGTTACTTATCCATCTAGCTACCTGTGCTTGTATCCCATGAGCCTTGACCTTCTCAACTAACTTCCCATGAGGGACTTTGTCAAACGCCTTACTGAAATCCATATAGAAGACATCAATGGCTCTACCTTCGTCGACCGTTTTCGTCACCTCCTCAAAAAATTCTACCAGATTTGTAAGGCACGACCTCTCCTTAACAAATCCATGCTGTGTATCCCTAATCAGATCACAACGCTCTAAGTGTCTATACATCCTATCTCTAGGAATCCCCTCCAATAGCTTCCCTACCACTGACGTCAAACTCACCAGCCTATAATTTCCAGGGTTATCCCTACTACCCTTTTTAAACAATGGTACAACATTAGCTATTCTCCAGTCCTCTGGGACCTCACCCATGTCCAAAGAAGAGACAAAGCTTTGCGTCAGAGGCCTAGCAATTTCACCTCGCGCCTCCCTAAGCAGCCTGGGATAAATGCCATCAGGCCCTGAAGATTTATCAGTTTTAATGCTACCTGGAAGCCCTAACACTTCCTCCCTTGGTATGGATATTTCCCTCAACTGGTCCACAACTCCTTCAGTGAGGGGAGCTGTCAACAAGTCCCTCTCCTTTGTGAATACCGATCCAAAGTATACATTCAGGATCTCCCCCATTCCCTCGGGCTCTAAGCACAGTTCCCCTCCTCTGTCCCTAAGAGGTCCGATTTTTCCTCTAACCACCCTTTTGTTCCTAACATAGGAGTAAAAAGCTTTTGGATTTTCCTTAATCCTATCCACCAAAACCATTTCATGCCCCCTTTTTGCCCTTCTAACTCTCCATTTGAGCTCCCTCCTACTCTCTCTGTATTCCTCCAATACTGTCTCCATTCCCAGCTGCTTTGACCTAACCAAGTCCTCAATATCCCTAGTAATCCATGGCTCTCGAATCCTACCTTTCCCATCTTTCCTCTTAGCCGGCACATATCTTTCTTGCAACATTTTCAGTATTCCCTCGAAAGAGTCCCACATGCCTAGCGTGGACTTACCCTCGAACAAGCGTTCCCAATCAGTTTCCATAAGTTCCTGCCTAATCCGACCGTATGCCAGCATTGGACTGGGGTAAACACAGTAAGAAGTCTGACAACATCAGGTTTAAATCCAACCGATTTCAGGTGATGAAGAGGTCGAAACACCTTGAAAGCTTGTGAGTTTACTATCAAATAAATCGGTTGGATTTAAACCTGGTGTTGTTTTACAAATATCAAACAGGCCTACTGCTCTATCGCCTGCCTACACTTTGGCAAATCAGACCACAAGACTGTGCTCTTGCTCCCGGCTTACAAGCAAAAACTGAAGCAGGCGAATCCATTAAAGAAAGTCATACAATGTTGGTCTGAGAAATCAGATGACCTCCATGGGACTGCTTAGAGTCAGTGGACTGTTCAGTATTTAAAAACTCTGCGACAAATCTGAACAAGTGCGCCACTACTAACTGACTTCATCAATAAGTGTGTAGAAGACTATGTGCCAGACAAGCAATCTACATGTTTTCCAACTGGAAACCATGGGTGAACAGGAATATCCACTGCTTGCTCAAGTCCATGTCTGAGGTGTTCATGTCAGGTGATTCTGACCTATACAAGAAAGCTAGATATGATCTAAGGAGATCCAAAGATGCCAAAAGACATCTTTTGGACCAAGTTAAAGTCCCAAGCTAGCCACAACGACCCCCCCCCCCCATCCACTACGACAAAGATTGCAATAAGGTGGAGGAACTTGCAGCTTGGATCAGTACCTGGAACTTCGATGTTGTGGCCATTTCAGAGACATGGATAGAGGAGGGACAGGAATGGTTGTTGCAGGTTCTGGGGTTCAAATGTTCAGTCAGAGTAGAGGAGGAGGAAGAAGGGGGGTAGGAGTGGCATTATTAGTCAAAGACTGTATCACAGTGACAGAAAGGAAGTTTGATGAGGACTTGTCTGTTGAGGTAGTATGGGCTGAGATTAGAAACAGGAGAGGAGAGGTCACCCTGTTGGGAGTCTTTTATAGACCTCCTAAAAGTTCTAGAGAGGTAGAGGAAAGGATTGCAAAGTCGATCCTGGACAGGAGTGAAAGTAATAGGGTAATTGTTATGGGGGACTTTAACTTTACTAATATTGATTGGAATAGCTATAGCTCTAGCTCGTTAGAGGGGTCAGTTTTTGTACAAAGTGTGCAGGAAGGTTTTTTGACTCAGTATGTAGATAGGCCAACTAGAGGTGAGGCTACATTGGATTTGGTGCTGGGCAATGAGCCAGACCAGGTGTTAGGCTTGGAAGTTGGTGAACATTTTGGTGATAGTGACCACAATTCGGTTACGTTCACCTTAGTGATGGATAGGGATAGGCATGAACCTGGGGGCAGTAGTTATAGCTGGGGGAATGGTAATTATGAGGCCATTAGGAGGGAATTAGGGTGCATAGGTTGGACTAGGAAACTACAGGGACTGGGAACATCTGAAATGTGGAGCTTATTCAAGGAGCAGCTACTGCGAGTCCTTGATAAGTATGTCCCTGTCAGGCAAGGAGGAAATGGTCGAGTAAGGGAACCATGGTGTACTAAAAAAGTTAATTCGCTGGTTAAAAGGAAAAAGGAGGCTTATGTCAGGATGAGGCTTGAAGGCTCAGTTAGTGCAATGGATAGCTATAGATTAGCCAGGAGGGAGCTAAAGAGTGAGTTGAGGAGAGCTAAAAGGGGACACGAGAAGACTTTGGCTGATAGGATCAAGGAGAATCCTAAAGCTTTCTTTAGATATGTTAAGAATAGAAGATTGGTTAGGGCAAGATTAGGACCAGTCATAGACAGCAGTGGGAAGTTGTGCGTGGAGCCTGAAGAGATTGGAGAGGTACTGAATAAATATTTCTCTTCGGTATTCACGCAGGGAGATGTAAATGTAGTTGTGGAGAACACTGGGATACAGGGTTGCAAACTGGAAAGTATTGAAGTAGATAAGGAGGATGTGCTAGATATTCTTGAGGGTTTGAAGTTAGATAAGTCCCCTGGGCCGGATGGGATTTACTCTAGGATTCTCTGGGAGGCAAGAGAGGCAATTGCAGAGCCTCTGGCTCTGATCTTCAGGTCGTCGTTGGTTACAGGTATAGTGCCGGAAGACTGGAGGATAGCGAATGTGGTCCCATTGTTCAAGAAGGGGAATAGAGACTTTCCGGGGAATTATAGACCAGTGAGTCTTACTTCTGTTGTGGGCAAAGTATTGGAGAGAATTATTAGGGATAGGATTTATAGTTATTTAGAGAGAAATGAATTGATTGGGGATAGTCAGCATGGTTTTGTGAGGGGTAGGTCGTGCCTTACTAACCTCATTGAGTTTTTTGAAAAAGTGACTAAGGAGGTGGATGGGGGTAAGGCGGTTGATGTGGTATATATGGACTTTAGTAAGGCGTTTGATAAGGTGGCCCATGGAAGGCTTCTGCAGAAAATGCAGATGTATGGGATAGAGGGTGATTTAGATAATTGGATTAGGAATTGGCTAGCTGATAGAAGACAGAGGGTGGTGGTTGATGGGAGATATTCATCGTGGAGTTCGGTGACAAGTGGTGTACCTCAGGGGTCCGTTTTGGGGCCCCTGCTGTTTGTAGTTTTTATAAATGATCTGGATGAGGGTATTGAAGGATGGATTAGTAAATTTGCAGATGACACCAAAGTCGGAGGAGTGGTAGATATTGAAGAGGGGTGTTATAGTTTGCAGAGAGACTTGGACAAGTTGCAGAGCTGGGCCAAGAGGTGGCAAATGGAGTTTAATGTGGAAAAGTGTGAGGTAATTCACTTTGGCAGAAATAACAAATGTGTAGAGTATAGGGCTAATGGTAGGACTCTTAATAGTGTTGAAGGACAGAGGGATCTTGGTGTATATGTGCATAGATCCCTGAAAGTTGGCAATCAAGTTGATAAGGTTGTTAAGAAGGCATACGGAGTCTTAGCTTTTATTGGTAGGGGGATTGAATTTCGGAGCAGCAACGTCATGTTGCAACTGTACAAAACTCTAGTGCGGCCGCACTTGGAGTATTGTGTGCAGTTCTGGTCCCCACATTATAAAGAAAGATGTGGAGGCATTGGAGAGGGTACAGAGGAGGTTTACCAGGATGTTGCCTGGTATGGAGGGAAGGTCTTATGAAGAGAGGCTGAGGGATTTGAGGTTGTTTTCGTTAGAAAGAAGGCGGCTAAGAGGAGACCTTATTGAAACATATAAGATGATTAGAGGTTTAGATAGGGTGGACAGTGATAGCTTTTTTCCTAGGATGGAGAAAGCTAGCACAAGGGGACATAGCTTTAAATTAAGGGGTGGTAGTTATAGGACGGATGTCAGAGGTAGGTTCTTTACCCAGAATGTGGTAAGGGTATGGAATGCCCTGCCTGCTACAGTTGTAGATGCGCCAAGGTTGGTGGCGTTTAAGAGGTTAGTAGATGAGTTTATGAATGAAAAGGGAATGGTTTAGGTTAGAGGGTCATTGCTTTTTGTTAATTGGTTGGCGCAACATTGAAGGCCGAAGGGCCTGTTCTGCGCTGTAATGTTCTATGTTCTAAGACGTAACAGGCTACAAGATGGCACAGTGGTTAGCACTGTTGCCTTATTGTGCCAGGGACCTGGGTTCAGTTCTGACCTCAGGTCACTATCTGATATCCATCATTATGAAGTGCTTCAAAAAGGTTAGTCACGGCACAAATCAATTCCAGCTTACCTGGATCCACTGCAGTTCACTATCACCGCAACAGGTGTCCACAGCCAATGCCATTTCCCTGGCCCTGCACTCAACCCTGGAACACCTAGATAACAAAGACACCTATGTCAGATTCCTATTTATTGACTACGGCTCAGCCTTCAACACCATTATTCCCACGAAACACATCTCTAAACTCCGTGGCCTGGGCCTCAGATCCTCCCTCTGTGACTGGATTCTGAACTTCCTAACTCACAGACCACAATCAGTAAGGATAGACAACAACACTTCCTCCACGATCATCCTCAACACCGGTGCCCCACAAGGCTGTGTTCTCAGCCCCCTACTATACTCCTTATACACCTATGCCTGTTCCCCACCAACTCGATTTTCAAGTTTGCTGATGACACCACTGTAGTGGGTCAGATCTGAAACAATGACAAGACAGAGTAAGGAATGAAATAGAGAATCTGGTACAACAACAATAATCTCTCTCTCAATGTCAACAAAATGAAAGAGATTGTCATCAACTTCAGGAAGCATTGTGGATAACATACCCCATGCTCCTGTCTACGTCAACAGAGACAAATTAGAACTGGTCAAAAGTTTCAAGAGTTTGGTGTTCAGATCATCAACAACCTGTCTTGATCTCCCCATGCCTATACGAAGCTAAGAAAGCCCACCAACACCTCTACTTTCTCAGAAGACAAAGCAAATCTGGCATGTCCGCTACGACTCTTACCAACTTTTACAGATGCACCATAGAAAGTATTCTTTCTGATTGTATCACAGCTTGGTATGGGCTCCTGCTCTGCCCAAGATCACAAGAAACTGTAAAAGGTTGTGAACGTAGCCCAACCCATCACATGACCCAACCTCCCATCCAATGACTCTGTCTGGACTTCCCGCTGCTTTGGAAAAGCAGCCAGCGTAATTAAGGACTCCAGACATTCTTTCTTCCACCTTCCTCTGGCAGGAAAAAGACACAAGTCTGAGGTCATGTACCAACTGATTCAAGAACAGCTTGTTTCCTGCTGCCATCAGAGTTTTGAATGGACCTACTTCACATTAAGTTGATCTTTCTCTACACTGTAGCTATGACTGTAACACTGTATTCTGCACTTTCTCATTTCCTGCTTTATGAATGGTATGCTTTGTCTGTATAGCACAGAAGAAACAATACTTTTCACTTTATACTAATACATTTGACAATAATAAATTGAATCAAAAACATGGGAGACTTGTAAAGATAAATGCATATGAGATACAGAGTAATTTGATAGTGGATTTAAAATTGGCTCAGTTAGGAGACAGAGGGTGATGACAGAAGGCTGCTTTAGTGTCTCGAAGCCAGTGTCCAGTGCTGTACCACCAGGATCTATGTTGGGTCCCCTATTATTTCTATTTATGTAAACAACATAGATGACTATGTGGGGGTTAGGATTAGTGAGTTTGCAGATGACGCAAAGATTGGCCAACAATGAGGGGGTGTCTTGGGCTACAAGAAGATATTGATAGAATGGTCAATGGGCAGCTAAGTGGCAGATGGAACTTAACCCTGAAAAGCGTGAGATGATACATTTTGGAAGGAGTACTTTGAGAAGGAAGTATTCAATGAATGGCATGACACTAGAAAGTTCTGTGGAACAAAGGGACCTTAGTCCCAAAAGAGAAAATGCTGGAAAATCTCAGCAGATCTGGCAGCATCTGTAAGAAGAGAAAAGAACTGGTGTTTCCAATCCAGATGACCCTTTGTCAAAGCTCAGCTTTCTTGAAGTTGTATAGAATTAAGAGTACAGTACTACAGCTAGAGTACTGTGTGCAGTTCTGGTCACCACATAATAGGAAGGATGTAATTATACTGGAGGAGTTGCAGGGAAATTTACCAGAATGCTGCCTGGGATGGAACAGTTAAGAGAGGAAGAGGTTGGACAGGCTTGGGTTGTTTCGTTGGAGCAAAGACTGAGGAGGCAACCTGATTGAGATGTATAAAATTATGAGGGGCATGGGCCGGGTGGATAAGAAGCAGCTGTTCCCCTCAGTTGAAGGGTCAGTCATGAGGGGACATGGGTCTAAAGGAAGGGGCAGGAGGTTTAAGGGCGATGTGAGGCAAAACTTTTTTACCCAAAGGGTGGTGACGGTCTGGGATGCGCTGTCTGGGTGGTAGAGGCGCGTTGCCTCACATCCTTCAGAAATTACCTAGTGAGTACTTGGCACATCATAACAGTCAAGGCTATGGGCCAAGTGCTGGTAGCTGGGATTAGTGGCAGTTCAGATTTTCACATGTGCCTTTGCAGATTCAAGGGGCCGAAGGGCCTTTTTTTTTATATATACAGTATATGATTGTGTGGAGTCTGTGAAAATAATTTGTGAAATGCATTTTTTTCTTCAGAAATGTGATACTGATTTCTGAATTTGGTGTTCTTGCAGCAGCTAGCATCGTGATATCTCACACATGACAATGATATCACATTCTGCTCTAGGCTGAGCTGCTCCCAAATTGCTGCACAAGTCCCAACTTATTCCATAAACTCTGTTTTCCAGGCCCACGGCAGCGGAGCTCCTGAAGCACAAATTCTTCCAGAAATCAAAGGTAGGTGAGAGTAAAAACCCACAAGTGTCACTTACTGAGAGTCTCTTTTAGCAACTTAACTATGCAACTCAAATCCTTCTAACATCCCCCAACAGGACATGGTAAGAGTGGGAGAAATTTCAAGTTGAAGTCTGTACCATCACTGTCCATAGTTCCTGTAACATGTGAAATACAGCTACCCTGACTCCGAGTAATCTGTAACACACACAGTGCTATTGATATTAGAATGGAAGGCATTATGGTTGCTGATTTTTGTGCTGCATTCAATGACCTGAATGGTCTCCTTCTATACTGTACTGTTCTACAGTTACATTCCTGATCTTAGCTGCCTTGTTGGGGTGGCTTCTGCCAATTCACTTTCTGCCCTGTGGGGACCTGCTAATCATTCACTTGGAGAATTTAAATGTCTCCCTTTTCTCCCCACTGCCCCCATGTTTATTATCTCCAGCACTTTTCCCAATCAAGAGTAGGTGTTATGAAGCGGAGTTGGATCCTGCTCCCCCCCACCCCCGAGAACTAACACCAAACCACTCAAAGTACCTCGCCTCAATTTGTAAAAGTGAGTGTGAAGTGCTACGATCCACTCTTCAGCAACTTTTAGTGGTTAAATCAAAATAACTCCCTGACAGCCTCTCGAAAGTCAACAAGTAACAAATTTATTTATCTAACAGTGAACAAGTTAACCAAACTATTAACAAATCGAATAAAACATGATTCTAATGGAATGCTGTTCAGATAAATACAATTCCCACTTATTAACAAGAAGAGAATTTGTCACTCTAAATTACAACCAGGTTTTGTGTCTGGGCCCTTTATGTTGATTCTTCTGTATGGAACTTTTTTTCTTCTTTGGTACCTTGGCTAACAAGATGAGTCTTTGAGCTAAAAGTTATGAGCTGTGGCAGGAGACAGTTGCTCTCTTCCTCTGTTGCACTGCCCCTTCCTTTTTACTCATGACATATCAACATCTCCCACAATATGGTTGGTCCTAGGTTGCCAAGATCATCAAATTTAAATTTAATAGGTTCTTGGTATTTAAGTGCCTGATTAAAATTTGATTGGCTGAATTCAAAAATAATTCAAAAGCCTGTTGCCTTGGTAACTCTGGTGCTTGGCCTCCTGATACAAATGTTTCATTCTGGGCACTCTATCTGCACTTAGTTTTTTAAAAAACTTCCTAAACACAGGAAAAACACCACTCTCTTAAAGGGACCATGCAATGCTCCTCCCCCCTCCTCGCATTTTACAATTAGCATAATAGAAACCCTACACTACAGAGAGGCCATTCGGCCTATCAAGTCTGCACCGGCCACAATCCCACCCAGGCCCTACCCTCATATCCCACATGTTTTACCCACTAATCCCTCTAACCTACACAACTCAGGACACTAAGGGGCAATTTTAGCATGGCCAATCAACCTAACCCACACATCTTTGGACTGTGGGAAGAAACCGGAGCACACAGAGGAAACCCATGCAGACACGAGGAGAATGTGCAGAGTGACCCAAGCTGGGAATCGAACCCAGGTCCCTGGAGCTGTGAGGCAGCAGTGTGCTACTGTGCCACCCAATTACCAATCTACAATTACTTTACTCAACTTCACAATAGGAAAGGCAGTTCATTCCAAGACTATGCCCACTACTGTGTAATTGAGTAACTAAAGACATACAGGAGAAACTGATCAGTATGTTTATGCATTAAGTCTTGCTTTCAGCATTTTGAAGGCTTGCAGAGGAGAAAGAGCATAGAGGACACACTGCAGATGGAGGTTAAAAGAGGAAAGTTGAGAATAGCACTGACCATATTATAATTAAAGAAGGAAAAATAATTAATGAAGGAAAGGCAAGACAGATCATGACAGAGATTGGATGATGAAGGTAAGAGAGGTGGCCAATCTGACAACAGGCTGTTTTGTGAAGAGTTAGAGAAGTTTCACAAAAACCGTTTTTTCCCATGGTTTGGCACCTGGCTTAAGTGTCAGAGAAATATTGAATAGGGGAGTGAACAGGAGGTCAGATAAGCAGGTAGAAAGGGGAAAACAATTGTTTAAGTACCCATTCTGTTCCAAAACATTGAAGTGCCCTTGACTGATCCTTTGATAGTAATCTCGGATTTTGAGCCACAATTAATTTTACTGCAGTTTATTGGTGAGAAAGCAGGTCTACTCAACAGGCCAAATGCAAACATAGGTCTTCAAAAGGTCAGAGGCCAGTGCTTTAACTAAGGGGACCTCTTGTTTTCTTGTTTCAGAATAAAGAGTATCTGATGGAAAAGTTGTTGGGCCAATCATCAAGTGGAGGGCAAAAGGACACAAAGGTAATGACAACGCCCTGCAATTATTACAATGTTTCTGGCCTCAGAAGGCTTTTTCTGCCAGCTTGGTTGAACAGAACAATGCAATGAGGCAGTGATAGTTGCACTTCTCATGTTCAGAATACGTCAATGAGCAGATGAGTAAACAAAATGCAGATGAAGTAATATTAACTTAGAAGACAGATGCTTGTGAAGGTCATGGGGTCATGGAATCAGAACAAACTGCTGTTGGTTTGGAACAGAAGCATAAAGAACTACGATTCCTTACAAAGAGTGAAGTGTTTGTTACAGTGAAGTAAGTGTAGAGAGACCAAATTGCAACAGTTCACTGGAGAGATACTGAGGTGTAATTGAGCAACAATTTGCACTTCAATCCTCACCCAACAGTCAGTGCAAAAGATAAAGAGAATCACATATAAATAGTTGATCTTCCAGTCTTATTTAGACCTAATGTTCCCTTCCCACTTTTTCTTCGGTCAAAAGAGGCAATATTTTGAGATTTTAATCAATACTAAAATTCCGCAAGGATTGAACCAAGGTGCACAAGCACTTTTGAAACAGAGAGATATGGTGGGCCACTCACAGATGTACATTGTGCACTGATCAGATATGCAGAGCGACGCATTGATCCATGGGCTTTTCAACTCTATACATTGCGCAAATAGAATTCTTCTGTCTTCTTGCAGGCTGACAACACAGTCCAAGCTACTGGCATGGTGCCAAAGTCTGCGAGTGAGCCAGAGTCTAACAAAAAGGTTTGTATTCAAAAAGCATTAGAGAACATTACCCAACAGAGGCAATGCAAATTCAGATGACATTTAGCCTATACCAAAAGCACAAGGCAGTATGATTTAGTTGACAAAGTCACACTTTTGCCTCCAAGTCAAAAGGTATAAGTTCAGGACTTGAGTACGTATCCTAAACTGACACTGCAGTGCAGTAGTGAGGGAGCGCTGCCCTGGCAGGGGTGCTGTCATTCAGATAAGACATTAAACTGAGGTCCCACCAGCTTGTGCAGATGGACATAAGAAAATGCCATGGCGCTATTCAAAGAAGAGGGGACAGTTTTCCTAGTCAATCTTTATTCCTCGACCATCACTGCTGTGGATCTTACTGTGCTCAAATTTCTGGCTACAATTGCCTACATAACAATAGTGACTGCATTTCAAAAGGAATGTGTTCTCAGTGATAGTAGAGACATTATAGAAATGCACATCTTTCACCACTGTTGGACACATTGACTTGGTGTTGAGAGTTATTGAAGTTCAACAGGTTTATTTGGAATTATTTGGGAATTCCAAATAAACCTGTTGGACTTTAACCTGGTGTTGCAATTTCTTTCTATGCCCACACCAGCATCTTCATAAGTTGGCCACATGGCATGTTTACCACAGTATCATACTTTAATATTCCGTTCCAGTTGTGGCTCAGTGGGTCGCACTCAGGAGGTCATGGGTTTAAGTCCCACTCTAGGACTTGAGAACAAAAATTTCAGCCAACACTCAATACTGAGGGAGTGCTGCATTGCTGAAGGTGCCATCTTTTGGATGAATCATTAAACCAATGCTCCATCTAACATTTTGGCTGGATGTAAGATTTCCCATGACACTGTTTCAATGAGGAACAGGGGAATTCTTCCTGGCATCCTGGTAAATATTTGTCCTTCCATCAACATCATAAAGTTATCTAGTCATTATCATATTGCTGTTTGTGGGAGATTGCTGTGCGCAACTTGGCTGTTGCGTTTCCGACTTTAAGTAATTGCTGTAACACTGTTGTAAAGTGATTTATTGGCTGTAAACCACTTGGGGACATCTGGTGGCTATGAAAGACATTATGCAAATGAAAGTCTTCCTTTCGTTAAAATTAATTAGAATTAAGCTTAACATCTACCCAGTCATATTTATTTTTTCCACAGTGTTCCTCCTTCATTGCACTATCCCAAGTAAACAAAGTTAATCGAATTACAGTGAAGTTAAAGATAACAACTTACTCAATCTTTGGGTATTACCTAGTTAATTACAGCAGGACAGCAGATGTATTGTTGAAGGACTGGCAAGAGACCACCGAAGAGTAGAGAAGATGGCCAAAAAAAACTTAGCAGAAAAATCAATGTTGCCAATTGACCTTTCATCTGTGTTGAAATAGGTGAGGCGGGTGCAGGGATCAAGTGGTCATCTGTATAAAACAGAGGATGGAGGCTGGGAATGGAGTGATGACGAATCAGGCGATGCTTATGAAGAACAGAAACCCACCACCTTTCAGAAAACCGTGAGTACTACTTCTTCTTTTCTGTCTATTGCCAGGGGTGAAACTGTTTCAAATCCCAGAGAATCGATGCCTTCAGCAGAGGAGGAGGAGAAAATCAGAGGGGAAATGGGATAAAAATCAGTTAAATGAATTTTAGGTTCTGAATTGATTATATAAAGCTATACTACCTGGTCAGTTTACCCACTTTCTGCCTGGTTTTAAATGTTTCCTCTCAAAGCTGGTTGATTGTGTCGGCAGCCCTGTCGTGACAGACAAACCTAATATCTCCTAACATGGCCATTTTTGGGTGATCCTTGTTCAGCTGCTAAAATAATTGGTTCACATCATCAACCGACTAAAATCATCCAAATGTTAGAAATGTGTTCATTTCTTACTTTCAGCCCATGATAATGGCAGGTACTCCAGACAAGATAGTTTAATAAAAAAAAACAAACACAAGGTTCTGTTGAAAGTGTAGATTAAAGAGACACTGTTTAAAAAAAAAACCTGAACATATATTAATTGTCCCAAACTGCATTGTGTTTTAACTGAATTTAAAAATGTGTTATTTGTAACAGAAAGTCAAAGGGAAGTAGAAAATGATAGTGCAGCGACATGCCTTCCTGTCATACTGCCTAAAACATTTCATTGTAACAGTTTGGCTTCGTTATATTTAAATGCTCCCTTCATTTCTAATGATTGTCATAATTCAGTGCATTGTCTCCCACTGAGCATCAGCTAACTTCATTCCAAGTCCTGTATTCTGAAGTGTTTTCTCAGCCCGATGCTCAGTCTTATGTCTCAAACACAAACGTATTCTATCAACCGTCACAGATCAGCAACTGCAACAATCTTAGTGACCGCACAATTCAAAATCATATGTTTCCTATTGTCAGTTTCCCATTGAAGTTCCAGGATTATCAGGGATCCAGTTGGAACCAGCTTGCTATTAACTCATTGCTGCATTTATAGTTATGCTTAATGGAGTCAGGAATCACTAGAAATCACTAATACTTTGATTAACTAGGCAGGTTGTGCCTAAAGAATTGTTTTTAACTAAACTCTGAGCACGTACTTTACAAAATTCCCTCCCCAGAATTGTCATTCCCATTGCAATTCAGTACATATTCCACAGCCTACACTTTCGGATTTTGCAGAGAGGAGACACAACATGCTGATTTCAGCAAAGACAGCATCACTGCACGCTCTTGGAAAGGCTTCATTTGGCACATCTCAATGCTTCAGTAGTAAAGTCATCCTTAGCACAACAGACTGATGCCAGATTTGTGCAAAGTCAGTTGCTCATATTTGGACTGCTACAATTGATCTCAATACTTCTGTCAGGAGGGAATTTCAGGCACGTTGTGCCACTGCTGGAAGCATAAGAACTGCCAAGTGACCTGCCAACATGGACTTTCAAGGTTCATGCATGAACAACAGGCAGTAGGGCAGGAAATTGGAGGGTGACTAGTGCCTGTGGAATTAAGCCCTGAAAGGATATCAATATTTTGCAAATGGAAGGGAATAGAAGCCAGAGCAGGGAGGGAAAGGCCCTGCTGTCACACACAGTTGCCTGTCCCAGTTTCTGAGCAGTTATTCCAGCTTTATTGTGTTAGTTTAGTAGAACAGCCAGAGGCAAATACAACAGAAATTAGTGTCTGGCAAAACCCACACTAACACTGACTGAAAAGTACAAATAAGAACTGGATAGCTTATTGGGATGGCAATGGTGAAAACTCAGAGCTTCCCATAGTTAAATAGATTCCTACAGTGCAGAAAGAGGCCATCTGGCCCATCCAGTCTGCACTGATTCTCCGAAACAGCAATCCATCCCTCCATTCATTCATGTAATCCTGTGCATGGCCAATCCACCTAACCTGCACACCTTTGGATACTAAGGGACAATTTAGCATGGTCAATCCACCTAACCTACACATTGTTGAACTATGGGAGGAAACTGGAGCACCCAGAGGAAACCCACGTGGACACAAGAACATTCACACAAAGCCAGAATCGAACTCGGGTCCTGGCACTGAGAAGGCAGTGCTAACCACTATGACGCCTAAAAAATACCTGTTGCTGTGACTCAGATTTGAGCAAAGCTGGCTGCAGCCACAACGCAAAGTACTAACCACAGTGCCAATCGCCAAATATCATGATCCTGCTGGTAAGAGATCAGCTTCAGACCCTCACACTATCTTGACATTTCACAATACATTTTTATGCCATGCTGTTATTACCCATAAGCTTGTGCCCCTGAAGAAATACTACAAAATAGGGATATATAGACAAATTGGACACTACAAGCCTGTTGTGTGAACCTAAGAATTAGCAAGGCCGAAAGGATTACTTCTTTCCAGAGTACAGTTGACCAAGATGTTTCCATTTTATTTTTGGATTTGTAGTGCCACAGGGTAAATGGGACATTATCATAGTTTCTTTTACAAATGTATCTTTTCTAACTTAAGCTAACAGGGCAGCCCAAGTCACATCTTTGAAAATTGGATTTGACAAGACATGATATTCCAACTAATTTTAACAAATTTGTGTTTTTGACAGGAACAATCAGAAAGTCCATCTCATCTAAGTAACAAGGATAGTTCTGTGCATCTAGTATTGCGACTAAGGTAAGGAAGATTCAGCCTTCACCATACTTTGTGGAAAGTCGTGTGCGCATACACTGACACTAGCCAACATTTGACTGGAGTAAACGGTGCTGATGATGGATAAACTTGTCTCTGTTCACCTCAGATGAAATACAAGTAATGTGTGTTAAATTAGTGCTTCTGTGCCAAGGCTTCCATTGGAGCAGTTAAACAAGGCAGCCTGACAAAGTGCTACTCCTGATCTTGGTCATCAGGAGAGAGTCACTCAGAGATTGGCAGTGACTGTGAAGGCCTACGTCAGCCAGTCCTCTTAGAGGGAGTTGGGGGGAAACGTTCACTTAAAGGGCAGGAGGCACCAGATTGTTCAGATGGGGAATGAGAGGATAGGGGGAAGGGTGGATTTTTTTTTTAATAAGTAAAATGTTTTCAAACTCTGAAGGCAAGTCCTTCCATCAAGGAATACTTTGAGAACTAGAAAAGTTAATACAGAGACTGCAGCATGACATTGGATTAACTGTTTTCATATTCATACAGGAATTTACGAAGGGAGTTGAACGACATCAGATTTGAGTTCACTCCTGGGAGGGGTAAGTTCCAGTGTGATATTTATTACAGATGATTTGTCAGAGAATTAAACTTCACGAGTCATTGATATTTAGTGGTTGGTAATAGAATGGCATTAGCAGAAACCAACGCCAAGTCACCCTTTCATTGTCTTAATTAGAAATGGGGCATGGCTTAAGAAATCTAACTGGGAATGGAACAAGTAACCAAATAATTGAGAGGAAAGGAGGACTTTTTTTTAAAACTGCTGTCGGTGCTCTGGACCACAACGCATAATGAGCAAGGAGAGTGCATTCATTGACTGTTAAAATTTAAGAAACAGGTTGTTGTTACCCTGATCTTATTAAATGATTATACTAATTACACAACTTTTTGATACTGGAACTGATTTCAAACATGTGTTCCTGTAGACTCTGCAGTCGGTGTTTCTCAGGAGCTTGTCTCTGCGGGTTTAGTGGACGAGTTTGACATGATGGTTGGTAAGTGACAACTCCATCATATTCTACTTTCAGCTGTGTGTAAAGCCACAGCAGCAGTCAGGATTTTATTGGTCTCAGTGTCACTGAGCTGGGACTGGGGATGGAAAAAGAGTTAAAGCACAGACTCCCAACTGGAGCAACTCATTAGCCTGAATGTAACCTGAATGAAGGGGTTGAGGGACAGAAAAACTGGCAGAATTCTTGCTCCTAATCACTGTCTACAGATTCATCATTTGCCCCAACCTTACCTGCATAGGTAGGTTTGGCAACAATGCTCATCGTAGTCAAATAGCCTGCTGACTCAGTCTAGGTTCACTCATGGACATCTGATGACAGAAAGCTGCAGGCACCATCAGAGCCTGACCACAAACACTCAGCCACTTTGAGAGAAAGTAGGAAAATGTTCCCTCTGATGTGCTGCCTTGAGGGCAGAGTCCCACACACTCCACGCACTAGCTGTAGAACTGTTGGATGATATAATGTCCTGTTAGCTGACAACTTTTTTTTTCTCTGTTGCTTCTTTAGTGGCCAACAACCTGCAGAGACTCATAGATGATCCGCATTCAAACAGGAGCCTCACATTCAGACTGGTAAGGAGACCAATTAACAAACTTCTCTACGAACTTCTCAAATATTTTAAGGGCTGCACACAAGCAGTGCGTAAGTTCATGGATTGGCAACAACTGATATTTAACTCTCGACAGGTTTATCATTTTAAAACAGGAGAATTAATTTTCTGTAGCATCAAAGCTGTGATTTGCCAAACAGAACTGTACAGGCCTGATACTGTTTAACATTCCAAAAACTGCAGGCTTGATTCCTATTCTGAACAATGCTTTAATGGCATGTCCTGGGGGAACCTTCCTATTATCCCACTAACCACAGCTCAAGTATCTAAATCAATACTTTACCTCCCTTTTACATGCAAACATTTTTGCTACTACAGGATTAGCCTCTCAATGACTGTTATCCCCCAATCCTTCCCTCTACTGCTCTCCACTGTCATCTCAAACACTAATCTTGATGTTTCCATCTGAAAAGTCAAGACCATTCAAGTTTCAAATATCACAAGCTTGCCTTTGGCAAGCTGACCTGTTTCCATCTCCAACATCAAGCCCATCCACCTCAGATCCATTGTCACCGAAACCCTTACCCACTATCAGACAGTTACTCCAGTGTTCCTCTTGCTGGCCACCTAAGTTCCACCCTTTATAAATTGGAGCATCCAAAACACCATCTCACAACCTCTCCTGTTCAAAATCTCATTCTGCCGCTTGTATGTGCTCACCAACCTTTTGGTATCTGCTTATGGTCCACATTGCCAGGTGCTTTGGAACATTTTATTTGGTTGAAAGTGCTATATCACTAAGTTGTTGCTTGGCTGTACTACTCAAGTGTTTGTGGGTTTCTTGCAGCCTATATTGATAGAAAGCCTTTTACTGGTCACCTTGACATAGATATTTTAACTGGGATGAGAGGCTAGTGACTGGCTGGGAGGTTCATATGTGAAATGACTGGACAGTCTCAGTCTAGTCCTCAAGTCAGCCCCAGGCACAATTCAGAACAGCTACACAGCCTCATGGCCAGCTAACATGGGAATGGGGAAGAAACTTGATTTTGGTAAGATGAGGGTGCTTTTCTAAGCTTGGGGCTCCAAAACACTTTTGGCCAGAGAGGAAGAACTTCACTGTGTGTGTATTGCTGGATCTAATCTTGGAATGCTTCTTGAATCAAGTGGGTACCTTTTTCCATCTCGTCTTCCAGTGACTTATGGAGCCACTTGTAACATTGGTACCTCACTCAACTAAGTCAACACAAACTAGGGATCAAACAGAGACAGAAAGCAGGAAACTACAGGCTAGTTAGCCTAACATCTGTCATTGGAAGTTGTAGCAGGACATTTAGAAAATCATAATAAAATCACTGACTCTGCCTGATTGTATGAAAGGAAAATAATGTTTGACAAATTTATTACAGTGCATTAGGGATATAACAAGCAGGGCGGTTGCGGGGGGGGGGAAACAGATGTAGAACATAGAACATTACAGCGCAGTACAGGCCCTTCAGCCCTTGATGTTGTGCCGGCCAGTGGACCCTCTAACCTAAACTATTCCAATATCATCCATATGCCTATCCACCGACCATTTGAATGCCCCCAAAGTAGGCGAGTCCACAACTGCTGCAGGCAGGGCATTCCACTCCCTCACCACCCTCTGTGTAAAGAACCTGCCTCTGACATCCATCCTGTAACTACCACCTCTTAATTTAAAGTTATGTCCCCTCGTGTTGGTCATCCCCATCCGAGGGGAAAGGCTCTCACTATCCACCCTATCCAGTCCTTTGATCATCTTATACGCCTCAGTTAGGTCACTGCGTAACCTTCTTCTCTCTAATGAAAATAACCTCAGGTCCCTCAGCCTTTCCTCATAAGGCCTTCCCACCATACCAGGCAACATCCTGGTATACCTCCTCTGCACCCTTTCCAATGCTTCCACATCTTTCTTATAATGCGGCGACCAGAACTGTACGCAATACTCCAAGTGCGGCCGCACCAGAGTTTTGTACAGTTGTAACATAACCTCACGGCTCCTAAATTCAATCCCTCTACCAATAAAAGCTAACACACTGTACGCCTTCTTAACAACTTTATCAAACTGGGTGCCAACTTTCAAAGAGCTATGTACTTGTACCCCAAGATCCCTCTGTTCAACAACACTATTAAGGGTCCTTCCATTAGCCCTATATTTCATATGCCTGTTATTCCTACCAAAGTGAATCACCTCACACTTATCTGTATTGAATTCCATTTGCCACCTCACGGCCCAGCTCTGCAACCTATGTCCCTCTGCAAACTGTAACATCCATCCTCGCTGTCTACAACTCCCCCCACTTTAGTGTATTTGGATTTCAAAAAGACATTCCATAAGATGCCACATAAAAAGTTACTGTACAGGAACTCTGTTAGGAGTAATACATGAGCATAGATAGAGGATTAGCAAAGTAACAGAAAACAGTTGGAAAAAATGGGTCACTTTCAATTTGACAAACAGTAACTAGTAGAGTAGGTGCCATCACTATTTACAATCTATATTAACAATTTGGAACCATGTGTTTGAGGCCAAATTTGTTAATGATATAAAGATAGGTAGGAAAATAAGTTATGCAGAAGACAGAGTCTGCAAAGGTTAAGGGAGTAGGCAAACATTTGGCAGAGTACAATGTGGGAAAATGCAAGGCTGACCACTTTGGTAGGAATAGAAAAGCAGAATACGATTTAAACAGTATTTTAAATAGGTAGAGACTTGACAAGTCAATGCTTCTCAGAGGGAAATCTAGAACTAGGGCCCAGTTTCAGAACAAGAGGTCTCCCATAGAGATGAAGAGAAACTTTTAAGAGTCATGAATGTTTGGAATTCTCTGCCCCGCAGAGCAGTGGAAGCAGTATCATTGAATATATTCAAGGATGAGTTGATCAATTCTTTGAACTAGAGAGAACACATTGATGAAGGAAGAGCAGTGCACGTGGTTTATATGGACTTCAGCAAGGCATTTGATATGATCCCACGTGCAAGGCTTATTGAGAAAGTGAGGGGGCATGGGATCCAAGGGGACATTGCTTTGTGGATCCAGAACTTGCTTGCCTACAGAAGGCAGAGTGGTTGTAGATGGGTCTTTTTCTGCATGTAGGTCAGTCACCAGTGGAGTGCCCCAGGAAACTATTCTGGGACCCTTGCTGTTTGAGATTTTTATAAATGACCTGGATGAGGAAGTGGAGGGATGGGTTGGTAAATGACACAAAGGTTGGAGGTGTTGTGGATAGTTTGGAGGGATGTCAGAAGCGAGGCATAGATAGGGTCCAAGACTTGATGGAGAAGTGGCAGATGGACTTTAACCCGGATAAGTGCATGGTGGTTCATTTTGGCAGGTCAAATGGGATGAAGGAATATAATAACTCTTAGCAGTGTGGAAGATTAGAAGGATCTTGGGGTCCAGGTTCATAGGACTGTCAAATTGGCTTCGCAGGTAGAGGATGTGGTTAAGGCAGCGTATGATGTACTGACCTTCATCAATTGAGGAATCGAGTTTAGGAGTTGGGAGGTAATGGTGCAGCTGTCTAAAAACCCTGGTCAGACCCCACTTGGAGTACTGTGCTCAGTTCTGGTCGCCTCACTATAGGAAAGATGTGGAAGCCATAGAAAAGGTGCAGAGGAGATTTACAAGGATGTTGCCTGGATTGGGTGGCATGTCTTATGAGGAGAGGTTGAGGGAGCTCAGTCTTTTCTCCTTGGAGAGAAGGATGAGAGATGACCTGATAGAGGTGTATAAGATGTTGAGAGGTATTGATCAAGTGGATTCTGAGGCTTTTTCCCAGGGCTGAAATAGCTGTCACGAGAGGACACAGGTTTAGGTGCTGGGGAGTAGGTACAGAGGAGATGTCAGGGATAAGTTTTTCACTCAGAGGGTAGCGGGTACATGGAATGAGCTGCCGGCGGAGGCGATTTGATAGGGTCTCTTAAGAAACTTCTGGATGAATACATGGCAATTGGTAGGGATATGTTTGGCGCAACTTGTGGGCCGAAGGGTCTGTTTGTGCTGTAGTTTTTCTATGTAATAGTGGATAGGTAAGAAAGAGTTGAGACCACAGTAAGATCAGCCACAATCTTACTGAATGGCAGAGCAGGTTCGAGGTACCAGATGACCTACTCTGCTCCTATTACTTATGTTCTTAAACCTTGGTCCTTTATAGTGTAGGTGACTAGACCTGCCACATCACCTGATGCCTTTAACCTCTACTGTAGACATTCAGTTGTATGTATATTCAAAGCTGAAGCTGATAGACTTTTGGATTAAGAGAATACAGGGTCCGAATGTATCAGGTCAAAGATCTGATACATTCTTATTAGCATGTTAGTACAGGCTCGAGAGGCCATTGGCCTATGCTTATTTCTAATGTTCTAAACCATCAACAGGTGTTTCACATTTTACTGATTTATCTACTTTAGCAATTTTAACCTCCACTCTTCAATGTACAACAAACGTCTGTATATGGGGCCATGTTAGCACCCAAGAATGCAAAATGTCCTCAGTTTATTGGGAACTAATAGTTCTGAAATGATGTGGTTTGAATAAAGTTGGTTTTGAATTCTGATCTTCTCATTATTCTAAGAAATCTCACAACAGCAGGTTAAAGTCCAACAGGTTTATTTGGTAGCAAATGCCACTAGCTTTCAGAGCGATGCTCCTCAGTACGACAGATAGTTGATGATCATGAGTGATCATTCACACCAAGCCAATGATCTGAAGCTGCTGGGTGAGAATCTGGAATAAGTGGTCTGGAGGTGGAATACATCCATCAGAATCAACAATTACATACTCCCAAAGACTAATTAAACACTTCTTGGAAAACATATCACTAAGAAATTGGCTTGTTAGCACAGTGTTTTGTGCTTGACAAGTGGTTAAGCATTTAACAAATGCTACAAAAAACAGTTTTGGTGGTGCAGAGTGCACCATGTGTCATATTGGTGAGAATCTTTGCACACATGCAGTGAATGGATGCTAGAACTATGCAGAGCAGGCAGATTCTGACATCAGTTAGTGTACAACACTGATTTAATGCCATTAGAGCTCAAAGCTCCAGTCAGCAATCTCGCAGAGCTAAACATGCTGGGCAGCAGGAAGAATCTTTCCACCAGCTCTGTTTAAAAAAAAAGGAACACCAACTACTTACAGGTTAATTGCTGGTTGATTTTCTTCTGGCTGCTGCTATGATTCTGCAAATGTTTGCCACTTTCTGTAGTTGTTTCAAGTTGTTAAAGTCTTCAGAGAATGGTAGGGCAGGTGCTGAAGGCTTCTCACCAACACGAGTTGCTTCCAGAAAGCCATCGCTATACTAGTAAATTCTTTCCTTGGACTGGAGCGTGACTTGGAGAACGAACAGAGACCACAGAAATCAGGACAAGCTGCTTGAAGGCGGAAGAACTGAAATCTGCCACTCGCTGGAGCAACAAATACGTTAGAGCAGGGCAAGGAGCACACTACCAGTAGTTGGAAGGTGACCATGCAGATGAACTTTTATGCTGTCTCCCTCCAGGCTGAAGTTGGAGAAAATTGCATCATCTAGTAGTTTGCTATTCATTGTTGAATCAGTGAGGTCACTGATATTTCCTATTCAACGAAAGCCAAGTACATTTTCAGACATAGCAAATCACATGCTTGCTAGGCATATGCAGGGTGCTATAGATTGCATGCATATCTACCCTATACCAGAACAGATAATATCCAGCTGGTGTGTGTCCATAGAGAATCAAGTCAACACCCAGGATGTAGGCAGCAGTCAAGAGATGCCTGCATTCTGTGCCAGCTGAATTTGAATCATCACTCAAACAAAAGTTGGTTACTGGACAACAAATATTCTCCAGTCACCACATGGCTGATGACTCCAGTGCATAACCCATGCACAGCATGTATACAGTGAAAGTCATGCTGCTATACTAAGTATGATAGATCGACAACTGGCATGCTGAAACAACATTTACACTGCCTGGATGTCTGTGAAGAAAACCTACGCGACTGGGCAGAAGAGGTGTCTAGATGTGAGGGGGGTCTGCACATGCTGTACAGCCTCACCATCATGAGAGGACTATTCTTGCCACCAGTTATGTGGCATACAGTTTTATGAAGTGTGAGGAGGAGGATCAGGAAGACAGAATGAGGAAGCTATCATGACACCCCCTTTCTGCTGGGCTGCCAGTGAAGAACCTATCCAAATGTAATACCAGTAACTACAATGCCATCCATTCACACTCCCAAACTTTACCTATTTCTGTCACTGAACATCACAGCATCTGCTTGGCCACAATGCCAAAATTAAAAACCACAAAAACAAAAAAAATTAATCATAGCATATTGCATACAAAAGTCAACTAATTACCCTTGTGCATTCTCTTAGTGTCTGTGTTCCATGTCTTTATCTGTCCTCGCATTCCTGCGCAGTGCGTTCCTGCAAAATGCAACTCCAGTAGCTTTAAGTATGACTGGAAGGAGGATTCTGAATTTCAGTGGAGGAGACTGCAGGGGGCCTTGCATATTGCCCTCTAGAGGCTTTGGGTCAAGAAGACTGGCTGTGGATTGCACCATCTTGGCATCAACGGCAGTAGTCTGTGCTAGCTGGCAGGCAAAGGCACTGGCAGAGTGAATGCTACGTGAGGGAGCAAAGTTCATGCTCTACAGAGTCACTACTGGAAGAGACTGGAGTGTTACACCCCTTTGCACACTAATCCACAACCATTAAGGCAATAGTCTGAGCTTGCATAGCAGCAAGCTGACATTGCGTGAAAGCAGTTTGAGCCCAGAGATTGGGTGACTGCTGGTAGTGCAAAGTTGCAACGTAAATCACTAGATGCTACATCATTGTTGGCGCCAAGAGTTTCTGAACTAAGTTATGTGCTATTTCCATGGAAAGGATAGGTTTCAAGTTCTGCGCAAAGTTCTGTGTCTCTTCCATGTGCCTTGACATTGATCATTGGCTGTCAGGCTTCCCAATGCATCATTTTATTCTTCATAAACATTCTTCTCTAGGCTGCACCATCAAATTGCTCACTAGAATCCTCTGCTGCAGAACACATCTGTGCCCAATAAGCTGGCACCTTTGCCCCCCCCGCCCCCCTCTTTAGCTGCAAACCACTCAAGCCCATTGTCTCACCACATGCAGATTCAGCCTCTCGCAAACTTTTAAGATTATGCGCAGTGTCAGTATCTGAGCTGGTAGCTGAGGGTGTAAAATCATGTAACGGTGCTGTGTCTTAAGCCCCGTCCCTCCGTTTGGCATCTACTGACCAATCAAGATGTAAAACTAAATGATTGAAAGGAATGCCAGCTGGAAGCTCACTCTTTCCCCCTCATTCTCCTCACAGGTCTCTGGCTGTGAGGGCTACAGCCCAGATGAAACCAAACTCATTGGATTTGCACAACTCAGCATAAGATGACGATTCTCCTCAGCAACTGGTACCAAAGAATTCTGGGACGCTTCTCTATCAACACAACCTGAATTTCCCCTGCCCCTCCCTAAGAGCACTTTATACATGCTGTTTAATTACATTGCTTCTATTATTATCAATACTATAGTAGTAATAGTTCAATAGTCAGAGGATTTTCAAAAGACTGTCAAAGTACCCAGCCCTAGAATCAGCTACACTATCTTAACACACACAATGGGTTTGTGTCTCCTTGAATAGAGCAAAGTGTCTTAATTAATTCTAGAATTATAAAGGAGCCATTTTATCTCCCTTTCTCTTTTAGCCTAGGTTGTGGTTGAAGGTAAGAACCAGAGCAAGGTCTCAAAATACGAATGCACTCAGCTCATTTCATTTAGATTATTTGCCATTTAATTCACAGGATTAGTATAATCTTTACTCTCCTCTAGTCCTGTTAAGTATTGGCATATGAAAAGTGTTAATTGTGTGAATTTTTCTCAAGGGTACATATATGTATGCTGCAGTATCACCAGGTATAAGGTTGTATTAAATTTACAACAAAAAGACAGTTCTGTATAACTCAACCATTCTCATGTCATTGCTACTTTTTTTCCCCTATTTTAAATAGTGATTAAGTGAGTTAGTGACATAGGAAGATTAAAGAGCTCCTATTATAAATGGCCAGTCTCTAGCACATGGATGAAGAGTTAACAGATTAGTTGCTACAGCAATGAGTGTGGATTTGAAGGATTGCTATCTGAGAGTTCTTTCAGGTAAACCCTATGGTTGGTGCCCTAGCAGTGGGCTTGTTACAACAAAATCAGCTGCTTAGGAGACCTTTCTTGGGTCACTTTAAACAACTTGTGTGGAGAATTTTCCCTGTAAAATTGAACCTTATTTGTAACAGATGATCTAGGCAGTTGATGAAGCCACATATGAATTCAGTTTATGTAGTTCAGTCCTACTGTTAAATGAACTAGACAAAAGAGGAATACAAAAACTCATTATGTACTATGATGGGGTTTATAATCTGAAATGTGGCTCTTCAGTATTCTATAACCCAGTGGCTTTAGTTGCATGTGGGATTGAAGGATATTTATTCCTCTTGATAGTAAGTGGCTCAGCGTGCAAAACAAATCTAGAAAAGCACTCAGCATTTCTGCTGGGCTTGGAATCAATTCATTGCACGTTCATACATGAGCCTGCCTCAGAATGTGTTTTAGCAGCCCTGGCTTAGTGAATGAAAGGAGCCTTTTCTGTGCCATACTCATGCACACCTTCCTTGTCAGTCAGAAGGCACAAAACAATAGAGGAGATGATTGTGGGGCAGAATGTTTTTCTCAGCTGTTTAAAACATTAAAAGGCAGATATGATCTATATTTTTAACAAAATGAGGATGGGGGGTTGCAGTGGTAGAGGACAAGAAGGACAAAAAGGTAGAGGCCGTAAGCTCTGGAAAGTAGGTAAACAAAGCACCTATTCCAGAGTCTTTCTATTCAAGGAATGTGGCATTCCAAAATAAAAGCACAGATTGTGATTTCACAGGTTTTCTGGAATGCTCTAGTTTAGCCACAGCCCATGTGCCAGTAGCAATAGGTTCACCAAAGCATAGATTTATAGGTATAGCATCTCTTCAAATTAGACTTGAATTTGCACAGCTTATGCTTAAGAGTACTTATTCTGCACTCAGTGTACCTCTTCTCCAGAGGAAATATGTCATTGCTAAGATATTTAAGTCTCCTTGTACCACATTGCGTTCAGCAAATCTTGCTTCTATGTAACTTTAATCATGCAAGTCAAAGGACCCCTGCATCAGAATGTTCCTGTTTTGTAGTGTGATGCAGTGATCCATCCTGTGCACCAAGATGATGATGAAATACATGATTCGTGAATAAATGCAAGTGTGAGGGCCCAGTTACAGTTGCTGTGGTCCAACTTGACAAGCTCAGCTTCACTGCACAGACAGCAAGTAGTGGATGCTACTCATTTGACTGGCAGAAGTGAGCCAATCCCCTCCAAAAAAAAAATTGTGGACCATGGGTCTGGAAATTGAAAGAAATATGGAGTGTAAACTCAATATAGATGGACATTTTTATGAAATGAATCATTTTTATGAAATGAAACCTGAAATCTGTAAAAGGATAAGACACAATGTAGAAATGTGACTCGTGAACGGAACATCTCCTGTTCCAACGTATTTTATAGAATTTGTAGTAACCCTGTTCAGAAGATTCAGAAGCAAAGCTGCAGGATAACCCTCTGAATCACCAGTTAACTAGTCTGACCAAAATGGTATCAGCCAGGCTGGAACAAAAGCTCATTCTCTCTTAGTATGGGGTTATCTGTAAATATGTGGCCTCCAGATAGTGACTGCTTACTCAATGGGTTTTATTCAATCCCACTGTCAGTGAATGTTTCCAAGACATTCTTGTTGATAACAGTCCAGTATGATACCCAGAAATATAAACCAAGAATGCTCCAAGATCGATTACTGGCTTGTGCTAAATTAGCTCAAATAGTTTGAGCAGCAAAGATTAAAAGAGACTACAAAACATTTGGGCACAGATTAATACTGTACGCCGTTTACTTTCTTCCCAACACGTTAACACTGCTAAAGAGCGTGCTTTCTTGACAAAAGCACTTACAATGATTCGGAAATACTGCCCATTGTCACAATACGTTCGTGATTGTGCTCAAGTAGGACTGCAGAATCTTGCCAACATGCCCAAATACGGGAACCAAATTATAAATACACATCTGGACCTTTACTCTTATTAAAGAGAAGATAACACTATCACCCTCCGCCCCCCTCCCGGTTTGCCTGGTTCAGACTTCTGTGCATACAGTTTAGAGAGAAAAAATAACCAATGGACCCCCTGCAGAGAAATAATAGTAGTTTCACTGTAAACAGGTGGAGATGTTAATAAGAGAAATGGGAGCAGTCTGGAAGGGAGAAACAGTAGTGCATCAATCCAAAAATATTTTTGAGGGAGGGTGGGGGTTTGGGGAGAGACAAGGGGAAGACTGGTTAAATTATAAATCGGATCACTCAATACTGCCCTATTCTTTTCTCAACATTATGGTATTTGTAAGTTCATAAACTGGGATACAGAAGTGGCCATAAAGTAGTACAGTATGCCAGGTATTGGGTCAGTTTAGCTTAGCTGGTGATACAGAATGATGCCAACAGCACAGGTTCAATTCCCATATTGTCATTTAAGGCCCCACCTTCTCAACTTTGCCCCTCACCTGAGTTGTGGTAATCCTCAGGTTAAATAAAAGAGGAGTGTAGCCTGCAGTTATCTAGGACTATGACAACTTTAAATTGAATGCCTGGCATAAAGTGGGCAAAGAGAGTGGACATTGCACTTTGTTCCAAACACAGCTGTGAAATAGCCAATTCTGGGATTGGAACAGTTATTTCATACCCAGAGAATATGATATGCTTTGCTGTAGGGTTGCCATCTGTCCAGTTTTGAGCCAGATATCTAGAGATTAAAATACAAGCAATATCAGCAAGCCCAGATTTTTTGATCAGCATGGTTTTAACACCAACATTAACTTATTGGGCCACCACTGATAAAATACCAATAGGAAACCTGGATGCAAAAGGAATGAAGAGAGTAATTTCCTACATGTATTGCAGTGTCATGATATTGGAAACAATTAAGAGGCCATTGAGATAATTCTTCAGCATAGTAAACCTCAAACATAAGCCACAATCCCATACATACGTGGTATTATTTTGGCAAAATATGGCAACCCTAGATCCATGGATCTCCAAAGCATAGAAGGGAAACTAAGTTCTGCTCAGTAACCATTAAGTGCATGATTGAGGAAAGTGCCTTGTATTATTGCTTTCCGTGAAGGATGTACTTGGTAGTAGATGTGTATGAAGCATTGTAATTAGTATACGGGTTTCAATGTATTAATGCTGCTGTTGTTTACATCCCATGGTTACTGGATATACTGTATCTTCATGGAAGACTACAAAAATTGTGACTAATATTTTATTTAAATGTCCTTGATGTGAATGCAGGGAATTGCAAAAGGATTCCACCATTTTGCAAATGATTTTTGTTCTTAAACATTGTAAAATATGCCAGCAACCAGCTTTTTGTATTACTGTAAAAGCTCTTACTATGGCAGTGACGTGTGCAGTTGTGTTTTGTTAATTATGTATTTGGTCTTCCATTTTGCAAACTTACCACCACCACACGTATTTATTTTTGTTAAAGTATGAAGTTTACATAGCTCTGGACTGATCTGTTCTTCAAACCTAACATGACAAACCTATGACAGAGATGAGTGGTTAAATTTGGATACAAGCAAATCAATTCAAAGTGTAGGCGCTCTCCTCCAGCACACAAGTATTTAAAAAAGATTACAGATTGCATAAAAGCAATACCAAAACAAGAGAGGAATGAAAGTCCCACCTATCTTGTGGAAACAGCTTTTTAGGTGAAATTAAGATTTCAATCCTAGTATCAATTCCAGATGCTGTAGTAGTGCTAGGGTTGGAAACAGTATAGGGTCATGACATCCCTTTCAGAGTTTGGGCATCCCCTTTGTTTTAGTATTTCATTGATTGTGCTCCTACAAAGCACGTTAGGACAATCTGCACAAACACATTTGCACATAAAACTAAACACTCTTGGCGTGGGGGGAACACTCCAACCCCTGACTTAATCTAATAGCACCACCAATCTCATTACAGTCCTAATAGTAAATGGTGAGAAATGACAAACCTAAATAATGCCAGGACAGCAGAAAACTTGATTTGGGTTTCGAGAGGGGAAGATATATAAATATTTTTCATTTTTGTGTTAAAAAAAAAAAAGGACAGTTGAAATGGATGCATCTTAAAAAACACACCAAATAACATTTCAGCTTTGTGCTTCAAAAGCCAACTGTACAACAACCAGCACTTTGTGCCATAGAAAGAGCTTTGGTCAACTGGTAGGAGTTGGAAAAAATGATTTACAATCTTTTGTTTGCTCCCTCTCCTACATTCCATGTTATCATCTGAGTAACGCCACAAGTAAAATCACCACAATCCAATTGTTCAGAGTCTCTGCACTAATTAATTGCATCTTCACTTCATGAAAGCAAGCATTTGTGGTCAAGTATACTCTCAGCAGTGCACAATATGGACTGGTTAGTAATGGATGTAGATATGTACCAACCTCATGTTTGAGCTATTCTAAGAGAGTTAAAAATTCAAAATCTGACCTTTTCATTGGCTTGGCTCAGTCAACTGTATTCATGCCTGGGGTCATGGGTTTAATTTACTACCAAATGCAAGCATATATATATTGGGTCAACATTTCAGAGCAGTACTAAGGGATACTATAGTAAATTGAACATCCATTTACCTGCTTGGGTGAGTGCAAATCTCTATTTGAGCAAGAGCAGGCGTATGCCCCAGTGTCCTGGCCATCCTTCCTCTAGTCAACACCAACGATGCATTATCTGGCTACTCATTATTTGCTGTTTTTAGAGCCTTGCTGTGTTACAAATTGGCTGCTGCACTTGCCTATATAAGATGACACTCCAAAAAGTAATTGAGGACGCAAAAGGCGCTATGTAAATGGAAGATTATTCACTTTCTGCTTGGCATTTTCTATCGATTAATACAAAATTGTGCTATTGATGAAATTCCATGATCTTGCAAAGGACTTAGCCGCCAACAGATCAGTGTGACTTTCCCTATTCAAACCTCCAGGCTCTCAAAATCAACACATTAGTAAATACAAGCGCAAATAGAATTGATTTGCCCGAGCTACGTTGATCACCACGGGCTTGCAGATTGTAATTTGGATACCCAGCAACAAGTGACAGCAGAGTTTGTGCCCATTCAGCAAAACAAATGATTAATCCTGAAGTTCCAGAAAACAACTTAAACCAGATGTTACCAGAGGTAAAGGGAGAAGATTTCCACTTTAACTGTGTCTAAAATGGAAAAAAAACAAAAGGTTGCAGATGAGGCTGCTGAGGACAAGCAGAAAAATAAAGGACAAATGAGTGGAAGAGCCTTGGAACCACTGGAGTCAAAGACTCAGTTCCCTGATTACCAAGAATCAAATGAAGCACCTGATCTCCATCAAAGTGCATGGCAACAGTTTGACAAAACACCTCAGGATTGAGGTGACAAGGCTTAATTTCTTGATTTGATGCCAACATTTCATAACATGAAGTGCCATGCTTTTCCCCATCTCTAAATTGAGGTGGAAAGAGCATTTGGTTAATTCAGTTCAAAGAAGTTCTACAAAGTTATTTACAACTTTTTGACGTTCTAAGTAACTCTACAAAAAAAAAAATTGGGTAAAAGTTGGAACATTATGAGTGATTAAGAGTTTAATTAACCTCAAGTGAAACTTGTAAAGTCTATAAAAACTTATAGTATAGAAAAAAAGATAAACAAAGCTAAAGTAGGATAAGACAATGACAGCTGAAGGAAAGCAACTCCACTGACGGCAACTCACCAAATGCTTTCCAGAGCACAGAATATCCCAGAGCAACCTACTATAACTAGATTCTTTTTAAAATTTGTTCAAAGCTTGTGGGCATTCCTGGCTAGGCCAACATTTATTGCCCATCTCCAATTGCCCTCGAAAAGGTAGAGGTGAACCACTGCAGTCCATGTAGTGTAGATACACTCACAGTGCTGTTAGAGGAAATTCCAGGATTTTGACCCAGTGACAGTGATATATTTCCAAGTCAGGATGGTGAGTAGCTCGGGAGGGGGACTTGCAGGTGGTAGTGTTCCCATGAATCTGCTGTCCTTGTCCTTCTAAAATGGTAGAGGTCACTGATTTGGAAGGTGCTGTCGAAGAAATAGCCAAGTGCTAAAGAAAAAAATCAGTGACACGTTTAATATGATACATAAACTTGCAAAGCAATATTGCATTCTTGGGCCTCGAATATAGCTCTACAATACTGTCATTAAGAAAAACCTAGCTAAGACTCTGATGATACATTTGACAAGACCCCATGATCGATTAATTTAGGGTGACGCAGTTAATGTAATTCTCAATGCTTAAGCTTGTGAATGATTAGATATGCTATAAATGTTAAATAAAGTAATGTCATTAATGCACCTCTTTGCTGATTTTATCTGTGACTGACAAGTACAATTACTGCATTCAGTTTGGTTCATGTAATTTAAAATTTGGATTGGTTATAGAAGATCAAAGACAAGCTAAGCTTGGCATCTTGCAAATTTTGAGGAATTATAAACACTCGACAGCAAAAGAGTAAGAGTGGGAAACACTGATGACATGGCTTCCAAATTCATCACACATTCCATTCCTAAAGGAGGGAGGGAAAGAGGTTTCTCGAACAAGAAATGGCAAAACCCCTCTGGGCCATTTCCTGACATCTAGAGGCCAATTCACAGAGTGATTATTTATCCGAGTGATTATTTATCCAAGTGATTAAAAATGAGACAGGAATAGAAGCAGGAAGCTCTGGATTTGAAGTAGACCACAGGACATGGTCATAGGTGGCCTGCTTATTGCACTATGAGAGACATTTGAGAACATGCCGGCAGGCAGTACACGTAAACAATCATTCCATTTAAAAGACACGAGTGGGGCAAGGCATTTTCAAAATCAGTTCCAGCTCCTCACCAAATCAACTATGATTTGATGCATAATAGCTCTTGTAGTAGCTTCATCAAAAGCAGCCACATGTATCTGCACTATTTTCTGCAATGTAATAGTTCTACAACCAAATAAACATATTGCAATATTAACCACAGGATCCAAAATGGTTTCAGTTTCAACAGAAGCTATACACTATGTAAAAGATGACATTTTCATTCTTTCCATTATAGAGATGCACTCAGTTACACATTTGTGGAGAGGGGAACAGCAAATAGACCATAGTCTGAGCTCTCCAATTTGCTGCATGTGCAGTGTGCTATATAAAGATATCAATCTCAGAAAATATGTCTTTCCAGTTCAAGTACTGTCCTGCTCTCAAATTTCCAGCACTGCTGCAGCTTGGGAGGGAAGTGTTGGGAGTACAGGATTTTTAGAAATTCCATAATTAAAGAGCAGTGCATGGTTTTTTTTGCATGAAATATGGGGCCTCATTTAACTTGGAAGCTAAGGGGCGACAAGAGTGAGAAATATACCTGGTTTTCAATCTGTACATTCCAAATTAAAATCAGTTTGCAAACTCAAACCAAATGAATAATACACATCTAAAACACGCAGCAAGCTGCATTAGTGCACTCACTTCAGGAGAAAGAGGATTATTTAAATTACCTTTTAAATAAAAGGAAATCCACCAAGATTTGATGCAAGTGTAAATGGAAGGCACCACAATGAAAGCACACAGAGGAGAAACCAAAAGATTATGTACATCTTGTACAACAAAAAGGAAGCCAAATCAAACTGTCAGTTCTGCTCACTATTTTTGAGCTAATTGATACAAAATAATGACAAAGAAATAATGATCTGCTATTCATTATACAAAAGTTGCACTCATGGAAGACATGCATCTGAATCACTTCAACTGCAGAAATCAATTTTAAAAATTATCCTTGATGCAAATCAGGATCTGTCCTGATCACAATGCAGTTTCCAATTTATTCACATGTTCTGGTTTTATTGCACATCAAGTTGGTCATGTAGTTAAATGATCTGTGGGAAAGCTTGTGAAGGGGAAGAGGGGGGAGAAAAGAAAATGAACAACTCCTCTAGAGTCGAACAGTCAGGTGAGTAAAGAGCACCTGGATGTGATGCCCATCCACCTCAGCCAAGCAAAAGTCACCAACTGTAAAAATGTCAAAATCATGCAGCATAGGAAGAGGTCATTTGGTCTAATGTTTCAATGCTAGATTTTTAAAAGAGCGATCGAATTCATTTCACTCTCGCTTGTTCCTCAGCTCTGCATTTTTTTTTGTCTGGTATCTACCTTCCACGTCCCCTGTAATGAATGGTGGGTACAGACCTGCAAAGCACACCATCAAACCTGCTATCAATAAAGCAGCTCTCCCTTTAGCAAGTTTTGTACAGACCCCAAAAAAACTGAATTAATACAAAGTGTACAAAAGCAGCTGAATGGTTATCTTTTGAGTGCCCAAACACTGGATTTTCAAACGTACTCAATTCAAAGTAGTGATGGATATCTTAATATCAGCATTAAGCTAGATACCTGTGGGATAGGTATGATGGTGAGATATGTGCTCTGTTGATCCTGGGGGGGTCAAAGTAAATTGTCAGGATAAACATGTTGGAAGGTATGCAGTGTATTATGCTCAAATTTAAGGTTAAACTCTCAGTTCAGTGTCACTGGATGCACAATAGAAAATAAAAAGACATTGTAATCTTTATACTGAAGAGTTTATTATTCATTACATGCTAAACAGAAATCACAACAGACAACACACAACTGTAAAATAGCGCTCGAAAAGAAAGTCAACAGCATTGATCAGGTAATTCTTTTTACTACATAATTGACATTTGATTACCTTGAATGTTTCTAAACTGCTTTTAGTTTCTTCATATAAGAATCAATGGATAAAAGAACTAGGGGTGCAGCAGGCCCAGGATGTATCCCAAATCCATGCATTTCTGGGGCTTGTATTAGATTCCAGCCTGGATTAATGGAATGAAATCTTACCTCATCTTCTGGCTACAGAACTTTTACTGAGGAAGTGGTTTGAGTAGTTTCAGTTCCTAATGACCAAGTCTGGAAGCCACAACACAAAACAGCCCCAATTGAACATGGAATTGGCATACAGCCTACTGCGGCTGGCTGGTGTCAAAATACAGGAAAACAAAGTAAAATGCATTATTTAGAGTTTGGAGTTTACAAATTTGGAGAATATATGGAGATTCATTTGGCATCTGTTTGTCTCAACGTGGACACTCGAGCAGAATGTATTCAGATTACCCAGCGCCATGAAGTGGGGAGAGGAAAGACAGGCAAGTTTTGTTTTAGTGCATTCTTAATTTCAAATGAACAGGAATCATGGGGGGTTTGAATGTTAATGCAAATACAGATCCACATTAACTATTTACCTGCAGTAAAGGTGAGAAACATCATTTAAATATGAAGTGTAATGTAATAAAAAGACTGATTTAACCAGCGCCATTTAAATCACCATAAATCAAATCAGGTGTCAGAAGATTGTAGTGTTATATCCAACACCAAAGAGAACACATGACATACAATATTGTGCAGTGTTTTTGAATGGTGGAATGTCAGAAGATTAAAATTGCATTGCTCCAGATCCCATAGCACAAATTTATTACCCAGTTCTTCACATTTCATCTAAAATAGCTACAGTAAAACCAAATCACTTAATAATTTCAGCAGCATCTTGACCCCCACATACGTGCTGTCAACATGTAAAAGCAATTTTATGTATAAAATCATACTGCATTACCCAAGAAATTCTACAACAGCATTGAAGGGTGGAGAACAAAGCCAGGTTGAGGAGTTTATAATGTTTGAAGACTAAAGTCAGGTTTATAGCCCACAATGTTGCTATTAAAGTGGTGTTATTCTAATGCTTCCATTTTCATTTTTCTGCATCATTTACACAATTCCAAAATCAAACATGGCATTTTAAAACAACAAGATTAGAGCTAAGTAGGGTGGACCCGTCAAATTTTCCCTTTGATTTTTGGGACCATCTTTGGAGTTACAAAATTGGAAAATTTTGTTAAAGTAGACAGATGCGTTTGAAGTCAGGATCATTATGTAGTTCAGCTGCTGCAATGGAGGTTCCACTCTGTCAAGCTTGCAGAATGAGCTCAATCCAGCAGGTCATTCACAAATTTTCAAAATAGATAGAACCAAGTACAGCACAACCTCCAATAAACTTCAAATGTAGTCAAGTGCATGGCAACAAGATAGAGAATGCCCAGCCATCTTCAACTTGAATGCAAGAGCCATTACAGGTCCACAGTAACTTCACTACTCCACTACTATCGACAGTCAAGCTGCACTGAAATACACTCTAGTTCTTAAATGCTTCCATGAGAAACACTGACAGACTACATGCAGAGAGCAGTAAAAGTGTGAAGTAAACACAAGTGTGGAATGGAGTTTAGTTACAAGCTTTAGAAATTTATTTATACAGACTGGTATTTTCTGGTCCCTCTTCTACTCAAAAATCAACAGACCTTTGGCTGGTTCATCAGATTTTCCATCCCACCAGTGACAATTCCCACCACTGGAGGGACCAGAAAATCCAGGCCAATCTTTTGAAATCCAATCTTCACTGCTTGGGTAGTGGATAATAATTAACTGCATCAGATAACAACCCATACCCTCACATAAGCATTTCACATTCCATAATTCCATACACATTCTCCCAATTGTTTGGCAGTACTTAGATTGTCATGAAATCTAGCTTTGGGAGGTTATGACCAGTGAAGAGAGGGAGTTCAGGTGCTATTTTAAGCACTCGTTGCACAATTAATAAAGCAATTTTTAAAACAACTACAAGTAGCAATTATCTCTTCTTCCTCCAAATATAATCAACTAGTTTTTTTCTGCTCAAAATAAAGTCCATATCAATATAGGCACTTAGAATAAACCACTTTACAACAGGAAGTTTGAGCTGATACTAACATCTATGAACCACAAGGCCAGTCACCAATTAAAATATGTAAATCACCCATAGTATTTAATCCTCATCTTCATAACATCTATTTCTCTTGATTTGTTCTTCAATTGACAGTTCTTCAGTTTCCTCCACTTCATTTTCATCCCCATCCCAAAAGCCAACATCTTCCAGTTTTCTCTCATTCTCTGGAATTTGCTCACTTGAGGTAAGTGGGTCTCTGTAGGTTTGCAACTTAACTGGCTGTTTGGATTGCTGCTTCTCACACTCAAGGAAGTCAGGTTCTCGGACTTCCTCTTTGTTGAGGTGAAGCTCCTCTACACCCTTATCTGGGAGCAGCTGTCCATTGTTGCTTTTGACTTCTACAACCTCTTCAATCACTGAATCTTCTTTCTTGCCCTTGAACTCAGTAGTCATTAGTTGTTCATCCTCATTTTTCAGACTTGGCTTGTTTTTGTTCTTCAGTTCATTGGTTTCTCTTTTGGCTTCCTTTTCTTTACCGATCATTGCATTCTGTGCTGTATTTTTAGCAGGTTGATTTTTTCCTGGCTCTCTTACGGCTATAGGTGTCAGCGGGGCAGCAATGGTAAATGGTCTACATCGCTCTTTCAGAGAAGCACTTCGCCTCAGTCTTGAGGTACCACTGAATTCGGAGTTTCTCTTGGTCATCTGTTGGAAGTCATCTTCTGGAGGCCATTTTGGTTTGTTAACTCTAAGGTTCTCTTCAGTAGAATTCACTCCTTTACCACCAGTTTCAGTCGGTGGGGGCCAAGCTATTTTTAATTTTCTTGTTTCTACAGGTTTCTCCACTTTTTCTGGCGAAGGACTGGTAACCAAGGCCTCCATGCTGGCAGCCAAAACACCAACCTTGAGTATGGAAAGCTCATCTACTCCAGAGTTTTCAGTTTTGGCCTCAGGTTTATCCATGGCAACTTCACTCTTGTTTTCTGCAGTGTCACTCTCATTTTTGGCCATCCAAAGCTCCTTGTGTGGCTTGTGACCAAATCCCTCATCGTAATTACCTTTGGATTTGAAGAGCTGGCTAAAATGTGGCTTGCAGTACACATTCCCATGTAGTGAAGCAAAATTCCCAATGCTGTACAAAAAAAAAATTACAGATGTTGTGACTTTTAAAATTTAAAGTTGGCATCAGTACGTTTTAATTGGTCATTTACAATGCACACATTCATACAGCGCATCATCCAGTAAGTGGATTTGTTCTTTATATCCTATGAAGTTATACTGACCTGTTATACTGGCCATCACACGATGAAAGAAATCCAGCAAAAATCTGGGCAATAACCGGTAGGAGACCACTTAATTGTGCTGGGGGCAGGAGCAACTGGTGCATCACAGCAGTGATGTATCACACCTTCAGTGGACACAAAGGGGTGACAAAGTGGTTAGCACTGTTGTCTCAATGCCAGGGACCCAGCTTTGATTCTGACCTTGGTCCATGTGTGAAGTTTGCACATTCTCCCCACGACTGCATGGGTTTCCTCTGGGTGCTCTGGTTTCCTTCCACAGTCCAAAGATGTGCAGATTAGGCGGATTGAACATGTTAAATTGATGCTAGTTTCAGGGGATTAGCAGGGTAAACATGAGGTTGAGAATAGAACCTGGGTAGAATCGTGGTCGGTGCAGACTCGATGAGCCGAATGGTCTCCTCCTGTTAATTGTAGGGAATCTTTGATTCTAAAGCACACTGCCCAGCAGAGATTATTAATTGATCAGGAGTAGGAACCATTCTCTGTCAGCATTAATTACATGCCATGTTAACTCATTTTTAATCATTCATTTATGGTACGTGGGTGTCACTACATTTATTGCCTATTCCTACTTGTCCTCAAGGTGGTGATAGTGAGTTGTCTTCTTGAACCACTAAAATCCATGTGGTGTAGGTACATGGACAGTGCTGTTAGGGAGTTCCAGCATTTTGACCCAGCAACATTGAAGGAACTGCAATAGAATGGCAAGTGACTTGGAGGACCTTCAGTGCTGGTGTTCCCAGTATCTGCTGCCCTTGTCCTTCTAGATGACAGAGGTCATGGGTTTGGAAAATGCTGCTTAACAAGCATTGGAGAGTTCCTGCAGTGTATCTTGTAGACGGTACCAACTGCTGCTACTGCTAATCGGTGGTGTAGGTAGTGAATGTTTGTGGAAGGGGTAGCAATCAAGCGGACTGCTTTGTCTTGGATGGTATCAAGTTTGAGTGTTGTTGGAGCTGCACTCATCCAGGCAAGTGGAAAGGATTCCATCACACTCCTGACTTGTGCCTTGTGGATGGCAGACAGTCTTTGGGGAGTCACAAGGTGAGTTATTTGCCATAGGATTCCCATCCTCTGATCTGCTCAGCTCATGTAGCCACAGTACTTATATGGCTAGCCCAGATCAGTTTCTAGTCCAGTGGTAAGCCGGAATGTTGATAGTGGAGGATTCGGTTATGGTAATGCCATTGAATGTCAAGGGGCAATGGAGATGGTCATTGCCTGGCACTTCTGTGGTGCGAATGCTAGTCATCAGCCCAGTCCTGGATATTGTCCAGGCCTTGCTGCATTTGGACATGGACTGTTTCAATACAAGTCATCGCAAATAGTGCTGAACATTACATTCCCACTTCTGACCTTATGACAGAAAGTCATTGGTGAAGCAGCTGAAGATGGGTGGGCCAAGGACACTACCCTGAGGGACTCCTGCAGCAATGTCCTGGAACTGAGATGATTGGCCTCCAAACACCACAACCATCATCCTTTGAATCAGTTATGGCTCCAATCAGTGGAGTTTTTCCCTGATTCCAGTTTTGCTTGATACCACACTCAGTCAAATGCTGTCTTGATGTTGAGGGCATTTGCTCTCACCTCACTTTTGGATTTCAGCTCTTTTGTCCATGTATGAATCAAGAGTGTAATGAGGTCAGAAGCTGAGTGACCCTGACAGAAGCCAAACTGAGCATCAGCAAGCAAGCTATTGTTGAACAAATACCACTGGTTACTGCTGTTGATGACCCTTTCCATCACTTTACTCATGGTCAAGAGTAGACAATTGGCCAGATTGTATTTGTCTTGCTTCTTGTGTACAGGACATACCTAGGCAATTTTCTATATTGCTGGATGGATGCCAGTGTTGTAGCTGTATTGGAACAGCTGGTCTGGAGCGTGGCTGGCTCTGGAACACAGTCTTCAGTACTATTGCTGGAATGTTGTCAGGGCCCATAGCCTTCAGCCGTTTCTTGGTATCACTGAGTGAATTGCTTTGGCTGAAGCCTGACAAATGTGAGGTAATACATTTTGCAAGGTCAAATAGATAGAAAATATACAGAAGATGGCAGAACCCTTAAGGAGTATTGATAGGCAAAGGGATCTGGATGTACAGGCACACAGGTCACAAAGTGGCAATGCAGGTGGAGAAGATGATGAATAAGGCATATGACATGTTTGCCTTCATCGGCCAGGGTACTGATTTTAAAAATTGGCAAGTCATGTTGCAGCTTTAAAAAAAGCTGCCGCACTTGGAATATAATGTTCATTTCTGGTTGCCACACTATCTGAAGAGGCTGGAGAGGGTACAGAAAAGATTTACCAGAATGTTGCCTGGCAAGACAACATGGAGAACTACTGATTTATCGGGGAGGAGTTTTGTGGGCGTGTGGGTCAATGTTGAGGATCGACATTATCTATAAGATATGATTCCATGAGGATGACTATATCAGGCTGTTACTTGACTAGTCTGAGAGACAGCTCTACCAATTTTTGCACAAATGCCCAGATGTTAGCAAGCTTGACAGGACTGGATTTCCAGTGCCTAGGTTCATGCTGGGCAATCTGTCCAGTTTCATTCATTTTTGTCATTTCATTTGTCATGGTTGAATGCAACTGAGTTGCTTGCTAGGTCACTTTAGAGGGAACATAAGAATCAACACATTGCTGTGGATCTGGAGTCACACAGACCAGATCAGGTAAGGACATTAGTAAACCATATGGGTTTTAACAGCAATTGACAATGGTTTCATGGCCAGACTTTTAATTCCATCTGCCATAGTGGGATCAGAACAAGGGGAAAGTCACCAGGAATCAGAATCCTCACCTCAGCTTAGTGTTGCAGTAACTGCAGCGGAAGCAGATATTGTGAAATATCTGTTGGTTTGCAACAAGACGCTCCATTGGATAGACAGTCTTTTGGCAGGTGACACACAACTCTCTGGCTGGAAGCTGAAACTTCTGAGAGTCAAAAAAAAAACAGGCTCAGTGAAAACTTTATGGAAGCTGCATGGATGGCAAGACATTTTCAAATGTGACACATTTCAGAATTAGGATTAACCAACATTGCATACATTCAAACAATCATGGTGAGAAAACTGGCCTAGAAAAAGTCAGCGACGTGAAGTATTCCTGCAAATTGGGTCACTTCAGCGGATTTAGCTTACACTTAAATTTCCAATCTTTTCTCCAAACATTTTTTTCCAAAATCCCAATATCAGCAACTATTGCTTAAACTCAACACTAACAACAGAGAGTGGGAAGAGGAGAAACAAAGTAACTTGTTAAAAAAAAAATCTTTGGTAGGCAGTGAATATCTGGGAAAAGAAATGATGCCCTTGCAAGACCGAGAGTAGAGCTCCAATCTGGCATCCTTCCATCTAGTAAAAGATGATGGGCATGCAAATAAATCCATTTCATATGGCACACCTTTGCTGATGGTTGAAGAGGCCAATCCTTGAGAGATAGGTTGTCGCAAATGCCACACATGAAGCGACCGAGGTATCATTATGGGTCTGGAGTCAAAAATGTCACAGGAGGTGGAAAATAGAAGGGTAAAGTAGGGAGAGAAAATAAACAGAGATAAGTAGAAAACTGAAAAAATGATAGGTTCTTGCAAGACCTCTAACCCTTAAAAAAAGGACCAGCACTGGCAGACACCTTGCACTATGGTCACCCATGTGCCACTGAGCAGCAAGTCACCCCTTACAGAGACTCAGACCTCAAATCAAAAAGCACAGGATTTTAGTTAATACTACTCAGACAAAACACAGTCAGGCCATATCCGTTTAGACCAAGTATTTTTGTTCATATAAACAAGCATCAGGAGTCATGTCTTTTTTTTTTTAAAAGGAGCAAATAGAACCTCATATCGGAGGCAGAGGAATGCAGAGAGAGAGAAGGGATACTTCAGGAACAGGAAGTAGAAGCTGAAAAATAGGCAAAGAAATAGAATTAAACAGCAATATACTAAACAGCACAGTATCACAAAGGTTATACTACCATGTTTAATCACATTGAAGTGGTCTATTGTTCCAGGGATTAAACATTCTTCAAACATTTCTTTTGATTATTGAAAGTCAAATTTTCAAGTTTAACTTATCCAAAAATAGACTCTGTACATTTTAAGTACTGGGCTTTAAAAAAAATTGAAAATAAAACATTGGCAGAGTTCTCTAAATATTGGTTATATAGTCGAGCACTAAATTTCTCCTTTAAGAAAGTAGCCTACTTTATGTAAATGAAGTTACTCAATCCTCTAAAGGCTACTCTGTTTGGACCTTCTCTAGGATGCAGCTAATTCCACTTCCTTGCAGATCAGCTGGAGCCACAGATGTAACAATGAGCTCATCATATCTTGTAACCATAGCACCCACTGCTTGAGAAAGGATCTACACTGTCAGCCACCTGCTGTGTGGTTAGATACTAGCTATTTTCATGCTGGGAGCTGTCTGTTTAGATCATGGAAGAACAGCATCCAGAACCAGACAATTTACATTGTTTAATGCAGCTGCCTTATCCTGGTGATATGTTTGGGAGAGTCAAGATGTTGCCTGTAGTTCTAGCACTGAGATAAGAGAGATTTATTGGTGTAATGCAGCTCAAACAGGGGTCATAAAAGCAATGATAGTCAGATGTTTGATCCCAGGTCAGCGCAAAACTAGCTTACCCTGGGTGTTACAAGTGGTTTCAGCACCCGAGCTTTGAAGACAGGCCAGAATTCTCTGGCCATTCACTCTGGCGGGATGCTCTTGTCCTACCAATGGCACATCCCTGCCACAGGTTTCCTGACAGTGTGGGATGGCTTCAATAGGAATTCACATTGACAGCAGCAGGCAGGACCAGTGGATCCTGCCATAGGTGAATATCATGCCAACTATCGCTGCTGAGAAAAGGTCAGAGATCGCACCAGAGGTAGGGTTCCCATTCTTGATCATATCTAGCAACATGCCTTAGAAAGAGGGCATGGCATTGCCAGCAGTCAGCCTGGGGACAGTTGGAACTCTTCGCTCTACCAATTCCCCCCCTCCCCAAATCCTTGGTTGCCATCCCTATAGGCCACACACGTAAAATGGCCACCTGAGAGTGAACTGAGAGCACTGTTGGTGTCCCAAAGTTAGCACAGTCCAGATCAGCACTTTCAAAAAGGAAAGCTGGACAAAATTATCAAAACCTTCAAAAAGAAGAAATGTACTTTTATTTCTGCTAATTCCCAGGTTGATCAAGTTGAACATCAGAGACATGAATTCCCAAACAAGTCAATGGCTGACCAGATGGAAGAGAGATATTTACCTTCAAAGATTTGGCTGGGCTACTTTGTATTTCTGTGGTTGATCTTTGTTGCTTTATACCCTGAGCTGAAAGCTTTGGTGTCCCTTCTTCATTTTCCACCTTAACTGTTCATTTTTAAAAGATTAAAAGCATGAATTAGAGTCAAAAAACCAACAGCCTTATTTCAAATCAGTATTTATCATTGTTAGTGCCGATAAGAGATTCAATGCTGATTTGATTTTGTTTGAAGTGCAAACACAGCACAAACCTTTACTGGCTGGAAGAGGATTTACACCTGCACACAAAACATTCAATTTCAAAAACACGGCTTTGGAGATGACGAAATGGGTCAAGGTACTTTCCCCACTGAAGGGGAAGTAAAATTTAAGAGTCACATGGATCCTCTTATTCACCCGCATGTCACTCGGTGTTATGGCAAATATGGCTCACCTTGACCATCTACTTGCTTTTCATAAGTAGAACTTTTCCAAGAGTTTGGAGTGGTCTCAATCACAGACCCCTAGAAAATAATGCAAGAACAATTATACTCAAACCGTATTCATCAACACCATCATTCAAGTACAGAAATGAATAGAGTTTATTGGCTGCTCTGGTGAAGTTTCAGCTCTGGTATTAGTCATGAACCTCTGTCCTCATGAGGCAGGGCACATTCATATTTGCAAATACCTAAAATGATACATAAATCTGAAGTTTTCCCATCCGAATAATAACCTCATGACCCACAGCCTTGCCAATCATCCAGTCATACTTCCTTCCTTGCCCAACCTTTTTGTCCAATTTAATTCCCAAATGATCATTATATTCAGAATTTTTTTTTAAAAAAAGCTGAAAAGTGAGAGCTACATTCAAAAAGACTGATTCAAGGCTGGAAACTTATTTAAATATTGTGGAAGTTATTTTCCAAAGCTTGGTAGCTGGAAATTGCTTTTAAAAAAAGTGAATGAAGCTGGACAGGTCTAGGGATATTGATAAGAAATTTGAAGCTGCCAGATTAGAACGATTCTCATCCCAATACCAGGAGACTAAACTACAACTCTCAACTCTACAACAGATCACCCAACAAGATGCTGTCTTTACATTAAACCATTGGATGCTAAGTTGCACACTTGAAGCTTCTGGGGAAATTGGAAGGTGGTTTAGTTAAACTGGGTTTGAAATCCAGCTGTGTACAATAGCAAACAGGGGCTGAGCCATGCAATGACTCAATTCTTATTACTTTTGTCTAAACCAAAAGCACAAAGATTATCTGGTTCCAGTCAACAATGAGCTGACTGCACAGATTATCTCTTAGCTGCACACAATTAACATGCCAGGGAAGGAGTCTTAACTGCAATGCAATCATGCCATGTGTTATGGAGGATTCCTGTTAAGAACAATGCACTGGGATTCGACAGTTGTGTTGGATTTGGTGCAAATATGAACACCCAAGATGCATTATGTCATAACCACAGAGACATTTTACACTAGAATGCACCTGGCTACAGATGCTCAATGCTTGGCTGCACTTCATTATATAAACCAGCTGACCAGTGAACATATTGCAAACCAAAATAATAGGCCAAGTTAGGTCAGGGAAAGTTTGCCTTGCAGTCTGAGATTTCTTCACAGGAATCAGGAACTCCAGTTTAAAAAGCTAAAGTTATTGTTTACTTGAGATGTGAACATTGATAAGGGTAGCATTTTTGCTCATCCTAATGGTCCTGTTGCAGTCCACATATTTGCCACTGAAACAGGCTATTTTCAAGCGTGGGGAAGAAATCGTACATGTTTGTGCATCCAAGATCAAGAGCTCGAAGTACATTATCTAAAGCATTCACTCTTCTTCCCACAAGAAGCTTGCAGAGTTCTCGAAAGGAATTGATATAGCACCTTTCTTGGCCTCAGGATGTCCCAAGGCACTTTATACCTAATGACTGTCATTGTTGCAGGAAATGCAGCAGCCAATTTGTGCATAGCAATGTGAAAATGATTAGATAATCTGTTTTACGTGCTGCCAACTTACAACAACAGTGCAAATATCCCAACTGAAAAAAATGCAGTTCAAGTTAGCTAAATCATCTTTTGAAGTTGATACTGCAGAACCTGGGCTGACCAAAAGATTAAGTCTCACAACACCAGGTTTGAGTCCAGTTTACTTAATAGTAATCTCACAAGCTTTTGGAAACGGTGTTCCTTCATCAGGTATGTGAAATGTTCTGATCAGAGAAGGGCATTAAAGTCACATACAATTTACAGAATACTGATTAGAATGCAAGTCTTTACAGCTAAACTGCTATTCAAGTCTTAAAGATGCAAACAATGTGAGTGGAGATAGCATTAGCATAGGTTAAAGAGATGTGTATGTCATCACGTGTATGTATATGACCAGAAGAAGGCAGTTGTTATAAAAGGAACCATAGAAAATTACAGCTCAGACACAGGCCTTTTGGCCCTTCTTGTCTGTGCCCACCATTTTTTTTGCCTTGTCCCACTGACCTGCGCTTGGGCCATATCCCTCTACTCCTCTCTCATCCATGAGCCCATCTAAGTTTTTCTTAAGTGTTAGAAGTGACCCCACATTTACCACTTTATCTGGCAGCTCATTTCACACTCCGACCACTCTCTGCACGAAGAATCCCCTCCTAATATTCCCTTTAAACTTTTCTCCTTTCACCCTTAACCCATGCCCTCTGGTTTTTTTTTCCTCCCCTAGCTTCAGTGGAAAAAGCCTGCTTGCATTCACTGTCTATACCCATCAAAATTTTATACACCTCTATCAAATCTCTCCTCATTCTTCTACGCTCCAGGGAATAAAGTCCTAACCTATTCAATCTCTCTGTAACAAGAATGGGAAAAAATCCACAACTATAACACTTCCAAAAGAATTGATTCAATCCTCCCTTACACCATTAAGTTTCCAATTAGTGTTAGCCCTCAACTCAGAAGATGTAAAAGACAAGGTTGCACATTTGTTCCCCAAAAAGGTGGATTTCCAGTCACTCTCAGGACACAAAATAAAGCTAAACTGTGGGTTCTTTGAAATAGGAAGTCAATAAAAGTTTAAAAAAGTATCCAAATATATATTTATATTGTCCCGATGATCAGCAACATAGGCATTTCAACTAGTGTCTGCTGACGTACCTTCTGCAGTTCTGCACAATAGGGAGAGGTGCTGGTTGAAGATGCTGGTGGCACGTTTTCTTTTTGTTCGTTTCCATCGCCAACATTTATTTCAAGGTTATTAATACTGATGTCAGACTACAACAGACAACATATATGACAAACATTAAGACAAAAAAGGAGAGTGTGTCACAATAGCCTTGTTTAAACATGGGCAGTATTACTTGCATGGTACTTGAACTGCCAGCCACTTTAAACAATAGGAATACTCCAGTGGGAGCAACATAAACAGGCAATCACAATGTATAAAGTATCCTGTCAACATAATGTACTGAAGGGGAGATGAAATTGCAAACAGAATGGACATTTGCACTCAGTTACAATGCAACAACCCAACAAACCAGAACAAATAGTTTGACAAAGGCTATCTGCTCCCAAAATTAAATTCAGTCTTACTTCCTGATGCCTTTTCTATGCTGTATTGATTCAATGTTATTTTTATTTGAAGAGGACAGGAAAAAATGATGAACGGCACATTTTAAAGAGAAAATTGTCATTCATCTTTTATATTTTACATACACAAATGTAATGTTCTCGGATTTGCCATTTCATTTCTCATCTTCTGCAACAGAACTTTGTTTTTGCTCTTTCGCACTTCCTTTTTTTTTTCCTCCAGAAAAAAATTGCTACTCCTAATCGCTATCCAGTGCGGGGATGGACATCAAGAGGGAGAGCAGAATGGGACTTGGCTACAATACTTCTGCCTATGGTCAGGCTGCATGCAGACAAAAAGTGCACCACAAAATATGGTCACTTAGTTGAAAAAGTAGAGGCCTATTGCACAGGACAATTACAGACTCATACTCAGAGTTAGTACCTTTGAAAGAGAAAAATTGCGACAACCCTCCCAAGAATATTCACTATGAATATTCCCCAAAAAATCTTAATTCTAGCTAAGAGTCAAATCAACTCCACTATCAAATCCCCTGCCTCCAACCCACAAACAAAAAATAGGCATTTAAGAAATAAAACCAATAATTAATGAAGCATTCTCCTTTACCTGCAGCAACTTCTTAGGATCTGGTACTTCTTCGCTTTCCCACAGCTCTTTGGTACTAACCGTTCCTCCAGACAGCATCTGTTCTTCCAGAGTCTGAGTATTTTTCAAGGCAACAACTAGTTAGCAGTACTCCCATTTGGATTTCAATTTCTATTTATAAAGCACCTTAAACATAGTAAAATGTCCCAAGGTGCTTTGCAAGAACAATAATAAAGCAAAGTATGACACAGAGACATTCATGATGATATTAGGACAAATAATCCAAGATTGGTCAAAGACATCAGGAAATGGGAAAAATGAGGTGAAGTGAGAGGTTTGGGAAGGCATTCCATAGTTTAGAGCGCAGACAACTGAAGGCAAGGTAACCAATGGCACAGCAGTTACGATTGACTGTTCGGGGCAGATATTTCCAAGGGAAGTGGGGCGGAGGAGATTCCAGAGATTTGGGGCAGGAGGCAAAGGGAACATTGCTTTACCAAGAACCAGTGTAGGTAAATGAGCACAGAGATTTGCTATGAATTAAGACAGGAGAAGCAGAATTTCAGATAATTGACTTGGATAGCAAACATTTGTGACCTCAAGACATCCCAAAGCATTTCACAGCCAATGAAGTACTTTTGTAGAGAAATGCAACAGCCAATTTGCATACAGCAAGCTTCTACAAAATCAATTTGATGGTTTCAGTGACATTGGTTGAGGGATTAATGTTAGCCAGGATATCAGGAGATTTCCCCTGCTCTTCTAGCGCAAGCGAGATCTTAAGTCTATTTAAGAGGAAGCAGACAGCGCCTTGGTTTCAACATCTCATTCAAAACATCTCATGCACTGAAGCGTCAGTGTGGATTACGTGTTCAGGTCTTGAGTGTGGGGTGGACCCCATAATCTTGTGATTCAGAGGGGAGCATGCTACTTACTGGGTCATGGCTGACACTTGAACTTAGTTTTGATACACAGACTTCAAAATAAAACTGGTGCAAAATTCTAAGGTGTGAAACACAAATGAATTTTCTGTATAAATGCATATACAAATCTATGTACATTCTAAGTGAATCCATTTTTTTTCTCTAATGAAACATTAAACTGATATTCCACTGCTTGCTCAAGTAGCTGCAATGATCCATTGCACTGAAGGATTTCTCCTGGGGTCCTGGTCAAACACTCCCTTAGCAAATAACTGATTGGAGAATCTTTTGTGGGAACATTCCCTGCGCAAGTTTCCTGCTGCTTTTATCCATGAGGCACTAACACGTTTGTTGATTGTGAAGTGCTTTGGAATGACCTGAAGATGTAACAATTGCTATATAAAAGCAAGTTAAGTGTTTCTTTTAATGGTCAAGATGGCCACTGACTCCAGCATGTCTAATGTCCAGGAGATGGCTTTGGTCTTCCTCTACATAGTATTAACATATTAATTAAGCCAGGAAGACACTATGTAAACATCATCCATCTATTAGAACATTCAACTGAAATGAGACTTAGAGAAAGCATTAACCCATTAATATGCACTCCAGCCAGCTCAAAACTAACATTATATAAACCTGTGTCTGGGAGATGTAGAGATGCTGACCATTTGGAGCCAGCAGTTTGCAGTGTCGATGGTAATCACTTTGTGGAGATGCCATGAAATGAAACATGCTTGCTTGGGAACTAGGGTGAATGGGAGCATTAGTAAAGACTTGCTTCTCGGCTTTTTGGCTAAGATCAAGTGTAGTATCAACGTGCTGTGCTTGGTTGAAGTCATTAAGTTACATTTCTGCTTCATTTGAAGCAATTTTAAAAGCTGCAACTCAGCCTTTTGGCTAAGGTGCAAACAAGATCAGGTTGTTAAGAAGGCATACGGAGTCTTAGCTTTTATTGGTAGGGGGATTGAATTTCGGAGCCGCAACGTCATGTTGCAACTGTACAAAACTCTAGTGCGGCCGCACTTGGAGTATTGTGTACAGTTCTGGTCCCCGCATTATAAGAAACATGTGGAGGCATTGGAGAGGGTACAGAGGAGGTTTACCAGGATGTTGTCTGGTATGGAGGGCAGGTCTTATGAAGAGAGGCTGAGGGATTTGAGGTTGTTTTCGTAAGAAAGAAGGCGGCTAAGAGGAGACTTATTGAAACATACAAGATGATTAGAGCTTTAGATAGGGTGGACAGTGATAGCCTTTTCCCTAGGATGGAGAAAGCTAGCACGAGGGGACATAGCTTTAAATTAAGGGGTGGTGGTTTTAGGACAGATGTCAGAGGTAGGTTCTTTACCCAGAGGTGGTAAGGGTATGGAATGCCTTGCCTGCGTCAGTTGTAGATGCGCCAAGTTTGGTGGCGTTTAAGAGGTTAGTAGATAAGTTTATGGATGAAAGGGGAATGGTTTAGGTTAGAGGGTCACTGCTTGTTCCTAATTGTTCGGCGCAACATCGAGGGCCGAAGGGCCTGTTCTGTGCTGTAATGTTCTATGTTCTAAGATCAAGCCTTGGAGAGCTATGCCTACTCTAATCAGCTTGGATCATGTAGATCAAACCCAAGGCAGAAGGTGGTGAGAGTCCTGTCTTGTCAGCTTGGATCGGGAATGTCTCAATTTGCTGAGAGTCTGAATTAGACTTGATCAGATTTTGAAAAGACTCACTTTCTTCACTGCTTTAAAGGATGGACAGTATTTTAAGTCAGGTGTTTTACTGCTGTCGTGAATAAACTGAAGCTGATCTGCCTGTGCTATACATTTTTATATGTTAACCTAGTTCATTAATTCAGAATGTGAGCCTAGGTTTGAGTGCTGATAAAGCTCTTCCAGACTAACTTACTGGAATAGACACAAGCATCCTTAGATTGAGAGACTTGCTTCTGGAGGGTCAGAAAATACAGCAAGATGTCTCACAACACCAGGTTAAAGTCCAACAGGTTTATTTGGTAGCAAACATTTTCCAGTGAACTGAAATCCCACTTACCTGACGAAGAGGCAGTGCTCCGAAAGCTAGTGGCGTTTGCTACCAAATAAACCAGTTGGACTTTAACCTGGTGTTGAGACTTCTTCTTGTGTTTACCCCAGTCCAAAGCTGGCATCTCCACATGCAGAAAACCACAGGATTGCAACTTCTTGGCAATTAAGGAGGGGATGACTACATTGGTGCCAGTGAGTGGAATGATGCACAGTGACGGCAAACCACGGGATTTAAAAAAGAGAGGTCAAGGAGGTTTTGTTTTTAAAAAAAAATGTAATTCAGATTAATTTACAGACAAGAAATGTAAGCAGCACAATAGCAGAAGCTGTCAGGATACAAGTGTTTAAAAGACAGTAAAGAGCAATCCTGAAATGATGCAGGATTCCAAAAGTACATAGATCAGTGCATTTACTGAAGATGCGAGTCTGCTGAAAGAGAACACAAAAGGGAGAAAGATTAGATGAAGAAGATAGCTGTGAGGTATGGAGATGGTGGAGAAGTGCTTGACCTAGCGCATTGAGAAATCCTCCAGCCCATAAATCTGTTCAAATACTTTCCAAAATCAGAATGAAAGAGTAATAGTATATACAAAAAAAGCATTGGATATACAGAACACAGGCTGAAAAGGGAAAGATGCAGTCTCTCCAATTAAGTAATTGGATGTTACGAGATTGTGAATAGGAGCCTCCATCCAGTCATTTAGAAAAGAATTGCAGGTAAATTGTTATAGCATTGGAAACAAAGGGAGGAGAATCTAACAGGTTTATCAGCAAGACAAGGGGTTTTACTTGTAACAGTTGAAAAACAAGCAAAAGAAATGCATGTCCAAAAGAGATGATTGGCACACAGTTAGGGAGACAACATGGGGGATACTTACTGCTGCAAGACGAGAGCATAGAGCAAATAGCGCAAATATACCTGAATAACGATGCAGTGCATATCCAAATGTCAATGGAAATCCAAGGAGCCAGACATTGCAGCCAGTGCATAATTAGAAAGGTTTGCGCCAATTGATTTTCCACGGGGGAGGGGGGCAGAGAGATGAGTCTGGCTGAGGGACTAACTTTTTGTTCTGGTTATTCACACAAACGTGGGAACAATGCTATCTTAACCAGTAGCATCAGCCTAGCTTAGCTAGTATAATGCTCACTTCTAAGTCAAAAAGTTATGGGTTCAGATTGCACATTTGGTGAACATCCTTCAAGTACAGAGGGAGTGATGCATTCTCAGAAGTGCCAACTTTGGGATGAAACTTTAAACCAAGGCTCCATTATTTGACTCAGATGGAGGTGAAAGATTCCACAACATTATTTGGAAAGCAAGGAATTATCCTCGTGTTCTGGCCAACATTAATTCAACCAACACCATCAGAAACACATTAACTGGCAATTCATCTTGCATGTTATTTGTGGCATATTGCTGTGCGCACATTGGCTGCCGCTGCTGCGTTTGCCTGCAAAATACAATAGCAACTACAGTTTCATTGATGGGCTGTGAAATATTCAGATATCTAGAGGGCATAAAAATCCACCATACAATGCAAATTCATAATCTTGCACCATCTCATACTATTGTCAAATAGATGGTGGTCATTTCATAGCACATTGACACATGTTGTAGACACATGGCAAGCAGTGTCATAAAGAGATCAAAGCTGCTGTACTTCTTGTTTGCATACAGAGAGGTGAGACCGGAATAAACAGGATTCTCACTTTTCAAGTTACTCTAGGTGCCAAGTGTGCAGTTCATTCACACTGTTAGAAGGTGAAAGGATTGGGAAGATGCTCAGGGAGAACAGCCTGGTTTACAGACTTAGTTACGAATGTAGCTATTCCTGCTACAAAGCATGAGTATGATTTTTAGCAATGGCATAATGGGCTGAGCTGCAACGTCTTCTCGCAAGTTCCGATTTTATGTTAAGAACAGGATCATCCTCAATAACATTTTTAATAATGCATTACAATCAACTGTGATGCAGATGGAAATGTATTCAAAAGATGTTTACTGTAGGAGATTGGATGCTGGTCTCCTTCTGTGATGCAGCAGCCTGGTATAATGCCATTCTGTCTTTCACTGATGTCTGTTCCTGCATATCTGCCAACTCCATACCAACCTTAGATTCAGTTTTATCAGGGCTTGTTCCAGGCGAGGTACGGTCTGCATGAAGTGCAAACAGAGCCAGGTTCAACATTAATCAGTGAATCTCCACATCAAAAAACACCCTTTTAAATGCTAATACAATTAGTCTCTTAATACAGCACATTTTGCACCACCCACCCCTTCCATCAAAGTTACACTTCTGTCAACATCAACCAGGGTAAAGGGAGATTTGGCTTCACCCATCTAGCAATGATTCTCGCTCACAGCTAATTTTATAACAGTTAATTAATTAGGATGTACAATTTTCTTCTTAAATTTGTTACTCTTTTCATTTCCATTACCCTCTAGCAAGAGTAAGCTTGGAAACAGTCTGAGCATCTGAATGGTACTCAAAAATAAGGAATATTCACTTTATTTCCCCAAAGTGGTAAGTCTCATACTGTATGAAATGCATAACTTGCATTTACACAACATCTTCTAACAATAGGGTAAGATGTGAATAAAAAGTTGCAACTGCACTGGAAGTAAGGCGGGACTACAAGTGGACAATGTAGTGAAGACAATAGGAAATGGAGAGAAAGAAGTATCAAAGACCGAGATTTTCCATCCACTCTTCAGGAGACAACTATGACTTTCTATGTTTCTACAATTTCGGCCATCTGCCAATACATCACCCATGCTCGAGCAGGACTACTCCCTTAGCAGGTCCATACCTTGAATTGAAACAGTCTTGCATATGCAGTGAATGAGATACATTGCGCTTCAATGCCCATTGCGCTTCAATGCCCAGAAAAATAAAAAAACCCGTTCGCTGTGGTGTTAGACTGGATATAGTACAGGATGGCTACAGTACAGCATCCTCCAGATCTCAGTAGAGAGATGGGGGGGGGAGGGTGCGTGCGCACGGGTAGGGGTCAAGCAATAAATTGTTTATTGCAAGAAAGAAATTGATGTGAAAACAATCCAATACTTAACTTTTATATGTGCTGGAGGTCAAAATTCACCAAGTCATTTTGAAATTTAGCACTTTAAGCTGGCAGTCTAGAACTTTTGGCTCACAAGCTTCTTCAACCTGTTCCACAATAATTTTTTCTGTTTGCAGGCTGTACTGACATCACCACGTGGCTTCACCATGGAAGAATGTTGCTCCTTCATTTGTACAAATGCAGGGATCATGAAGCAGCTTGCAGGCTCAGGAGGTAAAGAGTTTTTAACTTGCAAATTTTCAGGCATAGCGATGAGCCCCCAATAGCAGTTGGTGCAGAAGTAGCAGAGGGAACATCAACAAGAGGGAACATATGGTGGGTGGCTACAGATGTTTAACTGCATTCAAGTCATGCAATTACTGGACAAGGAGTAGTAAGTGGCACAAAGAGATGTGGCTCAAAAAACTTGGATGCCCCTTCTTTAATTGAAATCTAGATGGTGTTTTTACTTAACTGACAGCCTTAGCTCATTAAGCTCCATCTTGCCAGTGACCTGACAATATGGTTCATCTTAGTGGATTGTGGAATTGGTCAAAACATATTTGGTTATAGCATTAGCAGCCCAGAATACTAAACAGTCACTCAAGACTGATCAAAGATGCAAATGGAGTGTCTGGAGCACGTGTTTACACATTCCCAGGAAATGCCTGATACTGGAGACAATGCACAGTTCACAAATTAATCTGTTTTCTTGCAGATAGCCTGATTCCATTCTCAATAGTGACCACGAGAAGAGAGCTTCCATTTGTCATTTGTTCAGATCACAAATGATATACTCGAATAGGGAGCGAGGAAGACACTTCATGCCTTTTGATGTTCTGATTTGGGGGATATTTTGTGGAGAAAGTATTAAAAAGGGAATGCAAGAAGAGGCTGGAAAATAAAACCAAAGACAGATTTATTGCAGTTACAGGTTTAAATCTCAGTTTTAAAAAACAAAGTTTATCTGTAGTCTGCAATTAGACAGTTCAGAATGCACAGTTCACTGTTTGTGAATGCTACTGATCATACTATATTTTTCGGTTGAGTTCCAAGAGGCAAGGTTAATTATAAAATGAGAAGTCTTACTTTCCCAAAATATCCCCCAAATCAGAACATCAAAAGGCATGAAGAGTGACACCACTCCCACCCCCCCCCCAAACTTCAAATACCTCCCCCTCCGCTGCCCCCACCCCCAGCCCATGAACCTTAACTGCCATATTTCTCATAACCCTCAAAAAGCTTCCTCTTCCACCTCAGCTATCTTTCTCACCAGTGATTTTAACAGCTTGGAAAGCCAATGCAGCTCCTTCACTCAGGGTCACCTCAGCACGCCAGCCATACCAAACACCAAAACACCCATGCCTGGGGAGGTGAAACAGTCATCTTGGTATTCAAAAACAAATAGACCCTTAAGAAAATAAGGTCTACTATTGAAGATAAATTACAAACGTAATGGGACAATAATTGAGGACACAAGTTCAGAATATTGACACTGAGCTGAATTTGGAAAACAAAAACTGCAGGACACTTGGACGGATTACTTTGCAATGCAACATAGATAGAAAAGGTTACATTTTGACAGAACAGTGGTTCTTGCTGGAAACAAGAGTCAACCAGTCTAAAGTTGCTTAGTTGTAAAGAGTTCCTTCATTTTGCTGTACTTCTGATTACAAAATCACTGGAGGGTGAAGAAAAGGCCACAGGCCACCCCTCGCCCAATCCCAGCACCCATTGTAAACAATTCCAGTATTCTCTCCTCTGCCATTCCACTGGCAAGTCCATCCCATGCATTGATTCCAGAACAAAAGAATCCTCTAACATCAGTAATAAGTTTACTTTTCATCAGTTCGAACCTGCACCCCTTGTGCTTCTTTCACATTCATCTTAGTAGTGTTCTGGATACATCTTCTTGACACCATTTCATAGATCAAACAATTCCAAGTCTCCAACACCTCCATCGTTACCTCAGTTCCATTTTCTAATATTGGTTATCAGATGCTTTTTTTGCAGTACCTTCACATCTTGTCTCAAATGGAAGAGACCGAGACATGGTCTCCAACTTTATCCATGGCTGCCATACCAGTCCTACTGCAGTAAATGCAGTTTGGTTGAGCACCAAATGTTTCATTCTCACTGGTAGCAGGACAAAACAAGATCGGAGAATTCTGGCCATAATCATGCAAGGGCAAAATACTAGTTGTGTAGAAAGGTCATATGGACTTAAAGCGTTACTGGTTTTTCTCTCTCCACTGATGCTGCCAGGGCTGCAGTTTATCCAGCATTTTCTGTTTTGGTTTTGGACATTAAGGCCTGATCATGCACACTGTACAGTTTGAGCTTTACTTCCCAGTGACTTGAATCCCACATTTTAACCAGATAATTTGACATGACTTGCTTCACTGACTCCAGCTCCAGTGTCTGGACATTCACCAGAACCATTTTAAACCAACTATGTGTTAGCAATTTGTCAACTCACTAACATAATCCAACTTCAAGGTCTTTCACTGCCATTTTACCATTCAATTGTCTCTCTCTCTCCACCCCCCAATTACTAGCTTGATATGAGCCATGAATTTGAGTAGTTTCATTGGGCTTCTGCTTTGCCCTTCAAACTATTTAGAAAGGACAACAACAGCATAGGGGTTGGCTTGTGTTCCACTTTGTGTTTCTGAAATTTCACACCTCACTCGGCCCAGATTGTGCTCAGTTGAGATTGTTCATACTAAATTAAAGTGCCTTTGTCACACCTTGCCCACGGTGCAGTGTGTTTAGCACACTGACACACTCCTAAAACATTCATCTTTAAGAAGCCACAAAAACCATTAAATGACAAATTGCTACACCACAAAAAGCCTCAGATGCCCAGCATCTGGTGTACAATGTGGCTCCTCCCCAAATTACTCTGCAATTACATCTTAACTCAAGTCTTTTTGATGAAGTCTGACATCATGCCAATGTGGCCTAGCATTAGGAATGCATTTGCAGAACATGGTTGCTCCAAACAAACTCCACCCACAGTTCAGGACTCTGATCAAGGAGAGAAAAACTGGACGCTTTGCTCTCTCTCTCTAAATACAAGGGGAAAATGTGATTACTTCTGCCTGTGGGACAGAAATGTAGCTTACAGTGGATTAATTTTTCATATTGCACTGAGGCAGCAGTTCCCTCTTATCTGTTACCAATACCCAATGGGGTGGGTTGGGCATTTTAAAAGGAATAGCCGTGTCTTGGCCCACACACCAACTCAAAATGGACAACTCTTGTTTGTAGATTCTTTGAAATGAAATGCAGAAATGGAAAGTTTTTAATTGTTTAGTTCTCATTCTTCAAAATTACCAGCCTGCTTGATTGAAAAAGCAGATAGAGGATCACTTTCTCTTCTGTGTTCAATGCTGGAAATTTTCAAATATATGGTGCTGTTAAGAAAAATCCCAGGAAATATTATGCACAGCCATTTTAACAAAAGGCGCAGACTTGAGGGGGATAAGGATTGCAATGCATTGGGAATGGTGGCAGATTATAATCAAGCAGCAGTTACATTTGTCATGGGACTTTGAATAACGGGATGGAGTGCTGTCAAAACAGCAAGTCAGAGGCAAGCTTCTGGACAGAACAATGATGCTCAAAGCAACTGCCCAATTTGTGTTCAGATTTCCCCACCCAGTGCATTCTTCCTCAGAGAATAGACATAAAAAGGGGGGACCTGGCGGGATCATTTCAATGATCAAATGCGCTTACTTATTCTTTTATCAGGCCTTACAAATAGTGAGGAAAGCCTTGCTTATTTAGATTGATTTTGATAGCAAGGCAACAAAACAAAATGATTAAGTAATAGTCATCAAGGTGTTGACAGGTGACTAATGACTCCAGCCCTGATAAATTACGATAAAAGGGAATTACTGAAGACAGAAGTTATATGGCTAATGACCAAGTCACAAACGTGGTTCCAATTTATAAAACAAGAACTTGAAGATAACAACATACCTGCGAATTGGAATGTGTGGTGGATAAAAAAAAAGAGAATGGAGACCCAAATGGAAAAAAGGTAGCTGCTTTAAATTTACTGAATTCCCTGGTTAACCAAAAACACTACATCAATGAATTTTTAGCAAAATCTTCAATTTGCCACAAAGAAAAACAACCTTACTTGGAGAAATGCAAAGTAATGAAACGAAAGAAAGGGAACAAACCTTGGCAGTCCCAAATAAATTTGGAACAGTTGACAGCAAATTACACAGATCTGGAGATTTAGTAGAATAACACCCTAAAATTATTACAACGTACAGTACTGAAAAAGGCAAAACGTGATCTTAGGATGCATAGCTTGAGAGATGAAGCACAAACCCCAGGCCGATGATTCTGTTCACAAAGCACCAGGGGCGCTCTCGCCTTGAACATTTTGCACAGCTCTGGAAATCAAATCACCTGGAAAAAGAGTGGGAGAACATTGCACTCGAACAGTAAGTTGATAAGTGGGACTGGACTGATAAGTGGGAGGTCTGAGGATACACTGCAGATACTGGATTTTTGATTTTTTTTTTAAAAAAGGTTCGATATTTAAGATCCCAGAGCAGCTACAAAGAGGGGTACATAGACTCAAATAAGATGAAACTTCACTCAGTGATAGAATGTGGAACAGCTCAAGTACAAGTGAATGCTACAAGTTTTAACAACTTTATATAGCACTTCTACTGGAGAACATCAAGGCATTTCACAGGAACATAGCAAACAAAATGTGACACCAAACTACTCAAGGAGTGGTTAGGACAAATGACCAAAAACCATCCAAGGAGTGGTTAGGACAAATGGTCAAAGAAATGGATGTTAAAGAGCATCTTAAACAAAAAGGGGAGGGAGTTCAACAGTTTAGGGTCTCAGCAGTTGAAAAATGGTCAGAGATGGTGGATCAATTAAAGTGCAACAGGCCAGAATTGGAGAAGCACAGATATCAAAAGGTTGTAAGGTGTTGAGGTAGGAAGGGGTAGATTCAGGGATTTGAAAACAAAGTGAAAATTTAAAAATCGAAGTGCTGCTTATTTGGGAGCCAGTGACGTCAGTGGGCACAGGGTGATGGTAAACAGGACTCGCGCAAAGTAGGACTTGGGCAACAATGACCTAAAGTTTCTGGAGGATAGAATGTGGAAGAACAGCCAAGTGAGCACTGGAATAATCTAGAGAAAAAGATGTGGGCAAAGGTTTAGCTGAAGAGAAGCAATATGGTTTATATGTTAAAGGGAAAACAGGCAGTCTTAGTGATGGACGAAGCAAATTTTCAGCTGATTCTGACTTTGAAGGATGCAATCCTATGCTCCCAAGCATTTGGAGAATGAGGGCAAGAGAAGGAAGAGGGTACCATGATGTCTCCAAGTACATTTATTGGTGAATCATGGGAGAATCATTTTGGCTCGAACTAATCCAAAAGCCTCTGGAATGCCTTGAAATGCAATCCAAATCTAGTAGTTATACCTAGCCGCCTCTAGGTATAACTACTAGAGATAGTACACAAGGTTGTAACTTAACAGATAGGTGAGCATGGATTCACATCGAAGATATCAACCATACTTCGCTCTTTTCAGACGTTAATGGCATTTGCTGTGTGTTTCTAGCATGACACCACACCATAGATAAGTCCCCTGGGCCGGACAGGATTTACCCTAGGATTCTCTGGGAGGCAAGAGGCGCGATTGCAGAGCCTCTGGCTCGGATCTTCAGGTCGTTGTTGGTTACAGGTATAGTGCCGGAAGACTGGAGGATAGCGAATGTCGTCCCATTGTTCAAGAAGGGGAAGAGAGACTTTCCTGGGAATTATAGACCGGTGAGTCTTATTTCTGTTGTGGGCAAAGTATTGGAGAGAATTATTAGGGATAGGATTTATAGTTATTTAGAGAGAAATGAATTGATTGGGGATAGTCAGCATGGTTTTGTGAAGGGTAGGTCGTGCCTTACTAACCTTATTGAGTTTTTTGAAAAAGTGACCAAAGAGGTGGATGGGGGTAAGGCAGTTGATGTGGTATATATGGACTTTAGTAAGGCGTTTGATAAGGTGGCCCATGGAAGGCTTCTGCAGAAAATGCAGATGTATGGGATAGAGGGTGATTTAGCTAATTGGATTAGGAATTGGCTAGCAGATAGAAGACAGAGGGTGGTGGTTGATGGGAGATATTCATCGTGGAGTTCGGTTACAAGTGGTGTACCTCAGGGGTCTGTTTTGGGGCCCCTGCTGTTTGTAATTTTTATAAATGATCTGGATGAGGGTATTGAAGGATGGATTAGTAAATTTGCAGATGACACCAAAGTCGGAGGAGTGGTAGATAGTGAAGAGGGGTGTTATAGTTTGCAGAGAGACTCGGACAAGTTGCAGAGCTGGGCCGAGAGGTGGCAAATGGAGTTTAATGCAGAAAAGTGAGAGGTAATTCACTTTGGCAGGAATAACAAATGTGTAGAGTATAGGGCTAATGGTAGGACTCTTAATAGTGTTGATGAACAGAGGGATCTTGGTGTATATGTGCATAGATCCCTGAAAGTTGGCAATCAAGTCGATAAGGTTGTTAAGAAGGCATATGGAGTCTTAGCTTTTATTGGTAGGGGGATTGAATTTCGGAGCCGCAACGTCATGTTGCAACTGTACAAAACTCTAGTGCGGCCGCACTTGGAGTATTGTGTGCAGTTCTGGTCCCCACATTATAAGAAAGATGTGGAGGCATTGGAGAGGGTACAGAGGAGGTTTACCAGGATGTTGCCTGGTATGGAGGGCAGGTCTTATGAAGAGAGGCTGAGGGATTTGAGGTTGTTTTCGTTAGAAAGAAGGCGGCTAAGAGGAGACCTTATTGAAACATACAAGATGGTTAGAGGTTTAGATAGGGTGGACAGTGATAGCCTTTTTTCTCAGATGGAGAAAGCTAGCACAAGGGGGACATAGCTTTAAATTAAGGGTGGTAGTTACAGGATGGATGTCAGAGGTAGGTTCTTTACCCAGAGGGTGGTAAGGGTATGGAATGCCCTACCTGCTGCAGTTGTAGATGCGCCAAGTTTGGGGGCGTTTAAGAGGTCCGTGGATAGGTTTATGGAAGAAAAGGGAATGGTTTAGGTTAGAGGTCATTGCTTTTTTTTTAATTGGTCGGCACAACATCGAAGGCCGAAGGGCCTGTTCTGCGCTGTAATGTTCTCTCTCTTCAGGAGACACTATGCATCAGTGGTAGTAAAAGGTAACAAAAAGGGTTTACAGCTTGAAATCATTGCAGGATGAAAAACAAGGATACAAATACAAGGCACTTTCCTTGTATTCACTGGAGGTTCCCAAGGGCTTGAGAGGCGATTGGATTGAGGCAAAAGACACAAGTATATAGTGTACTTGAGGTAATGGGAATAAATAATACCTAGGGCCATGCATACAATGAGAAAACAAACAAACAGGTAGATTAGATGTCTGAAAGCTTCACTTTTCCCAAAAGTTGACTGAATGTGGAACAGGAGTCTGAAGAACTTGGAGATAGGATAACCTACTGGCCTCCTATACAAAGCATCAACAGATAGACTACTAAAATTGATTATATATGGAAGTAAAGACTTGTATTTGGAACCACCTGGGACTTTGATTCCTCCGGAAGGCTGCTACCCTCAACTGGACATGTATGCCCAAGCCATCAGATGCATCAACCACACTCAAGACAGCCCCAAACATCATCCACACACAACGCAACGTCATCCATGCTCAAGACCAATCACAACATTATCAAATCAGAAAACAAAGGAGGGGCCATCGTCATAATGAACAGAACGGATTATTGTAAAGTGTACTGACAACTGAACAATGAGAAACACTACAGACAGTTACCCGCAGATCCAACCAGAGAACACACCTGTCAACTCAACAATCTGATCAAGACCTTTGATCCTGACCTTCAGAGCCCCCTCCGTGCTCTCATCCCACATACTCCCCACGTTAGAGATCTCTACTGCCTCCCAAAGATACACAAGGCAAACACACCCAGCCGTCCCATCGTATTGGGCAAAGGGACACTGTGCGAGAACTCTCCGGCTATGTTGAGGGCATCCTGAAACCCATTGTACAAAAGAACCCCCAGCTTTTGTCGCGACACTACGGACTTCCTATGGAAACTCAGCGCACACGGAGCAGCTGAACCAGGGACACTCCTCGTCTTGGCGTTCTACACCAATATCCCCCATGACGATGGCATTGCTGCAACTGCCTCAGTACTCAACGCCAGCAACTGCTGGTTTCCAGATGCAATTTTACAACTCATCCACTTCATCCTGGAACATAATATCTTCGTCTTCAACAACTGGTTCTTCATCCAGACACACAGAACAGCTATGGGGACCAAATTTGCACCTCAATGCGCCAACATCTTCATGCACAGACTTGAATAAGACTTCTTCACCGCACAGGACCTTCAACCAATGCTATACATGAGATACATCAATGATATTTTGTTCCTTTGAATTCATGGTGAACAATCACAAACAACTATATGACGACATCAACAAGTTCCATCCCACCAGACTCACCATGGACTATTCTCCAGAATCAGTTGCATTCTTGGACACACCCATCTCCATGAAGGACAGACACCTCAGCACCTCACTGTACTGCAAGCCCACAGATAACCTCACGATGCTCCACTTCTCCAGCTTCCACCCTAATCACATTAAAGAATCCATCCCCTACGGACAATCCCTCCATATACATAGGATCTGCTCAGATGAGGAGAGTAGTCATGATGTGGAGATGCCAGCGTTGAACCGGGGTAAACAGTGAGAAGTCTGACAACACCAGGTTTAAGTCCAATCAATTTATTTGACAGTAAACTTGCAAGCTTGAGGTTTCCCTCTTCGTCTGGTGAATGGAAAGTACTGACCTCAGAGCATATAACAGCATAGGCTGAGAGATGACACTGGATCTCCAGACACTGAAAGATGCCCTCACAAGAGGGGGATATGCTGCTCATCTCATCGATCGACAGTTCCAACATGCCAGTTCAAAAAACCGCACCGACCTCCTCAAAAGACAAACACAGGACACGGTGGACAGAGTACCCTTCGTTATTGAGTACTTCCCCAGAGCAAAGAAGCTACAACATCTTCTCCAGAGTCTTCAACATATCATTGATGAAGGCGAACTTCTCACCAGGGCCATCCCTACATCCCCACTTCTTGCCTTCAAACAACCGCACAACCTCAAACAGACCATTGTTCGCAGCAAACTACCCAGCCTTCAAGAGAACAGTGACAACACCACACAACCATGCCACAGCAACCTCTGCAAGACATGCCAGATCAACACGAATGACATCGCTTCACACGACAACACCATCCACCAGGTACGCAGCACATACTCTTGCAACTCAGCCAACATTGTCTACTTAACACGCTGCAGGAAAGGATTTCCCGAAGACCATTGTGGAGACCATGCAGACGCTACAACAGATGAATGAACATCACTCAACAATGACCAGGCAAGACCATTCCCTTCCTGTTGTGACAGGCATTCGGCTTCTGACCTTCGGTTAAGTGTTCTCCAAGGTGGCCTTCACAACATATGACAGTGCAGAGCAGAAACTGATAGCCAAGTTTCGCACACAAAGACAGCCTCAACTGGGATCTTGGGTTCATGTCACACTATCTGTAACCCCCATGACTTGCCTGAAATTGCAACATCTCACTTACTGTCCTGTCTGGAAACAATACACATCTCTTGAACCTCTGCCTAATGCTCTTTCCACTCATTGTCTGCATCTTTAAGACTTGAATAGCAGGTTAGCTGTAAAGATTTGCATTCTAATCAGTATTCTGTAAACTATGCGTGCCTCCATATGCCCTTCTCTGATCAGATCATTTCACACACCTGACAAAGGAAGTGTTTCTGAAAGCTTGTGGGTTTACTATCAAATAAACTGGTTGGACCTGGTGTTGAGACTTTTTACTGCACTTTGATTGCCAAAGGGCTTTTTTCCTCATGAGACAATTGCTAAATTGGCTCCAACTCTTTTTTTTGGCCTCTCAGGACACAGCAGGTGGAAGAATGATTGATACACAAGGATGAAATAAATAATGAAGGAAGAGCAAACATAGATCTCAATAATCATTTTTCCCCTGAACCCAAAACAGGGACAAAGATATGGTTCAGCAATAAATAGCATGGTGGCAGTGATTAGCACTGCTGTCTCACAGAATGAGGGACCCAGGTTTGATAACCGGCTTGGGTCGCTGCCTGTGTGGAGTCTGCACATTCTCCTGCGTGAGTTTCCTCTGGGTGCTCCAGTTTCCTCCCAGTCTTAAAGATGTGCAGTTAGGTTCATTGGCTGTGCTAAATTCTTCCTCAGTGTACCTGAACAGTGCTGGAGTGTGGCAACTGGGAGATTTTCACAGCAACTTCATTGCAGCTTAACGTAACCGTACTTGTGACATTAATAAATACACTTAAAAACAAATGGATATAATGCAACTGCAAGACAAGTGTCAGACTTCGAGAAAAAAATCAATTCAGCTTGGGATATCCTCAGACTGCAAGAAAGCAGTATTTAAAAACTTACAAGACATTCAAATTTACAAAGTGGGAGGGAGAAATAACCAAATGCTATATGATTCACAGGCAATGAAACATTCAGGAAAGTCCAAGGCAGCAGGAATATCTATTATATATGCTCATTTGAGTGACTGACATTATGCAGGAATTGTAAAACATTTAGAAAGCAGTACGTTTTCCACAGTAGCTGTAAAATTAGTGAACATTTACAAATAAGATTTTTTAAAAAACTTCATTCTTAACGTTACAAAGCCAACACGCAGAGTAAACAGAGCACGCACTTAATCTATCTTCTTGCTTGCTCCAAAAAAAAATCAAATTCAGGGTCCCCACAGAAGAGAAACAAGATCCAATTTGACAAGAATCTAACCAAGTTAATCACAACACCAAATGCAGGACGTTTATTTCAAGTCATTGCAAATGGAATTAAAAAAAAGACAGTGGCAACATAGATACAAAATTGGCTGAATAATAGGAAACCGTGCAACAGTCAATGGATGTTTTCCAGACTGGAGGAAGGGTTATAGTGGTGTTCCCCAGGGGTCTGTATTGGGACCCTTGCTTTCCTTGCTATAAAAAGTCAAAAACTGAGGTTGCCATATTCCCAGATGACCATAAGAACAAAGAACAAAAACAGCATGGGAAACAGGCCCTTCGGCCCAATGAGCCCACGCCGCCACCTCGATGTTCCCACTTCTACACACGATCCCTGTCCATGTTTATAGATCTATGGATTAAAAACCAAATTTGAGACAATTTAGGGAGAATTTGTTTTGCCAATTAGCCTAAGAGCACATCTTTGGGATGTGGGAGGAAACCAGAGCTCCCGGAGAAAACTCACGCAAGCACGGGGAGAACGCGCAAACTCCCACAGACACAAGCCCAAATCCATGTATCTGCACAGCACAGCGATAGTCACTGAGCTGTGATGTTGCCCATCAGATGGTCCAGGTCAAGCATACACTAACAATGTGAAGCAGTAGGATACTCTCAAAGAACATCCAAGAGTAGTCCCCTCACGACCCATCGCATGTATGCCCCTTGTTAGGGAACAAGGTGGACCAAAGCACCTGTAGGATAAAAAAAGGTGACGATTTAACTTGAAGATACCACATCTCAGCTAACAGGCAAGATTCAGAAGGCAGGGCCTTCATCAATAACTTCCCTTGATATAGGAATTGAATCTATGCTGTTGGCATCACTATCACAAACCAACTGAGCAAACCGACTCCCACCTGATATATATTAGTGATCTAGGTCTTGGTGTGCAGGGGACAATTTCAAAGTTTGCAAATGATACAATGTTTGCAAACATTGTAAACTGCGAAGAGGATAGTGTAGAACCTCAAAAGGGCAGGCAGGTGAAGTTCAATGCAGAGAAGAGTGAGGTGATGCATTTTGGTAGGAAGAACATGGAGACACAGTATAAAATTCTTAAGGGGATGCAGGAGCAGAAAGACCCAACTGCACAAGTTATTAAAGACAGCAGGTTAGGTAGAGAGAGCAGTATTCTGGGCTTTATTAATAGGGCCACAGAATGCAACAATGAAGTTATGATGTACCTATACAAAACACCAGTTAGACCTTAGGTAGACTATTTTGTACAGAACTGGATGCCACACTATAGGAAGGGCATGAACACATTGGAGAGAGTGCAGAAGAGGTTGACAACGTTTCCAGGGATGAGAAACTTCAGTTACGAGGACAGATTGGAGGGATTGGGACTGTTCTCCCAAGAAGTCAGGCAAAAGGTTTGATAGAAGTGTGCAAAATCACGGTGGGGCTGGACAGATGGAGAGAAATTGTTCCCAGTCGTAAAAGGATTAAGAACGAAAAGGCACAAATTTCAAGTGATTTGCAAAAGAAGCAAATGTGAAAACAAACCTTTTCATAAGTGAGTGGTTCAGGTCTGGAATGCACTGCCCGGAAGTGTGGTGGAGACAGGTTTAATCGATGCATTCAAGAGGGCATGAGATGATTATTTGAATTGAAACCATGTGCAGGGGTACAGGGAAAAGTCATGATGCTTGTTTGGAAAGCCAGTGCAGACACAATGAGCCAAATAACCTCCTTCTGCACTGTAACAGTTCAAAGAAGGTTTACTAGACTAATATCAGAAACCAATGGATTGTCTCATGAGGAAAGTTTGGAAAGGTTAGGATTGTGTCCAGAGTTAAATGCGACTTGAACAAAACCTTTAAAAGGTCCTGTCAGGTACTGAAAGGGTGTATGTAGAGAGGATATTACTTGGAGCATCTGGAACTAGAAGTGACTGTTTAAAAATATTAGTCTTTCATTTAAAACAGGAATACAGGATTATTTTCTCCCGAGTCTTCCTCAAAAGAAAATAGAAGCTGAATAGTTTTAAAGGGAGAGATAGACAGATTCTTGATTAAGGGGCTTACTCTTGTTCGAGAGTCATACGTTTGTCTTTAAAAATCCAGAGATTGGAAAGCTTATTTCTCCAAGACCATTCATTAGCAAAACCCAATGATTCTGAAACCTCAGTTTTGCCACAGACATTGCCAGATTTTCCCAACATTGGAACAGCCAATGATATCAATAAACCAGAGAGATTGATAAGATCCAGCCTTGTGATTAGCAATTACCAAAAAAATGAGAAACTTGACAACCTATGCAGTTATCCAATAAATAACTACAGTTACTCTGAAGAGCTGATAAACAATTGCCTATTCCCCAGAAAAACAGCATCCCTTCAAACAGTTTCACTTAGTGACATGAGTGCATACAATGTTCTGCTGATCTAAGCAATGGCAAGTCAGTTTTGAAGCGCACACACCATGAAATGGTAACGGCATCATTAGTAGAAATATTTAGTACTATAACTCAAATCAGAAAATAGGCAGACTGATGCTCAAGGGACATTTGGGTTGATTTCCTAAATGTCTATTTTCATAATGAAAGTCTCATTTGTCAATAAAGCCAGTTTTAGAAAACAGAACAAGAATCAAACATTGTTTATTTTGTCACTCTAAAGTCAGTCAACTTGCAAAGTGGCACTCATGCCACTCAAGGTAGCATGATGTAGCAAGATAGAAAGCATTGCTAAAATAGCTGGTTTCAGTCCAACAACAATGTAAAACTTAAAACAACATGCAATGTAATCACAGCATTGCATTTACTGCACCAGGAAGGCAACCAGTATTACAGAGCCATTAAGCCGCTGCACCATAAAATGCAACAAAGCAGTTTATTGGCTTGAAGGACAACTTGAATATCCTTGTACCATTTGTGATGACCATTTTGAAATGTCTGGAATGTTTCTTTGACTGTATTGAAACACTTGAGTACATTATTTATGTTGAAAACCTGAATAGTATTTTACTTCGTGATGGCCATTTTGAAATGTTTGTAATGTTCTTTCAGATGTCTTATGGATGAAGTACATTTTTGCAAAAAAAAAAATCAGTTTTCAGAGAGCAGAAAGCATATCAAAATACACCATGTTAAGTAACTCGCAGTATCCAAATTAATGACTTGAAAAGTCAATGCTCCTTTTAGAGAATGGGAAGGAAACTCTCGTACAGCTCATCCAAAGTGTAAAAAAAATCCCCTTCCAAACTTAACATTAACCATTAACGTGAAAAATCATTATAAATGTGGGGTAAAGGCAAAAACAAACTATAATTGCTAACATCCATTCCCCACCACCTCACCACACAATATTTAAACAAATCCTTACCAAAGTCATTTGATTTTAAAGCACTTGTGCTTCTCTCCCTGGCTTTGTTCTCCATGTCTTCAATCAAACAGCTGCTTTCCACAGTTTTGTCTAACCATTTCTTGGAAATATCAGACTTGAAACGCTGATCTCTGGTAGCCTGCTTGAGAACAAAAACATCAAGCATGTTCAACCCTGAGCATTTATTTGGGAGGAAGCACTTCAGAATGACATGCTATGTCTCATTAAAATAAAGCATAGCACATGATTTGACTATCAATTACAACAAAGTAATCACCTTGCTCATGACATTATCTTTGTTGAAGAAAGCATATCACTTATTTAAGCCAAATCTTCTTTGTCTGCCCATTGTGATTAGTATATCGCCTGGCTGAAAAACACTACCAGATTTAGTTAGCACTTAAATCCCTACAAAGGACAAAGAGACAATGAGCGGAATGTTTTGAGGCCCGTCTGCCTAGTTCAAACTCATATGATTGAGCCACAAGCCTTAATAAACCTACACCCTGCTAATGAGCGTACTGTACTGCCATCTGGATTAGCAGAGTTCAATAAGCCTTCCAGTGCTTACGGACAAGACTGATCCCATCTGCAGTGATCACAGGGCCTCTTTAATTTCATTTCCAGATGGCCAAAAAAAAATGACTGGTACCTATGCTCATTTGCAATTCCAGATGCCACTGGTAATCTAATTACCTATATTTGCCAGAAGCAATCGTTTAAAAAATTCTTTTGCTAATGCATGCATTTCAACAACAAGCTAAAGTTTTCTGAAAGCAGAGTGTGCTAACAGTAATGGTACCTTTCACATCTGCTTATCTTTAGCAGCTTCAGTACTGCGCAGACAGCAGAACGATTTGCTTCAGCTGTTCCAATTCCAAACAGAAAAACACTCTGCATATCAAAAGGGCTCATCTGTGTGTGCAGCATTTTCTCATTTGTTTTACATAATTTAGAAAAGCCTTCCTCCCCCATTAATTTTCTCCCAGCCTCTCCTGAAGCATAAGCTACTATCGTGGCAAGCAAGTGGAATCAAGAGCTACACAGGAACCATTTGGCCCATTGTTCCTGTACTCACTCTACTCAATTAATCCCATCCATCAACCCCCCAAGAAGCCAATCTGCATACAAGTCTGGACAACAAGTTTGGGTGGGCTTTTCAACAGTAGTGGACTCAACAGCCCACTTTTGTCTCGAACATGTGTATTTTTCAGCAGGGTCACAGGATCACGATCAGTCGTGATTAAGTTATGATCCTGCAGGGTTAAAGCAAGACTGCAGCAACCAAACTGGGACTTTCTAGTCTCAATAATATATTTCATAAAACTTACAATTATTGTGACAGAATAAATTAAACAAGGATAAAACATTGAACATGGAAAAATAATCTGTCTGGTATGGTTTATTGGGATATTCTTTTGAATTGATTTTTTTGATACTTTGTTTATAAAATTCACATCAAATATTGTTGTTGCTTTTGATGGAAATTCATCATCAACTTGAAAGGTCAATTCTGTTTTTCTCTCCAGAGATGCCAATTTCCAACATTTGTTATTGTGCTTATTTGGCACATTGAAATAGGTTTACAAGAATTAATTTATATTTGGACTGCATCTTATGCATATGTTCAGATCTTCTTGAAACAGTTTACAACTGATGATTTAAAGCACAAATTTGCATACAGCAAGAAGCTATGAATATGCATTAAATAAGCTGGCAGCATTGGTCAGAGGGGTTTAACAAAACACTGGACTCCACGATCATCTCTGAAAAACACCAAAGAATTGCTCACATTTTTTATTCTTTCATGGGATGTGAATGTTGCTACTAGCCCTGCATTTATTACCCATCCCTAATTGCTCCTTGTGGAGGTGATCTACCTTTGAACCATTGTAGTCCATATTGTGCAGGTACTATTAAACCACACCTTGCAGGGATTACAATTGACAGAACACAAACTAAAAAGTGAAATTAATACTCTTGGCACAGTACCGTGTGGAAGGACAGACAGCTATATTATAATCCAAAATTTCATACACACTTGCTTCACTGAAATTCTAACGCTGAGAACAAAACTATTCCTGGGAATCAGAAAGGCAAACTGAAATGTTGGTGGACCGAACAGACAGGTTGCTGTTTCAGACGTGGACTCTCCGTCAGAACTACTGTAAATGGGCAGCATTCACAAAAAGAACAGAAAACTGGGACGAGCGCATCGTGAAAGCCAGGCAGAAACTGGGCTTGTGGGAGCAACGCTCCCTCTCCATGACGAGAAAAAACCTGGTGATCCAGTGCAAAGTGCTGTGTTGTTCTATGTGGCGCAGGTCTGGCCTATCCCGAGATCCTGTGCTGCAGCAGTGGTAAGAACTCAGTAAGAATTTAGCAACACCAATTATTAATCCAACCGATTTATTTGATAGTAAAAAAGCGAGCTTTCAACACTCCCGTGTCTTCCTCAGGCAAGTGCAGTGTTCAGCAGTGACCCAGGCTATCTTTAAAAGTTTATCTGGAGATCAAAGATGGATCGTGTCCGGAGGGAGGCGATGCACAAATCTCCAGAGAATGGAGAGAAAAACGTTCCCAACGCTGCCCTCATCCTGATGGCCACCTTCACGTGTGGCTGCATCAAGCGGTGCTTAGATCCTCGGTAACTAACGGCAAGTGCCACTATTTGAGGTTCTATCTGTCCCGAGTGTTGCGGGGGATGGGTCTGGCCACACTGCTGCGGGACGCTCTGAGTAGTTGGATCGTAGTGCAGCACCTGTCCTTTGTGGAGAAATTTTTCCACAAACACACCTTTAACCATGTTGGCAATTAAGCAGTGGTCAGCACGTAATGTCCTTGCGTCCCTGAGAAAAAAGGAGATGGCAGATCCTGTCGGATGGTTCCCTGAGCAGACTGTGTCATCCGGCAGAACACCTCATCACCAGAACTCTCAAACAAGCACCAAGATCTGGCTTGGCTGGTGGTGAGAAGGGCACTCCCCATCAGATCCTTTATGCATGCTCGAGGTCTCAACAGCACTGCACGCTGCCCTTGAAGTGGCTCCGGAATTGATGAGACAGTCACATATCTCTTTGTGGAATGTGCCTTTGCAAGGTCGGTCTGGAGAGAGAGGCAGTGGTATTTGTCATGGTTCGACCCGAGCAAGTCGGTGATGCAGGACTCGGTGCTCTATGGGCTGTTTCCGGGGACGCACACCGAGACGAATATGAACTGCTGCTAGAAAGTCATCAACTCGCTGAAGGACGCACTTTGGTCTGCCCGAAACTTGCTGATCTTCCAGCTGAAAGAACTATCCTCGACCGAGTGTTGCAGACTGGCACATTCCAAGGTCCAGGACCACGTGCTGAGGGACGCGCTGAAGCTTGGGGCAGCCACTGCGAAAGGCACAATGAGGAAAGGCCACACCATAAGGCCTTTTAACAGAGGCACACCAAGGGCCCGGGAACTGCAGAACACCCTCAACCTGCACAACTCTGTGCTAATCCGAACAACAACGGCACACAGTAATTTTTGAGGCATGTTTTAGCATTAAGTATTGAAATGGAAAAACTATAAATTGTATAGAACTGCAAAAATGTTTCACTCAGCACTGTGTGCAATTTGGAGACATGTACATTTGCAACGTTTTAATTGAGATTTTTATGGATCTGTTCTTATTGAAATAACTGTAATCTGTATACAACTGTAAAATGTTTTATTCTGACCTGTTTGCAATTTATTGACATGTAGACTTGCAATGTTTTGAGTTTTTTTTTATGAATAAAGTGTTTTTTTTTCCCAAAAATATAAAGGGGGAAAAAACAAACACAGGAAAATAAACAGCATGACTTATAAAAGCAAGAACAGGGTGATAAAATGCCATAAGTGACAAGGACAGTTAATGGCTAGAACCCACCCCAGAATCAGGATGGGCAAGTCTCGCAGAATGGAAATCTCCAGTGGCCTTGGGCAGGATTTTACAATCTCACCCAAGCTTGCCACAGGACAATTTATCACGTACAGTTCAAGCCTAAAACCCCAGAGCATTGCTCTAGGTTTGTGATTTACCCTATTTTTAAATAAATCAAATAAATAACCAATTCAAATAAATCAAACAAAATGAGGGACAGATTAAAGGTGCAACCCCTTAAAAGGATGGCAAATGTTTTGTAGTATAGCCACATTCTGTGACACATCTCCCTTCAAGTTGTACATTGCCATTGGGAAGGGATTGTCAGGATTTTGACCCAGTGACAAAGGAACAGCACCTCTGGTGTATCTACACCATATAGGCTACAGCAGCTCACATCCACCACCTTAAGGGCAAGTAAGGATAAGCATGGTGACAGAGCCAACGATGTTCCATCCCATGAAAGAACACTTTTTTTTTTAAGAAATGTACTGAGGGCAGCTTCAGCAAATATTTTGTCACTTGCTTCAGCTACAGAACAAAATTTAAAGAAAGTGGTCTTCAAATGAAATGGGCTTTCTTCTTTGGAATAGTACTTTATGGGCACTGTATACGTAACATCAATTGCTCAAGTGAATAACTCCACCATGCTGCCAGCATCCATGTATTGAACTGGATACTCATTTTGTACAAACTTCTGCTTCTTGCATCCAATATTAAATCCTCATCACACACCTTACATAGCACCCATCCTGCAACACTCAAGTCATCAGCTTTGCATGCAAATTTTTCCATGAGCCTGATCCCACTCATCTGCTTTTCTAGGCGCATCCTTCACCTGATTCTGGTCTACTTTCCACAGTTCCATTACTAGTAGCAGAGTCTTTAATGGTTTTGGCCATATACAAACATTTTGTAAACTGCTTTCACTCATCTCAAAAGGCTTCCAAGATTTTTTACCACACCTTTTGAGCCATATTTCCCAAGGTCATACTGTTGAATGAACATTTTTAACCTCATACACATTTGGCTATGACACAGGTTGCATTGTAGGACTTGAATCAAATCTAACTACTGCTGCAGCATGCTCCGAGATAGACTTTCTAGGAGCTTTGCCCCGAGAGGCTTGCCCATCTATTCTGAAGATACACGGTCATGCCGATGTCCACATTCACAAGTGTCAGTAGTGGGTTTTCAAAATCAAGGGTTTGAAGGAGAAATGGTTTCCAGTGGCTAGAGGGTCAGTTAACTGGAGATTATATATTTAAGAGAAATTAACAAAATCAGAAGTGGGGGAGAAAAAAAATGTTTTATGCAGTTAAATTATGATCGGGAATGAACTGCCTGAAAGGGTGGTTGGTGGAAGGAGATTCAACCGTAATCTCAATAGGAAATTGAACTCCAGGCCTATCATTCAAATATTTTGGTTAAGTGGCCATTCTTTATGCAGCATGTTTAGAACAAAGAACAAAACAGCACGGGAAACAGGCCCTTCGGCCCAACGAGCCCGTGCTGCCACCCCGATGTTCCCACCTCTACCCGTGATCCCTGTCTTCGTTTATAGATCTATGGATTAAAAACCAAATTTGAGACAATTTAGGGAGAATTTGTTTTGCCAATTAGCCTAAGAGCACATCTTTGGGATGTGGGAGGAAACCGGAGCTCCCGGAGAAAACCCACGCAAGCACGGGGAGAGTGCGCAAACTCCCACAGACACAGGCCCAAATCCATGTATCTGCACAGCACAGCGATAGTCACTGAGCTGTCGTGTTGCCCATCAAATGGTCCAGGTCAAGCGTACACTAACAACGTGAAGCACTAGAATACTCTTGAAAAAAATCCAAGAGCAGCCCTCTCACGACCCATCGTGTGTATGCCCCTTGTCAGGCAACAAGGCTGACCAAAGCACCTGTAGGATAAAAACAAATACATCAATATGATCATCTATTTACACACTTCCCAGAGACTCCCAAGGCTCATGACACCTATTTTAAATCAGTTTTCTTTCCCCCTCCATTCCCATTCTGTTCATGTGCCCATCTAAGTATTTCTTAAATAACTCCAGAGTGCCTGCCTCCACCACTTTACTTGGCAGTGCATTCCATACCCCCACCACCCACTGTGAAAAAACTCCCTCCAGCATCCAAATTATACCTTATCCCCCTCACCCTAAGCCCGTGACCCCTCGTGCTATTGGAGTCCATCCTAGGAAAGAGCTTAACCCTGTTTACTCTATCTATACCCCCCAATTTTGTACACCTCTATTAGATCTCCTCTAAGTCTACACCTTTCTAAGGAAAACAGTCCCAATTTGCCCAACCTCTCCTCGTAACTCAGGCATTCCGTACCAGGCAGCATCCTGGTAAACCTCCTCTGCACTCTCTCCAGAGTCTCCACGTCCTTCCAGTAGTAAGGGGCGACCAGAACTGGACGCAGTATTCCAAATGAGGTCTAACTAATGTTTTATACAACATTAAAGGCCAGCTCTTGTACTCTATACCCCTTCCTATAAAGGCTAGCATACCATATGCTTTCTTCACAACCTTCTCCACTTGCTGTGCCACCTTCAGAGACTTGTGCACCTGCACCCCCAGGTCTCTGTGTTTCTATACTCTTAATAGGTCTACCCTTTATCATATACCTCCCCCGACACTCTTTCTCCCAAAATGCATCACCTCACATTTATCAGGATTGAATTCCATCTATCTGCCCAAGCTACCAGCCTATATCCTGCTGCATCGCCTGACACTGCTCCTCACTATCCACAAGTCCAGTCATCTTTGTATTGTCTGCAAACTTGCTGATCTCTCCACTTACTCCCTCTTCCAAGTCATTTATATATATTACAAATAGAAGAGGTCCCAGTACCGAACCCTTTTAGGTAAGCTATAGAATCACAAAAAGCCTTAGTTGAAGCCAATCTTGTCCTCACCAGGTAGCTACATACATCAATTTTTAAGTCAGGGTAATTGGAGAGGAAAATGTGAAATACTTTTCTGCTTTCTCTGGTTTGGGGAAGGAAGGCATCAATTGCTTTACCTTTCTGATGCACCAACAGGTAACACCAAGACACAAAGGATTTGAAGCTGGGACTCTGGTCTCCCTAAATATCTTCTTTCACCAGTTTCATCATTAAATGTTTAAATCAATGAGCGCAGACAAAAAGATTATGGATTAATCAAAAAGCGAAGAACAACACTCACGTCAAGCTATGTTTTAGGATTGTGTGCAGTGATCTTAAATACAGACATTTTGATGTTTGAATTCAGTCATTTTAGAAATCATGCTTTAAAATTTGTTAGATGAATTCTAATTTCAAAAAAATCAAGACCTGCAGAGTTGAAACTGGCATGTCCAAAAGTCCAACACGGGTAGAATCCCCAAAATAATAGCATAGTTCAAAAAAGGTTGCCAACCACAACAAATCCCACAAGCGTCAAAGCTACAGTCACAAACCCTGCTACCACAGTATATTGGGAGATACACCAGGGCAAACCTTGGACAGAGGCCTCATGATTCTGACAAGTAGAATGAATTTAAACCATTTATTTTCGAAAGACCAAATAACTGATTTGTCTAATCATATACAAGCTGCTGGGCATGCATCTCTTAACTACCTTATATGAGAGAGAGAGAGAGGGAGAGACTAATTTTCAAAGCCAAATCAACATTGACAAAAGGTTACACAGTTAATTAAAAAAGCGTTGTTCGCTATTGCATTCAGGAATCCAAGGTTATAGTTACATCAATGCTTTCTACACATACTGTTTCAGTAGTCTGGATTTTATTTTATTCATTCAAGAGAAAGGAGTTTCACTGGTTAGGCCAGCAGTTATTGCCCCCGAAAATGTGCTCAGTTGCCTTCTTCAATCACTGTTGTCCCTGCAGTGTAGGTACACCCAGAATGCATGAGGGAGACAGTACCAGGATTTTGACTCAGCAACAGTGAAGTGGCATTATAGTCCCAAGGCAGGACAGAGTGTAGCTTAGAGGGGAACTTCTAGGTGGGGGTGGTCCCATTTTAGTTACTACCACTACCTTTTGAGATGGTAGTGGTTTTGGAAGGTGTTACACCCAAGGACTCTAGGCCATTTCCTGTAGTGCATTTTGCACATGGTACACACTGCTGATAGTGTGCGCCAGTGGAGGAGGGAGTGGACATTTGTGAATGCAGTGCCAAATGTGTCCTGAATGGTGCCAGCTTCAGTTGTTTGAGCCACACAAGGTAGAGGAGAGAATTCCATCACATTCTTGGCTTGTACCTTGTACATTATAGGCAAGCTTTGGGAATTCAGGTGAGTTACCTGCCACAGGATTCCTAGCTTTGACCTTCTCTTGCAGCCACAGCATTTATATGCTTAGTCTCTTGAAGATGGTCATTGCCTGGCATGAGTGCCATGCTTGTTACCTGCAACTTGTCAGCCAAGTCTGGATATTATCAGGTCTTGCTGCATTTAGATATGGACTGTTTCAGTATCCAAATCATCACATCTGGTCCTGAACATGTAGTGAATGTCCCCACTTCTGTTCTTATGTTGGAACGAAGGTCATTGTTGAAACAACTGAAGACGGCTGGGCCTAGGACACAATCCGTAGAAGCTCCAAGTGATGTCCTGGCGCTGACATATTTGACCAACAACCACAACCATCTCCTTTTGTGTTAAGTATACATTCAACTAAGAGTTTTTCACTAGATTCCCATTTACCCCAGTGTTGTTTGGGCTCCTTGATGCCATACTTAATTCGATACTGCCTTCATGTCAAGGATACTCACTCTCACCTCACCTCTGGTATTCAGCGCTTATTTGAAGCAAGATTGCAATGGGGTCAGAAGCTGAATGATCCTGGCAGAACCCAGACTGAGTGTCAGTGAGCAGGTTATTACTAAGTCAATGCTGCTGTTGAATGACCTCTTCCATTACTTTACTGACCATCAACAATAGGCTAATGGGCTTTAACTAGTTGGGTTAAGATTAGTCCTGTTTGTGCCGAGAACAGACTTGGGCAATTTTTCACATTGTCAGGTAGATGCCAGTATCACAGCTGTACTGAGACAGCTTGGCTAGGGGTGCAGCAAGTTCTAAAGCAGAGGTCTTCAATACTATTGCTGGGATATTGTCAGAGGCTTTGCAGTATTCAGTGCCTTCAGTTTTTTGCCATCATGGGAGTGAATCAAATTGGCTATAGAGTCTGCGATGGTGGTTCTCCCACCACCTGCAGCAGACCCAATCTAGTACTTATGTCCTTTCAGGACTCTACTGGCTCAGTCAGTAGTGGCACTACCAAGCCAGTTTTGGTGATGGACATCGAAGTCCTCTACCCAGACCTTGTTACTCTTCATGCATTCTCCAAGCAGTATTCAATGTAAAACAGCACTGATTTATCAACAGGAGGTTTATTTGCCCATGTTTGACTTGATACCACAGGACTTCATGAGGTCCAGAGTCCACATTAAGGACCCCCAGGGTAACTCACTCCATCGAGCCACCAGCTAAGTCTGCCCTGCCAGTGATACAAGACATAACTAGGGATGGTGTCTGGGACATCATTTGTAATGTACAATACCATGAGGATGACTATGTCAGACCATTACTTGACTAGTCTATGGGACTAATGAGCTCTCAGAATGAGGGAAAGATCAATGTCACCAGCTTCCATATCTTTCATTATCAACTCTGGCTTGGTCAGCAGATTTGCAGTGCACTTTTTAAATGTAAAAAGTGCCTTAAATGGAGAGTCATTGCTGTTTATGGAATTCAAAATCTTCAGACAATCCAACACTGATGACTAATTTAACAGCTGTATAGCGGCATCAAAAGGTATAGTTGATGTTAAATATTTGTGTTAATTATTTTATTAGCATTTCATATTCATCTGCTAGGCAAGAAGAAAGCACCTGAAAGGTCGTTAATGTCCTTAATTGTGAAACAGTACTGTTGTGTTTAGGTCACAAAAACAATACATGAATGCTAGTGATCTGTTCCTTTGCACATCCTTCAATTTGGCCTCACATTATACGTAGCAAATCCTTACCCTGAAAGCTTGAAGTATTATATGCATGAGGGCGTCAGTCTGCCCCAAGCAGCTGACCACTGTTCCAGAGGGCCTATTATTTGTCAGGGATCCCCTTCTTTATCTGAGCTGATTATGAGGTTCTACTGCACAATGTATTGGAGTATTTAGAAATTATTGATACCAAATAACTTGTTAATCTAACTATTTGACTTTTGGATTTATTGTGGATATACAATATAATCTTCAATTTAAAATTTTTTAAATTTCGCTTGTTAAACCTATTAGTATTTCACATTCATCTGCAAGGCAAGAAGAAAGCACCTGAAATACCCCTAATTATGAAATGGCACTGTTGTGTTTAGGTCATAAAAACAATACATGAATGCTAGTGATCTGAATTTGTTAAACATTGCTGGGTAAATTCCATAGCACTGATAGTAAATATATTCTGTTCAAAACTAAATGTTACTTTGGTAGACCAAATCAGATTGTTAATTGATTCCCTCCTCCATTCAGTGGTCATCTTCCTTCTCCTCCTTCCACCTAATGCAGAGTATGAAATTTCCCCAGATCTTTAGGTAACCCTCATATCAGCTAGATGCCATTTGAAAAGATACTGATTACCAAATATGCAAGAACACAGCAGTCATCAAGTGAAGTTAACATATCAAAAGATTAAGAGAGATACTAACCTAGTTCTACAATGAAGTTTGGAAGAAGCTTTTCATGCCCCATCCAACCAAAAAGAGAGAAAAAAAGATATTTAAGGATGAGCAAGTACTAACTGCAAAGCTAAACCACGTGCTCAAGATGAATTAACAGAAAAGAGCCCAGTGTTGCGTTGTATGACTGCATATATCATGTGAATCATTTGACTTTTTTTAAAAAAAAAAGTGATAAACACTTTCTCCTTCAGCACCCTTTCATGCAATTTAACCAGTCAGATCAGATAGATTAGACTCTTTCCCAGCTACTGTTTCTGCACTGTTAAAGCTTAGTTTTGCTTCCTGGTCTCAAGAAAACATTGTTTCCTTAGATCAGGGGCCACGCAGATAATGTGCCAACAGGCTAGCACACTAACCAGCATGGCAAAGCAGTCCAAGGATTGTCTCAAATGTGAAGGAGCAGAGGATGAGTGATTAAAATGATTTAATGTTCAAGGGCATTCTTCTTCTTGAAATGTTTCAAGAGGTTCCAACAATTTGCCCTCAACTGCAGTGGCTTATAGAATAACAAATTTGAAGTTACATGGTGCCTTTTAGGATTTCAGGACACCCCAGACATGCTTACAGCGAAGTACAGTCATTGTCACAAGGTAAGAAATTCACCAACTGGCACAAAGCACAATTTCACAAACTTGCTTTGTGTAGGCAAGTGCCCAGCCTCCACTTGGTAGCTTATTTCATGGCACAAGAGAGATGAGGAACTTGCACTGTGGACAAACACGAACAGTGGCCAACATCATCTGCACAAAGTACAATTGCTTCACTGACAGAAGGTGCATTTATTGTGAAAAAACCAACTATTGATGGCAACACTTCCTTTTCATACAAGAAACATGGACTCCTCGTCACTGAGAACCATCCCTTTTGAGGCACTGCTCAAATCCATTAACTGAGTATCGGAAAAGGCTGGCGTGTGAACTTGAGCATCCTACACTCATATCAGGCTACTCCAACAATTTTTAAAGCAAAATTCCTTCCTAGAGTGACAAGTAGTCATACTGACTGTACGATACAGAACAATACATCTATATCATAAATGTTACTGATAAAGGTCAAGATGCTTTCATTTAATTTTAAAATATTTTGCTTCATACTACAAGTATGATCAAGGTAATAGGTTTAACAAGCGAAATTAAAAAATTTTAGATTGACAATTATATTGTATAAACACAATAATTCCAAAAGTCAAAATAGTTAGATTAACAAGTTATTCGGTATCAATAACTTCTAAATACTCCAATACATTGTGCAGTGGAATCTCAATCAGCTCAGATGTAGAAGGCAATCCCTAACAAATAACAAGCCCACTGGAACTGTGGTCAGCTGCTTGGGGCAGACTGACACCCTCATGCATATAACACTGAGCTTTCAGGATAAGGATTTGCTACATGTAATATGAGGCCAAACTGAAGGACGTGCAAAGGAACAGAGAACAAAACAGTTCAGAGCACTCAACCCTCTGCCCAACACAGCAGGCTGTTGTTCTCCTGATTCTTGCAAAAACTCAGATGTGAGAAAATGGAGATAATGAGTGCTGAATTTCCGTTCAACCACAAAACAGCATTGGGCTTTAAAACAGTACACATAGTAGCATGTCAAAATTCCAAAACCCACCCTCACTTTAGGAGGTGGCCAGAATCCATTTGGAACTGATCTCTTACTATGATTTTTCAGATATAGTGAACAAAATACTTGAGCTTTACATGCTGAAAATATTAGCTATTTCTTCCAACTTTGAGAAGAAATAGCTTGCAAACATACATGCAGGCAACTTTCCAAATACCTCAAACTAATTAGAACAGCTGATGAAGGTCCAGCAACACTGCTCTACTGGTGTCTAGATTTCTCCCCCTCTGGTTTGTTTCAACGGGCAGCAGATGGAAAGGGACAGGTTTGGACTGTCAATTTGCTGTAAAGAAATCTTAAGGCTCAACCACCAAATGTCAGTGGCTTGAGCTGCAAATTAATGGCAACGTGAAATTTAAGTTTCAGATTACAACAGTGATTACACTTTCAAAAGCATTTCGGGGCATCCTGAAAGGCACTATATAGCTTTCACTTTCATTCACAGTCCACAAAATTATACTTTACAGAATTAAGGCAACAAAAAGATCAAACAATCTAGAACCATGTAACAAAGATCAGAAAATTTAAATTCCCAACTGGGCTCAACTTAGCTTATCTCAGCTGGGGTAATGGTTACGGCAAGGGCACTACAACTGACCCCAGCTCCCCCAACTACATGGGGAAAAATAAATCAAGGACACAGTAGAGAGAGGAAGGCAATCTACATCCATGAACCATAACCCCAAAATCTGCAAACAACTTTGGGAAAGGGAGAGGCAATCATATCAGAGGGCAAAGGAAGAAAATCATTCTGCATGTTTGAGCCAACAATCCAAAAGATTTGCATCCTTTTCTCAAGATGATAGAAATTCATTGATATTTCTGGCCTGCAGACACAGCATCCCTTACCCTACGTTATAGAGGATATGGGCTTTAACACCAAGTATGCGCAGTCAACGTTACATTGAAGAAAAAACCCACCACAAACTGATGGTAGCCAGCATCAACATACAACCACTCTCCAGATAGGATCACCAGGTAGCGTCACCAAATAGCCTCCAAGATAGAGGACCCTGGATTATCTTCATTGTCCTAGCCCACGTGCATCATCACATACACCAAAAAAATCAGCTAACGCAGTACAGACAAGGGACTGATCCTGGTACTGTGGCAGTCTGTATTCCTAGTGTGTTTTTTGGAGCAAATAAAAAATTATTTTCCCCTCTTTTTCCAATTTAAAATTAAGTGAACAAATACCAGCTTCTAGTTAGAATCCAACTGTGGGATTCCCAGACACTTAAGAAAATGATGCAGCCCAGGCTGCTTGCACGAAGTTCTGAAAAGTGCATCAAATGACAAAGCTGACCACTGCTTTTCTTAATTATTTCAAGAAGTTACTTCAAAATTGAAACAATGAGTACAGTTGAACAAGTACAAATTCTAAATTCGGAGCCACAAGGTCTACATTTAACTATTTTACTCAAACACACACTTGAGCTCAGAGAGTGATGAATTGTGTGCAAAGGAAGCCTCAAATGCAAACAAATGACTTGCAGCAAACACACTTACCTTGACTGAGATTTCATGGTGTCTGTATTTGGACTGAATGTTTACTTCCCCCTTCTCAAACATCATCTTCAAGCTGTTCAGTGGGACATTAAACTTCTCGATTTTTGGGGAGATTATCAAATCTTGTGCTGTTCCACTCTCCACTTTGTTCCCCTCTTTGACAAGCATTCTTTCCATCTTTAACTCAGCCTGGCCTTCACTCTCTATACCAGGATAAGGAAATCTGCTCAAGACCCCTGGGCTCCTGGGAGACTTGACTCCTATGGTGGTCTCCGAATTTTGATCCGACTCACTCAGAGGCACAAAGCTGGCGTCTGCTTTTGGGCTGACAGAAGCAACCTGAGCCCGGGAATCTGAACGATGAATTTTGACAGGCGACTTTTGAGGCACTGGCTGTGCTGAAGGATTTTCTGGTATTTCCCACTTCTTTTTCAAGATGCTCAAAGTCCCTTTCCTCAGAGTCGGGGGAAGATTTTCAGTGTTCTGCAAGAAGACAGAATTTGAAACCCATTACAGAAAAGGAATGCCCAGAGGATGGATAGAAAGTTTTGTTGTTGCTTTGCAAACAGGAAATAGTGCGCGCACACACACATACGTGTCACCAGTGCTTTGAATTACTTCGGCAGCTGCAATCATTTAGTGCTACAACTTGTACAGGCATTTCTTCCCTCAGGGTATAGCAGAGAGTCAGGAAACTGAAGCAGGAAATGATAAAGCAGCAGGGTTTCCTTTTTAGGAAAAAGGAAGAACAATGAAGGGAATTGTTAAGGATTTCACTTATCAAATTAAATTAGTACATAAAACAAGTTTTATACCATGCAATCCAAAAATGAGGGGAAAAAAGTGTACTCGAGGTTAACTTGGTATCTTAGGATCCTAATAGCACTAGGATGACCTGGTTCAAATTTCCAGCAAATAGAAGTTGCAACTTTGCATTTTCCATTTTAGGACAGCAACACTGGAATGCTCACTTCGAATCTCTCCAGATACCAAGCAACAAAGTGCAGCCAATGTATTTAGCAGCAGTTCACAAGCAACATATGCACAAAAAATTGTTTTGCTGCTGGACAAGTTGATGGTTTTAGATTTGCCAGTATAATCAGCGGTGGGTTATAAACCTGAGCAGAAGACTTAATTATCAATGACCTTGTAGTCAGCATTGGATTTCCAATTTCTCACCAGGTGAGAGGCTGTTATTGCAACACAAGCAAAGCCATTTATTGCTTATCTCTAACATAAAAAGGCAGCTCACCACTACCTAAAGAGTCAAAACAGTGTTGAACTGGAGCCATTTGGAAATCAGACTGGATAAAAATGCCAAGTTCCCTTTCTTAAAAGGAAATAACTTGCATTTATATAGCACCTTTTATAACCTCAGGGTATTCCAAAGCACTTTATAGCCAATCGAGTATTTACAAGTGTAGCCGTTGTTGCAATATAGGAAAAGCAGCAGGCAATTTATACTGTTTCTCAAACAGGAATATGATCAGATTTTTTTTTAAGCAATACTGGCTAAAAGGATAAAATATCGTTCAGGACACTGCTCTTCAAAATACAGCCATGGGACCTTTCACATTCACGACCTTGGTTTAACATCCAGTGTAAAAGTACACCACCTTCCAAAATATTGCATTAACAGTGTTAGCCTGGATCGTGAGTTCAAGCTTCTGAAGCAGAATTTGAAACCAAAAACTCTTGTCTTTACGGCTACGTCCCTGCTAATTATTTTTTGTATGCAACCTATTTAAATGTGTGGGCTCTTTAAAGCTGCTTTGTGCAGCCATACAGTAAATTAAAGGGACTAATTTGTGCTTGGCTTACATCGGAACTTCCAGGTTGCTGAGTCTAACAATGCTCAGAAGGAATAATGGCAATCAACCATGAACAGAGAGAAGATGAGGCAGTCATCTATCAAGGAGGGACTGGAAAAATGTCTCCTCCCCTACTCAGTTTCAGTAGGGACTTCAATAACTCTCAGCTCCCCGAGGTAACAATGTCACAGCAGTTCACAGGGGTCCCACTTGCACTGATCTAGAAGAACAGAAAAACCTTTAGAAGTGATGGAAACGTTTGGTAAGGCAGGAGATGGGGATGAGAGAGAAAAAAAAATCAGCCATGACTTAATGACAGAGCAGACTCAGTGGGCCGAATGGCCTAATTCTGCTCCTATGTTTTATGGTAATGCATTAAAAAAGGTAAATTGGCACAGGAGAGGGACTAATTGCACAACTCATTTGAAAGGCTGTCACAGGCACAATGGACTGAAAGACCTCCTTCAGTGTTCAAGATTCTAATGGAAAGGTACAGCTACATAAATTTGTGCATCTCCAGTGGCTGAGTGAAATGCTAACTGGTATAGAGATATGCCTCAGAAACACAAAGTTGGCAGGTTCAGTCCCCAACAAATTCACAATCAATTTCAAACAAGCAGCCATTGGTCTTGGGCTAGAGAAGGAAAACCAGTTGGGATTCTAGCTCAAGTAGCTATTTAGCAACTCACTGCAAAGCAAACAAGGAAGAATCAAGCTCCACAATGATCACAGAATTGTTGCAGCATAGAAGGAAGCCATCCAAACCATGTTTACACTGGCTCTCCAGAAGAGTATGATAGTTTGGTGCCATTCTCTTGGTTTTACCCTGTACCGTTTGTACATTGTTGAATTTCAAGAGGGAATTGGATGATTAATTGAACAGAAAGTGATACCAGCTTTTATTGTGGAAGGCAATACCTGGGATTTAAACCATGGTCATTTCTATTGTATCCCTGGTATTCTATCAATGTCCTTGAAACCATACCCCAAAAAGGACTAAGGAAGGGTGCTGGGAAAATATAGGGAAGAAAGAGGGAAAAAAAATTATGGCATCAAGTATATTTGACAACTATTCTTGCTTTCTACAATGTAGAAAATATGGTGGTTACCTTTAATGCATCACTAGCGTTATGAAACAAAATGAGCAAAAGCTCTACAATAAATTTTGAACAAATAGTTGTTTAGTAGTACCACCTTGATTATTGCTGAAAAAAAGACAGTCAAATTTTTTGTTTTGCACTCATCAGGACAACTCACATGAATGCCAAATGTTAAGGGAACAATAATTCATACTTCATGAGAAGAGAGTGCTTATTAGTTTGCAAGTGGACTCAATAGGTAGAGGTGCTGCCATGGAGAATGCACCAGTTAACTGATGACTGCATATAATAATACACAGGGTCCTATTGTTTGCAGACAAAAAGAGCACATACACTAATTGTACTGGTTTCAATGAAACAAAATAGACAACAGCCATTTTCTGATTCATTCCCCAGGGCATCAACCAGAGTCAACCTGCCTATTAGAATTGAAACAAAAAACTTAGCAGTTAACTGCCATCAGTTAGCTAGAGCATTTTGCACAGCAAAACAACACCTCTGCCAGAATCCACTCGCCAACCGAAGTATAAACTGTTGCTCCTTTTACAGTTGATATTCTTGGAGAATTGTCCTGATGAGTGCAGGACAAAAAGCTTTGACAGTGCATTTTTTTTCCCCCAGCAATATTCAAACTTGGAACAGCTTCACAACTAGGTCAGCAAGCTATGCCAACTACAAAAAGACTATTTTCTAAACCTAATTGTATTCACTGAGCCAAAGGTTTACAGCTAAACTTTCTCCCATTCCTACTAGATACCAAATAGCATTACTGTGCAAGGGCCAAATCCTAGCTTGGCAAGTTAGCTGCAGCAGCAGAAAGGCACAATTGGCCTCAGCAACACCCATCCCCAACAATGGACATGGAAATCTGTCCTTGCACACCTCCATAAAAAAATTCTCTTTCAAAGAGAAGTAATTTTGCACAACTAACTTGATGCTGTACAACATTCCAGGGAATAATAAACCCCCTAAATGTAGCATACCCTGGTCAGGCTTTAGGATCTGCTTGTCACAGCTTGCCCAATGAATGTTTATAAACATGCTAACCCTCACTGCAACTAGTAGAATATATACTCCTTATGCCTCCTGCCCCAACAATGTTGCACTTTATTTTGCAAGCTCCACTGCAAGTCTCTTGCTCAAATCCTTTTTGTCTGGCTCTGAAAGGATTTTATACAAGAAAAAAAAATCAATTTTTTTCTAAAACCTTTCCCTTTAGTTTTGCCCAATGTAATGCAAAGGATTTCATATTCTATCTAGGCTACACTAATAGTCACACAGTAACAAGAGCCATCTACAACAACAAATTCAATCTGGTACAATTCCAGAACATCTTGGAGACATAAAGTTTGCTTGTTCCATCTACGCTTTATGCCTGGTTACTCATTTCCTGTCATCACATCACTTACATAATGGACATACAGTAAGCACAGTCTTAACACAGCAGGTTCCAACCAGCAAAGCCTGTTAATTGAGCAGAGTTAGTCAAGTGGAACAGTAAAGCTACTCACATAACTAGTCAATTACATCATTGATATGCTGGGACATGTATTTGTACCTGGTAGAGTGGGGTGATGGATTGCAGACACACAGCAATTCTCCATCACTATATGATGTTAGCTATTTAAGAAATATACCTTTCATCCCCTTCTGAAGGCAGGGCGTGTGCACTTCCACTACCACCCTCAGAAAAATCAGCCAAATAGTACTCTTTATGCACGAGTCTGAACAACAGAACTTGGAAGAACAGGGGCGTCATAACCAATCACAATAGTATCTGCACCAACAACCCCATACACTTTTCAGCAAAATTAAAATGAACCATACCTGGCAACTAGATATTCAAAAAAGTAGGCCATTTACCCCTTGCACCTGTTCCAACATTCAATCGGATTCTGGTTGGTTTGTACATTATTTCTGGGCTATCGATGGAGTTAAAGTATATGCAGAGTCTAAAATATCTTCATCAAAATACTAAAACTTCAGACCTTACAGACACTGTGGTCTTACCAGTTTCCAATACTACATTCTTAAACAATGATAACCAGCTGACTGAAGGACACCCAATTTAAGTTTGTTGCAACAGTTCAACTAGATATGTATCAGTTAGTAAATTATGCTTGACATTCCTTTGTTTTTAAATACAAAGCAGGAAGAAAAGTAGCCCCAGTAGCTGCTGTAATTGCTACTTTAATGCTAGCTCCTAAACATAATTCTCAAAAAGGTAAACAAACTTAGAATTGAACATTAGAAATAGCTGTACCTGCTTGCAATTCATTATCAGGTGCTTATTCTCCTTTTATTCTATATACAGACAGTTTGAAAAAGAAAAATAGCCTGATAAAACCTGTAGGATTAAAAGGGATTATTGGATAAACTGGGATAGACTACCTAAGAAATTTAACTCTTCAAATCCAAACCCATGAATTCAACAAAATGCAAATATTTTTGCCTGGCCTTCAACAGGAACTAAAAGACCCCTTTAATGGATTAACTTTATAAGGATATAGGGTGTGGGAGAAAGGGGAGCATGACTGACCTCAATGAGGGTCACCATTTTGCAATTCTCCACCACAATTTTGTTTTAAAATGAAGTGTTACTTACTAAACCATGCATTTTCCCCAACATCCAACAGCTTTCTATTCTTGTGTTTTTCCTGGTTAAGCAAACATTAAGAGTCTAAAATAAATAAAAATTTTCCAGCCATCAATTTTCTGTCCCCTTTTTCTTGTTCTTTCCACTCTTTAAAAAGTGCAGACCTTTACTTTGTCTACAATTCCACAAAGTCTCACACTGTCCAAGTTTCTTTGTATGTAAGACAGGGCACATAACCAAGCTTGATCCCATCTTCACTGAATAACCACAATATGGGTTACTGGACAGCCAACAGCTATTTTGGCAAATTTTCTCTTATTTCAGTTAGCTTGAGATCAATAGTAGCACCTCCAAATCCTACCAGTTAACTCAGCACAGCTCAGGAACCAAATATGGGATTCACCTTGTTCATATGGCTTAGCTGCTCACCGATTCAATTTAGGAACTTGAACAACAAACTCCTCCTCAATCTCTTCCCTTCCCACTGTGGATTTTATTTTTCCTTTAAAAGGAAAGTCCAACTCTTCAACACACCACCAGGTTCGCAATTAACTATACTGTTGAAGTTTAGATTCTGCAAACTATTCTGACAGTTTCAAGTGCATCATTAGCAGAGAATCAGTCTCTGGAGGAGCTTTGTGGCCAGTAATTCTTAACATGGGGAGGTAATACATCCAATGCAGAGAAACTGAACTATATTAGTGACCAGAGTTCTTCATTGTTGGCCCATTTTTTGTTACAGTGTTTCCACCCAAGATGGCCACTGATACCTGTCTGCACATGCAAAAATCCAGATGTAACTGCCAGAGCCCAAAGCCTGGATCTCAAGCATGGCAGAAGGGAGAATGATTTGCAGACAGGAAACTAAAATCCTCTCTGTGGGATATTTTACTGTAGTTATATTGGTGAGTGATTCAAAACTGTTTCACTATCCCAATAATGCAAATGGATTGTAGGATGCTGTTTACACTACGTTGCCTTGCTTCACACTCAGTAACTTGCAATCCACCGACTGGGATAGTGAGACAGAACTTGGAAACACTGACCATAGTGATGGCAAACAAATTCCACAAGAAAGGGATTTTAGTTTCCTGTCTATAAATTCTTCCCTTCTACCCTCTGTAAAAGGAGCTTTCAAAATCCATCACTGTCAGTCCAGGATAGATATTCAGGCAGTTTTCAAAACAAACTCAACCCCACGTCATTGTTCTTTTATAGAACAACCCAATCAACTGTTGTGAATGCTTCTTGAGTCAACGCAAATATATTCTATTGATGCTCTGGGAAAACTGACCCTCGTTGAGGTCAGTCATGCTCCCCTTTCTCCCACACTCTACATTCTTATAAAGTTAATGCATTAAAGGGGTCTTTTAGTTCCTATCAAATGCAAATGTTTTTGCTTGGCCTTCTGTTGAATTCATGGGTTTGGATTTGAAGAGTTAAATTTCTGAGGTAGTTTATCCCAGTTTATCCAATAATCCCTTTTAATTCCTACAGGTTTTATCAGGCTATTTTTCTTTTTCAAACTGTCTGTATATAGAATAAAAAGGAGTATAAGCACCTGATGTTGTACATCTAGAACAAATCCTGCCAAAACATCTGAAAAGGGTTAGGAGAATGAAACTACATGCAGGACAATGGACTTTGAGAAGAGCCACTTATTGATCATGCATACTATAATTCCTGATTAGGTAAACTCCAAGGGCATAAAAATCTGCTATATTGCAAAAGTATGCATTTATTTTTGGATACCAAGTGTCCATACAGCAAATCCTTTTCACTGTACATCCTCTGCATGTGCAAGGAAGCAAAAATAAACTACTTAAGTAATCTGAAGATGCACATACCCCTTTTTTTCGTTCACTGCTTGCTTCTTCTGCTGCCTTCTGATACCTGAAAGAAAAGGGACTGGGATTAATATGGATTATGCAAGGAAGAATTTTGACACAACAGGATGCTGAACACCTCATTAGACAATTCATTAACAAAGGGGGACTGTTTGCTGAAAGGCAATAGGACACTATGATGCTTCAGTGTGCCTTCTCTCACTTTTATTTTTTGACAGCAATTTTTAGTACAACTGCAAAAAAAGGTGGGGGTGGAGGGAGATAGTGTCAGAAAGAGCAAGAGAAAGTGCGAGAGCAGCACTTCAGTACCCATACAGGTACAACTTTAAGCCAGGGCAATGATCAGGGACCACACCAAGCTCTACATGATGTCCCTTGACATGTTGTCCAAAGCTTGGTAATAAAACAAAAACTTGTCTGACAAATTGCCAGTACATATAAAAACATCCCTCCCTGCTTAGTATTGGACTGGATACAAGCATGGCATTCTAGCAAAGTTTTTTTTAAATAGTTATTAGCAAAAAAATTCTCACCTCTACTCACACATATTAATCAGTTTTGTTATCACCAATCTTATTTGTAAGAGGTACTATCCATAAACCACTCAGTTTATACTGGAAGCAGTGTGACCATTGACAATTTAATCAAATCAATATTATACAGCTCAAAATGTTCTCTGGATGCAAACAAGATTTGAAGGGTTAAAATTTATTAATTCTACTGGGAGCATTTTATATAATTCACCTCATAGTTTGATAACTTGGCTTTCAATAAATTTACAAGAATCAAAAAGGTGAGGTTTGAAAACTTCAAACCTTATGCTTAATCAGCAGCAGACGGCTCTCATGCTGATCAGTAACTAAAGTTTGCTCAGCTCTTTAAATATCTTAAGAGGTAAAGTCACCAGGAAGGTGCCGAGTTTTGTTTCGGACTTGTGCTTACTTCTGTTGGGGAATTGGGGGGGGAAAATAAAGCAGAGATATTGGTTAGGGTTCCACTACCTATCCAGATGTCTTATGCTGAACAAAGTAAAACTCATTTGCACATTAGGCAACAAAAGGACACAAAGTTCTCCCATCCGCAGTCCAATAGCTATCCAGTACAGGGATAACAATCAATTGTTGCAAAGGAGTCAACACCTTCAGCAATAGAGGGAAAAGTATGCTGTTGAGGGGAGTTTAAACTAACTGATCATGGAAATGTGGCCCAATTTGGGAGGAACAATACAGCACCAACAAGCCCTTCGGCCCACGAGTTGCACCGATCACATCTACCAATCCACAGGCCTATCTATAACCCCCTATCCTATTCTTTTCCATACACTCATCCAGAAGTCTCTTAAAAGACCCCAGTGAGTTTGCCTCAACAACCTCCAACGGCAGTCGGTTCCATTCACTCACCACCCTCAGTGAAAAACCTACCCCCGACATCTCCTTTGTATTTGCTTCCCTGCACCTTAAATCTGTGTCCTCTCGTATTGGCCATTTCAGCTCAGGGAAATAGTCTCTGAGAGTCCACCCTATCTATTCCTCTCAACATTTTATAAACCTCTATCAGGTCACCTCTCAACCTACGTCTCTCCAGTGAGAAAAATCCCAGCTCCCTCATCCTATCTTCATAAGGCCTGCCTCCCAATTCAGGCAGCATCCTTGTAAATCTCCTCTGAACCCTCTCAATAGCCTCTACATCCTTCCTATAATGAGGTGACCAGAACTGCGCACAATACTCCAAGTGGGGTCTGGCAAGAGTCTTATAGAGCTGCATCGTTACCTCCTGACTCCTAAACTCTATTCCTCGATTAATGAAGGCCAGTACACCGTACGCCTTCTTGACCACTTCCTCCACCTGCGAGGCCGATTTAAGAGTCCTATGGACCCGGACCCCGAGATCCTTCTGCTCTACAACACAGCTAAGACTCCTACCCCTCAGTAATAGGGGGAAGTCAGTAATAGAAAGTAGTAATGGGACTAGAAGGTAAGAGGTAAAAAAAGCAGAGTATGCACCAAATGCAGAATGTCAAAAAGACAAAATTAAGGGCACTCTACCTGAATGTGAGCAACATTTATAATAAAGTCGTTGATCTAAAAACGTGTCGAGGTAAATGACGTGATTCATAACAGAAACATGGCTGCATAGTAACCAAAACTTAGAACTGAATATTCAAGGACATTCGATATTTAGCAATGATAGACAAGAAGGGAAAGGAGGTGCATTGATAATAAGGATGGATCAGAGCAATTGTAAGCAAGGATCTGGGGAGTCAGTTAGCTGAGTAGGCTGGACAGCTGGTTTGTGATGCAGAGTGCCATCAACAGTGTGGATTCAATTCCTGTAATGCTAAGGTTATTCATAAGAGCTCAGCCTTTTCAAGCTTGCACCTCGTCTGAAGTGCGATGACCCTCAGGTCAAATCACCAATTCGATGCCTCTCTCAAAGGGGAATGCAGCCTACAGTCCTTTGGGACTTCATGTTTCAAGAGAAGATCTCACATTGGAATGTGTAGATGTACAAAGAAACTTGGGTGTCCCTTGTCTGTACATCACTTAAGATCCATATGCAGAAACAGCAAGGCTGACTGATGAAATGTTGGCCTTTGTCGCGAGATGGTTTGGGTTTTGAGGTGGTGAGGTTTTGATTCAATTGTATGAATAGTAGCTGGAGTAGTTTTGTGCACTTTTGGTCTCCTTCCCTCGGGATGTTATTGCCATGGAGGAAGGTTCGCTAGGCTTCTTCTGAGGGTGCCTGGACTGCCTAAAGGAGAGAGATTGGGTAAAATTTCTCATCAACTTGGTTCTAAGTGGCATTCCCTCATATTTTGAAATTGTGTCCCTGGTTCTAGGCTTCCCCAACCAAGGGAAATATTTGCCATGTATATTCCTTTATTTCAGTAAGGCATTTGACAAAGTCCCTCATGTGAGGTTAGTTGAGAAGGTCAAGGCTCACAGGATACAAGGATAGGTAGCTAGATGGATAAGTAACTGGCTTAGTAATAGGATGACGTAGAGACGCCGGCGTTGGACTGGGGTAAACTCAGTAAGAATCTGGCAACACCAATTTTAAATCGAACCGATTTGATAGTAAATCTGCGAGCTTTCGACTTTGTCAGACAAATGCAGTGTTCTGGTCTGCAATAGCACACATATCAGCACAGTCACAGATTGCTGATTAGAATGTGAATCCTTACACCTAACCTGCTATTCAAGTGTTAAAGTGGCTAACAATGTGAGTGAAGCATTGGTTAGAGAGATGTGTATTGTCTCCAGACAGCACAGTAAGTGAGGTTTTTTGCTAACCCAGGCAAGTCATGGGGGTTACAGATAGTGTGACATGAAGCCAAGATCCCAATGCTTCACTCACATTGTTAGCCACTTTAAGACTTGAATAGCAGGTTAGGTGTAAGGATTTGCATTCTAATCAGCAATCTGTAAACTGTCTGTGCTGATACGTGCACTATTGCAGACCAGAACACTGCATTTGCCTGACGAAGACGAAAGTCGAAAGCTCGCAGACTTACTATCAAATAAATCGGTTGGATTTAAAATTGGTGTTGCCAGATTCTTACTTAGTAATAGGAGACAGAGAGTAACAGTGGAAGGGTTTTTTTCTAGCTGGAGGTCGGTCACTAGTGGTGTGCCACAGGGCTCAGTACTGGGACCTCTTCTATTTGTAATTATATATAAATGACTTGGAAGAGGGAGTAAGTGGAGCGATCAGCAAGTTTGCAGATGATACAAAGATGGCTGGACTTGCAGATAGTGAGGAGCATTGTCAGGCGATGCAGCAGAACATAGGCTGGTAGCTTGGGCAGACAGATGGCAGATGGAATTCAATCCTGATAAATGTGAGGTGATGCATTTCGGGAGAAAGAATGTACGGGAGGTATATGATAAAGGGTAGACCTATTAAGAGTATAGAAACGCAGAGGGACCTGGGGGTGCAGGTGCACAAGTCTCTGAAGGTGGCAGAGCAGGTGGAGAAGGTTGTGAAGAAAGCATATAGTATGCTAGCCTTTATAGGAAGGGGTATAGAGTACAGGAGCTGGCCTTTAATGTTGCAGTTATATATAACATTGGTTAGACCTCATTTGGAATACTGCATCCAGTTCTGGTTGCCTTACTACCGGAAGGACGTGGAGACTCTGGAGAGAGTGCAGAGAAGGTTTACCAGGATGCTGCCTGGTAGGGAAAGTCTGAGTTACGAGGAGAGGTTAGGCAATTTGGGACTGTTTTCCTTAGAAAGATGTAGACTTGGAGGAGATCTAATAGAGATGTACAAGATTATGAGGGGTATAGATAGAGTAAACAGGGTTAAGCTTTTTTCCTAGGATGGACTGGAATAGCACGAGGGGTCACGGGCTTAGGGTGAGGGGGGCAAGATATAATTTGGATGCGAGAGGGAGTTTTTTCACACAGAGGATGGTGGGGATATGGAATGCGCTGCCAAGTAAAGTGGTGAAGGCAGGCACTCGAGTTATTTAAGAAATACTTAGATGGGCACATGAACAGAATGGGAATGGAGAGGTATAGAAAACTGATTTAAAATAGGGATCATGAGCCTTGGTAGTCCTAGGAAGTGTGTAAATAGGTGATGATATTGATGTACTTGTTTTTATCCTACAGGTGCTTTGGTCCATCTTGTTGTCTAACAAGGGGCATACACGCGATGGGTCGTGAGAAGACTGCTTTTGGATTTTTTGAGAGTATCCTAGTGCTTCACGTCGTTAGTGTACGCTTGACCTGGACCATTTGATGGGCAACATGACAGCTCAGTGACTATCTGCTGTGCAGATACATGGATTTGGGCCTGTGTCTGTGGGAGTTTGCGCATTCTCCCTGTGCTTGCGTGGGTTTTCTCCAGGTGCTCTGGTTCCCTCCCACATCCCAAAGATGTGCTCTTAGGCTAATTGGCAAAACAAATTCTCCCTAAATTGTCTCAAATTTGGTTTTTAATCCATAGATCTATAAACAGACAGGGATCATGGATAGAGATGGGAACATTGGGGTGGCGGCGCGGGCTCGTTGGGCCGAAGTGCCTGTTTCCCATGCTGTTTTGTTCTTAAATGGATAAAAGACTTAAAGACACAGGTAGGGGCTGCCCATCTGAGAAACTCAATTGTGGTGAATATCTGGTTTTGTAATTCATGTGTTTGAGATTTAACTTTTAGTTTTAAGGAAACAATCTTTAGGGATGGAGTTGAAAGTGCTAATTGCAAGTTAAAGGAAACACTTGAGAACGGGATTTATCTCAGGTCTGAATGTTTATTTAATGAGGTCAGGATCGGAAGAGAAAAGTTAAACAATAAATCAATTGCTTAAATTTGATACACTTTTAATAAAATATTTAAATTATACTGTGCAATTCCCAGATGAAAAGCTAAAAGCAGTTGGTCATCAAGGGAGCTCCTTGGTGGAACTGGCAAATTTGGAGAAAGGGTGTTAACTTCAATAGAGATACAAATTATTAATACTTGTCAAAAAATCAAAGGCTGTTTTGAAGCTACAATAATTAATGTGCATTTGTTTGAAACATTCCAGAGTATGTCATATTGTCATGGAGATCAGCTGTATGGCATTTTTTTGCCCCCAGAATTAAGCAGTCAGCAGTTCAGTTTGGAAACAGGTAGGGACAGTTGCAATTTACTTGAGTAGAAAGAGGCGGGAAAAAAGTATTAGGCAGGCCTCCTCCACCTTAGGCAACAAGATACTAACTTTATTGTGGAATGCAGGTGGGAGCTCAACTTCACTTGGGAGTTTGTGGAAGGAAAAAGAGCCAGGAAAATTTCTCTAGCTCCAAGCTAGGCAAATTGACAATAACCCTCATAGTGGAAAGCATTGTTGCAGTTGGAGCTGAGCAGTCAGCTTGAAGAAGGCAGGAAAGGAATTTGCTAAAAGCTGTGGAACAGCTGCAAGCCAGGACAATAGAAATATTAGAAACCAGGGGTATTTTTAATCTTTTGCTAAGGTCACTGAGCAGGAACTGCCAATGAGGCTTAGACTTGAGCTAAAAAGCTCCAGATTTTAAGGCAGCTGTGGAAAAATTTGGAACTGATCCCAAGTGAAGGGTCTGATAAATTGCCAAAAACTCTGTGGGGTCAAAATAGAAAGAGAAATGTTCAGTTGAAGATTTTAGCGTAAAATTATTTGGGGTTATGTTTTGAGTACAAGGAATTACTTTAGTGTTAAATTAGTGCTTTTTTATATAAGTGTGTTTCTTTACAAGTACAATCTTGCAGCATTTTTTTTTTCAGTCCATCACTGGGTGTTCAAATTTCTCTTTAAACATTAATGGTCCCCATAGAGATCATAACATGATAGATTGATTTAGTTTCATGAAAGAAGGGATACAGTTTTGGGGAGCAATAATTTCTTAAAGGGCAATGTATGACAGGAATTTCATTGCAAGAAAGTTACCAAAATTTATTTCAATAATCTGAACAGGCTACAAGTTGTATGCAAGCTTAGACACCGCACACATTTTCCATTACATTGTGTTTTTAAACCACAAATACCACACGTGCTTGAAAAGGAAGCATCCAACTATTATCTTAGTGATGTATAGCATTTTGTTCAACAGGGCAAGGAACGATTTTTTGCATCCAAGATAAAGGTCAGGCAGCAAAGCTCATTTCCCCACGTACCGAGAACAGTCTATTTTTTTTCAATACCAACTTTAGCTATGCATTTGGTTTATAACTTAGTGCAAAATTCCATGACCACTTGGACCTGGGTTGAGGCTATTCACTTAGTGCATTTGGGACAATCAGTTGGTATTGTCAACCATTTGGGTATCATTCAGTTTAAGGCCGTGGGTTCAAATATATCCTAATCCAGTCCACCAAGCAAACTCAAGATGGCCAAAAGGCAAAAACATTACATGGCACATAAGAAAAAAAAGCAGTCAGCCTTTTGTGTACCTAAAAAGCTTAATCAGTGAACGTAAATGTACTTACTTAGAAAAACGCTCCCTGAGGGCTGCTGTTCCCCTTTTATTAACTATAGACAGCTCTTTGGCGGTAATCCGCAGGGACTGAGAAGTCCATTGCCCCCTGCTGAATGATGATCGCTCCATGCCCTCTAGGTTTGCCTGCATGAAAATAAGTGAGTAATGAAATACATTGCACTGATACTGCTATACAAACAAGGTAACAAGGAAGGTGGGGGGAACTTGGTTATCATGTGCAAAGTGATTTACTGTACAGGTGCAAGTTATCTCAAGGCGTTTTTGATGGATCCCCTGCTGATCGAAATGGCTCAGTGCAAAGCCAAGCATTTATACAAACACAGCCTCCTACTGTGATATGAAATTAGCATTTTAATAGAATTCTACACTTGAATTTGAGAAAAATCCTACTAAAGTTTTCAAGCTGTATGCTGCTCCAAATCAACTCATTCAGCTCCCCATAGTGCTTTGGTCTCATCTCTTTTTTGATCCTTCCAGTTTCTTCCTCGAATACTGCTACTGCATCCTTTAGATGAAAAAGGATGTCTAAAATTCTCCACTCTCTCAATGGAAGGAGGATAGTCACAATTTAAATTACAAAAAAGATGCACTTTCTATCCCCAAATCACACCCCCCCATTACAAATCAAGACAATACGGACTCAGGTTTCCTGCTTTGTCCCTTTTAGTAACCAATCTCTTAGGAGTTAAAAACAACAGCCAAAGAAATTTCTTCTCCGTTAGGAAATTCTCAGTTCTAAGTCCATATAATTGCTAAAGTTTATTTTAAAAAAGTGCCACTTGTTTGGGTCAAATTCCAAGTGAACAGTGTTAGACAGCAGATACCCTGCTCTCAAATCAACACTAAATCTAGCTCTTTGCTACATGGCAGCAAATTCATAAGCAGCTTTTACATGGGTCAAAGTCTACTGCAAACACCAAAGGACCAGGTTTACTGTAAACTCCACAAGTCAGTGGACAAACACTGGACTCCAACCTAAGTATCAGTATGAAAATATACATACTGATGAAATTTCATACATGAATTGATTTCTTAGCACTTTTACTACTCTACTCCAACTTGGTATAGTTTCCTTCTACATTTAAAAAATCTAAAATTAAAGCATCCATTTGGTATTTATTAATGACTTGGATACAGGGATAGAAGGCTCTACAGTTAAATCTGATGATACAAAAACAGGCAGAACAGTCAGTTGCAATGAGGAAATAAGAACCTTACAAATGGACACAGTAAGTTAGGAGAGTGGACCAAAACGTGGCAGATGGAACTTAATGTGACTAATTATGAGGTCATGCATTTTCATCAGAAAAATGGGAAGGCAACTCATTATCTAAACAGGGAGACACTTTGGGTACTCCAGTGCAGAGGGATCTGGATATCCTCATTCACAAGTTACAGAAAACGAGCATGTAGATACAGCAGATAATAAAGAAAGTGAACAGAATGTTGGCATTTGTAGCAAAAGGAATAGAATGTAATGGTAAGGAAATGTTGTTGCAACTATATAAAAGTTACACCACACTCGGAGGGTTGTGCACAGTTTTGGACCTTTTTTGAGTAAAGCTGTAGTAGCATTGGAGGCAGTTCAGCGGAGATTTACTAGATTGATTCCAAAGATGAGGGGTTTGTTTTATGAAGGGAGATTGAACAGTTCAGGCCTATACTCTCTGGAATTTAGAAGAGTGAGGGGGAGATCAAATTGAGGTATACGTGACAAAAGGTATGGATAAAAGTAGACATGGAGCGGGGTATTCTAGGACAACAGGTCATAGTTTTAGGATAAGGGACAAATTTAAAACAGAGTCAAGGAGAAACTACTTCTCCCAAAGGGTTGTGAATCCATGGAATTCAGTATCCCAAAGCATGGTGAATGCTCAGACAGTGAATAAATGTGAGTTAGATAGATTTTTAATTGGTAATGGGTTAAAGGGTTATGGGGAGAAAGCAGAAAAATGGGGATGAGGAGCATATCAGCCATGATTGAATAGCGGAGGAGACTCTATGGGCCGAATGGCCTATTTCTGCTCCTATATATCTTGTAAACTTACGGTGTTAACACTGCAGAGCAAGTAGGATGGACTGCAGCAATTCAAGGAGGGAGTTCATCACCTTCTCAAGGGCAACTAGGATAGGCCCCTGTCCCATGAATGCATAAATGTTGGTCATAGGTATGGCTTTTTCCAAAATCCATGCGTCACAGTCCACATTTGCCAACTTAATTTCAAAGCTGGTCCATAGGTTCAGGTTTTGAATGGGGGCGGGACAGGTTGATTCAGTGTCTGATTTAATTTAGGTCAAAGACAATTATACTATTTTTTGAGATAAAGTACAGATTGGCAATTGTTGAATTTTCAGCAGAGCAAGTGTTAATAACCTGTATAACAACAATTGGAGGTATTACTGAAAACATTCTTTGGTGTTGAGTATATCTATTTACTCAGATCATATCTGCACATTTCAACATGTTGATCACATATTAAGCAATCAATCCCTCATCTGGTAGAGTGAGAGGATTCAACTGAAAATACAAAGCAATGACTATAAATTAGTGTTTAAAACAAAAACATGACATTTTATTTCACTGAAGCAGATAAAGGAGCTAAGAGTGCATTAAATGTTTCAATTCAGCTCACCCACCTAATTTAGTCAAATTATAAATGTAAAACACAGATACAAGTGAAACACTGCACTTTACAGCAAACAACTTCTACAATCTTAAAAGGAAACCATGTTCAGACATGTACTACCTGAAGTTTTGCAAAGTAATGTTCACACAGTTGAGGACCCACCCAGAATGGCTCAACCAAAAAACCCTTGGGGTTTTTAAAGGCACAAAGAAATTAATGTCTGATACTTCCTATTAGCCCATTAATTATCTTTCCCCAATGACAAGGGAAAATTCACGCAGAACCAAAACAGAAAAGCAATCTCAGAGCACATTGGAGCAGAAACACTTTGGCAGGTTAGTTTGGTGATATTTTGAGCTGATGCAAATCTATCCAACTTGCCTCTTCAGATACCTTCCTTAATCTCAATTGATTGTGTCCAGTCAGCCAGCTCCTCTGACGTGCCCTGATGTACTTTGCTTTTTTTAGCAGAGCATAGCATCATCAATTCCTGGCTGGAGGGTAAAAGCAGAGCAGAGTCCTGATGTCAACATAAGCACATTAGCTAAGCCACTAAATGGGGATTAAAAAACTGAATTCCGAGCTAAATCTTTCCCCTCACGAACCCAGGGCAATTGTAGTGCCTCTACTGCCATCTCAACAGATTAGAGGTGCCCCAACTAAAAAGGGCCTTCCTGGTCTGTGTAATCACCTGCTAGGTCAATTGTTAATATTTGTAATTCAATCTTCAGAGGGAAATTTTCCTAAGAAGTTGTTTCCCTCAAACTAAAGAGCATTCCACTGTGGCATCAGGCAAAAAGTACTTGTGCAATCCAAATATAAATAGCATTACCTCTGGAAATATATGCAAACAGAAAAGTGACAAGCTTCCTTGTACAAACACATTTGTACTCCATCACTATTTAGACAGTTACACGAGTACAATGGGTGTAGAGGGATATGGGCCAAGTGTGGGCAATTGGGACAAGCTTAGGCGTTTTAAAAAAGGGTGGCATGGACAAGTAGGCCAAAGGGCCTGTTTCCATGACTCTAAGTCAATCTGTAAATCTGGGTAACATTATGTCTATCTCAGAGATAACTAAGGACAATAGAGAATTCCTTCAAGATTTTACAGCATATAGGCTTCTTTTCAATCCCATCAATACTGATGCAGCTCAATTTAGTTAGGAATTTCAAAAAATCCCTCTTGCAATTACATTCTGCTTGATGTGCAGACTCTAGTCCATCCACTTTGCAGTGGAACAGTGCTCAACTACAAGGGAGACAAAAGCTAATAGCTCTTAAAACAATGTCATGTAAATGAGTGTGAGCAAACTGATCTTTGCACTAGAACAGAATAGACGACAGTTTAGTATAAATCTGGGAGGTACCATTGGCCTGTTTAATACAGTCCCATGCATCTTTCACTGTACATATATGAACTTCCAAGATTGTATGTTCTAGTTATATTGAAGCACTTGAGTACAATATCTAGATGAAAAACTAAATATCACTGCATGCTCTGATGGCTATTTTTAAATGTTTTATAATGATTTACCAGGAATGAGGGACTTAATTATTTAGAGGGGGAAGTGGAGGTTGTTCTTAAAGCAGAGAAGGTTAAGGAGATTAGATGGGTGTTCAAAATCATGAACAGTTGTTTTCAAAGCATAAAGGAGAAATTGTTTCAAGTGCCAGGAGTTGGTAACCAGAGGGCATACCAGAAGTGACTAGAGGAATCTTTAAAAACAAACACAATGAGCTACTGTGATCTGGAATACTTGTCTGCAGGAGTGGTGGAACCAGATTCTTTTATTAGCTCACAGGATGTGGGTGTCATGGGCAAGGCCAGCATTTATTGCTCATCCTAACTGCCCTCAAGGTGGTAGTGGTAAGCTACTTTCTTGAACTACTGTAGTCCACACAGCAACGGTACTCAACAATTCTGTTAGGCAGGGGGTTCCACCCAGGGACCATGACCCAGGAATAACAAAAGAACAGTTCACTGCAAGTCAGGATGATGTACGACTTGGAGGTATTGTTTCAATCACCTGCCGCCTTGTTCTTCTTGTGGTTGCAGGTTTGGGAGGTGGTGCTTGGAGATTTATAGAGCTAAAGAGGTGTGGGATTAATTGGATAGTTCTACCAAAGAGAATGGGGATGGGGGTGGCAAGGAGGTGATGCAAATTTGATGGGCTGAACAGCCTCCTTTTCCACTGAAGAGATTTTGTGTTTCTGTACAATTCCATAGCAGGATTGGATTCAGATGTGGTATTGCTACAGTCAGGTCAATGGTTAATGCTTACCAGAGACTCTGATAAGAATAGGCAAAGTAGTAGAGACTACATACCGCAGGCAATTTATTTTCAAATTTAGGGCTAGTGACAAAGAACTGGTCTTTTATGGATAGACAAATGGCTATTGGAACGCTACATCTATTTTTCTACAATCAAGGCTTCCTGCCTAGCCCTTCAGATTGAAAAATAACCAGATGTGTGAATGGTCAGGACAGTCAGGATACATTACATTACAATATGCACCAATCTGGCAACAGTTAAAACAGTGTAAAGTCTGACAACACCAATTTTAAATCCAACCGATTTATTTGATAGTAAATCTGCGAGCTTTCGGCCTTCGTCAGGTGAATGAGGTGTTCTGGTCTCCAAAAGCGCACATATCAGCACAGACAGTTTATAGATTGCTGATTAGAATGCGAATCCTTACACCTAACCTACCATTCAAGTCTTAAAGTGGCTAACAGCAGAGGTTAGAGAAATGTGTATTGTCTCCAGACAGCACAGTGAGGTTTTTTTCCCCTTCCTGTGGGCGAACACTTCAGCAGTCACGGGCATTCGGCCTCCGACTTTCGGGTAAATGTTCTTCGAGGGGGCCTTCACAACACACGACAGCGCAGAGTCGCTGAGCAGAGACTGATAGCCAAGTTCCGCACACATGAGGACGGTCTTAACAGGGATCTTGGTTTCATGTCCCATTATCTGTAACCCCCATGACTTGCCTGGGTTAGCAAAAAACCTCACTTACTGTGCTGTCTGGAGACAATACACATCCCTCTAACCCCTGCCGTTAGCCACTTTAAGACTTGAATAGCAGGTTAGGTGTAAGGATTCGCATTCTAATCAGCAATCTGTAAACTGTCTGTGCTGATATGTGCGCTTTTGGAGACCAGAACACCTCATTCGCCTGACGAAGGCCACAAAGGCCGAAAGCTCGCAGATTTACTATCAAATAAATCGGTTGGATTTAAAATTGGTGTTGCCAGACTTTACTGAGTTTATCCCAGTCCAACGCCAGCATCTCTACATCATGAACAGTTAAAACAGAGCATGGGTCAACCATTTCATCTGCCCTAACATTTTGCTAAGTTCTGGTCATCAGAGTAAACAATTCTTCATGTTATCATCAAGATTATAGTCACTGCTAATGCATTGAACATTCTGATACTCACTGTATATCAGGCCAAATGCAAGACTTGTAATTCAGAATGTTGGAGATTAAGCCATACTCAGATTAGCTCATTTCAGCCTGTACATAGAAATGCCCTTCAAACAATTTAGAAATTAGCCGTTTATATAAAAAATCTCCCTCAAATGTTTTAGTAACAGCAACAGAATATCAAATAGACTAATAAAATTTCAGTACATACAATCAATGCATAGATATTTGCTCCAAATAGAGATTTAACTACAGAAATACACATCATAGTTGCAGCACCTTTCCTGAGGAGGTAATTTGACACAGGAAAGGAGCATAAATAATTCAAAGCTTGGGGAGAGGCAAATTTTAAAGGGGCATCTAAAAAAGGAGGAAGAGTGTGCAAAGTAGAAAATCAGTGGTTTTTGAGGGACTTCCAGAGCTTAGGACCTTGACAACAGCCAATGGTGAGCAATGAAAAGAGAAAAAAAATTGGAGATGGGCAGATATCACTAAAGGCTGGAGAAGGTTACAGAAAAAGGGACAGGCAATGCCATGGAAGGAATCAAAACATGCCAAACTGCCCAAAGAGATTTCAGCTACCAGTATTTTCAATCTTGTGCAGCTCAAAACGTGCCCACCTTAAAACTAAATTAATTGAAAAATTAATAATCTCATTAAATATTATATAGTTGCGTATCTCATTGTAATTTTGCAACTTGACCAAAGCTTTATAAACCCATTATCCTTATCTTCATTAACAAAACACACAAGTGTACAGATTGTATCCTAGATCTATGCAGAGTTTGTGGACTTCAGCCATGTAGCAACAATTAGTTTCAGCATCCTGGAAGACTAGAAGATAAAAATAGCCAGTCACCTTGCTCTTGATTGCCATCCAGTGCTGGAAAACAGTACATCAGGCACATACTGAATTGGATAAATTTATCTCAACTCTCAAAGAATTACTACTCCTGCAGGACACAGGGGGGCCACTAGCACCCAAGAATTGCATAGTGACTTGGCTTATTGCAGTAGGGGAAGAGGGGACAAAGTAAAAATAAAAAAAGTGTGGAATTTAAGCACTAGAAGTCGGAAAACAAAATTCAAGAACTTCACATAATGGGGAGGGGGGTGGTGGTGGGGAAGGAAGAGGAGAACGGAACAAAACTAGGAATATTTTAAGCAGTTTGACTCTTTCATTTTAAGGAGTATTTCCCTCTGCATAACACAGTCTCAGACGACAGGGCTGTTAGGTAACTTGTTAGAACTCAGTAAGAATTTAGCAACACCAATTATTAATCCAACCGATTTATTTGATAGTAAAAAAGCGAGCTTTCAACACTCCCGTGTCTTCATCAGGCAAGTGCAGTGTTCTGGTCTGCAATAGCACACATCAGCACAGACAGTCAGAGATTGCTGATTAGAATGCGAATCCTTACATCTAACCTGCTATTCAAGTGTTAAAGTGGCTAACAATGTGTGTGAAGGGGATCCTGAGCATTGTTAAAGAATTGTGTATTTTCTCCAGACAGCACAGTAAGTGAGGTTTTTTGCTAACCCAGGCAAGTTACGGGGGTTACAGATAGTGTGTCATGAAGCCAAGATCCCTGTTAAGACCGTCCTCATGTGTGCGGAGCTTGGCTATCAGTCTCTACTCAGTGACTCTGCGCTGTCGTGTATCACGAAGGCCCCCTTGAAGAACATTTACCCGCAGGTCGGAGGCCGAATGCCCATGACTGCTGAAGTGTTCGCCCACAGGAAGGGAACTGTTTTGCCTGGTGATTGTTGAGCGATGTTCATTCATCCGCTGTCGTAGTGTTTGCATGGTCTCCCCAATATACCATGCTTCGGGACATCCTTTCTTGCAACGTATTAACTTGTTCCCATTCTAGGGGATGACAATACACTCGGATTGGGAAGCTAGCAACTGTCCAACATGATGCTACGAGATGACCATCCTTCCCGGTTTCTCGAACTGAACCTATACTTCTGCAGAAGTATGACAGATTTGTGCATGACTTTTATATTTAATGAAGTATTCAATATCTTCAGGCACCACACCTCATGTAGCTATCAGACACCAGAATAGATGTACCAAATTTACTAAGGCCAAATATTATACAGCGTTAGCGAAGTAGCACTGCCCTACGAAAGCTAACTTCAGCCGAAAACATCTTACACTGATAATGAACATGTAATTATGCTTTTATATTAGAGAGAAGTATCAGACAATAAATGCATGGTTATGCGCTTGTGGTTTATAAAACAAAAACAACCTAATCAGGAGAAAACCAACATCATACACCTAGATAAAGGAGATTGTATTAAAAGATACCTCCTGCTGCAGCAACATGAATGCACAAAGCCAAATCTGGCACATCTCTTAATATGCAGAATGAAAGCCCACCAGACCTACTGATGACACAACTGGAAACTAAAAAGGATATGAGAAAAAGATACTGGGATAGGATTGAAAATAATTGCATTTGAAGACCCAAGACAGGCGAGAGGAGCCAAATGTTTTTGTGCTATAACTTCCAGGAGTATACAGATCAATAATGCTGTTTCCACATCAGTTGCTTGCATGAATGAACGTCTGCAACCGTCAAACAAAAGTCAGAACTCCAAGTGCAGGTTAGCTACTGCCACAGCATGAAGTCTAGATTTCAAAGTACGAGCCACCAACCAAACAAAACTGGCATTGTATGATTGAAGATCAAGGCTTGACCCTCCTCAACCTAAGAAACTAAATCCTAGTCAGATATATATCACTTTCCCTTCTTCCACACATTAATCTTTCTTGCTCTAGACACAACCAGATGCAGTGTCAGATACGATAGCAGAAAAAGATGCAATAGTGAAAAACTCATATGAATATAGGACTCAGGAAGAGGATAGTCTGCCCTTTGAGCCCACTCCACCATTTGATAAGATCATGGCTGATCAAGTTGTGGCCTCAACTACACATTCCTGTCTGCTCCCCATAACCCTGGACTCCCTTAACTATTATAGTACACGAGATTGATTTCTACACATTTCCCCACTCAACAGATGCTCCTCTTAGATGTGTCAAATTTAAAATTTGACACATACTGGGGAAAGCTATTCAATTCAGGGAGCCCCTGTCTGCAATAAAGCCAACAAAGATTCAGTCAGCGTAATGTCTAGTTAACAGAATAATGCAAATTCAGAATTCCATTAATATCAAATTCCCAGCCACTTCTGTTTTACTCAAAAATGGTATCTACTCTTGACTGGCATTATGCAAACAGGTTGTAAAAAATTGAATGTTGGACATTTTAATGGTGGTCTCAAGTCTGCAATGCGTGAACTACAAACATGACTTACCCTACAAAGTGCTACTGCCACCTTGTGGAACACAATCACCCAGTTTCGAGTCAAGCAAATGAAAAAGTATTACATAAAAATCAAATACAAGTTAACACCAAAGGAGGGGATAGATAGCACAAGGATATTGTTTATTGCTCACACTTCCTGCATTATTTACTGGTAATATAGTTCCATAATACTACAGTCTCTCCTTCCCAAGACAATTTATAGAGCGTGCAATCGATTCAAAGTACAATAATTGGCAAGTTAAAATCTGGCCTCAATCACAACATGAAGGACTCCAGCTTTACTTTAATATGATAATATTACCACTGCAGTTGTTATATTAGTGCTCACTGCCATCTATCCACACAAGTGAACTTTTAATCAACAGAATGAGTTTTAACATAGCTTAATTAGAATTTCCTAGTTTGGTTATACATGGAGTATTAGTTATCAGTAAATTTTCTAATTATTCAACATGTAGAGATAAGTACTATCATTTAAAATTAAGCATTAAAAAACAGAAAGAAAACAAAACTGGAAAATACTGCCAGAAACTGTGTCATGTTAATCTTCATTACAATTCAAATGTTTAAGCTGGCAAGCTAATTAAAAGATCACATCAAAACGGAAACTTCCTGGGCCAATCTCAGCACCCTCGCCAGGAGTTTTAACCCTAAATTACATAGAAAAATAGGCAGAGAGACAAATGTTGCATTAGTTTTTAAAATCAATTTTTAAAAGGATTAATACAAAATTACCTATGGTAAAACTTTTAGCACATTGGAACAGGTGTGTTCGATGAGACAAACATTTCAGGAATTCTTGAACAACATGCAACAAACCCAATTCAATGACAAATGCAATGACGAAGATATTTTAAAAACAAAACACATTGATCTGCCATTAATAGATTACCTGAACAAAAGTTTACTTCTTCCCAAAACTGTAACGTCAGCTGCAGCACTCGTCTGAAGGACTATAAGGCAGAAAGAAAGTGTGCAGTGAAGTCACAGTATGTACTTACTGGTTTGGTCACTTCCCTGACAAGTGTTAACGCATTACACTCCACACCATATACCTATTTCTTGGATAGCTTCCAAATCAGTTGGATGCCGCACCCATAAGTCAATTTCACTCTTTTATATTCTAGAAACAGACGTTGAAACATAGAAAATATGAGTAGCCCATGTAACCCCTTAGGCCTGCTCTGCCAGGTGCAGTGGCATAGTCATTGGTTGAGTAATTCAGAGACCAAGTGGGGACCTGGAATTCAGTCAAACAAAATCTGGAATTCAAAGTCTAGCGATGACCATAGAACCATCGTCATAAATTTCCATGTGGTTCACGAATGTCCTTCAGCGAAGGAAATTCTGCTATCCTGACCCTGTCTAACCTATGTGACTCCAGACCCACAGCAATGTGGTTGACTCTTAAATGTACTCCAAAATGGTTTAGCAAGTGTCTCTGTTCAGGAGTAATTAAGGATAGGCAATAAATACTGGCCCAGCCAGTGAAGCCCACATTCCACGAATGAATTTTTAAAAAATGATTAACCCTCAATTGTTATGAACTCCACTGATGTTCAATGCAAGAGCATTCCAAATTTCAGAAATGAAGCTTAGAACACTGGTTTGTATTTTTGTGATTTTGGAAAAAGAGAAGAGACAAAACCAAGGAAAAAGAGTCAGTCTTGACCCCAAAAGAGAAAATGCTGGAAAATCTCAGCATATTTGGCAACATCTCTAAGAACAGAAAAGAGTTGACATTGAGTCCAGATGACCCTTTGTCAAAGCAGTCTTGAAACTATTCAAATAAATTATTTATTACACTTTAAAACATACAAAAGCAACAGTAAAGAACATTTACTATTCCAATAATAGCATACGTAAATTACTACCAAATCGAAATCTCTTTTACTAAACTCCAAGAATGCATCGCTCCCAAAATATCCCATAGTTTTTAATAGAGAGCCAAATCCAGCAAACAATTACCACAGAGCCTTTAGCTTAATTTTAGGAAACCTCTTCTAATTTGGAGCTAAACTTTTGGGGCTATAGCACAGAAAGACCTCTTCTGCACAACAGCTTAATTCTCAAAGACAGCTCTGCTTTGCAACTGAACATGCCTAAGATCTAGGTCCCTAGACTTCTAGTTCCCGCTCTCCTTAAAGTTCTGTTTCGCCCACTACTAGGCTAAGCCCTCTGCTATATTTTTAATTCAAATATTTACTTTCCATTTCATTCCAACTTCCTACCATAGTGCCATACCCAATGCTCTCCCCAAACCTTGTCAGAAATCAATTTGCTTAAATATATTCAGTGACTTAGCCTCTGCAACTTCCTGTGATGGAGGGTAGCAAACCTGTGGAATTCTCCAAGTGAAGAAGTTTCTCTACATTGCAGTCTCACCTTGTATTCTGAGATTGTGACTCCCTTGTTCTAGACACTCTTCCCCATCCCCCCTTTCCCCCAGCCAGAAGGGACATCATTCAAGAGTCCAGTCCTGTCAGGATTTTTCCTACATTATGGAGACAGACATGATGCACTGTAACTAAGTTTACAGCCTTCTTTCTAGAAATTTCAATTTCAGATCATAAACTGCGGCTATCCCAAAAAAAAAGTGGTTTGTGATGGTTCTGCTTTTGCCATTTACACCTCCTTTAGATCCATCCATCACATTTCTCAACTTGTCCCATTACCAGCTCCTTTTTCCTTGCACTATTTTTGTCATTTAATCTTTCCTGCCTACCACCCCAAACATTGTGTTCTCTTTCCTCTCCATCCTGCCCACACCGTCCGCCTCATATTTGGTTTAAACTCTTCACATCTCCATCTAACTTTTCCCAGTTTTGATACAAGATCACTTACCCAAAAACTTAATGCTTTCTCTGTCCACAAATGCTACCTAACCTGGGTATTGCTGGTATTTTCTGCTGATTTGAGAGGATGCAGAAAAGATTCAAGAGACAAGGAACTTCAGTTACGTAGATAGATCAGAGAAGTTGAACTGTTCTCCTTGAAGGCATTAAGAGGAGATTCAACAATAGTAGTATTCAAAATCATGGGGAGCCTGGACTGAGTAAATAGGGAGAAACCGTTCAGCTGTACAATGTGCTGAAGACATACCTATCTACAGTTTTGCTCTCCTTACTTTAGGAAGGATATACTGGCACTGGAGGGGATGCAGAGGAGATTCACTAGATTGATTCCAGAGTTGAGAGACTTGAGTAGACTGATATTATACTCATTGGAATTAAGAACGAGGGGAGATCTTATAGAAAGATGCAAGATTATGAAGGGAGTAGAAGCAGGGAGGTTGTTTCCACTGGCAGGTGAAACGAGAACTAGGCAACAAGACCTCAAAATAAAGGGCGGGGGGGGGGGGGGGGGGGTGGGGGGGGGGCAGATTTAGGACTCAGTTGAGGAGGAACTTCACCCCAAGGGTTCTGAATCTGTGGAATTCCCTGCTCAGTGAAGCAGTTGAGGCTCTTAATGTTTTTAAGGCAAGGATTGATACATTTTTGAACAGCAAAGGAATTAAGAGTTATGGTGAGTGTGCAGGTAGGTGGAGCTGAGTCCATGAAAATATCAGCCATGATCTCATTTAACAGCAGAGTAGGCTTGAGGGGCCAGATAGCTGACTGCTGCTCCTAGCTCATATGTTTTTATGCAGTTAGGATTTGAAATGCACGAAGTGCAGAGGATGAAGAGTCAATTAAAAAAAGATATGAAGGAACTGGATCATTAAGCTAAAAAGGATGAATATTTAGGACTGCAGGGAGTAGCATTTGGCAGACTTGCTCCTTCAGAAAGCCGGTGCACACATTCATGACATGCCAAATGGTCTTCTGCTCTATAACCAAACGATTCCACAATTTATAGATAACACTTTCCCAATACCCATCTCACATCAAGTATTAAGCAAGATGACTGTTGCAGATTTCATACCACTCCCTACACAGACCAACTTCTCCCCAAAACACAAATAGAACTGGCTCAGCAGCCAGAATATTTCAAGCCTGCTCGTCGTACTGGTTTCCTCCTTCCTGAGCTACATTTTCTCGGCTCTTTTCCTCACCCTCTTTTGATTTAACAGTTTCAGATTTTTTTTTTACCAATTGTTAGATCTCATGAGATACAGGGGAAGATGGCAGGTTGGATTCACAATTGGCTCACGACAGGAGACAAAAAGGTAATGGTCAATGGCTATTCTTGCAAATGAAAAAACCATTTCCAGTGGCTTTCCACAGGACTTACTGTTAGGCCCTTGCTATTTGCTGTATATAATAAAATGATTCAGAGTTAAACGTGGGTGATATTATTGGGAAAACTGCAGATGATATAAAAATTAGCCGTGAGTTGATATCATTCTGAAGTTGACAGCTACGATTTGGTTAAGCTGACAGAGAAGTGGCAAACAGAATTCAACTGGGAAGAGTGTGAGAGGTTATGCATGTGGGTGAGCAAGCAAAGCAAAGGAATATTTAACAAACAGCAAAGAAATTGAAAGAAGTTGAGGAAGGAAGTGAGACCTTTTGAGTGCATGTCCACAGACCTCTGAAGGTGACAGGACAAGTGGATAAGAAAGCACATAGAATGCTTTCTTTTATTGGGGTAGGTATTGAATACAAAAGCAGGGATGTAATGATGGAATGGTACAAAATGCTATTTAGGCCACAGCTCAAGTTTGATAATAAAGGTCTGCTCACCACATTACAGGAAGGACATGATTGCTCTGGCAAGGATGCAGAGGAGATTTACAAGAATGTTGCCAGAGCTTGAAAATTTACCGTGAGAAAAGACTGATAGGCTAGGGTCATTTTCCTTAGAATAGAGGCGAAGGGGAGATGGAATTGAGGTGTACAAAATTATGAAGGGTCTAGATTTAAAATGATTGATCAAAGGATTAGAGGGGACATGAGGAAAAGTCTTTTCACCCAGAGTGTGTGGTGGGCACCTGGAATTCACTGCCTAAGTTGGTGGTTGAGACTGAAGTGCTCAACTCATTGAAAAAGGAACCTAGATCTGTACCTTAAGTGATGCAAGGAAAATGGAACTAAAATGAGCAGCTAGTTTATATCTTCTTTTGGTCAGCACAGGCACAGTAGGCCAAATTGCTGCTTCTGCACCAAAACTTTGGTTCGTCTGGTTCCACAGACCCATTATATCTCCATCCATCTTCCTTGGACAACTGTCCAATCATTCTGGTTCAGCTTTTGGTTAACTCGTTGACCTGCTACACCGTTTGAGATCAACTATATTATTGCGGCCCTTGGGTAACATGTATACCGAGCAAAGATGGCAGATTTCTTTCATTAGTGAAAAACAAATTTGTTTTTGAAATGACAAACAACAATTCCATGGTCATTAAATTTCAATTCCAGAATTATATTCAATTGGAATCCAGGTCCAGGAGCAGTGCCCTCAGTGACTTGTCCAGTTACATTAACATTATGCCACAGCTTTCCTATCCTCTGACTAGTTGAGCAAGTTCTTTCTTTCAAGAACTTCTCAATTCTACTCACTTCCTTCAAATAAAAATATTGCCGTGGGAACTCACGAGTTCCAGCTATTCCTATCTTATTGTAGAGATGTGGAATGCTGTTCCAATCCTACATAAAAACATCCTCCCTGGCCACTTCCTGTTATGTTAACAGCTATGTTGCTACTGCTTCCGACTCTCATCTCAATCTTTATAACAACTACGTTTCACATTTCCACCCATCCCTCACTGTCATCTGATCCATTAACTCATCATTCTACTCTTCCCCCAGTTGTTCCACTTCCAGTGAATAGATTCTGAATATTTTACTTTCTGCTGACAAGCTTCCAAAGTATCTCTTCTCTTGAGCTAGAAGTGATGCATCCCCCTGCTCCCCCAATAACAGGAGTCAACAGAACCCAGAACCTGATCTCACCAATACCTTCTCTTCCCTCACCTTCCCCTCATTTTCAGCCTTTCTTGCCTCTCATTTTTTCAAGATGATCCAACTACCAGTAAATCTTCTTCCTCTTTGCTTTGAGACAAATTCCTCCAGATACATTTCTTCACCCTTCTTTCGCCCCTACTTCCTCCTGTGCACACAAAATAGTTGGTCGTTTACCTCCATCATACCACTGTCCAAGACACCTTCTGTACAAGACAATTTACATGTACTTTTAAAATTATACTTTATTAGCTGCTCAAAGTATTGCATCTCCTATGTTGAAGAGAACAACAGCATTTTCAAGCAACCACTCGGTCAAACGCCCGTCTGTACATCTGACCTGGACATTCCTGTGGTGCCCTACTTTAACTCTCCCTCCTATTGCCTCTCTGACCTCTTGGCCTATGTTATTCCAAATAAGCTTAAGAGCCAAAAATATTTTCTTGGACATTGGGTTGTCTGGAGATCACCAAAGGCATGAGAAGGATAAACAATGACTAGCATTCATAGTGCCTTTCACATCAAGACGTCCAAAGCACCTTGCAGCCATGACTTGAGTTTTAATTATGCTCCTGTGGAACACTTTGGAACATTTTACTACTTAAATGCAAACCTTTCTTACGCATCCTTGTCTGAACACCCCAGTAAATTCAGACAGTACTCTTATTGGGAGTGCAGCTTTTTCCTTTTCTTTTTGGGGAGAAATACACCTAGCATGCATTTCAAGTGCGTGTGTTTTGGACACCAGCAACTTTATGCCTTTATCCTGCCTTATCATAAGGTATTGTTTCCAGTTTTCTATTCAGTAATTTAGATCATCCAATCCATCAACTCCCTCTTTCTGGTTTGAGTATATGTTTCCGTGGCCATCTCTCCCCCTCCCCAAAACCCTATAATCATTCTGCCCCCTGACCTAATTTTCATTCTGGCAAAGAGCTACACCCCAAACTGACATTTCGTAAAGTTACAAGTATTGACTCATCTGTGCACGTGTAATGTTTTCAGATTCAAAGTCAATAGTATTTACACACTTTTTAAAAAAAAAGACATTTCACTAGCTACTGACCAACAGGGAATTTCCAGATTGCTCAGAGGCAATACCCAACTCTAGGAATTTGGTGCTTACATCAAGCTGGAAGTCGACAAGATTATTTGCACTTGGTGCTGGAATGTTCTGTGATATCTCTATGAGAAGTCAAATACTGTTTCTGTCACCTAAACTAGTGCTTCCCAAACTGCGGGTTGCAAGCGCAGAGGTCGCAATGGAGCTTCAACTGGAGTGTTAATAGCTGCAAAGCCCCTTTAATTCCTTGCTTTTTAACCAAGTTCATCATTTGACTTTTAATGTGGGAGTCACAGCAATTTAAGCCTCAAAACTGGGAAAACATTTGGGAAAAACAGACTGTCCACGTTTATCCTGAAACTCCTTGATCCTAGTGGACTGTGTACAAAGGGGTCACATGATTGTTTTATGGAGCCATAAAACAAACCGTGCACAGAAAACAGTGTTTAAAAGTCAGTTTTGCTTTAAAGGAGGACAACCAACTGCTTGTGAAAATAAGATATTAGCCTTTTTTTTTGCAGCCCAGTGCCAGTTCATAACTGGAAGTGAATAAGCTGCTCCCAAGTTACTCTACATGCTAGAACAGTACCTGCAGATGTTCCTTGCTCCTGCCTAAAAACCAAAGCAAATCATAACCTGGATGCCATTTGAAGAACTCCCATGATCTTCCCTTTGAACCACTTACTTTAAACTTCCCCCAGTTTATCTGGCGTGAGAGAGAAAAAACAGATAGCATAGAGTATGAAATCTGTCTAAGAAGCTTTGGCCTATTTGACAAGACTGGTTTTATGATAAGTAAGTTTGTTGTTTATTGAAAAGGCAACTAGCTAAAGTCTATTTTATTCTGTGCAACAGTAACAAAGATAAACAATTAGCCATTTTGGTGAGGGAATCAAACTTAAAAAAATAGTGTGGAGTAGTGGAGTTAGTCAAACAACACATTTCTCATGTACTGAGTGCAACAGTGTTCCCAGTTCAAATAGAATACAAGTTCCAAAATTAAAAACATCCATCTTCCAGGTGACTGTATTTCCAAAGTAATTCATTAACAGCAACACACTTCAGGGATTCCTGACATGACGACAAGCTCTTCGCCCCCAAGTAACACTCAGACTAACATTCCCTATCACGATTTTTAAAATTTCAATTTTCTCCCTTCTTCTCAAATGGCACCAACTCGTACAGGATTATGCGCAGTTCAGTGAACACTGACAGCCAACAATATTTTGCCCTAGTAACCACTTGGACATAAGATGGTCGATGCAGTTAATTGAGATCAGTGTTGTTAATCCATTTTTTTTGCTCCCTAAACAGGGTCTTGTGGACTTGAGCATAAAACACTATGCTAGCCTGCTCAGTCTGTCAATCATTAACCCAGCAGTGGGGACATTATACTTGTGTTGCCAATGGCACCTTGCCATGGCCTTGCAAAATGAATGTATAAAAATAGAATAAAACTCATTACTCCATATATAGTTATCATAAAATTTTTATAGTTACTATTGTAAAACAGTTCCCCTGCCTCTCCCTTCAAAATCATTACCATCTCTTGAAAAATATCCACTATTGCAATCTTCACCTCAAAACCCCGACACCATATAGCTGTTCATAGATACTATATCACAAAGTAGTATTTTTTTCATTAATATGCATTGTTGAACTCCTTATCTAACATCGTCATTATTTTGGGGTTTAGGAGCTTGTAATGCCCAGACAGGGTATTGTTGGAAGGATTGTGGTTGGGATATAAAGACGACAATTTTTGGAGTTGCACATTTGCAAGTACACGTTCAAGAACAGCTGCATTTCTGAGAGCTCTGGTGCCACTCAGGCTGTAATACAAGCTGTGTAAGCATAACGACACAAAATATTTACCTATTCCAGGAGCAAGAACTCCACATTACGACTCTGGAACATTTCTCATTAAACATTATTGACAAAATGCTGGGAAATATTAAGAAAGCCGTTGACAAAAGATGGAGATGGAATGGAGCAGATTACTGAACATGCAGACTTAGTAAAAGAGCAGGCTCTCGATCCGGCACTCTCGAAGCATAATAATTGACTGCTAATGCTAAAGATCATTCATGATAAACTCAGTCTATTAGCAATAAATATCAGAGCTCATGCTATAGAGCTGCAGAATACTGGTAAAAGGCTTTTGATGAAGCAGAGGAGAGAATTAAATGCAACTTCCTTGGTTGAACCTGCTTAGAATCCTTGGGAAAGCAGTTGAGTGGCATGTCAAAATTCCCCGACGATCTGGAGAACCAAGGCCAGAGAAAAAACGCCCAGATTGTCAAAAGGACTCGAGGGTAAGCTCCTTGTTAAATTCTTTGAGAGCTGGCTGCTGTGTTTCCTTAATTTATAAAGTCATATCCTGTCATGGAGGCCTAGGGACAATGAACCTAGCCTGTACTAATGTATTTACATACTTCAAGGATTGCCAGAGTATTGGAGGCAGCTAAGGTTAATGGGGCCTTGCTCAATGATGCAGCAAAGGTCTCTTTCTTTCAAGATTTCCCAGGAGCAACAGAGGCACAAGTAGTTAGAAGACAACCGAAAGCCAATTTACTCCAACTATGTCCTGCTAAACAGAAATGACATTTGACACTAAAGACGTTCTGACAATCTGGCTGAACAAGCCACTAGCTTTCAGAGCACTGCTCCATCAGGTGAGTGGGATTTCAGTTCACAAACAGGATACGTAAAGACCGTTTATATTTATATGCCCTGTTTGCAAATTGAAATCCCACTCACCTGATGAAGGAGCAGTACTCCAAAAGCTAGTGGTTTGTGCTACCAAATGTGCCTGTTGGACTTTAACCTGGTGCTGTCAGATTTCTAATCTGGCTGAAGCCATGGTTTTTGTGAACTCCATGGAAGGCAATAATTTGGAGTAGCAGGCTGCAGTTCACTGTCAAATTCAGACTCTATCCACAGTCATTATAATTCCTTCCTGATTCTGTATTGGCATTTATCATTTTTACAGGAGTTAGCTAGTAATTGAGCACTACAGTAAGTCCTAATCCTCAAGATTGGCAGGAACTACTTCAGCGGCTCCTTCTAGTTGAGGAACACGCTGTGCAGATTGTATAATGCTGGGACTGTATAAAAATATCCTTCTTCCTTTTTCTTCTGTATGCTTATAACAGTGGTATATGTTGTATGGGTTTCCTTTGCTCAGATCATGACAACCAAGAGTAGCACCACTGCTGAGAGGTGGATGAATGGCTCAATTCTTGATAAGAGGAGTTAAAATGCAGAAGGAGCATTCTGTACTCAACTTTTTGATGGCATATCTTGTCTCTTTTTTGGATAAGACAAACACTTTGGTGTCATTATGAAGGTTTTAGGTATAGTCCTACAGGACCTCACATTTGGTGAGGGAAAACCCCCTTAGAACTAATGGTTTGGTTCACTTTGTATCATTCTGGGGTTGATGCATGCCCAGGTGAGGTGGAAAATCTGTGTCAGGCAAGCCATATTCTGTGTGTTAATACCCTATACTCTGGTGGAATAAGCAATGGCAGTACATACATGCATGCTTTCCTTTGGCTTTAAAAGGAGGGCAGGGAGAGAATAGCTTTTCTCTTAAGGCATCTTAAAAACACCCTCGGCCAATTACTAGACACTATAAAGTTAGACGTCAAAACACCATTATGATTCAAGATCCCACTTCTGCAGTTTACTTCAAGTTGCTTGCAACTTCAATTCATTTCCTCGGACCATCGGAGAATGCATTTACAGCAAGTGTCAAAATATAACGACATTTGAATGAGAGATACAGTTGGGATGTGGGGCCACGACATTACCCAGGGACAGATTAGGAAAATATGCTTTATCATAAAGAAAATCAAAATTTCTATTAATAGATCTAACGAAGGTTAAACAAAGAGGCTACAACCTCTATAATATGCAGAATGAAGGGCTATTCTCGGTCCCAAGTCTGGCGTCCTTGGAAATAGAAGGTTCTGTACACTGTATTGTTATGTTTAAATGATCCTTGTACACTAGTTCATTACAAAGAAAAATGCAACAGTTGAGCCAGAAGATACAAGTTACCAATGGGGCTAACAGGTGGTTAGCAAGTTGCATAACAAAACTCAATCAAGCAATTCAAAGCATGGGTGTCACTGAACTACTGTCTTCTCATGTTGACAATATTACTGCTGGTGAATAGTGATGCTAGTGACCCAGGTAGGGAAAAGAAACAAACAGAGAAAGAATAAACCAAAAATTGGAAAGGGAATGGAGAAAGAAAAACGAGAACAAAAATACAATGAACACGGAAACAATTTTCAGGATGCATTACAGAAGTAAGAACTTTTTTTGGTCCTGTCAGCATAACATTCATCCCAATGTGTCTCAATCAGGCCAGCACAGAGCTGCCTCATTGACTTCGTGATGTCAGGAAACAGGCAGTCCATGTTTGTAGATTAGAAGTCAGGTTTGGCTTCAAGTTGAATTTTCTGTTCCTGTATTTGAAAGGGTTAATGACTTCAGTTTGGTTTGATGCCTCCATGGCAAAGAAGGTATATGACTTGAAAACCAACAGAGGTTAAAAGAGAAACTAGGTTGTCGCTTAGGAATCAGGGGCCAACCTAGGACAGAAAGAAGCTTTTGAGTTAGTTTTTAAACTGGACAGGATAAGGGAGTTGCAGGGAGTAGACATCTTTAAAGAACGAAAAGAAAGTCCAAGAATCAGGGAGTTGGCGAGTAGATTTCAGGAAGACAATCAAGTTAAAAGAAACAGCTGTAAGAACCAGATTTACAATCAGCTAGGTGAAAAGCCAAATGTCAGGTAAATCAAAAATTTGGTGATATCTTAATAGTCTGAAACGGTACTGTTCTGTTGCCTTGGCTGGGTACTTGAGATTTGTGTGGAAGCTTGAACTCATGTGGCAATCCAAGGAATACTGAAAGTAGAGACTGAAATCCTGGAAGTGGATTCTTGGTGAAGGCATCCGAGACAGTGTTGTTTGGGAGAGGATTCCAAGGCAAGTTTTTCAAGTGGAGTTTGGAAACCCTGACGCGGAAGTCAGGGTTCCAGACAGACCAGTTGGTTCATCTGGGGGATTTAATGAGAAACCCACAGGAGTTGAATTGTGTAGCAAAGACCATTTAGTTTCAGAGTGTGTGGTGTATCTGACCACAGTTAGCCTTTTGGTTTACATGGGCTACTGTGTACTTACTGAAAACATAAGAGTATAAGATAGATTTTATACTTGGTTTTAAGCTTACAAATCTTATGTACAACTATTGAGAGAGATGGGGTGAAGGTGTACAATATTTAATCTTATTTACTAAAGGTGTGTTAATAGTTAAGCAGTTCTGTAACTTTGTTCATTCATGTCGTAAACAAAATTAAGAGTTAAGATCTATCAAGCCAGGGTTCTGCTCTGGGACCTGATTATCCAGCAGTATCGATGAGTATAGTGACAGAGCACCCCATGAAAAAGATTCTAATATTTCAATGGCAGAATAATCAGCTAAACTGGATGTGGAATCACAAGGCTGCTAGCAATTATGAGACCATTTCTCAGCATGAGTTAGTACCTTCAAGGGTAGAACTTGGGGCAGACGGGCAGAGAAAGAACGAGAACCTAGAAAAATAAACCTATTGTTCTTAGAGTTAGTTGCTCAAAGGAAGCTCCTTGCTGATTAGTTGGTGAACTATAGCAAATAATTGCCATGATTTTTAATTACAGGTAGGGAGAGGAGACAGGCCAAGTCTACCTCAGCTGGAATGGAGGATCAAATCCTACACTGCTCATGCTAATCTGATCCACACACTAGTCGTCTAGCCACCTGTGCTATTATTCAGCTGTAAATCTTTCCATTCCTAGCTATCCTTGCAGCTTATTAAATGTTTCAAATCTGTATTCATGCCCAAATTCTACATGGAAGTAAAAAGAGACCACCCAAAGTCATTTCACAAGTTTGTTATCCTCTGGCTGCAAGCATCTCATTTGCCTGGACTACATCCTGTATTGGGATAAATACAGTTTTACCAAATATAGCAAAACATGTAGCTTAATTTTTATTTTTGTAATTCATGACAATTTTATAACAATTCAAAATGCATGTTAAAACCATCTAGTTTTAGATGCACACTATGTAGTGTGCACTTGCAGATTAGATAGCAAGTGCACACATTAAACAAACTAACACAGTGACCTTCCCACCCCTCCAATTTAGTTAGCAATTTTATGTTTAAAACCTCCCTACATTAGTTCATCCATATTGAAGAGATTCCACATCGTGAGCAAAGTGGAGAAAGGATATCTTCAAAGCATAGCTGTTAAACAATATTTCTAGAACTCTCACATTTTGAGGACAGTGGTCCAAAAAAAAAGTTAATGGGGAAAAAGAAAACTTGAGTAACTTTGCTCAGCCATGGGTTTAGTCAGTAGCACAAAGTTTAAGTCTGTTTATTTATTCATGTCACAAGGAGGCTTACATTAACACTGCAATGAACTTACTGCAAAAATGCCCCAGTTGCCACACTCTGGCACCTGTTGAAGTACACCGAGGGAGAATCTAGCACAGCCAATGCACCTAACCAGCACATCTTTCAGACTATGAGGGGACTGGAGCATCCAGAGGAAACCCACGCAAACACAGCAAGAATGTAGACTCCACACAAATGGTGACCCAAGCCAGAAATCTCACCTTGGGTCCCTGGTGCTAAGGTAGCAGTATATCCACTATATCACCATGAGTCAGACGGTTACTGGTTCAAGTTCCGCTCAAGATGAGTGCAAAAATCGAGACTGAAATCACACTATTCATCAGTGAAGAGTGCTGCACTAGAGATGTAGTTTTTCAGATGAAACATTAAATTGAGATCTTGTTTTCTCAAACATGAATATAAAAAATAAAAAGGTAGTATTAGAACAAAGGAGCTATCTTATACCCAGTGTCCTGGCTGATATTATTCTCTCAAATTGTCATTAAAACAGATCAGGTCATTATCACAAATGGGGTATTCGGAGTTTACTGAACACAAACGGTACTTCTGACATTAGTGAATACATTTTAAAAGTTGACAGTAAAGTGTTTTGGAACAAAGTACATGAAAATACTACATAAATGTAAGCTTTCTTTCTTATACCCCATCACAATGGCTGATGTGTTCATTGGATACAATAAGGTGCATACACAATATCATTAAACGCTGGTTTAAAAAAAACTCAGTGACCATGGAAAGAGACTGAAATTGGGCACGATGGAAAACAGCACACACCCTGACTCACTGCTCAAATTAAAAACTTGCGTATTACTCCAGTTTTCCCCCTTTGGGAAAGAAACAGGGAATGCTTGCAGGTAGGAGAATGGAAAAGGAAAAATTAAAATGTTATAACTGCATCAGATGCTACCTCCTCATGAAACTCCTAAACAAGTTACAGAAGCACATCTCAGATGCAACACAAAGGAAATTAGGAACAGGTTACCAGTTCCATTGATATCAAAGTGAAAAACTGAAGAATCATCCAAGCACAGACAAGAGCTAACCACAATAACATGGGTCATCCCACATCCAGATATCAGGCAGGAAGTAGTAAAGTGAATGCGGCTAAATAATACCTTGGGAAATTACATTAAAAGGCACCCTACGAATGCAAACTGTTGTTGAGATCATTCAGAAGTATGTGTTGGAGAAGGGGAAGAAGGAAATATGGCATAAAGGGTGGTGGGTGGGGGGTTAAAAAAAAGACTTCTGCTTGAAAGAACATATCTTGATTGTTATTTGACCTCTTCCAATTGAATCTGTCACACAATGGGTTTTCTGAAGAGTTGTTCACAGGAGGTGTTTTGCTTTGTTCAGCATTTGTTGGACATTACCATCTGCCCTCAAGATGGAGCTGAGCCCCTTCTAGAACCACTGCAGTCTATATGGCATACCCACAATATTGGTAGCATTGTAAGAATGGTGATATAATTCCAAGTCAAGGTGGTGTGTGTTTGGAGGGGAACTTGTAGGTGGTGGCATTGCTTGTCCTTCCAGATGATAGGAGTCTGCAGGTTTGGAAGGTACTGTAAAGGGAGGCTTGCAAGCTGCTGCAACGTACCTTGTACATAGTACATAAATATTGGCAGATGATGGCAGCATTAAGATGGTGGATGTGATGCCAATTAAGCAGGCTTTATCCTGAACAGTGTTGAGCTTTTGAGTTATGTTGAAGCTGCACTCATCCTGCCCAAGTGGGGAATATTCCATTACACTCCTCACTTATGCCTAGTTTCTGTTCAGCTCAAATGAACTCCTCAGACGCATACAGCACGGAAACAGGCTGTTAGTCCCATCATGCCAATATTGGCAATTTATGTTTGAAATGTTTCAACCAAAACAGCAAGATAATTTTGTGTAGGCTTGTCCATAACAGCCATGTATTAATTTTAAAAATAGTTTTCAGGTACTTTTTTGACAATGCAGTAGCATAACCCAACTGCAAATGGGACTTCGCAATGCTTCTAAAGAAAGTACAAGATAATTGTAATTGCTGCATACACTGCATTACACAGGTCAGTTATTGTTGCAAATAGGTACGGATTTTACACAAGTACAGCAGTTACCGAAATTAGTCTTAAAAACACAGGATGGGAAGAAAATATGGTTAAAAGGCCGAGGATAAGCACATTTCCCACTTGAAAAATAAATGGCAAATTAAAATTTATAACCCAAGGGTCAAAAGCCTCCCTTGAAGGAGCTGTGTGGCATAAGGTTGTTACAACAGCATGTAACAATGAAATGGTTTCACAAGTAACAAACCTAATTTAAAGTTAAAAGCATGTTTCAATAGACCCATTAGGTGCATTTTAGGTTCTGTTTGGCTTCTAAAACTAGTTGCCCGATATTTGAAGAAAAAATGCCCACTTGTCCTCAAAGTGGTATCAGCCAAGAGGATTCACTTAAGTATATTCTTACCCTGCACTGGCATACTGAAATCAGTTTTAGAATAGATTGTGAGTTGGACGGTATGATGATACAGTGGTTAGCACTGCTGCCTCAGTGCCAGGGACTTGGGTTCTATTCCCAACTCGAGTCACTGTCTGTGTGGGTTTCCTCCCAGTCCAAAAGGCATACTGGTCAGTGTCACTAACAAACGTAAACATTTTCACTTCCATCTTGGGCGAGTTTGTAATTTTGCATCTGGATTAACAAAAAGCTTTCGTACACCCACTCACTTGTGATACTATCTCCCTGCAAAAATAAATTATGTATATTTACCAGCTTGAAAAGTCAGGCAATGCCCTGCCCAAGGACTGCTGCCAAAACCACCCAGCAAAAATTTGCTGCAAGATGCACGAGTTCATTTGAATGGATTGCTCCTTCAATTTTATTCTTCCCATAAACTGGTGCAGAATGAATTTTTCCCAACACAAAATGTAAGAATACAAACAAAAGTTAGACAACTTTTAACCAAACAGAATAAGGTTTAGAATTGTCGAACTTTGCCCATTAATGTAGTGTTAATCAGAAGCTACAATAGCCAACTAGCTTTATCAGTTACTCTTATCTATAGTACATACACACCTTAAAATTGCAACACAATAAAACATTCACTCCAATGTCCCAAAACTGAAGTTTGTTCCCTCATGCAAACTTTAGCAGAACATTATGGGGACAGAAATCTCTTGTCCAAATTAATATTCTGGAATTTCACCTTAACCATTGAAGGGAGAAAATAAAGCGCACAAATATTTTGCCACAAATTCCAAGGTGGTTTTCTCAATTTGAAAACAAAGGTCAATTTGCAGTCATTTAACAACAAGAGTTCAATGTGCTCTCTCTTTCGGTTTTGAACAAGATTGGAGGAAGCAATTGCATCTATACAACTTAATTCACAGCTTCACGATGTTCCAAAGCATTTCACCAAGGCAACTATCCAACAGCAACAACAGTTCACAAGGTGATGGACCAATTCTAATCAACAAGACTAGAGGAACAGAACAAAGTGTCAGCCAGTGCTGTTGTTCCCTTAAGGCTGAGTATCTGCACAGTCGCCAAGGATGCTTGGGCAGCAGCAAAAGGAGATCTTCAACGATCTCTCCAGTCATTGCCCACAGGAATTTGAAACAAATAGCATACCAAAAGCCCACAAGGGACAGGAAATTAAATTCCTAAACGTAGCCAGAGTTTCTTTCTACAGAATTAAAAAGAGCAATTGAGACACCATTTAAAAGTTGACAGACAATGCAAAATACGTTTGAAAAATACAAGGAAGGACACTTGCCTGATGGACATGAGACTACAGTAAATGTATCAGTTTGCGACTACGACCAGCCGCCTATAAAAGGCACTGCTTTATGGACTTCCATCCAATCACCGACCAATTTCAAAATCCTGAACCCTCCTCCGTCAAATGAAAATTACATAGAAGAGTATAGAATTGTTATACAAGTCTCAACATAACACAAAGCACAGTCAAGCTATCCAATTTGGTTGAAGATAGGTGCAGGAGGCATTACTTCATCCAACTTCAAATTGATGAAGATACCGAGAGGCAGTATTTATGAACATCTGGAGAGGTATAATATGATTAATAGTCAGCATGGCTTTTTCAAAGGCAGATCATGCCTTACAAGCCTGATTGTGTTTAGTCACATCTTCAAAAAATTCATTGAAGGAGGAACAACAGAAGATGTAGTATACATGGACTTGAGCAAGGCATTTGATAAGGTGCCCCATGCAACATTTATTGAGAAAGTGAGGGGGCACAGGATCCAAGGAGGCATTGCTTTGTGGATCCAGAACTGGCTTGCCCACAGAAGGCAAAGAGTGGTTGTAGATGGATCTTGTTCTGTATGGAAGTCGGTCACCATTGGAGGAGTGCCCCAGGGATCTGTTCTGAGACCCTTGCTCTTTGTGATTTTTATAAATGACCTTGATGACAAAGTGGAGGGATGGGTTAGTAAGTTTGCTAATGACACAAAGATTGGAAGTGTGGATAGTTTGGAGGACGTCAGAAGTTGCAGCAAGACATTGATAGGATGCAAGACTGGCCGGAGAAGTGGCAGATGGGAGTTCAACCCAGATAAGTGTGTGGTGGTTCATTTTTGCAGGTCAAGTAAGATGACAGATCATAATGTTAAGGGTAAGACTTTTGGCAGCATGGAAGATCAGAAGGATCTGGGGTCTGAGTTCATAGGACACTCAGAGCAGCTGCACAGGTTGAAGCTGTGGTTAAGGCAGTGTATATTGTACTGGCTTTCATCAATCAAGGAATTGTGTTTGAGTTGTGAAATACCGTTGCAGCTATATAGGATCCTGGTCAGACCACACTTGGAATACTATGCTCAGTTCTGATCATCTCATTACAGAAAGGACATGGAAGCCATAGAAAAGGGTGCAAAGGAGATTTACAAAGGATGTTATCTGGATTAGGGAGCATGCCTCATGAGGCTAGGTTGAGGGAGCTTGGCCTTTTCTCCTTGGAGAGACAAAGGATGAGGGGTGACCTGAGAGGTGCATAAGATGTTGAGGGGTACTGATTGAGTGGATAGTCAGAGGCTTTTTTGCAGGGCTGAAATGGTTGCCATAAGAGGACACAGGTATAAGGTGCTAAGAGTAAGTATAGATGAGATGTCAGGGGTAAGTTCTTCACTCAGTGGTGGGTGCGTGGAATCAACTGCCAGCAACAGTGATAGAGGCAGATTCGCTAGGGTCTTTTAAGTAACTTTTGGAATGTATTAAGACAGAGGGTTATCAGTAAGCCAAGTAATCTCTGAAGGTAGGGACACGTTCGGCACAACTTTGTAGGCTGAAGGGCCTGTATTGTGCTGTAGTTTTTCTATGTTATACAAGGGACTAAACCAGAGATCCAATATATATTTGCTCTCAGGATGTTGGCAAAGCAAGCATCAATTCCCATCTCTCAATGCACAGGAATGTGTCAACAAACCTTTTCAGAACAGCTCTAATCTTTTTAGTGATATCCCTACAATTGAGCTATCATTGTCTGTTGGATAAATTTACTGAGCCATCAGGAGAACACTAGCAATTTTCTGGTGTACATCAGAGCCATAAAAAGTTTGTACACGAATTTACACAAAACTGTAATGTACATCAAAATATCAAATACTAAAAGCATTGAGAAGCGTATGATAGGTCGAAGCAGCTGGGAACGGAGACAGCGTTGGAGGTGTACAGAGAGAGTAGGAGGGAGCTCAAACGGAGAGTTAGAAGGGCAAAAGGGGGCATGAAATGGTTTTGGTGGATAGGATTAAAGAAAATCGAAAGGCTTTTTACTATGTTAGGAATAAAAGGGTGGTTAGAGGAAAAAAAACGGACCTCTTTAGGGACAGAGGAGGGGAACTGTGCTTAGAGCCCGAGGGAATGGCGGAGATCCTGAATGAATACTTTGCGTCGGCATTCATGAAGGAGAGGGGCTTGTTGACAGCTCCTGTCTGAGGGAGCTGTGGACCTATTGAGGGAAATACCCATACCGAGGGAGGAAGTGTTAGAGCTTCTAGGTAGCATTAAAACTGAAATCTCTGGGGCCTGATGGCATTTATCCCAGGCTGCTTAGGGAAGCGCGAGGTGAAACTGCTGGGCCTCTGACGCAAATCTTTCTCTCTTCTTTAGACACAGGTGAGGTCCCAGAGGGCTGGAGAATAGTTAATGTTGTACCCTTGTTTAAAAAGGATAGTAGGGATAGCTCTGGGAATTATAGGCCGGTGAGTTTGACGTCAGTGGTAGGGAAGCTGTTGGAGGGGATTCTTAGAAACAGGATGTATAGACACTTAGAGCGTTGCGATCTGATTAGGGATACGCAGCATGGCTTTAAGGGGATGTCGTGCCTTATGAATTTGGTAGAATTTTTTTTGAGGAGGTGACGAAAACGGTCAATGAAGGGCGAGCCATTGATGTCGTCTACGTGGATTTTAGTAAGGTGTTTGACAAAGTCCCTCATGGGAGGTTAGTTGAAAAAGGTCAAGGCTCATGAGATACAAGGACAGGTAGCTAGATGGATAAGTGACTGGCTTAGTAATAGGAGACAGAGTAATAGTGGAAGGGTGTTTTTCTAGCTGGAGGTCGGTCACTAGTGGTGTGCCGCAGGGCTCAGGACTGGGACCTCTTCTATTTGTATTTTATATAAATGACTTGGAAGAGGGAGTAAGTGGAGTGATCAGCAAGTTTGCAGACGATACAAAGATGGCTGGACTTGCGGATAGTGAGGAGCATTGTCAGGCGATGCAGCAGGACATAGACAGGCTGGTAGCTTGGGTAGATAGATGGCAGATGGAATTCAATCCTGACAAATGTGAGGTGATGCATTTTCGGAAGAAAGAATGTAGGGGGGGGAACGTATATGATGAAGGGTAGACCTATTAAGAATATAGAAACACAGAGGGACCTGGGGGTGCAGGTGAACAAGTCTCTGAAGGTGGGAGAGCAAGTGGAGAAGGTTGTGAAGAAAGCATATGGTATGCTAGCCTTTATAGGAAGGGGTATAGAGTACAAGAGCTGGCCTTTAATGTTGTAGTTGTATAAAACGTTGGTTAGACCTCATTTGGTCACCCTACTACTGGAAGGACATGGAGACTCTGGAGAGAGTGCAGAGGAGGTTTACCAGGATGCTGCCTGGTATGGAAGGTCTGAGTTACGAGGAGAGTTTAGGCAATTTGGGGCTGTTTTCCTTAGAAAGACAGAGACTTAGAGGAGATCTAATAGAGGTGTACAAGATTATGAGGAGTATAGATAGAGTAAACAGGGTTAAGCTTTTTCCTAGGATGGACTCGAATAGCACGAGGGGTCACAGGCTTAGGGTGAGGGGGATAAGGTATAATTTGGATGCTAGAGGGAATTTTTGTTTTTTTTTTTACTACACAGAGGGTGGTGGGGGTATGGAATGCGCTGCCAAGTGGTGGAGGCAGGTACTCTGGAGTTATTTAAGAAATACTTAGATGGGCACAGGAACAGAATGGGAATGGAAGGGTATAGAAAACTGATTTAAAATAGGGATCATGAGCCTTGGTAGCCCCTGGGAAGTGTGTAAATAGATGATATTGTTTTTATCCTACAGGTGCTTCGGTCCACCTTGTTGTCTAAGAAGGGGCATACACGCAATGGGTCGAGAGAGGGCTGCTCTTGGATTTTTTTTTGAGAGTATCCTAGTGCTTCACGTCGTTATAGTGTACGCTTGACTTGGACCATTTGATGGGCAACACAACAGCTCAGTGACTATCACTGTGCTGTGCCGATACATGGATTTGGGCCTGTGTCTGTGGGAGTTTGCGCATTCTCCCTGTGCTTGCGTGGGTTTTCTCCGGGTGGTCCGGTTTCGTCCCACATCCCAAAAATGTGCTCTTAGGCTGATTGGGAGAACAAATTCTCCCTAAATTGTCTCAAATTTGGTTTTTAAGTCAGATCTATAAACATGGACAGGGATCACAGGTAGAGGTGGGAACATCAGGGTGGTGGCGTGGGCTCGTTTGGCCAAACAGCCTGTTTCCCGCGCTGTTTTGTTCTTTGTAATATCCTATGAGAAAGAGTTATAAAGCAATATTGCTTGCGAATTGTGTGTTTATTTGGTTATAAATATAGCCACAAAGTATCAGATCATGTTACTAACAGCCAATGCAACGTGCCTGTCTAGTTTGCTAAGGCTTCCTGTAAAAAGCTAGTGTTAATGTTTTAAATTTAAAAAGAAAGCAGTTCTCTACAACATACTATGAATTGGACATTTGTCAAATAGGTTTCATAGAGTACCAAAAGAATTCTAAAGTATTCTGAAATTTATTTAAAAAGGGCAGATATATCAAGTCTACAATACCAAATCATTGCACAGTACCATCATCAGGTATTGTATAGACAGATGAGAGCCGGGGCGGGAGGTTTCCATATCAACTGGTGACTACGGATAATGCAGATCTCCAAGGTGATAGGATATATTGCACACAAATTTAAAAGAAACTGACATTCTTCCAAAAAAATCAGAATACCCTGACAACCAGATTTGATCAGCCACCCAAATGACGAGATCTCAAGTATTTCCAGATTGCATGCAGATGACCAACTGGTCATGGGGATTTTTGAATTTGCATTTATAGTCATGTGATCTGGATCTGGGGTCACAAGGTTTCAGTTCCCCAATAGAGTAAAACCATTGACTACACATCATTCTGAATGTCTTTATTGGACCCAATCTTTCCCATTAGATGCAGACAATAAGAAACATACACACGCATGCATTTCACAGAGGAATGGAGGCAAGACAATCCTGACTAAAACAGAAGGCTGCCAGATCAAGTGTGACATAAAACAGGCTAACTACTGAAGTGCACCTTGGCTTTTAAAGAAACCTTTTCAGACAACAGACTTGGTTACAATCTCACTTTGTTAGTGCATAATGTTTCTGTTTCATGACCTGAAATGTTCCATAATAGATGGTAGAGCTCAGGTCTGCTTTTAATTTCCCTTCCTACAAAACAACATTTATGCCAGGTGCAGAACTGTTACTAAATCAATAGTGAAGTGACGGAGCGCTCCCACACAAATTTCACTGAGCAGGAAATTCAATGCAAATTATTTACAAAATATTCTGAATTAGATGAATACTAGAGCGCAATCAATTGAGGGTGACATCATAGTTAAAGCTAGCTCTCGCTAGCCCTGCTCTTGGAATAAATATTGTCTGATGAACAGCCCAGATGTTCGTTACTCCATGGTAGAAATCACTGTCATAGAAGGGTCTGACATAGAAAAGGGTTAATGTGGGACTGGGTACAGTACTGCTCAAACTCCTGAAGAGCAGTCTTGTTTTTACTGGAAAGTAACATCTATCAAGGTAAGTTCCTAGCTTAAACATCATGCTGTATACATGTACAGTGTTATGAGTAGTTAAACACATGTATTAAACTATACACACCTTAGTCATCTCAAGCTGTATCCCTCAACCAAGGTTACACATGGAATACATGTATTTGTTGTATCATAAATATCTAGGAACTAACGTGCAAGTGTTCCAAGGTGCCACACTTAATAGCTGCAATAGGGACAGAAGTGATGCGTACATAAATCAGTTCAATCTTGTTCTTCTTTTGAACCAGACAGCATGGCCAAAATAAACAAAGTTTCTGATCATTGCAAACCTAAAAAATGTGCTGTCGAGGGCAACAAAAAACAGCATGGTGGTAGCAAGAATCTGAGTAAACCTAAAAGCATTTTAAATTGATTGTGCAGATTTGGAAAAGTAACCTATATTATTGTGAGAAGAAAAAAAATTTAAGAATAGTGCAAAAAAAATGAAACGTCAACTGGCACAAAAATGAATGCACAGGCTCAGCCCATAGTGAAGTAGCAAGCTGATTATATCAGAAGCATTTGTGAAGTGCAGACTGACATTCAGTAGTTTCCTAAAAGGCACTAGCAATGGAGGGGGGTCAGCTATACCCTTCTGTGGGCAGTGGATACAGCATTTTTTTAAAATCTGGGATGTTCTGTCCTATTTAAGAGGACAGAAAATATCAAGACAAAATTTTTGAAATATCACCTATCTTCAGCCAAAAAGTGAATCAGATCTACCAGTCTCAGACAGGAATTAGGTGAGTCAATTGTTCAAGTTCATAGATGAAGCGCTGATTGATTAATTTGGGGTTTTGCAGTACTGAAAGTACTATAATTGGGAAGGATAAGCTCACAATAAATCACAAGCTGCAGACAGAACACATGAAGCGATGAGTAGACAGATGAATACACCAGCTACTCAACGGCAGCAAGGTAGATACAGTGCAGCAGCAACAGCAACAAAAAGAGGTACAACAAACAGAGAAAAGGACATGCAGGAACTGAAGATGGCCACATGAATTCAGACAGAAGTACTCTGCATGTGAAATCAATCTACAGATGTTGTGGAATGGCCAATAACAATTGGGAAAAGATGTGCATAACAACAAGGAGTCAGTGGTAGATGAGACACCAGAGCCAGAGAAACTGGGCAAGTAGACAGGTAAAGAAAACAAAACATCCATACCCTGGGAGGTAGTGGCGAGTTTTACTACATGATAGAAATAGAAACAATACCAAATGGCTGTGTGTGACAGTTCCCAGAGAAAAGGAGTTCACTAACCAACTATTTAGATCTGAAAAGGAGGAAGAGAAAAGCCTGAAACAATAAAAGGTGAAAATTGATATTGGGGTGCATAGTTTTTGCTCAAAACTATACCAGAAGATCTTTTCTGAAAATTTGGAAGCAAATGGTCATCCAAAGAAACCAAGCAATAGCATGCTAAAAGCATATAGGGAAAAAGCAGATTTGACAGCAAGGAACAACCCAAAGACACACAATGTTAACTATACTACTGAAACAGATGGTCCTGCTGTCCAGGTTCAGCAGTTGCAGATCATCTCAATTATCCATTAGGTAATGAAAGCAACACTAGGGTTGGAGAGAGTAGACCCATTAAAAAGGCATCCTCCTTTCAGGTGCAAAGATGATCTGGTGCAAACATATCCAATATTTCATTAAAATGGTTAGATACGTTGAAGACTTTGAATATCACTTCACTATTGATCCAACAATTAAACCATGCTTCATCACCCATGTAAAAGTACCAACAGAAAAAAGGAAATCTTTAAAGAGCTGCAAGAGGGGGCACAAAAGGTGATTTCCATCATTGAGAGAGAGAAAAGCCAAATGAACGGCTTAGAATTTGCCTGGATTCCAAATATCTTAATCAAGTCATTAAGAGAAATCACTATTCCATCTAACATTGGAAACTGGCAGGGGCAACAGTTTTCAGCACCACTGCAATGTGAATCCCAGACATGGAATGTTCACAGTTGACAACATTTAACTATAATGCTGCTAATGGTATTGTGTAGGGATCTTGTCAGCAGTGTGCTTAAGCCTACTATAACATGGGAGTTCACATGAACAGCACAATGACTGTATATTTGTGCTTGTAAAATCTGTTTAAAAGAAACAAGGTGTTTCAAAATATCAAACAAAAAAAAACAGAAATACCGAGCACTTCATTAAGCACTATGTTGATTATCTTCCCTATACATTTAATCGGATAGCCAAACTATTTACCAGTGCAGTCAAATCAGAGTGTCTCAGTGTCCAGAAAGTTCAGGTCAGGTTCTAAGCCAGTTCCAGTTCATATTCTAATTCATAGACACATGCCAAAGTCAGATAGTCAAACAAACTGGTTGCACACCAGCCACCCTCTGTCCGTTTACCTCTGCAGGCACTTAGGCAGGTGCCTCTGTTCAAGCTCCCATCTTTTTTTAGACCCACCCTCAATGTTCCAGTGTGATGCCTTCTGGGCAATGTAGTGCATGTCCCCCACTGTGTAGCTGCAGCCAAGAGGCAATGAAACATACATGCAAGGAGGTACCGCCCTTCTGCATTACCCACAGGCTTTGGATAGTACAAATTCCTGTGCCAACTCTATTGCCCTTGAAGAGCCAGCAGAAAAGTAGAGGGGCCATACAGGGGGTGGAAAGGGCAGTCAGTATTATAGATGATATCCAGATATATGCTGTTGATGACCATCCACACAAAGTCACGGAAAGAACTAGGGTCAAGTTGAACAGAGGTAAAAGCATAGTGACAATTTCTTTGGAATGGTGTACAGACCTGAAAGAATTGTTATCTCTGGGATGGAAATCTCTGGAGGAGAGTTGAGACATTTCCTTGGTTTGATCCAATACAAGAGCTCTTTCATACTGCATATATCCAAGAGCACAGAGCAAACCTGCAGGAGTTCATCAAACAGAGTACCAGTAGTCAGAATTACTAGAGGAATAGAGTTTCAATGAACTTAAAAAGCTAATATGCAAGGAGACAAAAGAAACCTGTCATTCTGCAAGTGGATGCTTCTACAAAAAGGACTGCAAATAGCCCTGGTACAAGAGGGAAAGTCAATAGCATTTACTTCCAAAGCTCTCATCTTAGCAGATTTCAGGTCTGCCAAAATAGGAGAGGTTTAGGCAGTTATGTATGAATGAATACATACAAGTTCCATAAGTATCTTGAGAGGAAAAAGTTCATAATGGATAGTGATCATTGTTCAGTGGAGTTAATATGTATAAAAACACCCATAAGATTACAGAGGTTATTTGAGGTTTCAAGAGTTATGATTTTATTCCGAAATACAAACCACTAAAAGAAATACTGCTGGCAGATACCCTCAGTTGCTGCCACAGGAGAAATACAAGATAGAGATCTAAATATAAGATCCATCCCCTAGTGAATGCAAAAAAGGAGTCAAACTAGTGATGAGACCAGCAAAGACGAAGAGTTACAGATGCTCTCTCAACAGTTGATCAAGTGGTGGCATACTAAGATACAAACAGCCTGCAATACAGGTCCATCAGGAATGACATCTCACCAGAAAACAGTGTTCTACTGGCCAAATCCAGAATAATCCTACCCAAAATAATGCAGGAAGAACTTCTCCAAAAGACATATTAAGGCCATATGGGAATGGGAAAAAACAAGCTAAGAGCCAGACAGCTGTATGTTACTATCTAGTATACAAAGATATTGCATCAATGTGTGCCAGTAGCACAAAATGCCCAAACCATGGCATACTGCGGCAGCAGATTTATTTATTTATCACAATTATGATATCTAGTTGACAGACTACTGCTCAAAAGTTTCTTTTAGATCGAAAGATTTAAGAGCCAGTCATCTCAGCAGCATGAGCTGTTTGCTAAGCAAGGTTTCCCAATATTTGACAATGGCACCCAGTCCATACCCAGGGAAGTTAAAGAATTCACTAAATAGTATGGATGCAACATCACCTTCAAGGACACAGGTTTATAGAAAGACATGTCCAGATGGTCAAAAAGAAACCCAGCGAAATGCTGAGAGACAAGAAGAAAACCCAAACCTTGCCATGTTAGTGCAATCCACATCTCCCACGGTCAAGACAAGCATAGAGTTGCTGAATAGATAAAAATAGAAGACCGCTCTGCTAAGCGAAATACTTCCTCCATGTGACCAGGGAAGAAACGAGACTAACTCACCAAAACATGGGAAAAAGCTCTAACAAAAATGCTAAAATTCCAGCAACAGCCATTGAAAAGGACAAAAGTGTCCACGAACAGGATCTAATCATGAAAACCTGGAGCCCAGCAAAAGTTGTTGCCGAAGCCAAGACACCAAAGTTACATATAACGGAGACCCAAACCGGTAAGCAAATGATGAGGAAGAGTCCATATTCAACCTACAGCAGAGCTGGAAAAACAGAAGAGGCCAAAGCCAAAATCGACATCACCACCACCTGAAAATGAGCCAACAGCAAACAACTCCTGTAACATCAGCAAACATCAATTCACCACTAAGAGCCACGAATGCTAAAATCTACAAGATGGAGGCACAACATGACCTAAGCAAGATACTATGGTTAATATTTTAGAAAGCAATACACACTATATAAAGACTCTTTCCAAAGCAAGTCATTTGATTTCCAATGATTGATTCATAATCTTTAGTTTATAGATGTTAATGATTGAATAGTTTCAGCAATAGGGGCATTACGTTTTATAGAAAGAGGATGTTATATATTATTATAGCTGTTAAGTAAATCGACAAATAGCTCAGAACTCAAAGTTGCTGCACTAGAGACTAATATGTGCATAACCAAAGAGGATTTTTACAAATTTTTAAAGAAGTGTGATTATTAACAATTGGGAAGGATAAGAAAACACATGCAAAATGCAAGTCAATGTTGTTTAGTCAGAATTTGGATTTTGTAAAGAATGACCTCTTATGTACCTATCCCAATTTGCATCAAGTTCTGTTCACTCAACACCACCAGAATCACATCAGAACTGCTTCTGAGGTAGTGCCAAATCAAATTTTAAAAATTCTCATCCACAGCCTTGACCATCCCGATCTCTATGGCCTCTTCCAGCCTGACAAGCCTTAAGAGACCACTGCACGCTTCCAATTCCAGCCTCTTGCCTGATTTTCTACATACTATTGGTTGCAATGCCTTCAGCTCCCAGCTCTGGAATTCCGTCTGTAAGCCACACTCTTCAAGATGCTCCTTAACATTACCTATTTGACCAAGTATTCGGTCATTTCAAATATCCCCACGATGTGGTTCAATGTCAAGTTTTGTTCAATAATACTGCTATGAAGCATTTTGGAATGTTTTACCTATTATAAAAAAGGACCAAATGTGTGGCTGGGGTCTTATCAATTCATTGTTTAGAGTGTAATTTAGCTCAATTGATGGAATGTCTACTTTAAATCAAAGAGTCATGGACTCATTATACACTAACTTCAGTACATGATGCAAGTTGGGGGAGTGATGTATTGACAGCTGTGCCACTTTTGGGCAAGATGAGATGTCAAACAGAGGCCATATCTGCCAATTCCAACAAATGCAACAGATTTTGTAGCACTATTCAAAACAGAAAACAAGGAAAGGGTTGACTGTGACATTAACAAAAAGAAAATTAACTGGCTAATTAAATTTACTAACAATTAGCATATGCCTGGGCTGTTCGTCATATAGTACTTGCTGTGCACACATTGAAGCTGAAGCGTTGGCTGCCACAATGCTCATCAGTTGACTGTGAAGTGCCCTGGGGTATTTTTGGTCAAATACAATTTTGTTCTAGAGAAAGAAATTTCCAATTCGGAATTGGAATAGCTTGGGCCATTTAGTGTCACTTTTCATTGCAACTGAAACATATGGGACTGGTCTTGCACTCAAGACTAACCCAATAACTCAAACCATTAACCAAACCCATAAAAAACAATTAACATCAAGGATGTGCTATACGTGGCATATTCCCAGTTTGAACTCAACACACATGAATGCTGAAAACTTCATTACCTCACCTCTTCCTCTCAATATAGCCCAAATACATTTAACCCTGGTTTAGGAAGAATGTTACTAAACAGACTTACTATAAAAAGCATCACAAAAATTTGAAAAATGTCAGTGCACCAGTAAATGATAAAACATTCTCTTTTTGGCCAATATTGCTAGTGTAGGAGGAGGAGGCTACATGAATGAGCTAAGTTCGTCCACCAGCTAAATTCTCCCTTCTCCCACGTTGTGCCTCATCAGTTGAGTCCAGTGCTCAGTTAACTGTGGTCACAATCTGCCTTGACATCATGAAATCACTGAGAATAAGGAGTTGCAACTTGTACTCAAATCCTTCTTTCCACAGACTTCTCTGCTCTCCTGTTCTCACTACAACCACACCGTATATCTTAACTACCCAATCCATACTCAAGGCCTCCCCCTTGACTTGACCATTACGTAGATCTCAATGCTTTGGATTAGAGGCAAGGCAGCCTTTGGTAACTTTCAGGCCTCCCTCACCATCCTGTCCAATTCCAACCCACCATCGTTATCTTTTCCCCTGGAGAAAGGAACTCCCTCACCAACTCTGCCCAATACACCACCATTGTAGCTTATATCAATGACAAATGAACATATAATCAAAATTAATAGATAATGAAAGCCAACTTCTCTAATCACATTTATCTGGACAAGAACAACCAATCTGCTCGCAAGCCAATGGAATCATACAGTACAGCCCCAACTGATAGAGAAACAAGTGCCAGGCTTGAAGAAGGACATTGTATAGCTCATTATAACCCAGTTATATTCCATGCTCTGGAAAATCAGCTTCATATTACAACTTAAACATTAACAGTGCAGGTAGGAAAACAGCATTAAAACAAGCACTGTATGTACAGAAGCCACTAGCCAAGGCAGGATGATATATATATTCTTTTTATGCATAATCTGGAGTGATGAGCTAGTGGAAATAAATATTAAACTTTAATCTTCTCTGTTGACTTGTACAGCTTACAATAGATGTTTCAGCATGATCTGCAAAACATACGAAATGCTGAAAATTGAGTTCCTTCACTCTTTCGCTAATATAGCCCAGCATTGATACAGTCCAACAACACTAAACTGCTACTTAATACTAATGAGATTTAAAAATATTAGGACCAAAGTTGCACCTCCCCCCCCCCCCCCCCAAAAAAAAAATCACTCCAAACAATTTCCATGCACATTGGCCTGTTTAGAGTCTTAGAGGTAACCAGTCTCTTACTTCAAGGTCTTTTTAAAAGTAATATCAAATTTGAACATGATTAGATAACAAACAGAAATATTCTTAGTGCTGAAACAGTGGCGATTTAGGTAAATCAGTCCTGTGCGTGGCAGAAATAGAAAACTATTGGTGCTGCTGGTTGGGTGGTACTGCTAGACACTCAATTTTTTAAAAAGTTAACTGGCAGCCAATAAGAGTCAGATTAGCAATTTTGCAGCACCATTTGAGAACAGCAGTATACAGGCTGCATAGCAAGGGAGTGGCCTTACACAAGATGGGTGGAAGAGGGTGGTGAACCAAACTTCAGTTGGTTTTGTTTTCTACTTTGGGAAAAGCAAGGCTGAACGAGTTCCAGTCAAAGATTGTTTTGAATTATTCTCGTTGAAATGAAAGCTTCAACGAGTATTGTGCTGGCAAACAAAGCTCCACGGTCTGGTTATTCAAGTTATGGCACTTCAGTCAGTAAAAGAATTTAAGAGACAGGACTTCAGGGGAATGTTTCCACACTGGAAAAGTCTCAAATGTCAAATTCATTCAAGCTGTTTCTTTCAGGAGACAGTATCATTTGACATTACAGCATTAAGGTCATAAATCAGACAAATTCTTGACTGGGATTTTGGAAGGGAACGGTAGTTTTGTTCAAATGAAGGGAGAGAATGTGAAAATCTGATCTCGAGTCAAACTGCAGTCTCTCAACACATTGAAAACAGAATGTAGTTCTGAAAAATACAAATCTTTGGTCTCTCTCGTCACCCTCTAACCCAAACAAAAAAGAGGAACAATAAGCACACGCAAACAAATGACATGCCTACATTGCTGAAGGAATGTTCAATTCCCCAAACCTGTTTTTACAAGTGTCTCATGCCTCGCAGGCCAGAAGGTGCTGAAAATTACAATGCAATGTTGAAAATTTTCAATTTTTTGCTCTCTGGCCTAAACACAAAGTTACCCCATCACCAGTCTGTCCAAACAATACTTATTGCATCAAAAGATGCTGTAAAATGTCAAAAAGCATTTTTTGAAGGGCAACTACTTGCTAATGATGCAAGAGAAAGGCAATAAGGTAGAAGAGTTTCGGGTATACAGCATCGACTTATTTGAGGTGGTTGGAGGGCAAAATGAGTATATTGATAGACAAAATATTAAGTATTAGTAACATTTGCTGAACATCTGCATAAACAAATGACAAGAACCATGTCTCTTGGACATCTTGGAGAAATTTCACCTCCTGATAATAATTCCATCCATTTGCATTATGTGCATATTTTAAAATACTTAAATTTGATACGTTTCCACATGTCTATGGAAATGCAAACCCCAATTATACAAGTCCCCACGAGCCACTAATCAATCCATCCATGAAACAGACCACTTTGAAATGTAAACCAAAAAACACAATCTGATCTAGGATCAAAGGACACAACATGCTTCCTTAATTAGAAGGAACGCAATTCAAAATTCATGGCAACACCCCACTCACTAAAAATGCTCTGACCTCCGAATTTTTCATCTGGCAGTTTGGTTGAATTACGAAAATGTTAATGTCTGTGCTCAGCTACGTCCCCAAGAACAGTTATGATGGAAGCGGGTATAAAGTTGACCCTCAGCACAAGTTATGAGCACAAAACCTGGCTGAAAAGTCATTCAACACACTTCAAAAGCCACAACACTGCAGTTGGCACCTTTCTCAGTAATTTGAGTTCACACCCAGTTACAGCCCCAAATTAAAACCCACCACATAAAAGGTAAAGAAAACAAGACAACATAAAAAGATTGCTACAAGATGAGCTTCCACCTCCCAGGCTATTTAAAAAAGGTATTCAATTCCCCACTCTTGGATTGTTAAATACTGCACAGGGCAATTATAGAAACAAATTTTAAAAACATCTCAAGTCAGAGATCAAGGGCATAATTTTGCCAAAATATTTCTAAGTGTGATCTCTAGAGATTCCCACCAGTTGGGTTGGAGGGATCCCAATCACAATCCACCACTCATATTTAGACATTTTTTCCAAGTACCACCCCCTCCCCCTCCCAAAAGTGAGCAGCACCCTCTAATGGGGTTGCAAAAGACCTAATTCCCTTCAAGTCAAACCCCTTGGTAGCCCCAACCTGATGCTATGTAGCCATGTCTCTGACCACTGGGAACTGCAATTGCCTCTAAGCCCTCAAAATGCCAGCACGGTCATCAGACCTATCCAGTAAATTCAACAAGTGGCTGTGAGAAGGTCATCAGTGAGGAACAATTGGGATTTTCATGTCTGAGTTGTACCTAAACAGCATGCTTTTAGCATAAGAGAAAGAAAAACCCAATGAACTTGGGCTGTATACCTGTGCTTTCTCAGAAGCACTTCAGAGTTGGAAAAAATTCCCTTTACAGAACAGTTGTGCCTTCGAAAAAGCACTTCAAAATTAATGGACTATGAAGGCCTATATAAATGTTAATCCTCCTTTGAAAGGCCAGGAGCTGCCACTCAAAGGAGTGTAAAAGTTAATGGGGTGTTAAGATAAGCTAAAGGTAATGCACTTAAAGTTAAGGCAATGCATTTCGTAAGGTCTAATACAGATAGGAAATATACTATAAATGGCAGAACCTTTAAGAGTATTGACAGGCAGAGGGATCAGGTCACTGAAAGTGGCAAAGCAGATGGAGAAGATAGTCAAGAAGGCATACGGCATGCTTGCCTTCATTGGCCGGAATACTGGGTTTAAAAATTGGCAAGTCGAGTTGCAGCTTTATAGACCCTTAGTTAGGCTGCACTTTGAATATAGTGTTCCATTTTGGTTGCCACACTATCAGAAGGATGTGGAGGCTTTGGAGAGGATACAGAAAAGATTTACCAGGATGTTGCCTGGTATGGAGGGCATTAGCTATGGTGTACAGGTTGGAGAAATGTGGTTTGTTCACACAGGAACAGAGGATGAGAGGCGATCTGATACAAGTCTACAAGATTGAGGGGCGTGGGCAGAATGGATATAGTCAGAGGCTTTTTCCCCCAGGACAAGTCAGTTACTAAGGGACACAGGTTTAAGGGGCAAGCTTTGAAGAAGATGCACGAGGCAAGCTTCTTTTTAAGAGGATGGTGGGTGTCGGGAACTCACTGCCAAGGGAGATGGTGGAAACCAGTACGATAGTGACTTTTAAGGGGCATCTTGAGGGATGATGGTCCTTGGAAGGGTAGGGGGTTTTAGTTCAGTTGAGTAACATGGTCGGTGCAGGCCTGGCAGGCCGAAGGGCTGTTCTGGTGCCGTAATTTTTTTTGATCTTTCTATTTGAAATGGAATGCAAATAAAGCACTTCAAAGTGTCTGAAAGTTGCAGAGCGAAGACTAGCCCCTACAACACAAGATTCAACTCTCACCAAGTGGAAAAAGCAGGAGCACCAGAAACTATTTAACATGCAGTGTAAGCCCTGTTTCAGGCTTCTCATCAAATTCACTGGCCCAACTGGGGCTGAGGCTAATGGAACTGGAGAATTGTCTTAAGTTTTTTGGCTATTTTTCTCCCCTTTTTCTGTGAAGGCACTAATCTTTGCTAGGGCACAGTCCCACAGTAAAGTTGTCCTCCAGGGCCTCACAAAGTGACATTAATCACATTCAAACAAAATGGCTCATAAAATCACGAGGTGATTCAAACAAGAGAAAGCAGAATTATGAGACAGGGTCCCCTTCTCACAAACAAATGAACCAAAAGAGCCACTTAAGACAGCTGACTTGGTTGAAGAGCCAAGTTTCAAGGAACACTTTGAAAAAAAGAGAAGTGGAGGTACTTTATGAAAGGGAATTCTAGACTTTAGAGCCTAGATAGCTGAAGGCACCACCTGCCAATTGTAACATTTCTACTGCTGCCCAAACCAAGATCAACTCAGCAAACTAGGAAGTGAATCCAGTATCACCAGATCCAAATAAAGTGGGTATTTGCAGAATGCAGCTCTAAAGAGAGCAGCTTTCCCCAGCAGTGTACTGTAATAACGCAAGAGAAGTCTCCTTAAGTTTTACATCATCAGACCAAGTTACAAGCAGCAGAAAACTCGACTGCCTTTTTAATCAGACAATTTGCTCATCGGCAACGATTTTGCTACACTTCCTCCACCCAGACACAGCCTTTATTGATTTTATGAGCTTTCTGTTTGAACAATGAGTGTTTGAGGGCAGGAGTTCTTAAGTTCAAGCTGATAAAAATAGGGAGAATGCAAAGTTCAATTGTAATAAACAAGCACCAGTTTTTTTTAAAAACTGCTGTGTTCTTCTCAACTGGGAGGTCAAAAAGAACCCAAAGACAGTTAACAACGTTTGCTCTTTGCTGGATTAGGGAGAGAAAAACAAGGAAAAGTCACTCCAAACCCACCTTTATAGCAACTTTAACTTTAATAAAGCATCACAAAATAATAACCAGAGCAGTGAGAAAAGACAAGATCAAGGTAGGTTTATAACAAAAGAACAAAACAGCATGGGAAACAGGTCCTTTGGCCCAACAAGCCCGCGCCACCACCCCGATGTTCCCACCTCTACCCAAGATCCCTGTCCATGTTTATAGATCTATGGATTAAAAACCAAATTTGAGACAATTTAGGGAGAATTTGTTTTGCCAATTAGCCTAAGAGCACATCTTGGGATGCAGGAGGAAACCAGAGCACCTGGAGAAAACCCATGCAAGCACAGGGAGAATGTGCAAACTCCCACAGACACTAGCCCAAATCCACGTATCTGCACAGCACAGCGATAGTCACTGAGCTGTCGTGTTGCCCATCAAATGGTCAAGGTCAAGCATACGCTAATGACGTGAAGCACTAGGATACTCGAAAAAAAATCCAAGAGCAGCCCTCTCACGACCCATCGCGTGTATGCCCCTCGTTAGACAACAAGGTGGACCAAAGCACCTGTAGGATAAAAACAAGTACATCAATATCATCATCTATTTACACACTTCCCAGGGACTCCCAAGGCTCATGATCCCTATTTTAAATCAGTTTTCTATACCCCTCCATTCCCATTCTGTTCATGTGCCCATCTAAGTATTTCTTAAATAACTCCAGAGTACCTGCCTAAACCACTTTACTTTATGAAGGAAGGCACATAAGATTTTACAATAAAAACAAGACTTTTCTTTAAAAAAAATTCCTAGATAACTTGGAAGCATTTATTTTCCTCCCATCCCTGTCCATCCACCCTACCCCTCACACTGCTCCCTCCTGAAGTGCTTAACTGTGTGTTAGAGTGAAGTTGCACAGTCATCCTTTTATCCAAATAGCCATTCTTCACATTTTAGCATTTACTGGCTCAGGAGCAGATCCTATTTTCAGTCATTATCTAAACTCATTCTTGAAAGGGAATTTCAAAAACAAGCAGTTTTGAGCACCTTGGCCAATTATGCCTCCCCTAACCCAGGGTTGGTACTTGAGCTCAGCTAAAAATATAAGCTCACCTGAAGATATGAATCAACTACTCTTAAATAAACACAGCAAGCCGAAGGAATAGATTTTTTAAAAACTTAAATACTGGCAACTTTGAGGAACGATTAAAAGAATTTGAGCTGCAGAAGAGAACTCAAGGGGGCCCAAAAGAAGTTTATGATGACAAATTCACAAAATTAATCAAGAGCTCCAGCTCCATAGGGTAGAAGCTAAAACTGAGAAGTTAGTAGTAAGAAATGGAAGTAGTGTAGATTGTTATGAGTAGGAAGACTATTGAAATCTAATGTACTGAAGGTCAAAAGGTAATCAGTGCATTTCTGCAGAGAAAAAAGGACTTGAGACCAAATGAAAAAGCAGGACTGATACATTAGAGGGGGTACAGGGATTTTCTGATCCCTGAAATAGAAGTTAAGTCAACATAAAACAGAAATGCACGTGCAGTAAAGCAAACACTTTAGCACCAGCTCCAATCTTATCTAGAAGTTTCAAGAAAGTACTTGCCCTATCAACATATTGGGATGAATGTTGGTTCTGACCTCATCTCAAAACAAATACGACAGTGTTCAAATTCCAGGTTTTAAAAGGAAGCAAACTAGGAACATACATAAAGTCAACTCCTAGACAGCTTATGCTCTTTGCAAACTTAGCTCCTCTAGTAATAAATTAGATTATCTTTCTTTCCACCAAGAAAACAAAGATTTTGCTCCTCAATCTGCTTTCAGATGCATCAGGAAGATCAGTGTTCCCTAGGAGCTGTAGCAAAACTGGAGTAAGTGGGATCGGGGAAACCCTTCATTGGTTGGGGTCATAGCAATCACTAAAGGTGGTGGTTGAAGGCCAATCATCCCAGTCTTAGGACATTACTGCAGGAATGCAAGGTAGTGTCCTAGGCCCAACCATCTTCACAAAGTCACTCAATAAACTTCCTTCTATCAGATGGTCAGCAGGAATGTTCACTGATACTGGCACAAACGCTCAGTACCATTTATGACACCTCAGATGCTGAAGCAGTAATGTGATTGAATGTCAAGGGGCAATGGTTAGATTCTATGTTGGAAATGATCATTTCCAACACAGAACCTAACCATTGCCCCTTGACATTCAATCGCATTACCATCACAGAATTCCCCATTACTAACAATCTGGGGATTGCCACTGACCAGCCACAAGGTGAATAACTCACCTCCTGACCCACCAGATGCCTGTCCAACATCAATATAAACGCACAGGTCAGGAACGTAATACAATATTGCCTGGATAAGTGCAATTCCAACACCAAAGGAGCTCAATGCCATCCAGGACAAGGCAACCCTGCTTTATTGGCACTCCACCTGCCACCAAGGCAGCATTGTGCATCAAGATTCACTGCAGCAACTCATCAAGGCTCCTTTGACAGTAGATTACAAAGCCACAGCCTCTATTACCAGAAGGGCAGCAGATGCATAGGAACATCACCGTCTGCACGTTCTCCAAGTCATACACCATTCTGACTTGGAAATATATTACTATTCCTTCACTGTCACTGGATCAAAATTCTCAAATTCTCTCGCCACCGTGCTGACACCACATGGACTGCAGTGGTTCAAGGCACAGCTCATCACCACCTTCAAGGGAAATTAGGGATTAGCAACAAACTCAAGCCTTTGCATCTTATGAACAAATAAATAAGATCTAAATTTGTTTGATATGCAATTTTATGCATTTCAGAATATTTGCCAAGCACTGCAGCCTCACAGAACTAGGGACCCAGGGGTTTGATTCTGGACTTCTTGACTCCACACCCACACAGGCAAACATTCTCCCAGTGTGCTTGCTCCGTTTTCCTCCCATAGATGTGTAGGTTAGGAGGATTAGTGGAGCAAATGTGGGGTTACAAAAACAGGGCCTGGCTAAGATTTTCCATTGAAGCATTGGGGCAAACTTGATGGGCTGAATGGCACATAGGGATTCTATGATTCTGGGAGACAGCCCAGGGGACTTGCATGTGATGACTACAAATGTAATTTTTCAACACTATGCTCAGATCTTCTACTTAAATATTTCTATCCTGAGTAAACAGTATTACACTTCAACAGTATGCCAAAAAAATATCTTCTGATCAGTGTTAATAACCTTGCCCACTTGTTCCAAGGCCAAATGGACCTTTGCAATGGATTTCTCAAGCAATAAAATGGAGGAAGATACTTATCCAGAGAAAAATATTTCAACTGTATGACAAATAAAAAAAGTCCTCCACCACCCATCATGCCCTACGTATAATTATTTCATCATGCTATACATGTTTCACTGCTGAATATTTCATTAATACAATATAACTAGTTGCCTGAATTATTCACTTACCAAAACAAGCCCAGGTTTCCTTAACTATTCAAATAAACAGCATCTTATATGGTAGATGGGACCTCATGGGGAAGCTTTACAGTCTATTTAAGCTCATCTTTAATTGTATTGTTTGGATCATAATTGGATTGAAACAGATACCAAAAATAGCTAGCATTTTTAATTAACCATACAAGAGGGTTTTCTTAAAATCTGTTTTGCACACAATTTACAAGTTGGTATCAATTGTGTTCCAAAGATCTTACAACAAGATTATAGTCCGGAGGATAAAAGAGGCATAGTTCATTTGTATAATGTGGGTTGCTAATTATGTAGGGATGGAGGCAGGCAACAGTTAAAACAGCAAAGCTTTGGTTGAAAGTCATTTGACGTAATTCTGTTACCTTAGGGAGGCAGAACGCTCAAATTCTACCCATGGATCTCTGTGTCAAAGGTGCACTCTCTCTTCTGGTTTTCTCACCGGAGTGGGATGGGTATAAATGTTCATGTTTTAAAACAAAGCAGGTGTTCTGGCAGGACGCCGTTTCAGCAAGTTAGTTACCCTCAGTAAGAGGTGTACAGCATTTTTTTTTTTAAATTCCCTATTTTACAAACACAACCAACTCGTAAAGATTGGTATAGCACAACATAATCGTTTCACATATACAAAGAGCCAGAACACGAAGACATTTGGTTTGGATTATTCATTACATACAGCACCTCCAACGGTGTTTCAGAGATTGGGGATGGGGGGGGGGGGGGGGGGGGGTGGTGAAATAGGATAAGATAATGCCACGAGTACATGGCATAATGGTGCCCTCGCTCACAAGATACTAGCAAGAGAGTCATCTAACTTATGGAAAATGTTACAGGGAGTTAGTCAGACAATGCAGAGCCCAAATCTCACATGATCCAAAGCAAAATATTTGCTACGGCTCCACAGAAAACAGGATTTCTTTTCCCCCCCATCAGGGAAAGCTTAGCACCAAGAAGAACTGGCTGAAGGATAAAGTTAAAATAGTTTTTCTGAGATATTCCATCAACACAGCTGCCTACAAAAGGAGGCAGATCAAATACAAACACCTTCCAGCTCAAGGCACTCCCCACTCTCCAGGAGAGTTTCTTGGAATAAAGCTATGTCAAGCCTCTCCTATTTAAGAAAAACTCCTTTCTCCTTTAATTGGAGAAGTACCATACAGCCTACACAATATGTCCTCTAATAAAACAAAGGAGACCCTCCACCAATCATAAGTCAAGGAAGGATATTTTCCTCATACTGCCAATGCCAAGATAATTTCTCAAGCTCTTCAAAGATAGTAACCCATCAGGATTTGATTTTGACACAGAGTCAAAGGCAAAAATGAGTAGATGCCCACACCCACCCCACATCCCTGGCACACCAAGGATACAATAAGTTCAAATCTGTGTCTTAGCCTAGAATAGCACACCATGTACATTAGTTTAAGCCTAAGTCTCTTTATCCAAAGAAGCGCACCAAAGGGATGCATTCCATTTTAAAAATGGTCTTCACCATGCATTCCAGGATTTTTGAATTAACTACTGCCACGTGTATTCAGCCAAGGAAAATACAAGATATTGTCACAGGTATACAAAGACTGGATAGTCAAAGTTCTCATGCCACGCTTAGGTGCACACCAAAGCATACTTCCCTATCTCTAAGGTACAAGGGGGCATCACTGATTGTTGGTCATGTGCAACACAATACTTCTAAAGGGAGTTTCTCTCACCATCTACGAACACTTATTGGATCATGCCTCCACCCCCACGGCAAGAGGCTCCATGCACGTTAGCCAAGAGTAAAAGGATACCGTATTGGTATATACCACCATTAATAAGGCAAGGGTTACAAGCAAAAAAAAAAAAAAATCACAGCCCTAGTGCCATACAACCTGCCCACAGTTCTTGAAGGATAAAACCACAGGACCAGAAGCAATGCGGGTAGTTCACCTGACCACTTTCCAACCCTGGAACAAGCAACACAGTAAGAAGTCTCACAATACTAGGTTAAAGTCCAACAGGCTCTGGGCTTTGCTTCTCCATCAGGTGAGTCCCGAAAGCTCGTAGCGTTTGCTTTCAAATAAACCTTTTGGCTTTAGCCTGGTGTTGAGACTTCTTACTGTGTTTACCCAGTCCAACACCAGCAACTCCACATCAAGACATAAGAGGATGAAACGTGTCTAACTTTAAAAGGCAAATATGGAGGATGTATTCCATTATAAACAAAAGGGATGCCACTGGTTTTCAAAAGGATAGACGAAATTCACTTTGGTGTTCATATGCTAGACCACCCCCCTCAATATGATAAATAACACTACCACAAAATCAAGAAGTGTAACGGTTCAGAATTAGCAATGAACTGCAGATTATTGCTCCAAGTTATTGTCATTGCAAAGCAATTTTAATCTCATTTAAATGCTGCCAGAGAGCACAATTTGGCTGAAGAGTCTATGGTCTTTGGAGCCTGTGGGAAACCATTCAAGTAGCTGGTGGGTTTGAAAGCCATCACTTGCCTTGTGGGGCCTGGAGCAGCATCACTGCTCCTCCTGGCCTTAAAAAGAAATTTTCAGATGCATCCTTTCAGCAGTTTCATCCTTCACCAGTGATGAGCCTGCTTTCACCTGACCTGAAAGCCAAAATAGCTTACCCCTATAAAACAGAGAATTGGAGAACAAATCCCCCAAAGATGGGAAGAATTCTTTTAAAGAAAAGCAGCAAATTAATCTGATGCACTACTTAGAAAAAAAGGTAGTGGGCAGATCCAAAGTAACTTTCAATGGGAAAATGGATTATAGACATTAAAGAAGAAATTTACATGGCAACAGGAAAAGAACAGGTGCAGTGAGACTATTTGATGACTCCTTGAACCAGTGCATATAGGCAGTGGGCCAAATGACATCCTTCTCAAAATCAGGATTGAACTGTTCTATACTGTCATTATTTAAATTTGCATGGAGGATTGAATACAAGTCCTGAACTGAAGACATATCAAAAAGTTCAATTTAAATACAGAAGCACCAGTTATCTTGTAAAAAGACATCCAAACAGCTGGACAAGGAACACCAAGATGCTCCCCCATGTGTGGAGTTATTCAAGTGCTGTACAGAACAAAAAAAAATGTACCTGCAGTTGGGCGAGCTATTTTTCAGGAATCAAGTTCCCTTCAGATTCTCAGTGGAAATATGCACCTTACCCCTTGCATAAACTACTTGACTCAGCAAAATAAAAGAGTGAGGAAATGGTGCTAAATTGGGATAGGAATGCGCAAGAGACAATAAGAAGCATCCTTCAAAAGCAACCATGACTCAATATCAAGTTTTTCGAAAATCAGTTCCCTCCCACAACCTCACATTTTGTACTCTTTCAGCAAAAGTATTGATTCAAAAAGAATGGGTCCCACCCATCATTGAATTCCTAGTCCTCAGCATTTGAAACTTCAGGAATCCAAATTAGTGAGAAATCATAAACTACATAATCCCCAAAAAAGCATTCTATCTTTACACAAATCGAACATGAATTAAACAGGCAGATGATACATCAAATAAAAAAGGTAAATTTCACTTTAGGTCTTACACAACCACAAGTATTTGCACCACTCCCCACAGACATATGGCAGCTACACAGTTCCACAATATGCTGTTCTTTATTCACCAGAGTCCTATATTCAACAATAGCTTTCGTATGAAGAGTTCACATTGTGATCATCAGCAAGACATTTCTATGTACCCTCTCCCCCTCAGGTCATGACAGTTCTGATGGAGCTTTCGAAGAATTCCTTTTCAAATGATCAACCAATAATATCCCAGCTCCCCTGCCTAGCCACTTCTGATGCAAACCAGGGATATTTGCAGCATTTTTTAGGATTCTGTCCTTTTATTTTCATTTGTACATTTGATTGTAGTTTTCATTTTTGTGTCTGCAGTGTTTTTGTCAGCCATCCAGTTTCTGATCTTATTCTGATGGCACTGCTTCCCAATCAAGGATTGCCAAAACCAGTATTTTTTTTTATTACCCATGAAAATTATAATTGATCCCAACTCAAAACATCACAAGAAATTTTAAATTATAAAATGTCTTCACTGTACTGCTTTCAGGTCAAAGGTAGTCATACTCATTAGACACCACAGCCAGAACTCCAGCTGCTTAACAATAATGATCTGATTATGCAGGGATTCCAATTCATTTGCACAAAAGCAAAATGCTACTGATGCTGAAAGTATGAAATAAAAACAAATTCTTGGAAATATACAGATCATCTGGTAGCATCCACAAAGAGAGAGAAATAGGTCTATAATCTTTCAGCCCTTTTACTTGCTCACAATTTAAGGACCCTTCCAAGTGAAGCAGTGATTTGTGCTTACTTCTTACAGTTTAGTACATCTTATTCACTGTTCACAATGCAGTCTGCTCTACATGGAGGACACTAATCCTCAAACAGGGTATTACTGTTACCAGATCCCCCACTATCAACATCCTGGGAGTTACCATTGATCTGAAATTGAACTAGACTAGCCATATAAATACGGTGGCTACAAGGCCAGAAATCCTGCAATGATTAACTCACCTTCTTACTTCCCAAAGCCAGTCCATTGTCTACAAGACACAAGGCAGGACAGTGATGGAATCTTCACCATGCCCGGATAAACAGCTCTCCATCCACAAGTATTCACTCCCTTCACTACCAACATAGTGTGTACCAACTGGAAGATGCACTGCAGGAACACACTAAAGTTACTTGGACAACACCTAGCAACTCACAACCACAACTCTCAACCACTACCATCTAGAAGGACAAGGGCAGCAGATACATGGGAACACCACCACCTGCACGTTCCCCAAGTCATCCACCACCCTGATTTGGAACAATAATTGCCATTCCTTCACAGTCATTGGGTCAAAATTGTAGAATTTCCTTCTTAATAGCACTGTGGTGTAATTACACTACATGCACTATAGTGATGTGAGAAGGCTGCTTACCATTACCTTCTCAAGGATAGTAAATAAGTGCTGGACTAGCTAGCAACAACCACATCCCATGATGGAATTTTTAAAAAACACGTTAGGTGGCTACTTTGAAACTGCAAAATACTCCATTCAGTCCAGAAACGCGAGTCAATTTCCAGTCGTCTAAATAAAAAGGACAGAATCCTAAAAAAATGCTGCAAATATCCCTTCCTCAGCCTACCACCCACCCCCCCAATCCCGTAATGCTTCAATTGTTTTCTTCACTCTACTTGCCACCCTTTGACTGACTTAAAACCCATTGTATTTTGTTAGGATACCAGACCTGAAATCCCAAGATATGTTATGAAGTCAGATTAGCCCCAAACAATGTGCTATTTTGGCATTGTGATGTTTCACTCCAGATGTGATTCTACTGATAGAGTAAGGAGCTTTTATCAAAAAAATTACTTAAAAACTGTTTAACTATATCAAATCAACTACCATAAATTTAGAATTGAATACTTAAACATGAGTCCTCTTATGGACTCGAGCTTCTCTTTAAAATTAGTCAGCAATATTCAGGCCCACCTGCTTGTACTTAGCCATTTTTTGGAGTTATCAGATAACCTTTCATGACAAATAGGTCTTGATTCTCTCAGAACCACACTATAACTGCTTGTTTAACAAAATAAAGGGAAACTGTATTCACTACAAGCTTAGTTCATTTTCAATAAGCACATGACTCTGTCTTGGTCAATCAACCTAATCAAAACTCTACTCAAATACCCAGGGGAGACACAAGTAAGCTAAATTAATATATTTGTTTAAACATTCCAGGTCCTAAATGAGTCCTTACCCTGTGTTCCCAGCTATCAATTTAAAAAGATTTTGTTAGACAAATTGGCACCTTGCAAACAGATCTGAATTCTAAACATACCCCTTCTTAACCCTGTTTACTCGATCTATACCCCTCAATCTTGTACACCTCTATTAGATCTCCTCTAAGTCTGCACTCTCTCCAGAGTCTCCACATCCTTCCAGTAGTAGGGCGACCAGAACTGGACGCAGTATTCCAAATGAGGTCTAACCAGCTGGCCTTTAATGTTGCAGTTGTATAAAACATTGGTTAGACCTCATTTGGAACACTGCGTCCAGTTCTGGTCACCCTACTACCGGAAGGACGTGGAGACTCTGGAGAGACTGCAGAGGAGGTTTACCAGGATGGTGCCTGGTAATGGAAGGTCTGAGTTACGAGGAGAGGTTAGGCAAATTGGGACTGTTTTCCTTAGAAAGACATAGACTTAGAGGAGATCTAATAGAGGTGTACAAGATTATGAGAGGCATAGATAGAATAAACAGGGTTAAGCTTTTTCCTAGGATGGACTCGAATAGCACGAGGGGTCACAGGCTTAGGGTGAAAGGGATAAGGTATAATTTGGATGCTAGAGGGAGTTTTTTCACACAGAGGGTGGGGGGGGGGGGGTATGAAATGCACTGCCAAGTAAAGTGGTGGTGACAGGCACTCTGGAGTTATTTAAATACTTAGATGGGCACAGGAACAGAATGGGAATGGAGGGGTATAGAAAACTGATTTAAAATAGGGATCATGAGCCTTGGGAGTCCGGGAAGTGTGTAAATAGATGATGATATTGATGTACTTGTTTTTATCCTACAGGTGCTTTGGTCCACCTTGTTGTCTAACGAGGGGCATACACGCGATGGGTCGTGAGAGGCTGCTCTTGGATTTTTTTGAGAGTATCCTAGTGCTTCACGTCGTTAGTGTACGCTTGACCTGGACCATTTGATGGGCAACACGACAGCTCAGTGACTATCGCTGTGCTGTGCAGATACATGGATTTGGGCCTGTGTGGGAGTTTGTGCATTCTCCCCGTGCTTGCATGGGTTTTCTCCAGGTGCTCCGGTTTCCTCCCACATCCCAAAGATGTGCTCTTAGGCTAATTGGCAAAACAAGTTCTCCCTAAATTGTCTCAACTTTGGTTTTTAATCCACAGATCTATTAACAGACAGGGATCGCGGGTAGAGGTGGCAGCGCGGGCTCGTTGGGCCGAAGGGCCTGCTTCCCATGCTGTTTTGTTCTTTGTTCTATATATTTCTTAAAGACACAGTATCACCACAATTTCTAAATGTTCTCAGTTCTGTCAAGAAGGTTATTAACCCGAAATGTTAACCATTTCTCTCTATAGATTCTCTGACTTATTTTCAGCATTTTGATTTTTATTCCAATGCATTTTTTTTCCACTGTGCCATTGAGGAGCGTTTTTAAAATCAGCCCACAACGAAATGAACAGTTCACCTATTTCTGCAGTAAAAGTACACCTCAGCCAGCCCAAGTTAGAAAAACACAACTGCACTTTTCCAAAAAGAAAAAAAGCAGTTTCCACATTACCAGGACCCTGGGGCATTTTTCAAACAAGATTAAAACTATAGGGTTGAGTTGGCAAAAACACCAGAGAGAGCATGCATGGTCTCTACTAATTAAGCTTCTTGGTTTACTTTGTCACAAAGGATGGCAAAAATAAAAAAAGTATACCTCAAAAGACTGATTGAAGTATGACTGACATGGGCTGGTTGCCTGCTACACCTGTCAGAAGACATTACATTAGCAGATTACTTGTGCCACTGCTCATGGAAACTCATACACTGGATTTCAAAGAAAAAAAGTGTATAACTTGTGAGGTCAAGGTCAGGATTTAGCATGTCATTGCAGTTGGATAGAAAGGAAAAAAACGTATCTGTAGAATGCCCTAAAAGTGCCTCAAAACCAATGAAATATTTTTGAAATGCAGTTACTTATGAATCATAGAATCCCTAAAGTGCAGGAAACCATTCGGCCCATCGAATCTGCACAGATCACAATCCCACCCAAGCCCCATTCCCGCAATCCCACACATTTACCTTGCTAGTTCCCCTGACACTAAGTGACAATTCAGTATGGCCAATCTAAACCGCAAATCTTTGTAGTGTGGGAGGAAACCTGAGCACCCAAAGGAAATCTGCACAGAGAGAGGACAAAGGCAAATATGCTAGCCATTCTGCATCCAAGTTCCCACAAACAGCAATGTTGGGTACTTCTTGAAGGAAATCCAGTAGTCAGAACACCAGGGAAACACTCTATCCCTCTTCCAATAGCACCATGAGATCTTTAACACCTAAGCAGGTAGGGCCTCAGTTTAAATGCTTCATTCAAGAGACTACACCTCCAAAGACTGACAATCTTTCTTGAGTGTCAAAATTATATGCTCGAGTCAAGATGGTTGTGACTTCAAGCCCCAGTCGAGAGACAAATACACTACCAATGAAAGGCACACTGATGTAAGTTAATTGTGATGTCGTACTGGAATTGTTTCAAAACGATTGAGAGATTACAGGCGAGTTAATAAACAATTGTGGGAACATACAAAGATGGGAGAATGTAGTGATTTAATTTTAGTTTCCATCCACCCCAGACCGCACGATAATCCATGTACCAAAACAAACCTCCTCATATTTTCATTGTCTACACACAAACAACTCCATAATCCAAGAAAATTCTCTCTCTCACTTCCCAACTAACAACTGCCCAGAAGGAAATTTGGAAAAATGCATTATTGCACAACAGATTTTAAAAAAAGCTGGTTTTGCAGCACTGTTGCATAACTGAAAAATAAAAACAGCAGCTGCTGACAAACTTGAACAAAAGCAACTTTTCAACACTATGAAACAATCTTTGGCAGATCAGCAAATCAAACCTTCCAAGTGTCCAGTAACAACTATTTTGGAGCAACTTGCTGTGCTGTCATACTATCCATTACTCAGACAATTTGTTTTTTTTTCAAAATCAAGACAGCAACTTCCTCCCTCTCCTATCTACAGATGCATGGTTCACATTGTAATTCTCACATAGATAAAGTAGTGAACTGTCAGTTGGTAATTCAACTAGGGGAGGGGAAAATAAATTTAGTTAAATACAGTTCCATTCCCACTAGACAAGCACCATAGGTTTTACAGTTTGGATCAGTAAAGGAAACACGAGTTCAACCCAAACAATGATCAACTTGCATTTGATTGTCCGGATGCCTCTGGACATGGTAAAGCACCCTAGAAGCAGGGATGTATTGCTGAGACTTTATAAGGCTCTGGTTGTGCTAGCCTTGGAGAGAGTCAAAGTAAAAGCCCTTTAGGATGGTGAGGAGGAATTTCATTAGTCAGTTGCGAATCTATGGAATTCCTTGCCACAGAAGCCTGTGGAGGCCTGGTAAGATAGATAGGTTTTTCGTTGATAAAAAGACCAAGGGTTATGGGGAAAAAAAAGGAGAGAATGGGATTGAGAAACTCAACAGCCTTGATTGAACAGCAGAGCAAACTTGATGGGCCAAATTGCCTCATTCTGCTTCTTTAATTATTTTTGAAGTGTAGTCATTTAAGTGGGCAAATTTGGCTGTCAATTTGAACATAGCAAGATCCCACAGGTAACAAATGCTTCATGTGACCAGGCCTTGGTTCAGTGGTATTACTGAAATATTTTACACTTGACCAGGACACCCTTGGGTCTTGATATGCCACGTTAACTTAACCCCTCCATCTGAACAGCTAGCTAAAGCTTCAGTTTAAATACATTTTAAAAACAGCAACTCTCATCCCAGCAAGGCAGCACTCCCTCCAAGTGTCAGCACGAAGCAAGACTTGAACCCAATGGCACAGGAGGTCAGTTACACTAAAAATCATGTCAACAGAATCAAACAGATACCCAATTTTGTTTTTATTGAGTAATCTGGCACCACACACACAACATCTGGCATAATGCAAGCTTAAGCACACAATTCATTAAACTGACTCACCAGGAAAGGTGGAAGTAATTTCCAGCCAACATTTTAATTCAGACCCAGAGTTTTTCCCCTCAGTATAATTCAAAAGTACAATTTTTTTTTAAAAAAAACAGCAAGTGCTGATGGCACCACTTGTGGAAAGTAGCTCAAGAATGTTCTGAAGTTGAATTAAGAGCAGCTGGAAAAAAAAGTATTAGCTACTGGTGTTTATCATTAGACCATCAGCTCCTCTGATGAGGCCATGCAATATGAAGAGGAACACTTCCAAGCTCCACAATATCTAAGTTTTAGAGAAGCTTCTTGGTCAGGCAAATAATGTCTGATTAATAGCTTAATTTGGAAGGTATCAGTTGATTTTATTTAGACAACTTTTATATCCTTACTGCCTTCTGGCAAGTCCCTGCATGCATCATTTTTTTTTTAAAAAGTCCATAATATTTTATTGTGGAAGTTTCATACAACAGCCACATAGTACAGCATACTGGCACATAAAAGCATAAAATCGGAATAATACATATAAAAAAGTTCCCGATCTTTGTTGGGACAGCAGGAAACTTGAAAGGCAACACCAAGCCATGACCACACAAAAAAAATGTTTACCTCTTTAGTTATCAACTAAAGACAGTACTGGTCACAAAATATAAAAAGGAATTAGTCAAATTTATAAAATGGAAAACATTAAGTCTGTATTTAACTCCTTTATTCAGAACTGTATTTTGTTCAATCAATTGCAGTCAGTAAACAAATACAGAAGCATTTTCTGAATTCAATAAAGGCATTTGATTTCAACTCAAAATGTTAAGAAAAATAAATTGGATTACATCACATTAAATATTTAGCAGCAGACTACACAATTTATTTGGGTGAATTTCTTACACAAAACTGTTGCCCCAATCTCTCTCAAAACGACCAATGCCCACCCTAGAAGATTGAGAAAGCAAATTTGGATAGAAACATAGTAAGTGAAGGCAAAAGTGCAATTTAAAGAATGGTCAGGATTTCATTTTCAGTAATTACAAATTAAATTTTTAAGAAACAGTAAACACCTCACGTATTAAACCGTTTGCTTTGGACCTTTTCCCTTCATAATTATTCACGAGCTTTTCCAAGTCATTTTTAAGTTAATACCCCAATTAAAAAATATCAGCGAAAAAAAATCTTAGAAAATTCCTTACCCGAATTGGTGGGGACTCACCTTAACAGGTGGTTACCTGTACACAAATCTGCAGAACTGGGGAAGGAAAGCGTACAACAAAAGCAGGAAATCAATTCATAAACACTCATTTTTTTTCAAGTGACTTAATAGACCAAAGTCCTTGAAAGATATCCAGAACGTTCTACTGACCACAAGTCCAAGACAGAACGGCTTGATTTTCACAGCACCTCAGACAAGAACCAACAACTTTTCAAAAGGAAAATTTATTCAATATCGTGGATTATTTTCTCCTCACCTGTCCGACGCTCTTTGCCCGTGACGGTTTTCTAAATGTCAATGAAAGTTTATATCGCAAAGAGAAAGCTTTTCTCCTCCACACACTACCCCGCTGCCGCACCTGCCTCTACTACCCAGTTCCAATTTCCCAGACTGACGGCACTGTTTCGAGATTTTAAGTCACGCACCAGCGAATGACCTCAGCGCGTCAGAGCTGGCGTTGAAGTCATCCTTGCTGGTCTTCCGAACGTGCAGGGGGCGCCCATAGCCCTCGGACCTCAGCAAACAATCGCTTCTACGCGGCTGCATCGTCCTCTTGAACAACGTCATCTACAAGAGTGGGGGATACGAATGTTCTAGTGTTTACCCCACCTGCTGGTTTTCAGCAGCAATGCCACGCTTTTGTAAAAAAGAAATTTGCACTTGGTTTCTGAGCAAAGTAATTGGATTGTCCCAAGTTCTGAAGAGAGATGTGGAGACGCAAGCGTTAGACTGATGTGGACACAAGAAAAAGTCTCACAACAGCAGGCTAAAGTCCAGGAGGATTATTTGGTAGCACGAGCTTTTGGAGTGCTGCTCCTTCGTCTTCACTCACCTGATGGAGCAGCACTCCGCAAGCTCCTAATACTAAGTAAACCTGTTGGATCTTAGCCTGACATCGAAACTTCTTACTGTTCTGGAGAGAAGGAGAGGGTGTGTTCAAAATCATGAGGGTCTGGTCTGGACAGAGAAACCTTTCCCCTCAATGGAAGGATTCAAAACCAGAGAGCACACCTGGTAAAAGAAGCAATGGAGACAGGAGACTATTCCATCCCTCAGCTTCCTCTCCCAAAGTGGTTAGGATCTGAAAGTAAATGGGTGGGATTTTTTTTCCTCACTCATTCCCTGCCATAGGAGTCATAGCAAGCTTGGGCAGTGGCAGTGAGGGTGGCCAGTGGCACAGCACAGACTATGCAAAGGTCTGACTTTAGCAGCAAAAAGTCCCAACCATTGGATGGGATTTTCTCACCCCTCATGCCAGATCTTCTAGTCCTGCTGCAGTCAGATCTCAACAGCCCTGCAATTGAGTGGAAAATTGATAGAGTGGTGGAAGTAGATTCAATCATGGCATTCAAAAGGGAATTGGATAAACAACCAAATGGCTGGTGAATGAAACCAAGTTCTTATAGAAAGCCAGAAAAAAAATGAATGGCCTCCTCCTGTACTATAACCACCTTGAATACAGCATAGAAACAGGCCATTTGGCCACTCACATTTGTACCTTCTCACCCCATATCTTTTTGGCTGTAATCCTTTCTCCCCATGTATTAATCCAACTTCCTGTTAATTAGAGGAACTATTGTGCTTGCAACACAATAGTTCATAAATTACAGTTCCATTGTGGTTTAAAATTAATTACCTGTCAGAAGTAAGCTTACATTAACACTGCAATGAAGTTAATGAAAATTCCCTCGTTGCCACACTTTGGGCACAGAGGGAGAATTTAGCACCACCAATCCACCCTAACCAGCATAGGTTTCAAACTGTGGGAAGAAATCCATGCAGACAGAGTGCAGACTCTGCTGAGGCAGTGACCCAAATTGGGAATTGAATCAAGATCCCTGGCACTGAGGTAGGATTACTAACCACCATATGCCCAATGCTAAGTAATAGATGTCTCTGGCAATATTGGAAGAGTTTAAAACTAAGGGTCATAGTTTGAGGATAAGGGGTATCGCTTTTAGGACTGAGATGAAGAGAAATTTCTTCAGAGGGGAGTCAATGTGTGGAATTCACTACCACAGTAGTTGAGGCCAAAACATGGTATGATTTCAATCACAAATTAGATATTGCTCTTGGGGCTAAAGAAATCAAGGGATATTGGTGAGTGGGGGGCAGGATCAAAATATTGAATTTCATGAGCAGCCATAAACCATAATGAATGGTAGAGCAGGTGGGAAGACCTACTCCTATTTTTGTGTTTCTAATACTTACAGGGAAAGGGATAGAGGATGGACCCTGAGCTGGAGGGAGTTGGATAATAAGCCCTGAGGAGACAACAACCCTGCTACTGGAATGAGAGAGAGAGAGATGGGAAGGCAGTGATGGAGAGAAAGGGTTCTAGGGATTGGGGCAAGGGTGGATCATGGTAGGGTTTCAAATGAGAACAACAATCTGAAAGTCAAATCTGAATTCACTGGAGCTTGACAAGGCTAGTAATGCTAAGATTGTACGAGAACAGAAGACGCCAACATTCTGGATAACTTACTGTTTAGAAAAGTTATTTTAATCAGGCTTCTTTCAATAATCACAATCAGTACTTTGAAAATTTTGCAAGGGGGGAGACCTATTCCTCAGGCAGGTCATGGAGAAAGTGGGGCCAGCACAAACTGGGCAGGTTACACCTGAGTCAGACTGGAACTGTTATGAGGACAGGTATTTGCTACTGTGATTGAGGATGGGAACCCAAGCAGGGTGACAAGGTAAAGAGAAACAAAGGCACTAACAAAACAGTGAAATGCAAATAGTCAACAGGATAATCAAAGGAGAGAGGTAAATATGGCCACAATAAGTAAGTTATGATCTTTGTGATTTGTATCAATGACTTGAAGGGGGCTGCAGGTGGGTTAGGTTAAATTTGTTGATGACAGAGATTGGAGGAGTCGTAGATGAGATGGAGGGCTCTTTAGGCTGCAGAGACATTGATAGCATGCAAAGCTGGACCAAAAAGTGGCAGATAGAGTTTAACCCTGTTAAATGCAATGTGATTCATTCTGACAGGACAAACTTGAATGCTGATTACAGGGTCAATGGCAGGGTTCTGACAAATGTAAATGAACAGCAAGATCTTGGAGGTCATATCCACAGATTTCTGAAGGTTGCCACACAAGTGGAGAACCATGAAGAAGGCTCATCTGTTAGCATTTATTAACAGAAGGTTTGAGTTTGAGTTATGGGGTTATGCTGCAACTATATTGGACTTCAGCAAGACCACATTTGGAATATTGTGTGCAATTCTGATCACCTCACTTTGAGGAGGACATGGAAGCATTGGAGAGTGCAGAGGAGATTTACCAGGATGCTGCCCTGTTTGGAAGATAGGTCTCAAACCAAGATTGAGGGAGCTGAGGCTTTTCTCTTTGGAGCAGAGGAGAATGAGGGGTGACTTGAGGTTTAAGATGAAAGGGATAAATAGTCTGAGAGTCCACTCTTTCCTTGGGTGGATGTAGCTGTTACTAGGGGACATGACTATAAGGTTCATGGTGGGAGATAGGAGGGATGTCTGAGGGAGATTCTTTACTCAGTGGTTGGGGTGTGGAATAGACTGTCTGCTGTGTTAGTGGAATCAGTCACTTTAGGAACTTTCAAGCAGTTGTTAGATAGGCACAGAATTATAGTAAGTGGGATAGCTTGATCTTGTTTGGACATAGCTTGGAAGGCTGAAGGGCCTGTACTGTTCTATTAGAGTGGCAAAACAAAAGGTTTTCCAAATTAATACAGAGCATTTGTTACAAGGTAGTTGACTGATGGCACAAGGTAAACAGATATGAATGTGATCTCTTGCAAAAGGAGATCAAACTGTAAACTTGATATCCAGGGATATTTGACCTTTGGAAAGACAGGAAGGAATGAAAAGGTGGTAGAGTAGCATTAAGAGATGAAATTAGGTCAGTTGCAAGAGACAATCTAGGCTCAGATGACCAAGTCCATTTGGGTGGAGGTAAAAACAAGGAAAAAGACAACATTGACCAGAAGAGTGTATAGACTACCTGCCTCCCCAAACCAGTAACCATATTGTAGGAAAGGGTCTAAAAATCAGCAAATAAGAGCATGTAAAGAGAATAGAGCAATTATTGGTGACTTTAATCTTCACGTCAATTCAAGTTAATCAAGTTGAGAAGGGCAACTATGACAAATTCAGAGTGCATTGGGGTAGGTTCCTACAGCCATGTCATGGTACCAACCAGAGAGCATGCTAACTTGGGATGTTAGATTGGATAATGAGACTTTTTAATAAAAGACTTCAAGAGTAAGAGATCCTGTAGACAGTATGATTAAAATATGATAGAATTTGATATTCAGTTGGAGTGAGAAACTTGGGTCCAAAACAACAGTGTTTAACTTAATAGAATTAGGTAAAGTAGACTGGGTAGATAGATTAGCAGGAAAGGCTGTAAGCAACAGGAAACATTTAAAGGAGGTAACTCATGACTTTCAAAAATGTAGCAAATAATTCTAAAAAGGAATAAACCAACCATGGTTAGCCAAGGTATTGTGTGTATCAAGTTGAAAAAAGCCTATAAAAGGACACAAAAGTCACTGATAGATCCAAAGACAGGTATAAATTCATAATCCAATGAAGGATGACTAAAAAGCAAATTAGCAAGGAACATAAACTGAGAATTTATTTTAATGAGGAAGAGAGAGATCAAAGTGAACAATGATCCCTAAGAAAGTAATTCTGGGGAGATAGTTATAGTGCAAAAGGAGATAACAGTTAGATATTTTGCATCAGTCTTTATGGCAGAAGATACTTTGTACATCCCATTAACATCCCATTAACACTAAAATACAGGGAGGAATTAATAATCACCACTAGAGAAGTAGTATTAGACAAACTAATGGGCTAAAAAGACAAGCCACTTGGTTGATAGCCTGCATCAGATCTAAAATAGCTACAGAACTAGTGGATACATTGGATTTAATCCAAAGATTTTTAGAAAATTCTGGAGAATTGGAAAACTGCCAATGTGATGCATCTATTCAAAGAGGGAGCAAAAAGCAGGTAACTATAGGCTAATTAGCTGAACATCTATTCTTGGAATAGAGTAAAGCAATACATTTAGAAAATCAGAATCTAATCAAGCAGAGTCACATGGCTTTATGAAACCAAATTAATGTCTGACTATTAGAGTTTTGAGGAAGTATTAACCAGAGTGCTAACCAGTGAATGCTTTGTATTTGGACTTCCAGAAGGCATTTGACAAGTTACCTTACAAAAAGGTTGCAAGAGCCCATGGTGATATATTGGGATGGATAGAGAATTGGCTAATGGGGATAAGGAGTTCTTTTTCTGGTTGACTATATAACAAGAAGTTTTTTCACTTCACTTTTTGAACCTGCAGCCACTTTCTTGCCCAAATCACTGCCTCATGGGCAGAGCACAGCTAAAACCAGGGGGAAAAAAAAAATCAAAGAGCTGTGATGCAGTAGCCAATGACCAGCTAAGGTAAAGGCCACTAAAGATACTGCAACTCAGACAAATTAACTCAAGAGCTAGACAAAACTTGAAAAATGACCAAAAAGTATAAAAATCCTTCAAAAAGCTGAGATAATCTCACCATTCCAAAACTCAATTGCAAAGCAATGGATCCTGTATCAATGTTTCCTTTCTTCCAAAGAATGTGTCAAGCTGTTTTCTAGACCTCAATGCAAAGCCAGACCATTAGAATTGCTATAGGCAACAAAGGCCTTTGCAGTTCAGACACATCAGGTCAATGCAACAGCTATTTTAAGCATCCAGCTAAAATATGGTCAAAACTGGAAAATTAATGTGAAGTTCAACTCTGAATATACCATCTGGCATTCATGGCCATTTGGCAGCAGAAAGCATTGACCACTTCATACGTAGATGCAGTGTATTCAGGACATAATTGTGACTGCACAGTAGTTTAGCCGACTGACATTATGATTGAGCTTGTCAATAGCATCTATCCAGGAAGTGTTCCCAAAAGATTTCTGGGACAAATGAAAAGGTTATGCTGTGGAAGCACTAGATAGAAGAGGAAGCTGATAATAGTCCCTGTTGCCAGATCTGGCTATAAAAGAGCTGAAGTAAAGAACCAAAATCTCCAAGTATTGTGTATATTTTATTGAGGCAAAAACAGTTACAGAAATAAAAATGGAATAAAGAGCACAACATTTGAGACAGAACAATTTTTCTACCAAACTCTTTACCCCTATAAAGGTCATTGTCTGAAAATGTGATTCAGGTGAGATGGAAAGGCTTTGTTGGTGTCTGCAGGCTCTCTCCTATAATACTAATCTGCGTCTTCGCCAACATCTGCCTGAAAGAACTCTTTCTGGTAAAAAAAAATTAACACGATTAAACATTTACACAACTGCAGGGAAAGAAACAATTGAGTCTTTACAAACCTTGAAAGTCTTTAAGTGGTTCTAGTTATATAAAGAAAATTGGAGGTCTGTGGTGGCTCCATTGGTAATTGCACTATGTATGGTACCAAACAAGGCTGGCAAAGTCTCAAGATGAAGACCCTTAGTTCCCCATTGCCAATCAGCCTGCTATTGGTTGAGCCTCATTTTAGCATTTTGGCAACTGCCTGAAATGGGTGGGTAGCAAGAGAGATAGTTGGGGCCAACAACCCCAGAAACAAAATGCAAGTGACCACAAGCAGCCAAGCACAGAGGCAGGCTGAATTAAAAGATTCCAGAAGGAAGGATCTCATGTTAGAAAATACCCTCAGCCCCTACCAACCTCATGGGCCTTATACAAGCTATGCCAACTTCTGCACCCCCAACCCATGGCTTCTTATGCCACATGTCAATTCATGCCTCTCAACCCCTATGGTCTTTTGTACTCCCCACACCAACTCATTCAGTATCCACTTTGATCAGATCTCCAAAGCCATTTGGAGATCAGTTCTAAAAATACAATAGAACTCCCACCATGCAGACACAATAGTAAAATACCATCCATGAAAGTGCAAAATTTTTTTTTTTAAAAACACTCCAAGTGCTTAATCTCCCAAGACTTAATTCATACCCCAAATTAAAGACAATTAATCCTTCAACTTGCAAAGTCAACAGAACTCAACTCCCCACAAAGATTACATCTTTTTGTAAATCAGTCAAGCAAAGAACCCTTAGGGAAGCATCAATAAACTATTGAAGCCACTAGAACAGATCCTACATTTGTCAATTTAACAAATGAGAATTAAAAATACTTATTGGCACATGAAGCTTTTTTCTTCACTTTTAAATTAGAAAATGATTTATATAACTTTCAATCATTGACAACTAAAGAGACCTTATCTAGCCTCAAATACCATTTACAGCTACTCCATAAGTTTGTGGCTTCCACACCATAGTTAAGGCCATTATCAGCACTGAATTCATAAGCTCTGCTGAGTTCAGTTTCTGCCAGTGTAAATCACATTTTGTCCTTTTCCCACCATTTTAAGAATAAAAATGATCCATTGAAAATGGGAGTAGGACTTCCACATCCAAGTCCCTCCTACAAATTTTGAAGGTCTGGGAGTCTTCACAACTGCAAAAACCCAGTCCTTAATGTCTGGCTTAAGCCAAGATTGATGTCATAATTAGAACAGACACTGGGTCTGTTCCATTCAGAGTGTTTAAGTTGCAACCTAGAAGTGATTGCCAATAAGTTATTTTATTAAGTGTTTTCTGTGGTATCAAGAGAAGTGATCCTCACACTCTACAGTTTGTGTGATTATCCCATTCTCCATATAATAACTCCACCATCCCACATTCTGGATTTATAATAGAGTCACTTTCCACAAAGCCTTTCAAAAACTCACCTTCACCAATTTCTATGCCTCATTCTCTAGGCTATTTCTGTGAAGATAAGACTGATGCTTGCAGAGTTATCCTTCTCCACATTACACTTCTAATGACCAGTCTTCTGCCTAAACCAGACTTATTCACAGACCATATGTCTCCAAACCCTATATGTGTCAATTTCTCCTTAAATATGGTCAAATAACCAATCAGTGCACCCCTCCCCCACCTGTATGTACTCAACCTCAATTGATACAATTAACACTGTCTGCATCATTGTTTTCAGGAAAGGCTGGGGGAAATTGAATGGGATTCTATTCCCTTTTCTTGGAAGAAAAAAAAATTGAATGGGATTGAAAAGGAAAATCAGGTAATGGAACTTCAGCCAGCAGTTTCCAAACAGTGAATCATAACCCCAATTGGAGTTGCAGTAATGGCAAATGGGGTCACAGATATTTTTAGTCATTAGTTGCATTAAATGTAGAAAAAACAAACTTTTTTTGTTGAAAAATTTGTTTCCTACACTGAAATTGACAGGATTTTTGACGCTGACGAATAATTGTAAATCAGCCATTTGTTGCCGGTGTTTCATTTCTTACTCAGAGTTTGACTTCAATCTGCTTAGTCCCAGTCAATTACTGCTCAGTGGTCTCTGACAGAGTGGCCTAAGAGAGTGCTGCAGCCACAGGCAAAGTAAAGAAGCCTCATTGTGACAGGCCTGGCCCTGTGGCTTTGAGGAAGAACTCAGTAAGAATTTAGCAACAACAATTTTAAATCCAACCAATTTATTTGATAGTAAATTTGCGAGCTTTCGACACTCTGTGTCTTTGTCAGGCAAATGCAGTGTTCTGGTCTGCAATAGCACATATATCAACACAGACAGTCACAGATTGCTGATTAGAATGTGAATCCTTATATCTAACCTGCTATTCAAGTGTTAAAGTGGCTAACAATGTGTGTGAAGGGAATCCTGAGCATTGGTTAGAGAATTGTGTATTTCCTCCAGACAGCACAGTAAGTGAGGTTTTTTGCTAACCCAGGCAAGTTACGGGGTTTACAGATAGTGTGTCATGAAGCCAAGATCCCTATTAAGACCGTCCTCATGTGTGCGGAACTTGGCTATCAGTCTCTGCTCAGCGACTCTGCGCTGTCGTGTGTCACGAAGGCTCCCTTGAAGAACATTTACCTGCAGGTCGGAGGCCGAATGCCCATGACTGCTGAACAGTTCGCCCACAGGAAGGGAACTGTTTTGCCCGGTGATTGTTGAGCGATGCTCATTCATCCGCTGTCGTAGTGTCTGCATGGTCTCCCCAATGTACCATGCTTCGGACATCCTTTCTTGCAACGTATTAGGTAGACAACGTTGGCCGAGTTGCAAGAGTATGTACCGTGTACCTGGTGAATGGTATCCTCACGTTTGATGATGTCATCCATATCTATGATCTGGCACGTCTTGCAGAGGTTGCTGTGGCAGGGTTGTGTGGTATTGTGGTCACTGTTCTCCTGAAGGTTGGGTAGTTTGCTGCGAACAATGATCTATGATTTGAGGTTGTGCGGTTGTCTGAAAGCAAGAAGTGGGGGGGTGGGGATGGCCCTAGTGAGATGTTCATCGTCATCAATGATATGTTGAAGACTCCGGAGAAGATATCGTAGCTTCTCCGCTCCGGGGAAGTACTGGACAACAAAGGGTACTCTGTCCACCGTGTCCCGTGTTCGTCTTCTGAGGAGGTCAGTGCGGTTTATCGCCGTGGCACGTCGGAACTGTCGATCGATGAGTCGAGCGCCATATCCTGTTCTCACGAGGGCATCCTTCAGCGTCTGGAGGTGTCTGTCACACCTGAGGAAGATACATTGCTACTAGAAATCCAATGACCTGCCCATCTGCAAAATGCCTGCCCAACACCTGGTGTGAGAGATCACTCAAAGATTCTAGCCAGACCCTGTGTTTGCAGACCAGAACACCTCATTCGCCTGACAAAGGCCGAAAGCTAGCAAGTTTACTATCAAATAAATCAGCTGGATTTAAAATTGGTGTTGTCAGATCTCTTCCAGAGCTCGACCATCACGGCTTTACTGGAAGCCAATGAGGCTTACCTGGCGGAGCTCTTTGTGGACACCAATCTGTGCACCATCCATGCCGAACAAGTCACCACCATGCCCAAAAACGTACAGCAGGCCAAGTGCAACAATGACTCTTAACAACCAGCAAATCACCAAAGGAAAGAACTGGAATCTGTAACTTGTGATTTCTATTTTGTTTTAGCAGTACTGTAGAACTTTTATTAAAGGAGTGCAAGTCTGATATCCAATCCAGAATTCATAAAACAGCCTCTTAGATGCTGGGTTCACATGCTTTCTTTAAGTAATACATAGTGCTGCCAATTTAAAAATAATTTTTGATTTCAAACTCACTTTGTTCACTATTACCTAGAAGGGGATATGTTAGCAGAAGGGGTCAGGAAACAAATGTGGTTGGAAGCACAGAAGTTATTGAGAATTGATTTTTTTAGATTGATGGAAATGGGTGTGTGGGTTATCTGTTGAGGGTATCTTTTTGGATTGATACTGCACAACTGGTTTTCCTATAGGCTTTGGCAGCAGTGGGTTGTTGGGTGGCATGGCGGTTGGATCAGTTGGTTGGGACACTGGAGGATGGGGAGCGCTTTGCTGGGTTGTTTGGATGAGAGAAGTTTGTGGCTTGGTCACTGAGGGTCTGAGATTTTCATCACAGATTTTCATATTTATATAATGTATTACCAGTACATGTTGATTGATAAATGCAAAGTTTAATAACTATGTACTGAATGTTATTATGATGCTTTATTGCTGTTCTCTTTTCGTTGATGTCTGAGGTCATGTTAATTTCCAAATGTTAAAATGTGATCACATTGGAAAATAGTTTGGGAAGCACTGACAGGCAAAGGACCCTTTCACTTTCTTTATCAGTCCAGATTATTGCCATGTACATCCCTCAAACCATTGCCATGTACATGGCCCCAGACTATTTCATCCTTTAGATTATCACCATGCACAAACCCCCAATTTACTTATCAAACAGGACAAAGGGAAAGTAAAAAGTATCAACACTTTAGCACTCAAACTGCTGTGAATGAACATAAAATTATCACTTTCAATTGCTTTCAAGTATGAGATAGAGAAAGGATCTAGGGAGCGGATGAACAGGATAACAAACAATAACAATGGACTTCTGGTATATGTGGTATATATGGACTTTAGTAAGGTGTTTGATAAGGTGGCCCATGGAAGGCTTCTGCAGAAAATGCAGATGTATGGGATTGAGGGTGATTTAGCTAATTGGATTAGGAATTGGCTAGCAGATAGAAGACAGAGGGTGGGGGTTGATGGGAGATATTCATCGTGGAGTTCGGTTACAAGTGGTGTACCTCAGGGGTCTGTTTTGGGGCCCCTGCTGTTTGTAATTTTATAAATGATCTGGATGAGGGTATTGAAGGATGGATTAGTAAATTTGCAGATGACACTAAAGTCGGTGGAGTGGTAGATAGTGAAGAGGGGTGTTATAGTTTGCAGAGGGACTTGGACAAGTTGCAGAGCTGGGCCGAGAGGTGGCAAATGGAGTTTAATGTGGAAAAGTGAGAGGTAATGCACTTTGGCAGGAACAATAAATGTGTAGAGTATAGGGCTAATGGTAGGGCTCTTAATAGTGTTGAGGAACAGAAGGATCTTGGTGTATGTGTCAATAGATCCCTGAAAGTAGGCAGTCAAGTGGATAAAGTTGTTAAGCAGGCATATGGAGTCTTAGCTTTTATTGGTAGGGGGATTGAATTTCGGAGCCGCAACGTCATGTTGCAACTGTACAAAACTCTAGTGCGGCCGCACTTGGAGTACTGTGTACAGTTCTGGTCCCCGCATTATAAGAAAGATGTGGAGGCATTGGAGAGGGTACAGAGGAGTTTACCAGGATGTTGCCTGGTATGGAGGGCAGGTCTTATGAAGAGAGGCTGAGGGATTTGAGGTTGTTTTCGTTGGAAAGAAGGCGACTAAGAGGGGACCTAATCGAAACATATAAGATGATTAGAGGTTTAGATAGGGTGGACAGTGATAGCCTTTTTCCTAGATGGAGAAAGCTAGCACGAGGGGACATAGCTTTAAATTAAGGGGTGGTGGTTGTAGGACGGATGTCAGAGGTAGGTTCTTTACCCAGAGGGTGGTAAGGGTATGGAATGCCCTGCCTGCTGCAGTTGTAGATGCGCCAAGTTTGGTGGATTTAAGAGGTTAGTAGATAAGTTTATGGATGAAAAGGGAATGGTTTAGGTTAGAGGGTCATTGCTTTTTCTTAATTGGTCAGCGCAACATCGAAGGCCGAAGGGCCTATTCTGCGCTGTAATGTTCTATGTTCTATGTTCTTACCTGTCCATTGTCACTAATTTCGGAGTGCCTGGAAATGAAGCTGGAATTCCAGAGTTCTTCTTGGCAATTGGAAAACTCCCATCTACAATGTTTGTGGACCACATGTGGGAGTTGCTAACAAAGGATAAGATTTGTTATTAATGGAGTACAACATTTGACATTTAATCAGCCAACGATTGTAAGAACATAAACAGCAGCAGGAGTAGGCCATAAGTCTCAACCCTTTAGAACTGCTGCTCTACTGGGGTCCTTCAATCACAACCTCTTGAACTAATCTGCATACGGAAATCACTGGAGGTTTAGCTCAAAAATTTCCCATCCTGCCCACCAGGCAAGACAAAAAATTAGGCAGACCATTGAAAAGTCTGTTGCGCTTGGGCAAGAATTTTCAGTCTTGGGGTATGTACGCACAGCCAGAAAATCCTGCTCATGGTCTCACAAAATCACAATATGTGCACAGACTGGGAAACAAGGAGACAGACTGACTAACTGTGAAGAGCTTCTGGCCATGATTGGAGCTTTTGAAATGGATAGATATTTTGTGACTTTGCAAGCTGTTCACAACCTCCAATATACTATATAAACACAAGTTGAGCTTTCAACCCTCTCTCTTCTCTTTGATTACCTACTTATATTTGCTATAATATTGCCAGTTTTCACCTCTGCCTCAGCACATCTACTGCTGAAACCTTTGTCCATCCCTTTATTTCACTGCCAGGCTTGACTATTCCATTTGCTGTTCTGAATGCCCTCCCATCTTCCACTCTCTATAAATTTGAGATCACCCAGAATTCTGCTGCCCATAGACTAACTTTCACTATCCATCTTCACTCATTATCCTGGGACTTGCTGACCTAATTGGATCCTGGTACAGCACTGCAACTCCATAAATCCCAATCCCTCCATGGCCTTTTTTTATTCAGTTATGGGATGTGGGTGTCCCTGGCTAGACTAGCATTTATTGCCCATCACTAGTTGCTCTTGAGAAGGTGGTGGAAGGTTAAGCTTGCATAAATCTGAGACTCTTCATGGTCTATAGTGAGAACTTCTACTTTCTCTTACCATTCTAGGTTCTTGATTTTCATTTCAGCCATTTCATTTTTCAACAATTCTGCGATTCTCAGTAAATTTGAGACATCTAGTGCTTTTCCTTCTATTTCCTTGATCTTCAGTGTCAGATTTACATTTTCTGATTTTATTTCTGTCTTCTTTCTCTATCTGCAGCATAGCTTTGTTCTTGTTCTTTATTTTGGTTTCACTGTTGGCAAGGTCTGTCTTGAGCTAAGTCTTGTTTCAATTCTGTAAATGACTTTGGTATCTCCTCAGCTTGGAATGCTCTCTACTACTTTACCTTAATCAGAGCAAATGGCTCAGCACTGCCACCTGCTGTTGCAGTTTGGGTAATGTATCAGCATTTTCAAAAAGATCTATTTCTAAGCTTTCAGACTGATTCTCTTCTTTCCTCTGCATTAAAGTCTTTGGCTTGTGCACTTAAATCCACTGACATGGTTTTAACCTTGTGGTTTGCTTAGGTATTGTCTTTTGCCCTTTCATTGTTTTCTTGGGGTTGTTTTATTCCTTATTTTAAGCTCTGTTCATTCCACAACATGAAGATTTAATTCTTGTCAGAGTCTTTTAATATCTTGTGAACGCCAGCTGAGGATTCATCAGTGCCTTGCACTGGGATTATTTCATCATCAGGTTCACCTAATAAATATGAAAACATACTAACTTGGACTTCCTCTGTTATACTCTGGTAACTTAAATTTCTTCTACAGGACGTCCAATTTTGCCCCCTTGCATGACCTCAAATTGGTCTGGCTGTTTTAATTTACCATCCATGGCCAATTTCTAAATAGGGGAGTACAATTTTAATTTAATTTTTCTTCCAAATTGGCACTACAGTAAATGTCCTCTTGATGCTTCTTTCTGCACCCGTTGGGCCTTATCAGGTTCCTCCAGTGGTTACAAGCCCAATTCTTTAAATCAATTGATTCAGCAGAAAATGATAAAATTCAGCAGCTTGGGTCAGGAATGGGTTTTCCAAAACCTCGATAGGAAGGTGATTTTAGATTCTGGCTGTAGTTTTAAAAACTTTTTTTGAGATTGGTGGTGATATGGCTGGCTAGACCCAGCTGTAACCCTCTTCCAGCTCCAGTGGTTAAACAATTGGTATGCTCTGCTTAATTAATGCACTTATTGTATTGAAAAGTCCAGCCTTTAGTGAATAAAACTACTGACCAATATTTCGTTAGGTGCTGCAAGGTCTTAAACCGTCTCATCTTACAGCAGATAGAGCAAGGGTGGGAAAATCCTGAAAGCTGATCAAGCTAGTTTTTGGCAAGGGTGAAGCACATGCAACCAAGTCCTTGCTCTGACCATCTTCATTGAAAATGGTTTTGAAAAGAACCTCAAAACCTGTCTTTTTTGGCACTATCTTTTTTGATCTCACTGCAGCATACAACACAGCCTGGCATGCTAGTCTCCTTGTTAAAATCTTAAGAGTCCTCCTTCCTGCGTTAATATTACTCTGAGATAAATGGTTAGGGTGCACATGGGGGATAAACCAAGTGCCTGGGGGAAACAGTCCAACAGGCTTTCCCAGGATTTGGTTTTAGCCCAACTGTTTTAAATCTCAATATCAATGCCTCCGATGCTGTCTTGGAAGTTCATCAATGCTAATGATATCTCTTGTGCTTCTCATACTCAGACATTTTCTAAAGTAAAGGCAACACTAAACAATGAGTTGCAAAGCTGGCCAACTACTGTAAGACATGACACCTTTAGCCCAGCAGCAACAAAACAGTCTCTATATAGTTAACTATATTCCAACCCCAAATGCCAATGCCAAAAGGAACATTCAACATCTCCTTGAATGGCAAGAGACTGAATCACAAACAACATCCCATTTATCTTGGTGTTAACCATGACCAAATACTGACATACAAAAAAACATGTCAGCAAGATAGCAGCAAAGATCAAAAGACAAAACAACCTTTTCAGCAAACTTCCTGCTCTTCATGGCTCTTCGGACACTAAATCCTTCAGGACTTCAGCTTTTGCCATTGTCTATTCAAACACAGAGTCCTGTGCACTAGTATATTACAACTCATCACATTACCAGTCCTGTAGATACCCAGTTTAACACAACAATGCATTTCATCTCGGATATCCACCGATCAACTCAACACCCTGGCTCCCAGTCCTGAGCAATGTTCCATCCCCTTGCAACAAGAAAGTTCCTTGAGAAGATTTATATCAACCCAAGCCTGCTGCTACGTAAGAACCTTACCAATCCACCTGTTGTTTGTTTCCTATCACAGCCCGGATGTTTAAGATGACTGTAGCAAGGAATAACAGGAAAGGCCCTGTGACAGCAGGAATGGAACAAAGAGGCCACCATTAAAAAATACTTCCTCATTGCAGACCCCACAGCCGACCCAGCTTCGACTTGCCACGCCGACATTGGGCACTCTTCAACTATTTCTGACTGGCCAATTCTTTTGTGCAGCAAATTGGCACAAGTGGGTCCTTGCAGAGAACCCAGACTGCAGCTGTGGTACATCCCACTCAATATCTGACATCATTGAAGACTGCCTCCTGACAGAATTCAACAGAGGGCTCACAGAGCTCCGTTTAGTCACCGCAGAAGCTATTGCCTGGCTTTATGATTACCGCACACACTAAAAAAGTGAATTTTGCTCGCTCTTTTTGTAATCTGGCTTAGTCCTTTGACTCTATGGTCAACCTGGTTTGGCTTTTCATGTGCACAGTTTCAGGACACTCCTTTATTTTTGAAAATACGATTTTTATGTTTAATGACTTTGAAATGATAAAGAACAAACTACTTAAAAAGGCCATCTTGCAAGGTAAAGATACAAAATAAACAAATCACCCTTTAGGGAGTGCCAAGAGATATTTCCTATAATTCAGAGACGCATCGAAACTCAACAATATCTAAGAGATATTTAAATGCAAACAATTCCTGCCCCAGAAAACAAGGCTGCAGCCACTTCAGAGAGATTGCAAAGCCTGCTTCAGAAGACAACTTTATGAGAAATCCACCAGTGAACTAAGATCGCATAATAGTCGTAACATCTACATCTGACTACATCCACCAAACCAGCTAATCTAAATCGGCTGCAATGTTTAAAATCTACGCCTTGAAGACAATCAAAGGACTCTTCAGGGCAGCACAGTGGCACAGTGTTTAGCACTGTTGCCTCACAGCACCAGGATCGTAAGTTCAATTCCAGCCTTGCCTCACTGTCTGTGTGGAGTTTGCACATTCTCCCTGTGTCTGTATGGATTTCCTTCAGGTGCTCTGGTTTCCTTCCACAATCCAAAGATGCGTGGGTTAGGTTGATTACCATTTGAAATTAACCCTAGTGTTGGGGGACTAGCTGGGTAAATATCTTCCTGCACTGTGGGGATTCTCTTCACTTTTTTGTTCGACTCTGCGGTGTGTGAGTGTGTGTGCGTGTGTGTGTGTGTGTGGGGGGGGGGGGGGGGGGGGGGGAGGCCTTTATGTAACACTGTAAGTGGTACTGTTCTCCAGTACCAATTAACCCTTGCTAAGCTAAACACACCCTTATTCTACACAATTTTTCAAGATCACTGCTCTCCTCCAACTCTGGTCCTTTGTGCATGACTAAATTGCACATGCTCTATGTAAAGAGCTAATGAGCTATTTTTCCAGTGCTGAATAATATATAGAGATCGTGTCATTAAGCAATAACAATGTACTTCAGAAAAAAAACACTGAATCCGGGGTAGCCTGATTTTACTTTTCCTGAAACACTGTTAGGTGTTCTGATGTATGCAGAGTCATTATTGTTCTGTGTGACTAGGTCTAATTTCTCCTTTTGAAGTCAGACACTTTTGTTTCAGAGTCAAAGGTGGAGTCATTGGACTGTTGTTTTTGATATCTGGACCTCTGTTTCAGCATTTATGCATCTAATTACAACCTTTCTCAAATATCTGTGTTGTATTAATATGAGTGAAAATAATATTGGAGTCTTAGCTTTTATTGGTAAGGGGATTGAATTTCAGAGCCGCAACGTCATGTTGCAACTGTACAAAACTCTAGTGCGGCTGCACTTGGAGTATTGTGTACAGTTCTGGTTCCCGCATTATAAGAAAGATGTGGAGGCATTGGAGAGGGTACAGAGGAGGTTTACCAGGATGTTGCCTGGTATGGAGGGCAGGTCTTATGAAGAGAGGCTGAGGGATTTGAGGTTGTTTTCGTTAGAAAGAAGGCGGCTAAGAGGAGACCTTATTGAAACATATAAGATGATTAGAGCTTTAGATAGGGTGGACAGTGATAGCCTTTTTCCTAGGATGGAGAAAGCTAGCACAAGGGGACATAGCTTTAAATTAAGGGGTGGTGGTTTTAGGACAGATGTTAGAGGTAGGTTCTTTACCCAGAGGGTGGTAAGGGTATGGAATGCCTTGCCTGCGTCAGTTGTAGATGCGCCAAGTTTGGTGGCGTTTAAGAGGTTAGTAGATACGTTTATGGATGAAAGGGGAATGGTTTAGGTTAGAGGGTCACTGCTTGTTCCTAATTGGTCGGTGCAACATCGAAGGCCGAAGGGCCTGTTCTGCGCTGTAATGTTCTATGTTCTATGTTCTAAATGGTACAAAATCTATTTTTGTAATATTCTGTAAACTACGTATGTGTATTCGAGGCAAATTATAGCAGAAGTCTTCACTGGCAGAACGTTGTTGTTGACCTACTTCAGGGCAACTTCCCCTCAGGATTTCCCAGTCTCTTAAAAATAATTTTTACTGATGGTGTAGAGGATTCTCGTCAGCATCTCAGTCTTTACCTGCCACATAGCGTAGTTATAGAATACAGCATCGCTGAAATGTGCAGGGGCACAATGCATTTCCTTTCATAATAAATAATGTCATCAATCTGGACTTGACTCTTATTTTTAAAAAAGGAAATTGTATTTATAACAACAATTGTATTTATCCAGTAATTTCTGTTTTACATAAAACACCTCAATGTGTGCCAGTCACATCACTTGAAGCTTGTGTAAGTGTAGTACGGGTGTCTGACAAGACCAAGCACACTGGGAACCATTACAGGCAAAGTGTGGAATTCAGAAAATCCATTCGTCCAAAGTATTGTGTGTACACTTACATAAGAACGTAAGGAATAGGAGCAGGTATAGGCCATCTGTCTCCTTGAGCCTCCTCTGACATTTAACAAGATTGCGGCTAATCTTCTGCCTCAGTTCCGCAGTCCCGCCCTACCCCATGTGATATGACGCACACTGGGGGCTAGATTTTCTTATGAACTGTAATCTTAAAGCTTGATTTTCCAATGACTTTTGTTTAGTGATGATTATGCATTCCAATTAAAGTCACTTTTTGATGGTAACCTATTTCAGTTGTTGGGGTAATCTGGAATAGACTAGTATGAACCTGATACTTTTTAATTTTGGCTGCATAAATGATAAGAGCAAATATTATCAGTCTATATCACCGCAATAAAAATCCAGGATTGCCAACAAACTGTGTTAAATAGTGTACACTGGGCATTAAGGAACAGTTAACAACTGCTGCAGGTCATGTTAGTATGTGACTACTGCACAATATTTGATCATGTGTAACAAAGACTGTCTTTTAGCCAGAGTCTGCATGGAGCAGGCTGCATTAAGTCCTACAACTTATATAAAGATGGAAATATAGGCGACATCCTGGATAACATGACCCGATCAGAGGATGTCAGTAATTTCACACTGAGTAGCGCAAATTAAGGCTCAGTAACACTTCTGTTGAAGGGTCATCCAGACTCAAAACATTAAGCCTGATTCTGCCATCAACTTGCGCCCATTTTCATGCATGAAAACTTGGTAAAGTTGGGCATGAGACGAGTAGCATCATCTGTGCCCACTACCGCACCAATTACCAAGGCCCAAAAATGGCCCCGATAGGAACCGTGCCTGAAACAGGCGCAATGGCCATTTAAATGTATTTGCGTACATTTAAATTGACTTAATGGACTGCACGTCCAACTTTACTGGCACTTCTCCCTTTATCACCGCATTCACCCAACCAGAATCGATGCGAAATATACATGTTTCACAAAAGTCTGTTCATGCACTTCAGTTAGTGAGCAAGTATAGGCCGAGCTTAGAAAGATGGCTTCTGACTTGAGATCAAGTGGGGTTGAGAGGGAGGGTGGTCAACAGCTGTCTGCTTGAGATCAATATGGGACAAGGAAGTAGATGATTTGACAGCTCTCTGCTTGAAATCAGTGGGGATTGGTGGCTCGATGGTCTGTCACACTGAGATCACGTGGGGGGAAGCGGGGGGTGTGTCTGACCGGCTCTCTGCTTGAGATCGATGGGGGGGGGGGGGAGGGGGAAAAGGGTATGTCCAACGGTCACTGCTTGAGATTGAGATGGTGGATGGTGGGGGGAAGGGGGTCCACTGCACTCTGCCCGAGATCAGAAGGGGGGGAAGGGGGGGGGGTCTGTTGCCAACTCGTGGGGTTGGGAAGGGGGGCCCACAATCAGAAAGGGTGGACAGAGGAATGGGGGATAAGGGCATCAGTAATATATGGGGGGGAGATGGGGCAATGTTTGGGGGGGCCAGGGGAAGCATTATCCAGTCCGAGAGGGAATGTGGCCAAGGAAGCCCCTATTCTATCCTTTCTTCGCACATGCGCAGGTGAGGCGCGATCAGAGCTGCAGGATTTCAGACACGTTAAGCCCTGCCCACAGGCTTCTGCAGCACAATTTGGAATCACTGATATTTTTGGAGGCAGAGTGCATACGGGGGTGCCTCAGAACTAGTCTAAAAGTCGGTTCAAGTCTGCCCAGCACTTAGAAACAAAATGGTAAAATCGGGTCCATTGTCACTATTGTCTCTCCACAGATGCTGTCAGATCTGCTGAGATTTTTCCAGCATTTTGTGTTTTTGTTTCAGTAACAGTTTGTCCTCTTTGTCTCTTTCTTAGATTCAGTATAGTCAGTTGTTTAGCTTAGGTTCTAGCTTAATCCTGTTGTCCTCTTTCTCCCATCAGCCTTACAGTTTGATAACAGTTGTTAAATCAAGAAAACAAGGAATAAGAAAACCTACATTTTAAATTACATTTGCAAAGCTACTAAAGTTTCCCCCATTACGCAGTATTGAATTGACAATCAAATTCTACCAAGAGTGAGCCGAAAATCCTTTTCTACCCTCTTCTTCTCCTCAGGTCCGCCACCAAGGCAAGGGAGCAAGACAGGAATAAATCATTAACAGCTCTCAAGCAAGTAATCTCAACCTCTGGTTTGGCTGTGCACCCACCAGCTTAATGACCTGATTAATCCTTACTCTTTGGCATCATAAATGGATTCATTTACAATTGCTCATTGCAATTACAAGTATTGAATGCTCTTTGGCTAAGTAATGCAGTTAGGTTTTGGTACAATGCAGATCTTCCTCTACAAGAAAAGGGTGACATATTCAGCCACATTTCTTATCAAATGCTTTCTTATATCCTCTTGATGCTATAATTTGTAAAGTAGGGTACATTTACTTTCCTCTATTCAGTTTGCAAAGATACTACATACTGCCCACTAAGTGATGGTCTGCTGAATCTGATTCAAAGACGAAAGCTGAAAACGCCTGGAAAAAACCATGCCAGGAGTTACTATGACCAGGTCATGGGTTCACTTAATGAAGCCATGTGAATCCAAGGTTATTTGTGGTTGCAAGATTGCTTTAAGAGCCAGTCACATGATTTGTTCAGTTTCATTTATAACTTTGTACCAGCAAGAGCTCCTAGAGTAAAACTGTTGTGTGTTACTTTAAATCTATCAATGCAAACCATGGCTAGGATTCTCCCAAAAAAATCGAAGTGCCCAATGGGCAGGAAAACAGGAGAATTTCCCATCTGTTTTTTGGACATACTTAGTCTGTTGAATTCCCGGCACTCTATAACTCCATAGAGTGCCCCCCACTGCCATCACCAGTCTCCCAATTGCTGACCTTCCCAATTGGCTCTGCCTGGTGCCCAGTGGGCATTGCCCAAGAGGCACCTTGCAGCCCCTGACCTCCCAGGAAGCCTCAGTGGCCTCTGTTTCCAGTAGTGGGGTGAGCACGTCTGGTCCCCATTGGTGGGGAGCAGTTGTACCAAAGCAGCACATCAGACTGGAAGAATCCTAGCCCATATCTTTTTCTACATACCTAACATAGGACATTAGAAAAAGTGTTCTAACATACTCTGTTTTTGCCAAAGAAAGGTGAAGATTATTTAGCATTATTCAGTTGAAACTCTTGAAACTGTAACACTGAACCCATACCTTGTTCCAAGAAAAGCAGAAGAAACACAATTGCCCTGGCCACGAAGTTGACACGGTCCATTGGATGCTATCAAAAACGTCGGCTGAAGTGGGGATCTGATCTGCTTCCTAGTCTTTGCATTTGGTGGTTTGGCCAGAAATGGACTGAACAAATGTAGGCCAGTACAGTGTTTAAGCTTTAAAAAGAATATGAATACAATGGTAATCAACTTTTATTTGTGACCTTTGGTTTTCAAGGAAGTGACTATTGCTGGGCTATGTTACATGGTTTCCGGCTACCCGCTGGTTCCCCATCCAAGTAGTCATTTTAATGAACAGCTCAGGCCAGAAGAGGGATAGATAACAATGCATTCATTCTAGCTGCACCTCAATATGATCTTCCTTGCCATCTACAATTAGAACAAGGGTATTTAACCCTTCAATCCTGTTCTGCCATTCTATTAGATCATAATATTAGATATGATTGCTTAGAGCTTCCAGACTTCCCAACTTAACCTTTTTGCTGCATTGAAGTTACAAAGGAATCTCAGAGGGGGAATCATTCCCAAATTGTTTACTTCCTTGTAACAGTTTTCACAAGGCTTGGATCTTGGAAGATTCCAACCAACTGTGGAGGCTGTGTAGCTTGGGAATATCCAACTGGACAGAAAGGGTGAGAATGACTGAAAAACAAGAGACGATTGCCTCCACAGAACCAGAGTTATTAAAAGCAAAATACTGTGGGTGCTCAAAATAAAAACAGAAAACATGCTGGATAAGCTCAACAGGTCTGACAGCATCTGCAGAGAGGGAAACGGAGTTAATGCTCCATGTGACCCATATGCAGCATTTTTCTTTTTATTTTACAACAAAGATTATTAGTGGGGTTAAAAATGAAAAGCAAAACTCATGAAATAAACAAAGCAGACTGTGCTAAATGTACATCATCTTAAAATCAGAACACACCTGATTGAACAAGTCATTCATTCGATTCAAGTGCCTTTGACGACTCTGATTAACTAGTTGCTGTCTTGCGTCCCAGTGCTGCATGCTGGACTTTACACGTGCTTCAAGTCTGTTGGCAAATCTGTACAGATCCTGAGCAACTGCTTCATCCTTACTGCTAACATCCAACATTCTGCTGTTTAAATAATTTCTTAAAGGAGAGAGAAAGACGTAAAGATGAGTAAGCAAATCTATTGCTGCAGTTTAGGTGCTCCTTTATCACCATTCTCTGTGGTCTGTTCCTCACTCTCACTTTGTGCCACAGTTGGGCTGAAAGGCAGCACTTTATCTTATCAGTTTCTCCTTTGCCTTTCCTCCTGGCTCAGTGACTAAGACCAAACATACACTCAGAATCACAGAATTATGCAGAAGGGCCCTTTGGCCCATCAAGTCTGCACGACACGTGTGAAACACCTGACCTCCCACCTAATCCCACATTCCAGCACTTGAATGTTATGACGTGTCAAATGCTCATCCAGGTAATTTTTACAGGATGTGAGGCAACCTGCCTCCATTACCTCCCAAGCAGAGCATTTCAGACCATCACCACCCTCTGAATACTACGGTTTTTCCTTGTTTCCCCCTAAACTTTCTACTCCTCACCTTGAATCTATGTCCCCTTGCTTCAACAATGGGGAATAGCTGCTCCCTATCCACTCATCCAGGCGCCTTATAATCTTGCGCACCTTAAGGTTCCCCTCACCCTGTCCCCTCACTCTTCTCTGCTCCAATGAAAACAATATAAGCCTATCCAACCTCTCTTCATAACTTAAATGTTCCATCCCAGGTAGCATTCTGTGAATCTCCTCTGCATCCCCTCCAATGCAATCACATTTTTCCTATAATGTGGTGACTAGAACTGCACACAGTACTCCAGCTGTGGCCTCACAAAGTTCTATACAACTCCCAACATGACCTCCCTGCTTTTGTAATCAATGGCTCAATTGATAAAGGCAAGTGTCCCATATGCCTTTTGCACCACCCTACTAACATGCCTTTCTGCCTTCAGAGATCTGTGGACAAACACACCAAGGTCCTCTTGTTCCTCAGAATTTCCTAGTGTCATGCCATTCATTGAATACTTGTCAAATTATTCTTTCCAAAGTGTATCACCTCACACTTCTATCTGCCACATATCTGCCCATTTCACCATCCCGTTCATTTCTTCCTGCAGCCCAAGATTCTCAACCTCATTGCTAATCACCTGGCCAATCGTTGTATTATTTGCAAATTTAGTAATCCTTTGTGTCATTATACAAATGATGAATAATAAGGGACCCAACACAGATCCCTGTGGTACACCACTGGACACTGACTAAGCTAATTTTGAATCCACCTTAACAAATTACCCTGTATCCCAGTGCATTTACCTTCTTTATCAGTCTCCCATGTCAGACCTTGTCAAAAGCTTTGCTGAAATCTATGTAGACTACACGAACTTCACTACCCTCATCTACACACCTGGTCACCTTTTCAAAATTCAATCAAATTTGTTAGGCATGATCTCCCTCTGACAAAGCCATGCTGACTATCCCTAATCAAATCTTGCCTAGAGGTAGATTCTCTCCTTCTGAATTTTCTCCAATAGTTTCCCTACCACTGATGTGAGACTCAATGGTCTGTAGTTCCCTGTTTATCTATATAACCCTTCTTAAATAACAGAACCACATTAGCTGTTCTCCAATCCTTTGGCACCATCCGCATGGCCAGAGAGGAATTAAAAATTTGGGTCAGAGCCTTTGCAATCTCCTCTCTTGCCTCCCATAGCAGCCTGAAACATAGTACATCCACACCTGGAGATCTGTCAACTTTTAAGACTGCCAACACCTCCAATATCTTGTCCTTCCCTAGTTCAATTTGCTTAAGAACCTCACAGTCTCTTTCCCAAAGAAATCCAGGAAGAGGTGCTATTAAAATTATTCTCTAAATGCTTTTCCAGACTTTCTTTTCTTTTCTCTCTCATCTTCTAAAGATGAAAAGTACCCAGTGGGCTTCAGTCACATGTGCCTCCAGTACAACCACAAAGGGCTCCACTGAAGCCGATCCTGAACGCAAGCAATCTTCATGCACTTAACACTTCCCAGCAAGATCACTGGAAGCAAGAATCCTTTCCAATTTTGCTCTTCTCCAGCTGAATGATATCAAAATTCACTGTAGCACACACCAGGACCTGCCCTGGCTGAAATCAACTGACTCTGCACATTATTGGAAATAAAAACATAGGAGCTTCCTTAGCTGTATTGGCTTTGTATTAGACATGACAGTACTTCAGAACATTTGAATATAAAAGTCAAACAGGAAGCCCACACTATCTTAACAATGAACTCAACTTTGACATTCTTTGTGTTTTATTATTTTGCCTGGTACTCACTAAGAGATTGGGTGACCTTGTATATGTTTTCAGCAAAATATGGTATGGGTGCTATAGACATGAGCTAGCAAAGTCACACAGAGCTAGCAAAGTCATTTAATACCGAGTTTACATTTCTCTTCTACAGGGATGAAGTTTACTGCTTAAATATGTTACCACTACTCCACTGGGTCACTGGGTCAATATAATATGGTATATACAAACAAGGAAAGTCCCATGTTTGATTCCTAATCTGTATTTGCTAAGTAGCTACCAAGTAGGGCAATAATAGGATGCTGCAACAAACAGTAGCAGCATCCTTGGATTCAGAAAGGGTAAAAAGCAGCCTGGAATCATTCCCCTGATCACTATGCAATGATAGGTGCATGTTGGGTAGAACAGAATGTGCTTTGGCCATAATTCATAGTCAAATAGCCTGCTAACAGTCAAGACTAGATTTTCCAATGGGTGCTAATTTAATGTCAGCAGTAATCTGTTTACTACTGCCACATCCATTGGAAGATCGAATTATAACTGTTTTAGTTCACATGAAGAACATGAACAGATGAAGATCTTGAAATTTTCTGGAGTAGATCACGTCCTTCAGGAGAGGGAGAAATATTTCCATTTCAAAGAAAGAAATTCGCAGAAACATCCCAGAGCACTTCATACACAGTGGATTGCAGTAATTCCTGTTACATAGCTAAACACAACAGCCATTTTGCCTACAGCCAACAGCAAAGTCCAACAAGCAGCAATGTGGTGCCAAATGACTGTTTCGTCTTTCTATAGTGTTGTTGGTTGAGAGAAGTTTGTTGGCCAGGAAAACACCCTTCTTTACTTCTATGTCATGCTACCTATATCATTTCTGGTTACAAAAATTCATCTGATGGATGATACTTTTGAGGGAGCAAAACTCCTTTAATTCTGTACTGGGAGTATTGAACGAGATTATATACTCACATGGGGCGCAAACCCACAACCTGCTGACTCAGAGGTGCCCCATTAAGCCAAGCTGATACTCTCATGGGAAACGCGTCAACTTCTGACTAATTTCAAACATCCAAATTCAATATTTGAACTGATATGTATTATATCCCAACAAGAACTTTTCGTGAAAGCTGCAATAGTCTGGTCAGAATGGAATCAGCTACTCTTTAAAACTGATGACAGATATGTACCTACCTAAGGGTTTGGATATGACGGAAGGTGATATATTTTCTGAACAGGTAAGCCAGTCGAAGCTGAACTGTAGTTAAGGTTTGATGAATAAGATGAGTTGCTATGGCATGGAGTTGTCTGGAAATTATACCATTATACACTGCTTGGTCCAAAGTTTTGTAATTTGTTCTGAGGTATGTCACATTTACAATATATGACCCATCCACAATTTTTTCACTTCCTCTGGGCTGTATTGTTCTTTCTATTGTCTCTGTTGCCATAGTGGGCAAAAGAACACCTTCCTTCTTACAACGTTCTGTCTGTAGTTTAATTTCCTTTCCTTTAAACCCAAGGATGCTGTTGATAGAGTAAAGATTTTTGGTTGTCTCTTGAATCTTGATTAACTGATCCATTCCAGCCCTAGAGGACATTTTCTCAAGTGTCAGAATTGTGTCTAGGGCTTCCAGGGTCTTTTTGTAGAAGTGGTTTTCTTGTTGGGACACACTTTTGTTCTGTTTGGCCTCTTCATTGAAATTTTGAATTTGGGCACTTAATTCATCAAGTGCAATCTCTTGAATGATACTGAATCTGGAAATTTCTTCAAGAAGTTCAGTAAAAGTTGTGAATTTGGGTTGTTTATTCTTCAATTTCTCCACCAGGCTTTCATTTGATGACTGTAGTACTTGGATAGGTTGCTCAGCATCCTCTTGCTTAAAGTTCTGCCTTGGCTTGGCAAATATTTCTTTGATTGTTTTCTCAATCACCCCATAAAGATTTTTTAATTCAGCAGATTTGAGAAGAGCTTGGACTTTACAGATGTCATCTGGCGAAAGTTCTTTGCCACTACTCAATCCGTGATCTAATGAATATAAAACAGCAGTTTGAAAATCTGTGAGCAAGTCCATTACCATCTGCTTAGCCTTGGTTTTTACAGCTTCTTCTTTCCGAGCTGACACTCTCTGTTTCTTTTCTGCATTTGGATTAGATTTATGCATCTTACCCTCCCTTGTTTTATTAAGAGCCTTCTTCAATTTGGGCTGAGCTGTGGGAGTGATCCCTTCATTGGAGACTTCTGTTGGAATATTTTCCCCTTCAGGAATGTTTTCTGCCTTAGTTATTTCTAGGCTATTTCTTTGTTCCTCAGGTTCTCGAAAGAAAATGTTTCCTTCTTTGGATAATTCTAGATTAGCCCGTTGGTCCTCAGGTTCTCCAGAGGAAATATTTCTTTCTGTGGATTTTACAAGGACACGCCTTTGTTCATCAACTTTGTCATGTCCATCAACCAAAATATTTGTATGCTCCTTACTGCAGGGGTATTTTCCCCTGAGACTTTCTATAGGAAGGATTTTGTCCTTTGATTTTTTCACTAATGTGCTTTTTTTATTTACTTTGGGCAGATGCTTTGTTTTTATTTGCAAATCATCAGATAGAGAGAAATTTTCAGAAGTGATTTGCTCATGAGAGTGTGTTTTCTTAGCTTTTTGTAGCTGTTCAACTTTGGACCTCAAAAGTTTAATGGTGTTTTCCAGATTGTCATTAGTATTGCTTGCTTCCCTGTAATGATGTTCTGCTATTTCAGCTCGTGATTTCAGTGCACTACTGTGTTCTCGAAGATGTTTTAGCTCATTCACCAGATTATCTTCAGTACCCTGGGAGCCAAATGTGTCTGACTTTCTCAATTCATTTTCAACCTCAAAATATTCCTGTGACCTAATATGAAATGCTTTGTGAAGATTCTCTATGAATTTCCTGATGTATCTGAAAGCAATTGTCTGGGCTTTCTTGCAAGGTAGAGATTTTGTGATGTCTGTTAGTATCATATCAATCTCTCCCACTGCTGCATCCAACTGTTTCACAATGTTTGGTTCCACCATTTTCGCTGTACTCATTGGCTGCATATCCAGAAGATGCATGAGCGTTTTAGGATCCATCTTTTTCTCTCTCCACCATTTCAAAATTGTGCCTTTACCAGCAGGACCTGCAATAAAATCATAGTGTATGACCAATTATTGCACACTTGATTATGTTTATGCTCCAAAATGTTTTGACAGTATTTAAGATGGTATATCAATACATGGGATGTCACAGAGGCACAGTAGTTAACACTGCTGCCTCACATGGTCAGGGACCCAGGTTCAATTTCGGCCTTGTGTGGATGTTCTCCCTGTGTCTGCATTGTTTTCCTCCTGTGCTCCGGTTTTCTCCCACAATCCAAAGGTGTGCGGGTTAGGTGGATAGGCCATGCTAAATTGCCCCTTATTGTCAGGGGGAATAGAATGGTAAATATGTGGGGTTACGGGGATAGGGCCTGAGTGAAATTGTTGTTGGTGCAGTCACAGTGGGCCAAACGGCCTCCTTCTGCACTGTAGGGATTCTATGATTCTAAGTCTTTCTCTTTCAATCAAAATCGAGTATTGTGTAATTTAGTGCCTACTCTGAATAATTTTAACATTGTACAATATGTTGTTTGAGTTCCATTTCATGGCTTCAGCATCTAATGTAGGCTGACACAGCAAGTCAGTACTGAGAAACTGCTGCATTGTTAAGAGTGCTATTTCTCAGGTGAAATATTGAACTGAGATCCCACCTCTCCATTCAGTGAGATGGTAAGATTTGAAGAAAGAGCAGGGGAATTAAATCTCCTGGTATCCAAACTAACATTTGTCTATCAACCAAACAGATTAGCTGATCATTTATTTTATTGCTGTTCATGTACAATCTGGTTTCCATGCTTGACTATAAAAATGTGAAATAAATCATTGGGACATCATGAGGACATGAAAAACACTTAACAAATGCAATCAGATACAGAATTGTAGTGGTTATGTCACTGGACTAAAAATCCAAAAGTCTGAACTAATTATCTAGAGAATGAATTTAAATCCCACCATGAGAGATTAAGAATTTGAATTCAGCATTTAAATAAAAATATTTAGAAATTATTCTGTCCATTAATGTGTGGTCATTTAATATGTTAGTATCACTGGAGTTTTTCTCCTTTCTGACCAAACTCCTAAAGTTAGTTTGGGGAGCAATTTGGTTTGACAAATCTTGCTTTAACAGGTCCTGTAATGGCATTTAAGGGCTTATCAGGGGCATTAATTAAACATGCAGATTTGCTTATGCTTCACATAAATAAAATTTCATTAGCTTAAAACATTGGAGGGAAATCTTACCAGAAAATTGCAGAGTGTTGTTTCCAGCAAGAAAACCTGTGTCTTTCCCTCCAGAGAAACACACCAGTTTTTCTGCCAGATCTTATAGCACTGCCAAAAAAAAATCAAAGGGGGGTGATACATGCTGTTTCCCAGGGTAGTGGGGTCTCAACATGCCAGCAAAACCCGGCTGCACTGAGATTGGGGCACCATCTTTAAAGGTCTCAGAGGCTCCCTTCCCTCTCCCTTGGAACTTCTCTGCACCGCACCCCCCTCCATCATGGGCCCTTTCCCCCCTCCCAATCATTGATATCCCGCTTGTCTCAGTCAGATCTGGCACACACCTCCCCCACCCCAGCCACATCTAAATAAATCCTCCCGCTCCTCATGAAGCTCCCACTGGGGCATGCCCATGGCATTGGCATGGTGTCAACCCGGCAGTGCCAACCACTTCTAAGGAGCAGTGCCAGGAGGCATTGCCAAGCTACTACCTGGTCATGTCCTCCCCCACATTTCCGAGGTGAGGGGGACTATATCTACCTTTATGCCTCCAGGGAGATTCCCACAACAGGTTCACGTTTGGATTTTTAAAAGTTCATTTGTGGGACATGGGCACCACTGGCTAGGCCAGCATTCATTGCCAATCCCTAGGTGTCCTTGCAGGGCAGTTGAAAATCAACCATATTTCTGTGGCTCTGGAGTCACATGTAGGCCAGGGAAGGACGGCAGACTTCCTTCCCTTATGGACATTAGTGAACCTGTTGTAAACTGCTTTAAAATAATGTCACATTGATGAAGTGTCAATATGTGGCCAGAAGTAAATATCTGACCATATTAACCCCGCAAGATTTGAGACTTCTGGACCTTGAGCCACCACTGGCATTCACATGGACAGTGAGTATGGGCTCAAGGTTGTCCCTATTAACTCTGTTTCTCTTTCTAGAGATGCTTCCTGACCTGCTAAGTGTTTCCAGCATCTTCTGTTTTTATATTAAGTTAGTAATGCTTAGTGTACAGGTTGCAGAATGGTAAAGAATCAGCAGAAATCTATCAAAAGTAGACAGTAATCAACCTAGTTCCATTGAAATAAATCAAGATAAAAACCATCAGAATATGTATACAATAATAAAGTTTAACAAATCTGGCAATAATTTCTGCTGAATAATGATTGTGTATTACAAATCACTTAGGGAGTTCAAGTTGCAACATGCACTTTCATATGCACATGGTAGTCTGGATAGTGATGGTAGAGGCTTCAACTTTCCTTCCTTCATTTGGCTGACCATGAATCTTTCATGCTTGTCATAGGCATGTATTGAAAGGATTTGCAGGTTGATAATTAATCTGTTTGGCCATGTTATAAAAGCACCTTCCTTAGTCATCAAATCCTGTGTAAGACTCAAACCCAGAACTAATGTTTCAGAGGTGAATTGCTACCGACTGCATCACATAACCTCCACATATTATATTTGTACAAGTTCAATTTTAGATAAATAGATCTGTAAAAATTATTTATCCAACAAAATTACAGTCACACTGCAGTGTACCACAGGACCTAGTTCACTTCAGATTAAGTAAAACAGTAACTTCATTGCAGTGTTAATGTAAGCCTTACTTGTGACTAATAAATAAACTTTACTTAAAAGAAGAATAACTATTTTCACCAGCATTTAAATACAATCAAGTGAGAATCTAAAAGCAGTTCTGCTATGCAAAAATATAATGATTACAATGGCTATAAGAGGAAGTCTCATCTAATAGTCACAAGAATTTATCACATTACCATTGTGTCAGCATCTTCACTGATCAAACTGGTAGCCTTATGTGCGGCACTTGTAGCAGAACTTGCCTATCAAGGATTGGCCCCTCCAGCCATCAGCAAACATATGCCGTATGAGGACACCCAATCTGAAGTGGATTGTTTGCTGTGTATCCATCATCTATTGGAATTGGAAGGATGCCAACAATGATGGATTATCTCAACATCAGTACTAATTGTTCAGTGTGCACTTCCTGCTCAACATCTCTCTATTTTACTCAGTCTCTGTAATTAAGTGAATAAATGTCCTTAAATATTGCCCTGATGCTTGAAGACAATTAGTCAACTTCTGAAAGACCCAAGCCGTTTGCCAGTCTGTGAACATGCAAGACGATAAGTTGTTTCAGTCATTCTTGAATCATGCTTGAGCAGAGACTGTTTTTAAAAGTGTCTCAAGGCTCCATATGAGCATTTAGTAGCAACATTAGCTGATGACATCAAAGGGGTCAACCCTATCTAAATCTTCACAGTTGAGAAAGTTTTTGTCAAGTCTTATGTAAGTTCTTCAAGAAATCACTCATACATTTGAATTTAATTTCTTCAACATTTTCAACAAAATTAACTGGGGCTTGTAGTTGAGCAGAGCAGAGAGTAAACTGGAATTAAAAACAGTAAGTGCTTGAAAAACTCGGCAGGTCTAGCAGCATCTGTGGAGAGAGAAAGGTTAACATTTCAAGTCCAAAATAACTCTTCTTTGGAACTTCTGAAGAAGAGTCATATTGAAGTTGAAAAGTTTAACTCTGCTAACTGATGAGGGATGATCTTATTGTAGTCTATAAAATAATGAGGGGCATAGAAAAGGTAAATATCTTTTCCCAAAGGTAGGGGAGACTAAAACTAGAGGGCATAAGTTTAAGGTCAGAAGGGAGAGATACAAAAGGGTCCAGAGGGGCAGTTTTTACAAACAGAGGGTGGTGAGTGTCTGGAACAAGTTGCCAAAGGTTGTAGTTGAGGCGGGTGCAATTTTGTCTTTTAAAAAGCACTTAGACAGTTGTATGGGTAAGATGAATGTGGAGGGATATGGACCAAATGCAGGCAATTGGGACCAGCTTAATGGTTAAAAAAAAGGCAGCATGGATAAGTTGAGCCAAAAGGCCTACTTCCATGCTTTAAACCTCTTTGACTCTATGACTGTGATGGAATATTTTCCACTTGCCTGCTTGAGTGCAGCTCCAACAACACTAAAGAAACTTGAGACGTCCAGGACAGAGCAGCCTGCTTGATTGACACCCCATCCGCAATCATTCATTCCCTCCACCACAATAGCAGCAGTATGAATCATCTGCAAGATGCTCTGCATGGCTTCTTAGACAATACCTTCAAAACATTCTACTGTCTAGGACAAAGGCAGCAAATACATGGGAACGCCACCACTTGCAAGTTTGGAAATATATCACTGTTCCTTCACTGTCACTGAGTCAAAATCCCTCCCTCACAGCACCGTGGATGTACCTATGACACTATATGGAATGCAGCAATTCAAGAAGGCAGCTCACAAACACCTTCTCTAGGGCAGTAAAGGTTGACCAATAAATGTTGGCCTGGCCAGCAAAGCCCACATCCTGTAAATGAAAAAAACAAATCCACTGACTTTTTCCAGCACTTTCTGTTTTTATTTCAAATTTCCGGCATTTAAAGTATTTCACTTTTAGTTTAGAGAGAGATCTGGCTTCATTGTCATGGTCATGCATGTCATGGTTCCTGAGACAATCCTTCACATTTTTCCTTCGGTACGCTCTTAAAACTCATTTGTTCATATCTAGTGTCAGTCTGACATTTAGCCTGCTCTAAACAGCCTTCAATGGGGTAACCTTAGATAGTCTGGAGAAGATGCTTCCTTGCTTAGTTTTCATTTTATTTTCTGGTGAGTTGTTTGCTCATGTTTCTGTACATATCTATGGCCACTTCCTGCATTGACTACAACCTCTAAACAAAGCTACATCCTTAAATTATGGAGTTCTGATCTACAGAAGTTCGGAGATTAAAGTGTTTTCCTGAAATTGAAAGTAACAACATTTTAAAATGTCCACTGCAACTTGAAATGTGGATTTTCATATTTATTTGAAATAAAAACATTTAAGCTCATAATTTGCTGTGCCCCATATGCTCTTTGTCTTCTTCCATTGTATAGTTGTGCTTAATTCAACACTTACCACACGTCTCTAACTCATAACTCATTATTTTCCTGGACTCAAAACTGTGGATGTTTCCTGTTAATTTGGACACTAGGACACATAGCAAATTTCTAAATTTACCTGTTGATTTTTCCTTTATACGCTCATGTTGAAGACTAAAAAGAGTGTTAGATAGTTTATGGAGATTGTCTATACACTCTTGTGAAGAAGCCAAGCTTGACTGTACTTTCACATTAACTTCCTCAATCCATTCAGCTGACCGTTTTTCAATTTCTCCATCCTCCTCGAAATCTTCTTCATCGATTAATGTTTGATCTGCAATATACATGTGTAAGATAAAATTATATTTGTAAATTAGATTGAAACAGTCCATCTGGCCTTTATAAAGCTGTTCCTGTTTTTAGAACACATTCTGTTTTGTATCTTTGTTTGAAGAATTTAGTGCTAGTCGGTGAAACACTTCTCATCTTGAACATGGAGCATTGTTAGCAGTGAACACTCTCAAGTTAGGTATAACATAACAGACTTATGCTCCCTCAAACACTCCATCAAACATTCCCAGGACAGCACGAGGTTAGATACAGAGTAAAGCTCCCTCTAAACTGTTCCATCAAACACTCCCAGGACAAGTAGAGCATGAGATTATATACAGAGTAAAGCTCCCTCTACACTGTCCCCATGAAATACTCCCACGACATGTACACCATGGGGTTAGATTCAAAGTAAAACTTCGTCTACACTCTCCCCATCAAACACTTCCAGGACAGGTACAGCATGGTGTTATAGAGTAAAACTCTCTCTACACTGTCCCCCATTAAACACTCCAAGGACAGGTACAGCATGGGATTAGATACAGAATAAATCTCCCTCTATACTGTCCCCATCAAGCACTCCCAGGACAGATACAACATGGGGTTAGGTACAGAGTAAAGCTCCCTTTACACTGTCCCCAATCAACACTCCCAGGATAGATACAACACGGGCATGGGGTTAGATACAGAGTGAAGCTCCCTCTACACTGTCCCCATTAAACACATCCATCCCAAAGGTTGGGTCACATAATTTCAAATCATGACCAGGGTCACCAGTTTACTGTGACTGATTCAGTCAAATTCTGTTTAGGAATGCCATATTCGTACCACCTTGTTTGAGATCGCAATCTGCAATTCCTTCCATTCTGCCGAGTCAATATTTATCCCTCAATCCAACACCCTCAAAACAGATGATCAGATCATTTATTTAATTGCTGCTTGTGGAATACTGCTGTGTAAACTGGTTGCTCTATTTCCTTCATGACATTAATAATTATGTTTCAGAAATATTGCTTTGATTGTAAAGTGGGATATCCTGAAATGGGGGAAGGCATTATACAAATGTAACCTTTTTTTTCTAATGAGACTCCACCCTTATCCCAACATTTCCATTCAGGATTTCATTAAGACTGCCACTAATCGTAACAGGAGGAGGCTACTTAACCTCACCATTCCTTGAAATCATGGCTGATCTGTCGTCTAACTCCATATAGCCCATCTTTGTCCTGTATCAAAACAAAAATCTATCAACCTCAGATTTAAAATGAACATTTGATCCAGTGTCATTTGCTACTTGCTGAAGAGAATTCCAAATTTCTATTATCCTTTGTGTGTGGATGTATTTCCTAATTTCACTCCTGAAAGATCTGGCTCCCATTTTTTGACTATGCCCCCTAGTTCTAGACTCTCCAACCAGCCAATGGAACTAGTTTCTCTTTACCCAATCTATTCTTAGTAATGTGAAACTGTAGAAAAGTAACTCTTCTTAAATTTGAAAACTTCAATTAAATCATCCCTTGACCTTCAAAATTTGCGGGAATATAACCCTTGTATGTGTAATCTCTCCTTGCAATTTAACTCTTGGTTGAACTGAATATTCTTCCAGCAAAATTACACTGCACTACCTATTGGGCCAACATGTATTTCCTAAGACATAATGGCCAGAATTTCTCACAGTACTCCAGGTGTAATCTAACCAGAGCTTTGTATAGCTGAATCAAGACTTCTACCCTAATGTATTGTAATATTTTAGATATAAAAATTAGCATTTCATTAGCTTTTTGATTAATTTCTGTAGCTTAGGACATTTATGATATCAAAAACCTGACCCCTGAAATCTCTTTGGACTGCCATTGTTCCTAGCTTTTCACCATTTCAAAGATAATCTTGTCTATAATTTTTAGGTCCAAGTTGGGAATTTATGATGAAATGGCTGACTCCAAGTTAACATCAGATTGTTATAGCACTCAGAGCCCAGTATTGGTTCAGTAAAATATTACTTTGTGAGAAATTGTTCTGTCTGGTTGATGAGTGTTAATGCACATTGTAGTGATGTGAAACTGTACAAAAATAACTCTTTTTTTAAAAAAAGCCTGATAAGCACATTATTCGGCTTCTTGAAATAAAACCTGGGAATTTTAAGAGCTAATTTTATCGAAAGACTGCACACCTAAAGGCTCATCATTTCAGCCCCTGAAAGGCTTCACAGTACATATTTTAAGAGTCTATGTGTGACACATCAATTAAAGGTGCATTTACAATTCCATTTGCGTGAAGTGTTTTGGCTTCATATTTATGTGATTGTTGCATTATGAATGAAATATTAGTCTTACTGTGCAGTCCTTTTAAAGTTGAACAATATGTTGAAACATGTGTTTTGGGTAACATAGCAAATATAAAATCACAAAGACCGACCTGATAAACATGAGGGAATAACTTTGAAAGCTTCCATTCCAGGTCTACACATACAGTCAACCTGCCTTTGAACCGACAGCTGACTCCATCTAAGTTGCATAGGTTTGATATGTAATTTAACCAAGTGAGAACCAACAATTCGATACAATATTTGACCTACACCCAATGTATCCCATCTTGTTAAATTAGTATCTTTCATTGCTTTTTATTTTGGTCGGCACAACATCGAAGGCCGAAGGGCCTGTTCTGTGCTGTATTGTTCTATGTTCTATGTTCTATTGTGCTTTTTGCCAATTAATAATATTCAGCTATTCAATTGTGCTGTGATTCTTACTGGATATTCACACAAATTAATATTTCATCAAGAGCTGCTGAATAGAAATATTCATCGACCCTAGCTGATTTCCCCTCACAAACCAAAATGTAGTGCTCCCACAGCTGCCCAAGATAATGCAAAACGGACCAGGAATCAAACCTGGCACCTATTAGATTGTATGTCAATGTCTTTACCCACTGGGTAATCAAAAAAGTATAATTTTCACTGAGTGCCGTTTTATTGACTAAACTGTCACTTTGTGTCATAAATACTAACTCTGTTGAGGCATTTGAACTAAAACTGGACCTGACCCATTTCCAGCGGAGATCAAGGGAATTGTGATGGAAAATGAAATGAAATGGTTGAATTGGATCCTGGTTGATAGGATGACCTGGAAGTTCATTTCTCTTGCTTGCACTCCTAATCGGGCGTGCAAATTATTGAGTCCCCACTATTCTGTATTCAATACACTATCGGTAATAATATCGCAAAGATTTTACATCTATGCACACTTTGTGTCCAAAATCTTATTTCCTCATTGCATTTTTGTTAAAATTTTATGTTTCCCATGATAAATTCCTCTGTCCACATTTATAACGAATCTGTCCGTGTAAACTTGTCACACTGTAGTTACACCCTCCCACCAGCTGCATTGATGAAATGGCTTGTTTTTACATCACCAAACTCCTCAGCCTGTATTGCAGAGTTAGTCTAACACTCCAACCAACTCTATTTCTCTGCTTCTCACTTTGGGAGGGTTAGGTTAAAATTGCTGTAAAGCCACTGGAGATTAACTAGTTTATAATAAATTGCATACTGCTGTCTGATAGCCATTGTAGAATAAACTTTAAAATTTCTTCCTTGGTGCTGTTGCCAATTGCAAACTCGGTGATCGTATCGATCAACCACTCCCTTTCCTTCCTTTCAGGAGTAAAGGTGATTTTTGGCACTTGCTGGTGGTCAAATTTTGCGTGGCTCAAGGCAAAATTCACTTTGTCCAGAATGTCTCTCAAACGTTCTGCAACTTCCTGTTGGCAAATGTTAAAAGAAAAATGAAAAAAAGCAAGCTATTCAAGCAAATTAGTAGTTTCAAAAATGGTATACCTATTTTTGGAAATGTTAATTACTCTGAAAAGACACAAATCACTTCACTCAGCCTAGCTATGCCATACTATCTAAAATGAAGAAAAAGTAATTTTATCTCAATGACAAAAAAAGAAAGATTTGTATTTATGTAGTGTCATTCATGAACTCAAGATGTCCCACAGTGTTCTAACCATTGAAGTACCATTTGAATGTAGTTACTATTGTAATATGAGAATGATGTGGAGATGTTGGCGTTGGACTGGGATGGGCACAGTAAGAAGTCTCACAACACCAGGTTAGAGTCCAACAGGTTTATTTGGTACCACGAGCTTTCAGAGTGCTGCTTCTTTGTCAGGAGTGTGGAGGATTGGGTTCACAAACACAGCGTATATAGACTGAGACTCAATTTACAAGATAATGGTTGAAATGTGAGTCTTAACAGATAATTAAGTTTTTACAGGTACAGACAATGCGAGTGGAGAGAGGGTTAAGTACAGATTAAAGAGGTGTGAATTGTCTCAAGCCAGGACAGTTAGTGAAATTTTGTAAGCCCAGGCAAGTCACGGGGCTTACAGATAGTATGATATGAACCCAAGGAACCGGTTGAAGCCGTCCTCGTGTGTGGAACTTGGCTATCAGTTTTTGCTCAGCGATTCTGCATTGTCATGTATCACAAAGTCTGGTTGGAGAGCACTTACCGAAAGATCAGAGGCTGCAAGTCCTTGACCATTGAAGTGTTGTTCGACAAGGAGGGAACATTCCTGCCTGGTGATTGTCAAGTGGTGTCCATTTATCCATTGTTGTAGTGTTTGCATGGTCTTGCCAATCTACCATGCCTTGGGACATCAATTCCTGCAGTGTATCAGGTAGACAACGTTGGCTGAGTCACAAGAGTACGTACCGTGTACCTGGTGGATGGTGTTCTCATGTGAGATGATGGCGTCTGTGTTGATGATCTGGCATGTCTTGCAGAAGTTGCTGTGGCAGGGTTGTGTGGTGTCATGGTCACTGTTCTCTTGAAGGCTGGATAGTTTGCTATGGACAATGGTCTGTTTGAAATTGCACGGTTGTTTGAAGGTAAGTAGTGGGGGTGCGGGGATGGCCTTGGTGAGATGTTCATCTTCATCGATGACATGTTGAAGGCTCCAGAAAAGATATCATAGCTTCTCTGCTTAGGGAAGTACTGGACAATGAAGGGTACTCTGTTCACCGTGTCCCATGTTCGTCTTCTGAAGAGATTGGTGCTATTTTTCGCTGTGGTGCATCGGAATTCTCAATCGATGGGTCGAGCGCTATATCTTATGAGGGGATCTTTCAGCTTCTGTATGTGTCTCTTGTGATCCTTCTCATCTGAGTAGATCCTGTGTATACAAGGTCTTGTCTATACGGGATGACTTATTTAACTTGTTTAGGATGGAAGCTGGAGAAGTGGATCATTCTGAGGTATCTGTGGGCTTGCAGTATGGTGAAGTGTTGAGGTGACCATCCTTGATGGAGATGCATGTGTCTGAGAATGCCATCGATTCTGGAGAGTAGTCCATGGTGAGTCTGATGGTGGATTGGAACTTGTTATGTCATCATATAGTTGTTTCAGTGATTGTTCACCATAAGTCCAAAGGAAAAAAATGTCATCGATGTATCTAATGTATGGTGTTGATTGAAGGTCTTGTGCAGCGAACAAGTCTTGATCAAACCTGTGCATGAAGATGTTAGCATATTGAGGTGTGAATTTGGTCCCCATGACTGTTTCATGTGTCTGGATGAAGAACTGGTTGTTGAAGGTGCAGAGATTGTGGTCCAGGATGAAGCAGATGAGTTGTAGAATTGCATCTGGAGATTAGCAGTTGTCGGCATTGAGTTCAGTACTCATCCCCTATGGATAAGTCCTCTGTGTACACAGGATCTGCTCAAATGAGCAGGATCGCTGAAAGATGCTCTCATAAGAACAGGATATGGCACTCGGCTCCTTGATTGACAGTTCCGATGCACCATAGCGAAAACCCACACCGACTTCTTCAGGAGACAAACACAGGCCATGGCGGACAGAATACCCTTCGTCATCCAGTATTTCCTCGGAGCAGAGAAGCTACAATATCTTCACTGGAGCTGAAGATGAACATCTCACCAAGGCCATCCCCATCCTCCCACTACTTACCTTCAAACAACCATGCAACCTCAAACAGACCACTGTATGCAGCAAATTACCCAGCCTTCAGGAGAACAGTGACCATGCCATCTCACAACCTTGCCACAGCAACCTGTGCAAGATGTGCCAGATCATTGACATGGATGCCATCATGACATGTGAGAAGGTACTCTTGTAACTCGTCCAACGTTATCTAGATACACTGCAGAAAAGGATGCCCCAAGGCATGGTACATTTGGGGAGACCATGTAGACGCTACGACAATGGACGAATGAACACTGCTCCACAATCATCAGGCAGGAGTGGTCCCTCCCTGTCGAGGAACACTTCAGCAATCAGGGGCATACAGCTTCTGATCTTCAGGTAAGCATTCTCCAACCTGGCCTTCACAACACATGACAACGCAGAATTTCTGAGCAGAAACTGATAGCCAAGTTCTACATACCTCAACCAGGGTCTTGGGTTCATGTCACACAATGTGTAACCCCCACGACTTGACTGAGCTTGCAAAATCTCACAAACTGTCCTAGCTTGAGACAACTCACACCTCTTTAATCTGTACTTAACTCTCTCTCCACTTGCATTATCTGCACCTGTAAAGACTTGATTACCTGTTATTACCTCGTATTTCAACCATTATCTTGTAAATTGAGTGTGTCTATATATGACCTGTTTGTGAACACAATCCTCCACTCATTTGATGAAGAGGCAGCGCTCCGAAAACTCATGCTACCAAATAAACCGTTGGACCTTAACCTAGTGTTGTGAGACTTCTTATTGCAATGTGAGAAAACACTGCAGTCAATTTGTGCTCAGCAAGATTCCACAATAACAATAAAATAAATGACCAGATTTTCTTTTGGTAATTTTATTTGAGGGCTAAATTTGGCATCTACATCTATTCAATCACCATCATCCCAGCTCTTCCAACTGGGTAATAGCTAATTATCAATGTACAGTATGATAATAGAAAATATTTTTATTTCATTGAATATTTGGTGCCTCCCTGATAACCTGTACTGTGTAGCACTGCCTGGCTCCAATGTTCTCATTTATACACCCTCCCCACTCAATGGTTTCCCACAGATAACTCTAGGAGTAATAAAATGTAAAAACTTCACAAATACAAATGATTTGCTCATCCTTTGTTTGAGCCAAAACAAAAAAAAAACACCAGTAGGTTTGTGTTTCTCCCTTTTTATGTACATAATATGGCAGACATTATTCAGTATCAGACATCTAACGCAGAGATGTAACAAACCACTAATTTGTAGCGAAAATTGCTATTCCTGGTTCAAGAAGGCCCACCACTTCTTTGGGCACTGAGAGATGGGCAATAAATGCTGGCTTTGCCAGTGATGCCCACAAATGATTTAATTAAAAAATTCCAAATGAATCCCCAAGTTAAAAACACTGCAGGAAAAATGGTCTGTTTTGTTTCCGTTCAATCTACCACAGTGACACCCGGTTGCCAAGGTCATGGATAACAATAGGGTTCTGAAAAATGGCAATTTTAGAACTTGAAGTTTTGCCTTGAGATAACAGTATCCACAAACATCATTCACATTTTGAAAACTAAAATGTCAAGGTACTATACATAGTGAGCACAATGAGAAAGCTCATCAGCTCTGTGACAGATAATCCCTGTTTCCAAAGATTATTATAAAAACATGCCCCACAATTCTCTCATCATCCTGGTTTCTCTGAAAATACTGTTCCAGTTTCAGGAGGAGACAAAATGCCAACATCATCTTCAAGTCCCACTTCTGGCTAATCACTAAAACATGCCATCATTCTGTGTATGTTTCTGTGTGAATCAAAATAACTAAGTGAAAATATGCAACAAAATTCCTCAACAAAATGTCAAGATCCAAAATAGTTCTAACTAAAAAGATCCCATAAAGTTTGGAATAAGAAGAATATTTCTGCCTATCAGAAATTGTTAATACCTTCACAAAGCCCTTAATACTCGTGAAACAGAAGTGTGTAAATAGTCGATGATATTGATGTATTTGTTTTTATCCTTCAGGTAGTTTGGTCTGCCTTGTTGTCTAACAAGGGGCATACACGCGATGGGTCGTGAGAGGGCTGCTCTTGGATTTTTTTTTCGAGAGTATCCTAGTGTTTCACATCGTTAGTGTACGCTTGACCTGGACCATTTGATAGGCAACATGACAGCTCAGTGACTATCGCTACGCTGTGCAGATACATGGATTTGGGCCTGTGTCTGTGGGAGTTTGCGCATTCTCCCCGTGCTTGCGTGGGTTTTCTCCGGGTTCTCCGGTTTCCTCCCACATCCCAAAGATGTGCTCTTAGGCTGATTGGCAGAACAAATTCTCCCTAAATTGTCTCAAATTTGATTTCAATCCATAGATCTATAAACATAGACAGGGATCACAGGTAGAAGTGGGAACATTGAGGTGGCAGCGTGGGCTCGTTGGGCCAAAGGGCCTGTTTCCCGTGCTGTTTTGTTCTTTGTTCCTTGTAATCAGCATTTGTTGCCCATCCCTAGTTGCTTAAGTGCAGTTGAGAGTCAACCACATTGCTGTGGCTCTAGAGTCACATGTAGGCCAGACTGGGTAAGGGCAGCAGATCTCCTTCCCTAAAGGGGAAACCAGATAGGTTTTATGCAACAATCAACAATGGTTTCATGATCATCAGTAGATTCTTAATTCCAGATATTCTTCATTGAATTCAAATTCCGCCATCTGCCATGGTGGGATTTGAACAGGAGTTCCCAGAACATAAGCTGAGTTTCTGGATTAATTGACTTGTGATAATACCAGTAGGCCATCCTCCAAATGGTGAAGGGGAAAACAATGGCCCTTATTTTCCAGGAAAAGGAGTTGGACAGGATGGATTACTTTTTGAAAGTGCTGGTGCAGACTTAATCAGCAGAATGGCCTCCTGGGAAAAGAAATGGAGTGGGACCAATTGGATCTTTTTTGAAAGAGCTGATGCAGATTTAATGGAGATTTAATGGACAGAATGGCCTCCTGTATTCTTTTATGATTCTATGATGATTAAATTGTGATTTCCAACCATCCCATACTTTATTCAGTGGGCTTGAAATCATGCTTTTGTTGCCAAAAGGTAACTTGCTTCCTTACTCTTTGCCCGTTTGCCTCCTGGATACAGTAAGAAGTCTCACAACACCAGGTTAAAGTCCACCAGGTTAAAGTCCAACAGACTCTCTACCTCTACTGGTAGAGAGTAAACGCTACTAGTTTTCGGAGCGCTTTCTTTCGTCAGGCCCCACACCTGAGGAAGGAGCAGCGCTCCGAAAGCTAGTGGCGTTTACTCTCAAATAAACCTGTTGTACTTTAACCTGGTGATGTGAGACTTCTTACTGTGTTTACCCCAGTCCAACACTGGCATCTCCATATCATGTCTCCTGGATAACCACTAGGAGGACTCAGGAGCACTGCCAAAGCAGGACGCCTCCAGCAGATTTAACCTGCTCTTGTCCAAGGCTGCAGAAAGATCGGAAAAATGAGAGAGCACTGCATTGACCTATGTGGACGCAACTTTGTGACATGCTCGCACTGTTACACCGAGTACCACTTTGCCGCCTGATAACGCGTTTTAACGTAGGAAGGCAATGTCAATGTCAAGGCTGACGAGCTTTTCAGGGCAGTGTCACTAGCACAATAAACATCTTTATCTGCTTTCTTCCTGTCAAGGAACGCTTCTTTGGAATACAATGTTTCCGTTCAGATTCCGGTCCCAGATTGAAGTTAGGGGGAAACAAAATGAAAAAAAAGGAGGAAACCTGAAAACAAAGGTAGAAAATACGAGAAATTTACAGCAGGTCAGTCAGCCTCTGTAAAAAAAGACTCGTGTTTCGGATATAGATACTTAGTCAGAATCATAAATATGTTGTGTCGTTCCAAGTTGTAGTGTTGAAATTGAGATGACGCTCCCGCTTCTAACTTCATTGGGTGTTCCATCGAATGTAAATTCTAGTACAAAGTTAAATAGCACCAAAAATTTCAGCCGAGAAACGACTTTCGAAATGACGTTTGTGTGTGTGAAAATGTGTAATTGCTTGTAATAACTGATTATATATTTTCCTCGCATACTTTCTCCAATTGTGTAAAAATAATATAATTGCTTTTGATAACTGATCATATTCTTTCTCATAATATTTCTCCAAGTGGTGTGAAAATAATGCTAATTCTTTTTGATAATTGATCATATTTTTCCTCACAATATTTCTCCAATTGTGAAAATAATTCCAATGCTTTTTGATAATTGATCATATTTTTCCTCAGTTTCCTTCTCCAATTGTATGACAATAATGTCATTGCTTTTTGATAACTGATCATACTTTCCCTCACATTCCTTCTCTGATGCTGCGAAAAGATATAATTGCCTTTGATAACGATCACATTTTTCCTCACAATATTTCTCCAATTGTGAAAATAGTGTCATTGCTTTTGATAACTGATCATATTTTTCCTCATATTCCTTCTCCAATTGTGTGAAAATATTTACTTACTTTTGATAACTGATCATATATTTTTCTGACAATATTTCTCCGAGTGGTGTCTTTACCTGTCTTGCTCGCGTCAGCTGCGCTGTCTCGATTTTTCCAATGGCGCGCTGGACGGTGGTCGAGAGGTCACTCTCGCTCGCAGTGGGGGTCAGGGCAGCGTCCTCAGAGCCAGGTTTACTCATGCCCTCTTTATTCTCCATGCCGTTTCGTTGTTAAAAGAAAGGCAACAATTGAGAACAGGGAAGGAGAGAAAATAAAAACCTTCGAACGCTTCAACTGTGCAGATATGTGAACGTTCACCTTGACCTTTTGCCCACCTAAGGAGCTGAGGCGAATTCTCTCAGGGAATTTTGACACCTTTAGCCCGTGTGTCATGAATGAGCGATTGTTTACCTGGGTTGACGCTGCGAAGCGGGGGAAGGGGGGTGGTTTGCTTGAAAATCGACCTCGACGTTCTGGGGGATGGATTTACGATGATGGGTAAGGTTAAAACCGACAACTGGAATGTAAGCGCGTCTCTTTTTAGGAAGGGCTCAGAGAAACGTATGCGTGTTTTTTTTGGTTGGGTTGGGGGTTTGAACCCTTGACAGCGAGAGAGGGAAGGTTTTGAAAAAAACGACAACTCCCAAGATGCTCCAGGCCTCTCCCATGCGCAAGCGCGCGGCGACCCCTGGCGGTGGCGTCACGTCTATAAATAGCGGCGCTGTAGAACGCCGAGCCTATTGTTAGATAGCTCGGTACATTGTAGCTGTTTGGAGTCCGGGCTGCGACAAGTCATTTTCACCAATCCCACCAACTTTAGTTACCTTCATTCCAACACCCTCCCTTCCCTATCCTCTCTTGTCTTGCGCTCCCCCTTACCCCCACCACCATCACCCGACAATCCAAACCATCGCCTACCAACCCTCCCTCTGATTGCAACAAACCCAGACACCTCCACCGGCATCAAAAAAAACACTTTAACAGGAATCTGTTTCGGGGTTGTGGGGTGGGGGGGGAAACGTTCAATGTTATATTGTATGAAAAGCTGTTGTGGAGGGAAAAAAAGGGACTCGCCCAGCCAAGCGCCATTTAAATCCCTGTAAAGCACTTAAATAGGAGGGAAACTGTCGATTATAATCTACATTTCAGGTAGGGGAATGCATTTTTTTCTCTCTCTCTTGTCTGTGCATGATCATTGGTCCGTCATTAGCAAGGCTGGCAGAATGCTATTTTCTGCTTAATGATTCGGCTGGGCTATAAACAAACCTTGACACCGTTTATGATGTGGTTTCCGGGATCGTCGCCGGTGAATTTTCGTCAGAAGCAGTGAGCAGTTGATGAATCATGTTAGGTTAAATACCACCTCCTTCCCATTGCTCTCCATTTACCCCACTGAAGTGGTGTTGCCCTTTACCCACTAGTTGTGCAAATCAAATGCCTGAACCTAGTTTGCCCACAGTTACGATGAAGTGGGTCAACTGTAATGTAGTGAGGGGATTTTTTTTCCTGTAACGTTCCATAACGGCACAGCAAAACATTCAGCGAATAACTTGCATCCAATGTTAATGCTTGCTGAACTCTCTCTTATCTCCCGCACCTTTATATATTTCTCCATACATTAGGGGACCCTTTTTGTTCTATCTCTATTGAAATCCACAACAATTCTATTCTCTAATATAAATTTACCATCAAATCATCTGATAGTATGTAAACATCAAGGAGTCTTATTCCCAATTTTCCTAAGACACTGACATTGTGATATGGCACTTATGTGAATGAAGAGTTCAGCTACTCTGGCAATGGATATGTTATGTATTTTAATTATAGTAAAAATGTTATAGGGAGTGCGGGATATGCTTTGAAAGTCTCAGGGTTTTATTTTATGATTTACGTTCAGTCTTGTATGGCAGTGCATAATCCAGCAAGGCTGTTGGTTAAAAAAAGTTGGTTTTATAAAAAAAAACTAAGTTGTCTCTGAACCAGATGAGAAAAAACAGTTTATTTGAGATTTTGTGCAGGCTATCCTAATAAAGCTTGGTTTTAAATAGATTCCTGCCCCAGGGTAATGTACAGTTGTAATACCGCTGCAAAATGGACACATTATTAATCACAGATTCATTTTATAACACTGTATTTCTTAATCGCCAAAGTGAAGGACTGTTCAGAAAAGGGCCCCATTTTGAGACGTTGATATGCACGGATTTCTGGGTCTCCTGGTTTCAAAGCATATGATTGGGTTCAATGGTTTATGATGTAAAATTGAGAAAAAAGTGTCCAAAAGAAATTGGGTATGCACCTGAAGGGGAAATAGTGCAGGGGAAGGGAATGCGAGTACTTGAATTGCTCTTGGAAAGATTCAGTATGGACTTAAGAAGCTGAATGGCTGCTTCATATGCTTTAACCATTGCTTGGGATTGCAGAACTGTTGCCACCTTTTTCAAGGGATCATGTTCTTCAATTCCTTCTATTTTTTTCATGTCCACAAAAGTGTTTCTGTCCTTGTAAATGGTCACTGGTTTATAAATAAATCAAATTCTGTTGATACATGAAGCTCTGGGGTTTTTCTGATCTTTCTTGTGGGGATTGTGTTGTATGATTTTGTTTTCTGGAGAAAAATGAAAACCAGTCACCTTGCATGTCAATTCTTTCTGGCCATTAATAACATTTTACTAACTTGTAGTGGGATTGCTTGGGAACCCAGAAGACTTCCCATCTTCCTGACCAAAAACCAAGTAAATAAAAGGGGAAGATTCTCTGCCCCCTGTGGGAGCACCATTGGCACAAAGACTGCAGCAGTTCAACAAAGCCCACAAGCTTCTGGATTAAATAGTGGCAATAAATGCCAACCTTTCCAGTGTTGCCCATATCCCAAAAGAAATGCTGCTCATAGGCATCTTGCTTTACTATTGCAAATTGGATTTGGCAGAGATGAGGCAACAGGTTTCCGACTTGGCTGGATGAGATTGATAAGGTTAAAGTTTATTTATTAGTCACAAGTAAGGTTTACGTTAACACTGCAATGATGTTACTATGAAATTCCCCTATCTCACCTGTAGATTTTAGTCCTTCTAAAACTCTGGAAAAACAACAGCGTGTCAATGTGCTCCAATACAAAGATTCCTTAGACTGTACTTCTTAAACCTCCACATGTAATGGGCATAAAACATCAGTACAAGTAAAATTATGTTCAGTAGACTTGTTACAGGTTGTGTTAATGGAACCAGAAGGAGAGTGAGCTATAAGTGTGCTTTCATAGGTTGCCTTTAATGTGGGGAAACATTCCAAAGCAGCTCTCTCAGGCATAATAAAAATAAAATATCTATACTGAACCAAATGGATATATTAGGAGAGGTCACTAAAAACTTGGTCAGTGCTAGGTTATAAGGAGAGAGACGGGGCATATCAGAGCTTAGATGACTGAAGGCTTATCCCCTAATAGTGGGTAATGGGAGTGAAAGATGCACAAGTTGGTTGAGCTTCAAGTTATTATCTATTGCTGAAATGATTGAGCTCCTCCGGGCCCATTCCTTCAGATGAAAAGCCTGTAGAACAATTTGCATTTGTATAGCACTTTTAATGTTGTAAAATGACCTAAATTGCTTCACAAGACCATTATCAAGCAAGATTTGGCATGTAGCATTCAAAGATGATATAAAAACGTGATCAGAAGCTTGGTTGGAGGTAAAAGGAGGGGAGAGAAGTGGAGAGATATCATGTCTATGTACATGATGGGGAAAGTTGTATTTATTTGGTAAAATTGGCAGTTAGGAGAAATCTAATTCTCAAAGTTGTCCTGTTCAACTGCTGGTGAATGCAGTGGAGATACCAATATCTTCAGGCATTTGCACCAGGAATGTGATGTTATTCAGGTGAGACAAGTAATATGTTGGCACTTTTGGCTGCTTTGACAGAAGTAGAATGTGGGCATGTACTGACAGATACTTGTTTGGCAATTTTCTTGAGCTATGTTGCCAGTATGGAGATGTAGAGCTGTGTCCTGACACATTCCCACAGGCAAGAATTAGAGATCCATTAATACCATTTGTGCTCTCCAAACCTCCTTAATACTGAGCTCAAACGGCAATGGGAAAAAGCAGCTCAACCACCTTGTACCGAAATAATAAATGTGGCATAATACCATACACATTGCTAACCAAGACAAATGATACTGTATATATTGGTTTGAATGCAGAGACAAAGTCTGTATTCAGCCATTGAACAAAGACTGCAAATGAGCCAGTTTTGCAACTTGCCACCTACCTGATTTATGGGATTAATGCATTCCCACCAACTTTGTCTACTTCAACACCTATTTATCTATTGAATGTCATGGGAAGGGCAAGGAAAATAACTGTTCTTGTTGCTGTTACTTGGTTTAACATACAAAACTTCTAGTTTGCTTTTTTTCCAAAATATACTTTATTCATCAAATGTGTAAGAGTTCATTACAAAACATTTCACTTTACAGAGAGTGCAATAAAATTCAACTTGTCTCCATACAGCATGTTCCACTTTGAGGTATTTCTGTACAAAAGTAATATTTACAATATACTTTCTGTGTCTGCCTTTGTGGCCCGGGGGTTAACAAATTTTCCAGCCCCTTGGTGTATTATGGCTGAAAGATCTTAGTAATCTTTCCCCATTTGCTAAGCCTTTAGTTTGTCACCTAGAGCACACAATCCATACAGGAAATGAAATGTACAGGTTTCCTTTTACCCATTTTTGGCAGATGAGAAAAGGCCCTTGCTGTGCTCTTACTTCAATGACATGGTTTACTTTGCATGCAAGGCATTAACTGGCTGTTCAGCCTGCTGATTGTCATGAATGGTTGCATCCATTTGCTAAAGTCCACAGATTGTGTTGCAAGATGTATAAGCTTCAATAAGCACAAGCAAGTAACTGTTTAAATTCTTGCGCTGTGCCAGGGACTCTTCTTTCTGTTCCTTACCCCACGCAAGCTTTTGGTCATTTAAGTAACTTCAAATTCTATTAATTTACAAAAGAGAACCAATCCTTATCCACGACAAAAGTCAGCATTTCACACAACTGGTTTGAGGAGCAACCGTCCAGGACACATTTGAAAATTATTCATGACCCTTGACCCACTAAGTTAAGACGATTACTGAATAAAGCCAATGTGTGCCAATTTAAACCACCTACTTGTACAGACTCTTTGAACAAAGTACAAGATTAAGGGGTCAGAATTTTTTAATGTGTGGGGTGTTGTATTCAAGTCCCCAAAGCTCTCTGATTTTCTTTCCAGCATCACTTGTGAAAATGATTGTGCTCTTTAAATTCCAAATTCAGCCACTATAGCAGATGATGACTGGCAGAGCTGATTGTCTCACTGGCTCTGTGGTTAAGGGATGTTGCATGATAACTTAATAAATTATTAATTGGGCCAAGAGTTTGGAGCACTGAAAAATCAGATTATTTGATTTATTATTGTTATATGTATTGGAATACAGTGAAAGGTATTGCTTCTTGTGCGCTATACAAACAAAGCATACCATTCATAGAAAAGGAAATGAGTGTGCAGAATGTAGTGTTACAGTCATAGCTAGGGTGTAGAGAAAGATTAACTTAATGCAAGGTAGGTCCATTCAAACATCTGCATATGTTTTTTTTTATTTACTCAGAAACACAACTGGGAAGATACTAAAGAATACTTTTTAACACTTTTTGCCCTCCACCTAAACAAAATGATGCCGTCTTGGGCACTAATATTGCACTCCCTTCTGCCCTAGCATCTTTAAAAAGTCAAAGCAAAATCACATATCCTCCTGTTGCATCATCAAGCCAGATATGTAATCTTCTGATACAGGCAAGAAGATCCCAGGCCAATAATGGAAGGAAAATACACTGTAAAATGTCTCGCCAATCCACTTCAGGTTGACTGAAACCAGTCCAGGAGATCATATGGCCCACATTGATTCTTAGCAGGAAGGACAAACCAGCGCAACGCCATTTGTGTAAAGAGATTCACTACTGAATTGGATCAAACATTTGAAGCTCAAGTTTTCTCATGGAACAATGGATAATCTTAAGCTCTTTATGCATCCTTAATCAGTTAACTTTGCCAGAAATAACAAAAGAAAGGAGCTGATCATATGCTCTTCTCCTGCTCCTATTTCTTAAGTTTTTATCTGTTCTGGGCTCGCTCCACATTGGGCCCATCTGTTCTATTTCCATTGACTCGATTCTAAAAGCAACCCCAGATGAGGACATTATCCAAAAAGCAAGGTATTTTCTGGTGTTGAAGTAGGTGTAAGTCTACTTGATGCAGGGTAAAGATGGACAATGAGGCTTAAGTGATTTTTATTTTCTGTTGGAGAATATTTATGTCACAAATAAAGGTCTTGTTCTTTTATGTAGCCCTTGCCCATTGAGTGTAGCCCATACATTTGTATTGTAGGATGTATTCAGTATGATGGCTATGTAATAGTTCCTGATCTGTTTGAGCTCAGAACCCTTGACTTTTTCCCTCAAAGTGCGTTTGATTTTTGATAGGAACCACTGAGGCCTTCATTGATAACAGCAGGCATTGCTGAACCTCGTCATGAGGGAATTGAATAAGCACCCATTAAGTTATAGTCATGAATTCAGCAACATTCTCAAGCTCAGTAATACCTCTGGCCTGATCTTGCCCATATTGGCTAGAAGCAAGAAAAAAGGGTGAATCCACAGTTAGGTGCTGTCAATATTGTAGTCAGGCACATTTAGGGAGTAGCTGATTAAAAAAAATAACATCCTGATTCACATTCCCTTTTCTGTCTTCTGATGATTCTTGCCCCTATTAAACAAATAAAATATTAATTGAAAATCTGCATTTATTCAAATAGTATTGCCTCAGTAAAGCCCACGTGTTGAGCCCTTTATGACAATCAATGTATAGCTTTTTTTACAAGCATTTTTATTGAAATGCAAAAGTTGCCTCAGATCCAATTCAGTGATATTTGAGTCTTTTCTAGCTCAACAGGTGCTGGCGTTTGAGCACTTTGTGCAATTACCGTGAGAAGTGCTTTGTTTAGGTGTGTAAACGGTCTCGTCAGGTGGTAATACTTGTACTCTGTGATTTTACACGTTATTTAAAGAAACAGTATTGTAATTGTAATCCAGTCTCTATTCCATTGTTAGTTTTCCCAGTTTGAGACCATCATTAAAAATGGACACGTGAGTAGAATGGTTAAGTGCTAATGAGAAATAAATGCCTATTTTGTCAGGTTTAACAGTTTTGCTTCTGTGATTACAGTAGGCAATGATTCTCTTCAGCACACCCTCTTTGAAAGCAGGCCCCTCTTTGATGTGAAGAGAAATGACAGCTGCCCACCCTTACTCTGTCTTGATTTGTAATATAATGATGGTAAGATACTCTCCTGAATAAAGGAGATACTTGTGTAGAGCAGTGTTGTGTTAAAGGGAACCCAAGCAATTCTTTACGCATTGTAGTTTGGCTAATGTGGTGCCAAAACGGAGCCATCAGTGCGGAATTCCCTTCCTCAGTCAATTGCACATTCTGTACCTGATTGTTCTCTTCAGGGTCTTGGGGAATACTGGATACTTAATAAACAATTAGCCATCTACTGTTCCTATTTTTTTGGTGATGGCATCTGTCACCACAGAATTTTAACATAAATGCTTTTGGATTTTTTTAAACATTTGTTTTGCTGTGATTTATGATCTGAACACATTTCCTTAATTATTTAAGGGAAAAAACAGTTTTCGGCTGAATGAAGCAGCAGTGGAACTCGGCGGCTACTTCAGGAACGCATTGCTCACCTTGTAGAATGAGGAAAGGGCTAGAAAAGGTGCCCTAAACATTGCCTATTTCACTATACCCTGGCCAGTTTACCGCAGCTGACGGGGATCCCATCTTGCAGTCGAACACACAAAATAAAACACAAGGTGACACCAGTCACCGTTGGCACTTGGAACATGCACACGCCTTTGGACAACCCTACAGCAGACAGACCAGAGAGAAGAACAGCCATAGTTGCCAGAGAGCTTGCAAGATACAACATTGATATTGCAGCCCTGAGTGAAACTCATCTTGCCAACATAGGTCAGTTGACTGAAACTGGAGGTTTACACTTTTTTCTGGAGTGGTCATGGCAGCGATGAACATTGTAGTGCTTGAGTTGGATTTGCTGTCAGGAGTCATTTTGTTCAGAAACTTGATAGTCTACCCAAGAGTGTGAACATTATGACATTACAGCTTCCACTATAGAACAGAAGTCAAGCCACCCTAATCAGTGCCTATGCCCCCACAATGAACGACCCGGAAGAGATGAAAGACAAGTTCTACGAAGAACTAGACGCCGTACTATCAGCAGTGAGCAGTACCAACAAGCTGATCTTGCTTGGTGATTTCAATGCAAGAATAGGGTGTTACTCTGCAATCTGGCAGGAGTGGGCAAGTATAACAGTAACAACATACTCTTACTAAAGGCCTGTGCAGCACACCACCACCTCATCACCAACACAACCTTCCGTTTGCCTACCTGTAACAAGACTTCCTGGATGCACCCCTGCTCTAAGCATTGGCATCTTATCAACTATGTCGGTATCAAGAGAAAAGACAAGAAAGATGTCAGAGTGACCAAGGCCATGTGTGGTGCTGACAGATCACAGACTCATTGTCTCAAATGAAGGCTCTGCATCAGACCCAAGAGGTAACCACGAGGAAGCAAGGTTATGAAAAGAATCAATGTGGCCAAGCTAAAGAACCCCAGCATACCTTCAGCGCTGGTTGAAGACTTAAAAATCAAACTTGCTGACCTACGCTCATAGGCAGTGCTGAGGATGACTGGGAATGCTTCAGGGATGCTATCCATTCATCTGCACTGAAGACACTTTGGCCCTCCATTCGCAAGCAGCATGATTGGTACGATGAGGCGAAACAGGCTCTACTTGTTGAAAAGCACTGTCTTCATTGGGCCTGTCAGAATGACCCATCATCAGCTGCCAAGAAAAATGCTTTTACCAGTGGTCACAGGACAGTCCAGAATAAACTGCGTAAAATGCAGGATGCCTGGCTGAGAGCCAAGGCAGATGAAATACAGGGATATGCTGACAGAAATGACTTGAAACGGTTCTATGAAGCCCTCAACACTCTATGGACCTCAATCTCTAGGGAGCTCCCCCCCTCCTGAGTACAGATGGTTACCAGTCTCATTACAGAGAATGGAAACGTTGAGGAATTAGCCCAGCAACAAAACTGAAGGCCTACAGCACCATGGTACTCACTACCCTCCTGTATGCCTGCGAAACATGAACTATGTATCGAAGGCATGCAAGACAGCTCAATCATTTCCACGTGACTTGTCTTTGCAGAGTATTACGCATCCGATGGCCATACAAAGTACCAACACTGAAGTTCTCTCTAGAGCAAGTCTACCATCAGTCCACACACTGTTGATGACAGCGCAGACCCGGTGGGCAGGTCATGTCATCTGTATGTCAGTCAGCGTATACCCAAACAGCTTCTTTTTGGGGAGCTCTCTGCTGGAAGACGCTCGCGTGGAGGGCAGAAGAAACGTTTCAAAGACACACTCAAAGCCTCCCTGAAGTTGTTTGACATAGACACGACCACCCAAGAAACGCTGGTACAAAATCGCCCTACTTGGCACTGCCTCGTCCACAAAGGCTGTCAAGCTCACGAAGTAAGGTGTATTGCTGAAGCACAACTTAAGCGTGAGCTGCTCAAGTCCAGAGCCACCAGTGCAACAACTACAGTGTATACACAAGTCTGTCCAATATGTGCCAGGACATTCCCTGCCCAAATTGGCCTGATCAGTCATCTTCGGAGACACCGCAACCAGCCTCAAAATGACTAATGGTATTGAGGTCCTCATTGTTGTTCACCCATCAACAACGTTTCCTTAATTTTTTTTATTTGATTAGTGTCACAAATAGGCTTGCATTGAAGTTACTGTGAAAATCCCCTACTTGCCATACACTCGCATCTTTCGGGTAACAGTGAGGGAGAATTTAGCATGGCCAATGCACGTGGGGTAGGAAACTGAAGCACCTAGAGGAAACCCACCTAGACATGGGGAGAATGTGTAGACTCCGCGCAGACAGTGACCCAAGCTGGGAATTGAATCTGGGTCCCTGGTGCTGTGAGGCAGCAGTGCTAACCACTGTACCACTCTGCCACCCAAGAGAGGCCCAATCTGTAATGGTTGGGGCTAGTTGTAGGAATCCCCTTTTCAAAGTAAGGTATCTAATAGAATTAACTCAACCGTGGCAAGTTATGTTTTAGTGACAACAGGAATCTTGCATGGCGCAGGTTGTGTCTTTAAAACAAAATGAAGTGAACATTTCCACCACTGTGTCAGCCAATAACTTCAAGGCAGGATGGGCCTTATGGCTGCACTAACAGTAAGCAGAAGTTAGAACATCCGACTAAAAGTACAGCAGCATCCCCAACGAAAGCAGGATTATTTCTTCAAGATGTAGTGAGCAGAAGATAATTACATTAAAATGTGGGCAAAATCAAGCCCAGAAACTTGGTCTCCAGGAGATTGGACAGAATTACCCAATCACCTCTGTGTCTGAGAATAGTGGTGTAACTGTATGCAACTATCTCCATTAAACAAATAGAGGAGAGGACGCTGTGTTGCATTTGGTACTTTACCTTTGTAGTTCCATAGGAATTGAAGGCAAGTGGCACAAAGTAGACAGGAATGATATTTCTCAGCTGCCCTGTACTATTTTGTATACTGATGGCTCCACTGATAAGAGGCAGGGATGAAGGAAAACTAGCTGTGATCAACGGCTGCATTCAAACTAATAGCAGAAACAATACGCTTCTGACTTGGAATTAAATGGTTGATACTTTATTCCTATCACTACGAAACTCTTAAAAATTGTCAATCTTATGATAGGTGAGTGAGCATTTAACTTGCTTTAATCACAATAGGTCAAGTGAAAGTGGATAGAGCCTCTTGTGGTTTGTTTTGTCAAATATTGGTAGCAATATGTAAATTTTCTTATCTACTTTTATTCACTTGGGAAACTAAACTTGAGCAGTTTCCCAGACTGAGTTATTTCTCTGGAAGTGCCACCTCTAAGTACAGTTCTTGTTTAGCTATTTGTGGAAACTGATCATTTAAGACCAGATTTTAACACATTGTAATACTTGAGCTTCTCGCTAGTATAGTTGGGGAAAAAAGCCTAATGGGGACTGTGGCAATGTAGCCCAAGTTCACAGACCAAATTCAAATATATGTCATGAAAATTGTTGTTTGATAATTGAGCATTGCTGAAAAAAAGCATTTTGTTAAAGCTTTCCATCTTAAACTCATCTGGAGAATTTCAAGAATACGAATATCAGGGGGAACAGCGACTCTGTTATGTGAGAATAGAGTGCTGATTGGTCGGCAAGTGGACTCTACCAGCGACATTGCTGTGGAAAATGCATCAGTTGATGGTGACTGACAGTTAACTGTCAAGCATTGTTTGAAAACTTAAACCAGGCAGCTTCTGCTCAAGATATTGCCCTGATGAATGATCCAGTACATGGCTGGACATGGATTTCCTAACTAAATGCCTTGACCAGGAATGTATAATGGGGGTGTATTTTGGATGAAATGACAAATTGTTTTTCCAACATGTCTGAACTTCAAGAGGCAGGCCAACACTGAGAAGTAGCATCAAAACACCAATTTCTCTCCATCTCATCTTACCCAACAGCCATGAATGACCAATTTCAAAGAGGTTGCTGGATAGCAATCAGGAGCAGGAACCCTATGTTTAGTATGCTAATGCCAATTGTAGCTCACCTACTACTGTCTCTGAAATCAACTAACTTGGCAAAATGAACCAAGATCATTGTGGAACACCAATACCATATATTTCTTCATTCTTGGGGAGCAGTGATCCTTGTGCTCCTATATGTATTGGAGACTTGGACAATCTGCAACAAGTACTTCAAAGCACTGAAGAAGTACCACCAATGGTGCTTCCATAAAATCCTCCAAATCCGGTGGTAAGAAAGATGACCCGAAGGCAGAATCCATGCCCAAGCCCAGTATTGAGACGCTAGTCACTTAAAACTAGTTCTGCTCAGGAAGCAACTGCTCTATTTGGAACTTGATCATGGAGTGGACTCCCAGGATGACAATGAAAATGCTTTTGGGATGACCTCAGAGTATTCCTGTAGAGGTCAAACTTCTGACTAAGTCACGGGAGACCCTGCTTGTGACACCGCAAAATGGAGAAGGTTAATTTGAGAAGGCTCCAAACAGATTGAGAGACTTTATCTAGAATACAGATAAAGTCGAGCTTTAGGAGGGAACACACAACTTTGAAACAGCCCATGTACCTAACCCTGCAAGCACCACCTGTTCCATTTGTGGCAAAGTCTGCAGATCGCATATTGGACTTATCAACCGTCTCAGAACCAGAGTGGAAGCAAATCATCTGCCTGTCACACAGGGTTCAATTCCCCAATGGGGGATTTATTTTGCTTGCTTTGGCAGCATACAGACTAAAACTGGTACAATGCAGAGAAGATTAGCATAGTCCCAGTGCACGGATGACATGCACAATTGTGAAATGTTCTATATTTTTCCTTCTCAACCTTTTGGCTAAAATCACGTGTCAGATCAGGTGTAATGCCTTTTTTTGTCAACTTGAATTTTGTTTGTCTCTCTTGTAAGGATCATGAATTGGATTCAGTTCGAATCTGAATTGGTTTTTGGAACAAACAAAAGATAGGTTAAAGGTTTCCCTGTCCACTCTGCATTGACTTTGCAACTTCAAGTTATCCTCGATCCCGAGGGGCTGCCTGAAAAGGCTTACTGAAGGAGTGCCTCTACAGTTCGTTTTAACATGTCTTTCTACATGGTGGAATGCTCCCTGAATCATGAACATCAGGCTTGTGGGGAGCACAATGCTTTCACTGAAGGGGCAATCTGACTTCTGATCTCTGGTTGTCTCCAGAACTTCAGTCAAGAAATTGTCCAGTAATCTATTCAGTTAATGGGCCACCAAAATTGACAAATTGCTTTCTATTTCTTAGAATCCCTATGAAATAGTGCAGAAGGAGATCATTTGGCCCCTTGGGTCTGCACCGACTCTCCAGCAGAGCATTGTACCCAGGCCCTATTTCCATAACCCAACATATTTGACTGCTAATTTGCCAACCTATGCATCTTTGGACACTGGGGCAATTTAGTCTGGCTGATCCATCCCTGAACAGGTGCTAGACTGTGGTGACTAGGGGATTTTCACAGTAACTTCATTGCAGTGTTAATGCAAGCCTACTTTGGACATGAATAAATAAACTTTGAAGTAACACGCACACCTTTGGAGTGTGGGAGGAAACCAGAGCACCAGGTGGGAAACCTGCGCAGACACAGGGAGAATGTCTTTGTCTTTGTCTTTGTGGAACTGGCACAGTCACCCAAGGATGGAAATTAATCCAGGTCCCTGGCACTGAGGCAGCACAGCCAACCATTATGCCACTGTGCTGCCCTATTTACAGCGGACCAGCTGCTCTGAGAAATAAATGTTGACGATGACAGTAATACATTTTGCAGTGAGGCACAAGGGACAGAACAGAAGAGTACTTGGCTCAGAAGCTGAACCTTGCATTTCTTTCCAGCTGGCTTTAAATTTGCAGCCTTAAGTATTTTCAGATGAATGCTGCATTACTAAGCATTTGTGTTTTTAAATATCAACCTTCATTTTGATAATGTTGAAACCTAATATGCTGGTGATTCAGCTTAATGGTGGGCAACAGGCTGACTTTGCTTGTCCATGGAGTGGGTATTGCTGGCTAGGCGAGGATTTATTGCCCATCTCTAATTGCTGTGAGAACCTGGAACAGCTGCAGTCGCAGTGGTGTAGGTACACCTACGGTGCTGTTAGGGGATTCCGGGTATTTAACCTAATGACAGTAAAGGAATGGTGATTATCATTCCCAGTCAGAATGTTGGGTTTGGAGGGAAGCTTGCAGGTGGTGCTGTGCCCATGTATCTGCTGCCCTTGTCATCTTAAATGGGTAATGATTGTGGGTTTGGAATGTGTTGTCAAAGGGGCCTTGTAGTGCATCTTGTAGATGGTGCACAGTGCTGCTACTGTGTAGATGGTCGAAGAAGTGAATGTTTATCATGGCGGATGGGGTGCCTATCAAGCGGGCTGTTTTTTCCTGGATGGTGTTGGAGCTGCACCCATCCAGGCAAGTGGAGAGTATTCCATCACAGTTTTGTCTTGTCGATTTCACTGTAATATTCCCAGCCTCTGACCTGCTCTTGTAGCAATAGTATTTATATGGCTACTCCAGTTCAGTTTTGGTCATAGAGTGGTCAGTTCCAGCTGTGGGTGACTGTGAGGAGTTTGCACATTCTCCCTGTGTTGTGTGGGTTTCCTCTGGTTCCCTCCCACAATCCAAAGATGTGCAGGTTAGGTGGATTGCCCATGTGAAATTGCCCCTTCGAGTCCAAAGATGTGTAGCTTAGGGGATTAGTAGGGTAAGTGTGTGGGGTTAAGGAAATGGGGCAGGAATGGGTCTGGGTAAAATGCTTTGTTGGAGAGTCATTGCAGACTTGATTTATGCTGAATGGTCTCCTTCTGCACTCAGGATTTTATAAATGGTAACCCTCAGGATATTGAAACTGGGGATTCGGTGATGGTCATGCTATTGAATGTCAATGGGAGATGATTCTCTCTCGTTGGAGGTGGTCATTACCTGGCATTTGCATAGCATGAATGTTACTTGTCAGCCCAACCTTGGGTTATTGTCCAAGCCTTGCTGCATTTGGACTTGGACTGCCTCAGCATCTGAGGGGTTGTGAATGGTGCCTAACATTATGCAGCCATCAATAATCATCCCCACTTCTGACCTTATAATGCAGGGAAGGTCATTGGTGAAGCAACCTCAGACACTACCCTGAGGAACTCCTGCAGTGATATCCTGGGACTGAGATGATTGACCTCCAACCACCACAATCATCTTTCTTTGTGCCAGGTATGGCTTCAAACATTTGTTTAGTTATCATCAATGATGGGACCTGGACATACTGCATGAACCTAGTCTGCTAGAATTTGGTGTCATGCTTTGAGGAGCCATGTGGGTTAATTGGGGCAGAAGAGCTCAGAAGGTAAGTAATTCACTCCTGTCTCAATACTCCTGTGCAGTGATTTCAAGTAAATGTTACTACTGAATTATTCAAAGTATTGCTTTGTTTGCCTAGGCTGGCACCTGCAGTTGAAAGTGGGCAGATACCCAGCTTCCAGATATTATAAATATCTAATAAGTTGATTAGTGTGGACCATCCAAATGTGACCTGTGTGATTGTATTCAGAGTTTGCTAGTTTCTCCTCCATCTACTTCCTGGTAGGTAGAAAAGAGCAGAAGAGCCTCTTGTGCTCTACCTGTCTTGGAATCCAAGAGCTTTGCTTTTTACCTCTACACATTGTCTCAACATTAAAAGTGAGCAATCCACTGTCACTTTCCATTCCTTCAACGTCTCCACGTGCTAATTTTATTGTATTCATTGTGGTACCCAATGCTGCTGAAACCCTCTTCCACACTTTATGTACCTTCACATTTGACTATTGTACCCCTCTCCCAACTGACCTCCCATCTTCCATTCTCCATAAACTTGCACTCATGCAAAACTGTGCCTGTATCCTAACTCGTACAAAGTTGTGTTTGCCTATCACCTCTGTCCTTGCTAACCTACATTGGCTGGTGTTTTACCCATGTCTTGATTTAAAAATTCTTATCCCGAGAATTGAAACCAGTTTTACATGCAACATCAGAAGGTTCGAGGACAGTATCAACTTGGCTAGTATTAAGCATGCATAGACATTGCTTGGTGTAGTCTATAGACTGCCAATGGGGAGGATGTACAAGAACAAATCTGCAGGGAAATTATAGAGAGATGCAAACATTGTAGAGTAGTTATAAGGACTTTAATGACCTGCGTGTAGATTGGGACAATGGTAGTGTAAAAGGTGGAGTGGGGCAAACATTCCTAGTGTCAGTGGGGGAACTTTTAGGAGACAGTGATCATTGTATTGTAAGGTTTAGTACGGCAGTAGGAAAGCACAAGAGACAATCCAGAGTAAGAAGAATTAGGGGGGGAGAGCTCACTTCAGAGGGGCAAGAATTGACCTGGGTTGGATAGACTGGAACCAAAGGTTGTTGGGAAAACTGCAACTGTACAATAGATTACCTTCAAAGTGAAATGGTTCAGACACAATCAAGGTATATTCCCTCAGAATGGAAAAGGTAGGGCAAACAAATCCAGAGCTCACTGGATGAAAAAGGAAAGAGAAATTAAGATAAAGAAAAAAGTCTGCTTATGACAGATGTCAGATAGAAAATACAATTGTGAACGGAGAGAAATTCAGAATGTTCAATGGGGCAAAGAAAAAGGTGTATTAGAAAAATGTAGCAGGATTGTGAGAAAAGACTGGCAGGGCAACATAAAGGGGAATCCCAAAGTCTTGTTTGGACATATAAATAGTAAATGGGTGATAAGAGGAATAGGGCCCATTTGGAAAAGATAATTTATGCATGGAGGCAGGAAGTATGGCTGAAGTATTAAATGTGAACTTTGCAACAGCTTTTACCAACAAGGCTGGATGTTCTTTCGTGAATTAAATCCAATTATGCATCAATGCAATTTTTTGCTGATTTCAATGTGTGGGAAAGTGTATTGTTGAATGTGTTGTACAGTATTTGGCTGAGAATTAAGGATAACGTTTGTAATTTAAAAAGCATCTGCAGAAAAAGAGTAAATATTCTAGAATTGTATTTTGGTTCAATTTTTTAAAAATTAGTTTAAATTATTTTTGCAGTAACAGAGGAGGAAATTCTGTCACTAGAAAGATTCAGAATTGAAGGAGGAAGTGTTGGATAGTGTCTGTCTCTGTCTGTGCGTGTGTCTGTCTCTGTCTGTGCGTGTGTCTGTCTCTGTCTGTGCGTGTGTCTGTCTCTGTCTGTGCGTGTGTCTGTCTCTGTCTGTGCGTGTGTCTGTCTCTGTCTGTGCGTGTGTCTGTCTCTGTCTGTGCGTGTGTCTGTCTGTGCGTGTCCTTACAGTGGACAAAACATTGGGGCCAGGTGCAATGCATCCACGGACACTGAAGGAGGTGTGTGTTAAAATTACAGGGCCGCCAAATCCAAACGTTCATCTGGTGCTGACACACTGGGCCAAATGGGTTCCTGTGCTGTAACAATTCTGTGATTATGTGAAAAGCAATAAAGGAAAGATTCAACCTTTATAACTTGTAGTTTTAGGATGGTTTCATTACTAAAGATATCTCTCCACATAAAACTTAGTTTCAACATCATGTTGTTTCTTCGGTTGGCCTGATTGGCATAACTAGTCAAAGATTCATACTGTGAGTGGAATGTTCTCAAAATAATGGATAGTTGGTATATTGATGGTGAAATATTTAAAAATTGGCAAAAGATGAAATGAGAATACCAGCAAAATGATGAAAGCATTGTTTTATTTGATGTGGTTTTATGCAAGTAAGAGTTCTTAAGTAATCTCAAGGGCTGGAGAGGAATACTTTGTGTAAAATTCTTCCTACTCCCCAGGCATGACGTCGAACCAAAAACAATATTTCCCAGCTGAGAGGAAAGAGCCAATCATAATGCATCTCTAATTGGCTGCTACTTCCGTGAGTGGGAGAATGCTGCTTCAACAATGCCATTCAGAAGATAGTACTCAGTAGGATTGCTTCTCCTGCGCACATCATCTTGGAGACAAATTGATCTTTTGGGCAGAAGTTTGGGGGTTGGGGTGGAGTGGTTGGATTGAGGTGTCTTTACAATGGAAGCAAGTTCCCCTTAGCAATGGGTCTTTTAAATTCAACCTGCGTGAAGCGATCCTTGTCCAACCCGAGCTGTCACTGTTGTGTGAGATCAAAAACAGTGATACAGATTGCAAATGCATCTAAAATGTGTGGAGCTGTGTTTAGATTTTTTTCTTCCAATGTGACACATGTTTAAAATATGTCACAATTTTTTTAAACCAAATGAGTTTTGCTTTCAAGTGTGGAACTTGAAAAGCAGTGGAAAACTCAAAATTTACCATATTGTTGGGGTGTGTCTGAAACTGGACACATTTAAACAGTAACCAAATAGATTTACATAATTAGTGTTGGACTTCAAACATTTGAAAATTATACACAGTGACCTGACCTGGAGGGAAGTTAGAATGGAAAGCATGTGACATGTTTTTAAATAGTTTGTGGCGGCTTGTTTCCATGGTAACATTCATTTGTTTTCAGAGCCTGTGCTTAAGGGAGCTCACTACAAGTCGAGCTGTGACTTGTGAAATCCAATCAGAAATAATCAGTTTATTTTAATAATTTCCATTGGCTATTTGGATTATGCAATGGATAATGATTTTTAAATGGTCTGGTTGTATGAGTTTAGAGGTTCCAATGACCAGGTTGATGCTGTCTTCGCCTTGGATCTCTGACTGTATTTTCCCCAATCGTTCCTTCAATATTATGAATAATCTTCTTTGAAAGAAATGAAGACTTGCCTTTACATCACACTTCAAATACAATGTGTTATTCTGTGGTAAATGGTTCAACAAATCTGCATACTTAAGTTGCCACAAATAAAGAACAAAAACAGGACGGGAAACAGGCCCTTCGGCCTAACAAGCCCGCGCTGCCACCCCGATGCTCCCACCTCTACCCGCGATCCCTGTCCATGTTTATAGATCTATGGATTAAAAACCAAATTTGAGACAATTTAGGGAGAATTTGTTTTGCCAATTAGCCTAAGAGCACATCTTTGGGATGTGGGAGGAAACCGGAGCACCCGGAGAAAACCCACGCAAGCACGGGGAGAATGCGCAAACTCCCACAGACACAGGCCCAAATCCATGTATCTGCACAGCACAGCGATAGTCACTGAGCTGTCCAGGTCAAGCGTACACTAACAACGTGAAGCACTAGGATACTCAAAAAATCCAAGAGCAGCCCTCTCACGACCCATCGCCTGTATGCCCCTTGTTAGACAACAAGGTGGACCAAAGCACCTGTAAGATAAAAACAAGTACATTGGTGTTGATTGAGGGAGGGATGTTGGCCCAGCACATGGGAACGTTCCCTGTTCTTCTTTGACTAGCACTGTGGGATCCACTTAAACAGGCAGATGGGGCCTCAGTTTAATGTGTCATCTTAAGGATGACTCCTCTGATATTCGCTTGCTTGGCAGCACCCCGTTGTCCAGGGCTAACATCTCTTGCACTAGGCATCTCCCACAAAATCTATTGAATCCCCTTTGTATTTTTAAACGTTACATTCTGATGATTATAGATGGTAAAGTTATCAAGGGATGTGCAGAAAAGGCAGGTAAATCCACCCTCAGATCAACCATGATGGAATCAAATGGCAGAATACATTTGAGAGGTTGAATGGATTGCTTCAAACTGGAAAGGGGAGGGAGAGTATAAAGAATCAAAGTCTGTCCACTCAGCCCATCATGTTTATTCAGCTAGTTTTCCAGGTAGACATTTGGCAGAAAACTTGTTGGGAACAACAAATATATGTGATGAGAGTGTTGAATTGATGACAAATCTCAAGCTTCCGCAGAAGGAAGAGAAAAAATTGTTTTCTGTGAACAAAGTCTTAAAAAAAAAATCTCATGGTCTAAAATAAACAGGCCACAAATATTCTTCCAGTGAAAGAAATGGTTGCAATTCGAATAGATACTTTTATTTTTTAAATTGTTGTGTAATTGAATGTTAACAGTCTGGGAATTCATATTTAGACTGTTTACTGCTGTACTTGTATTCCACAAAAGACACTTTTGCTCAAATAATCCCTACAGTATAAGGAAGCCATTTAGCCCATTAAAGTTTATTTGCTAGTCACAAATTGGCTTACATTAACACTGCAAAGAAGTTACTGTGAAAATCCCCTAGTCGCCACATTCCACTGCTTGATTGGGTACACTAAGGGCCAATTTAGTATGGCCAATGTGCCTAACTGACACGTTTTTTGGACTGTATGCGGAAACATGAAATCAACGCAGACATGGGGAGAACGTGGAGACTCCGCACAGACAGTAACCCAAGCTGGGAATCAAACATGGGTCCCTGGCGCTGAGAGGCAGCCATGTTAACTACTGTGTCACCGTGCTGCCCCTAAGTCTGCACTGACAGCAATCCCACCAGGTGCTATCCCTGTAATCTCATGTATTTACTCTGCTAATCCCCTGACACTAAGGGGCAAGTTACCTTGGCCAATCCAACTTAGATGCACATCTTTGGACTGACAAGAAACCAGCACACCTGGAGGAAACCTACGCAGACACACTGAGAACATGCAAACTCCACATGTAGTCACTTGAGGCCAGAATCAAACCCAGGTCCCCTAGCATGATGAGGCAGCAATGCTAACCACTGTGCCACCACATTGCCCCGGGTTTTAAAAAAAAATTCTCTCTTGATTGCCTCACTCCTTTGGAATTTTTACAGCCTCATCATGGCAGGGGGCAGGGCTGGAGAATGTGGCGAGCCAGTCAAATATCATTGGCTTCATCGGGACCAGGGAATTCTGCCCAGGGAGGAGTGTTGCAAAATCCCATTCCGTGTCTTTTTAATATTACCTCTGCTCATGTAGGCGATTGCAAAATTTTTTAAAAGGCTTTGTGCTTGTTGTGACAGCTCTTGGTGAAAAGGTTGTGTGTGTGACTAAAAGGGAATGCAAGTGAGATTTCAGTCGTGCAGCATTTTCGCAGTGCAATGTACTTTTATGTTAAATGTGGATTTTAGTCATTTGCATATGTTTCCACTGTAAAAACACCTAGTGAACTGGAGATGTATCCGCTCTAGAATTATATAGCTCTCAATGCTGTCTCCAAATACAAGTTCAAGTTCAAGTGAATTAATAGTAGGACTGGATATGTTGGTTTAAGTATCGTTTCTCCTGTGGTACATTAGAATATATTAATCTATGTTAAAAATATTCATCTATCCACCTTCTGTCAGCGATATTGTCACTGGACTAGTAATCCAAAGATCCTCGGTAATATCCTGAGGACCTGGGTTTGATGCCAGATGGTGAAATTTGAATTCAATAAAAATCTGGAATGAACAGTCGAATGATGACTGTGAAACCATTCTTGATTGTAAAAACCCATTTGATTTTCACTTGTCCTTTAGGGAAGGAAACCTGCCATCTTTACCCAGTCAGGCAGGCCTACTCCAGAGCCACTCTTAACTGCCTTCTAAAATGGCCAGTAGCAAGCCACTCAGTTTAAGGGAATTGGGCATGGGCAACAAATACTGGTCCAGCCAGCAGCGCCCATATCCCATGAACGAATGATAAAAAAAATTATAAATTGTTCCCTTTACTATTGGTAATCTTACAAACTGTCCTGCCAAAAAAGTTTAGACACATCTTTATTTCAGCAGTGTATAATTTTATGGTTTTATAAATCCTTAAGGACTGATTTAATGAGGTTGACGTGGGGTTCGAATTGTCTGAGTGTCCTTGTCCAGTTAGCCCTTGCATTCGACCCGTTTAACTGAAGATGACTCATGGCCTTGAATCACCAAGTGCGAAGTTGCGGGGTTTGTCATGGTCTAACTGCAAATTTTCCTTTTTTTTTTCCCCCTCTCATTTAAACCAAACAGGTGACTGCCACTCCAGGAAAGCAGGTATTGATAGTGCTCTGCCCTAAGATGTAACAAGGAAAAGGGAATTTGGGTTTTGCAGGCACTAGGAAAATTGTTTTGCCAGAAGTTGATTTTGACAAATTATTGACCAGGGGTGACACCTACTGCAGAAGGCTTTATGCAACCTCCCCTGCTGACCTAATACAACAATTTAGGATCTTTTAATTAAATCCAACAATTGAAATTTCATTATGATGCTCAATAATCAAAATACTTGAATCTTTACTTTGCATATATCATATCCCAATTTTGTTTACATAGAAATAAACATTACACATGTTATTATATAAGTACCAGTTATTACACTGTTTAGGATTCGGCTTAAAGTTATGACCTGTGTTTTGCTGTTCTCCACAGCCACATGTGTAACTCAAAGGGGACCTTGAAAATCAAATTTCCAGTTGGGTGTGAGTAGCAATGCCATTTGATCCAAAGTGACCATTTGAAATAACTGGGTTCCTTCACCCTTTTAGAGCGGGGATCCAATTGCTTCTTTAATATACTTTATGGAACAAAACTTGCTGTCCTTTACCATTCTGGACCAAATGTGACTCCGCATCCACAGCAAAGTCGTTGGCCCTTAACTGCCCCCTAAAGTGATCTAACAAGCCACTCATATCAAAAAAATCTGCTACACCTGGAATGATTCTCAAGGCAGGTAGGCATGGGCAATAAATGTATCCAGAGAATAAAAAACTGACTTTCTTTGCCATCAACAATGAAACCTGTACTTCCTGAAAGATTATCTCTGATTTACAACTCACTCAATAACTTGTATGTTGCTTGTTGTCAACTTTTGGTTCCATCTTCCAACTTTGCAAAAGCTGTTTCGTGACTACTTCTGAATGGTGTTTTTAAAGAATGTGAATAGCCCATTTGAGCAGCTAAATGAAACGTAACAAATCCTAGAAGACTTCTGGTCTCTCCTTTATTCAATCACAACATCATTAAAGGATTGAATAGCATTGATCCTCATTTCCATTTTTCAAAAGACTTTGATTACTGCAACCATACTAATGCAGAATGTTTAAAAAGCCTTGCCTTTTCGGCAACACCTTTCATGATTGTCAGAATGTGCTTTACAACCAATAAAGCACTTTTGAAGTGCAGTCACTGTCATAATGTTGGCAAAGTAGCACAAAGCAAGTTCCCACAAATCGAAATCTGACAATGACCAGATGACCTGTTTGTGATTTTTTTCTTTTGAGGGATAAATATTGGCTAGGACATTGAAGATGGCTCACCTGTGCTTCGAATTGTGCCGTGGAATCTTTTACCTCCACCCCACCCCACCCAGAAAGGAAGACAAAGTCTCAGTTTAGCATTTCATCTGAAGGATGGCACCTCCAACAGCGCAGCGTGCCTCACGCAGCACTGCACTGGGAAGTCTGCAGTGAGACTTGAATCCAGAGCTTTCTAACTCCAAGGCAAGAGAACTGATACTTAAATTACGTCCCTGGAATTATCAAGTGACCAGCCCTCCACGTGGTGTCTCAATAAATGGTATAACTAAGATTGGGACTTTTTTTAAGGGGATGGGGGAATAGCAGGTGCTGGACTGTTTGATGAATTGGCGTTCCTCCTTCAACTTATCCTTTCATACAACAAGCCCTTGGCCTGTTGCTGGACTGATGGATGTGATAGGACTGGGGTTATCTGGGCTCTGGGAACCAATTTATCTTGCTAATGCAGAATGTTCTTGTATCTAAATATTGTGGCATGGGTAGCAGCACTATCTGGCACAAGATGTATCAAGAGACCTGACAGCATGGTCTATTGAAATGGACTTGTCAGATCAAAGCCACAAATAGGAATTTCTCCTGGAGAATTCAAGGCACTCAAGGTTGGAGGAAGCAAAATATGACTGACATTCTGCAGGCAAGGAAGCTATATGTATAGGGATGCACTACTTTGTCAATAAAATCGTCTTCAGATTGGTCTGAACCTTTAACCTGGAGTATTGAAATTCCACTCTGTTGTTTTCAGGGGACAAAGTGGAGCCAAATTTGTTACGGAAAGCTCATTATCTTCCGGAAAGGACTCCTGATGGTGCTGGGCAGTTGTGACACTCCTCGGGAGTTCAGGTTTTGGGCAATTTAAGTTGGCAGTATGCTACTCCTCGTACAAGATCTAGGGCTCCTTTACAGCTACGTGTGAAGGTTAGTTCCAACGACTGGCTAGATAAAGCTTAACTAGAATACCACATTACTTGTGGACTGCGTTGCTGTGGGGGAGGGCTGTGTTTGAGGGCACTAGCATTGCTGTGATTCAAGGTTGCTTCAATCACCACTCTAACCTTCCAAAAAGGCAACATTCTATTTCATGCAGATAATAGAGTAACTAGCAATATGCTGGACTGTCAGTTACTTCAGCTCTTGTGAAATTGTGCAGTGCCTATATAGGATGCTCAATCAATGTTTAATCTAATCTACATGTCCTCCTCTAACTTTTTTTTCATCGTTTACAGGCTCTTTTCCTCCAATGCCACCTGCCTGAGGGTAGCTCTCTGCTGATGTATTGCACCCAGCCACTAATAGGTGCTCTCTGTGGAGTATGAATTGCCATGGCACTCATGCTGTGCCTTTCTCCTCCTTGTTTTTTCCTGTGCCTGTGGAAATGAGCTCCAGCACAAGTTGGAGCCTTTGAACGTTAGGGGCTATTATTGGAAGCACTGGAGGCTGACTATATCAATTAAGAGATTTGCCATTCCATCCAACCCATCTGTTCTGATCCTTTAGTTGGCCATTCTTCAGCACATAATCCCTTAGAGTGATTCCACAGATCACTTAATTAATAAGTCAAACTGAATGTTTGACTTCAGGGTGACATGATGGCACAGTGGTCAGCACTGCTGCCTCACAGTGCCAAGGATCTGGGTTCAATTCCCAGCTTGGGTGACTGTGCAAACTCCACAGACATTCTTCCCATGTCTATGTGGGTTTCCAGGTGCTCTGGTTTCATCTCGTATTCTAAAGATGCACGGGTTAGGTGGATTGGCCATGCTAAATTGTTCCTTAGTGTCAGGGGGATTATTAAAGTGAATATGTGGATTACCTAGGTAAATACATGAGGTTATGGGGAGAAGGCTGGGCGGGATTGATGCTGGTCCAGGCTCGACAGGCCGAATAGCCTCCTCCTACACTGTAGGGATTCTATAAAAGCTAGAAATAAGTGTTGCTACACTATTAGCCAAAAACCACATGTAGCTAATTGGAAATCTAGATTGGGCTAATTACATTGCTGATCAGTAAATACAAATTGAGTCACAAGCACCTTCGTTGATCGCAACACTCTTTATTTGCTCAGTGTATACATGTGAACTATAATCTTTTTGAACATTTGGTAAACTGATACGAATTTTAATCATTATCCTTTGGTTACTGAATGATTGTAGATGTTTGCTGAGAAAGTATACACGTGATTTATACCCGTAACATGTGAGTGAATGTGTAAGACATTAACAGTCGTGCATGGAGCTACGCTGGTGCCACCACAGCCACACCACTAACAAATCAGCCTTTTCTACTGGACAACTTTGCAATAAATGGAACACTGGCCGGTTAAACAAACAGTCATGGTATGAAAGAATTGTCACTGGTGGTAGAAAGAGAGGTGAAAGTGAGGCACGTTTGAAGCCTTTTGGAAGCTGAGTCAATTCCATATAACTGGAGAATCTTGGTAATTACAGGGCACTGCTGTTTCAATAGTGATAGGCAAGATTTAAAAGCGCCAAGTCAGCACTTTTGATGAGCTTTTTTAGAGTTGACTGGGAAAAAAAACTCCTCAAAGAGGAGTTGAATGTAATGGATTTCCAATCACTCCCTCCTGCTTTGGATTATTTGAAATCAAGGATGGACAGCAAGAGTGAAGGCTCAGCCTCTTAACTTCCACCCTTACACTCAGTATCCGTCCTTCCCTCCACTGTTGTCAGTTCACGTGTAAATTATGCTGGCTTCTGGAATGATGGGAATGCAAATCACCTCAACAGCATTCATATTTTTAGTCTTGGACACTCGTATGTATTTACTAAACTTGCATTCAGCACGAGGTTCTGAAGTGGCCTTTAAGTACAGAACACGATGACTGACTGGTGTAGAGAAGTATGTGATCTGGTTGCTAGGGGCACCCATTCCCTACATCACAAAGCTAACAGCATCTGTTTGGAGCAGATGCCAAGGACACATTGAGTGAAGAGAGGAAACAGATTGGTCTATTATTGTATGTTGGCCAAAAATAAAACATGAACATTGCCAATGGTGGAGAGCATAAGGACAAACCTAAAAGAAAGTGAATTTTTCAGAAAATTCTAAGGATTGTCTACTGGTGTTTCATCTAGTGAATTGTGTTGCTACGAATGAATCATAAAGCTGTTTTTGAATCAGCAACTATTATACTTTGCAATGGAGAAAGAGTGAAGTTTACTTCACTCTTAACTGTAAGTTTGAGGCAGGAGACTGTTTCTAGACAGTGCTTTGTTTCAATGCCCCAAAGTTACCTAATTATGGAAAGGAGAGGAGAAAAGTGGCAGCCATGTTGTCTGTATTCCCGATACAGGGACAGAATGTTCCATCTGGGAACCACCAGCAAACTGGACAAATCGGCCCACAAGCTCATGGCCCTCAAGGTGTCAGTTGTTTTCCAATGAACGAACTGACCCCAATATAGATGACTTTGTTCATTGCACCACTGAAGAAGTTGAACTGTTCCCTGGGCAAATTAAATTTATTGCACTTTCCTACCTCACATCTATCTCCATTTAACTTGAAAAGCTATTGACACGTATGCAGCATTGTATCAATTCACCAGTTGAGAGTCTTGTCCCAGTTTCTCCATGATTGAGTTGAAAGTTACGTTCATTTTTCTTGCCAAGAAAATGCAAGTTTGGTTCAAATGGGCACGTGCAGCTCAAATAAAAGGGGGGAGAAAACCCACGCAATTTATAAGTGTTTTTTTGTTCTACACGGAGAATTCTTCCAAAGAGAATCAAGATTGGACTGGATCTTAAATCATCAGTTATACTCTGTAGTAAAACGTCTCAATTTTGGTTACAGAGGGACCAAAATTCTAGCTGTCTTAATGCATTTCTAAATTGCCACTGGTAACCTCAATGCCATGTTGTTTTGCGTGTTGGTCAGGCCACAGTACAATTCCAAATGATTGAGTCATATTCTCTGCATTGAATGATTGGGTGGCAGAGGCAGACACCTTAAAAATGCCTCTTATGCTTAACTGGAGCAAGGGATAACTGGGAGGAAACGCTCCTAGTGACACTTGCTAGAATGTGCTTGAGAAAATTGGAAGAGGAGTGAAATATTGTACTGCATCCTTGCAGCAGTTTGCTAATGCTTGCTGGCAATTGTGGTTCTATTGTTACGGCAATCAGTTGGGTGGTTTGTGATCTTGGTGTGGAGGAGAGGCTTATGCACTCCAGTTCTTTGAGCAGTGCTGTCAGGAAATTTTTGCTCCAGGTATGGCCACCCATGGTCAAAATGAGGGCAAAGTCCAGTCAGAAAAATCCTGAACGTCAGCAAGTGAAAGAAGACTGTGCAAAGGCTGCAGCAGCAAGCTGACCCCAGTACTTAATGTGACACATCACCAAAATCTGGCCACCCATCAAAACCATTTGGCAATTAAAGTGTCCCAAAGTCCCCAGGTTAAATAAAGTCATGTGCAGGCTTGTACCAGGTTTCATCAGCCAAATCCTGTGGTGTTGGAGGATCGGAGAAAGGACTGTGAACCTGAAAATCTAGTCAAGGATCTGCACTCAAGCTTCATCAAGGTTCTGGACACACGTAGAAAGCATAGGTGTCTTTGGGTAGTGGCATCTGTGAATAAGCAGTCCTCTTTAGGATGTCCTCTACTCAACTTAAATGAGGAAGGGGCTAGAAAACGTTTCTAAAAATAGGCTGGGGAACCCATGCCCTGCAGAAGCACTATCTTTATGGCCAAAAAAAAAATTCAGTTTTGCAACTAGCAATGTTTGAACACTTACAGATAATTTTGTGTGACTGTCCAGAAAGAAGAGCAGCAATTGTGTCACATGAGCTGTCAGGATTCCTCATTGACATCACTAGCCTCAGAGAGTCACTTTGCTGGGGTGGCAGTTGAAAGAACAAGCTGGTGTTTACACCTACTGGAAATCGACCCCCATGTCCATGTACACAAGAACAGAAAATGTTGGAAAATCTCAGCAGGTCTGACAGCATCTGTAGAGAGTGGAGCCAGTGTTTCGAGTGTGGATGACCCTTCGTCGGAACCCATATACAAGAGACTCGGCCTATCTTTAAACGTTGCCCAATAAAACTCGTATCAACATGTGCTTGGTCGGTCAAATATTTGACCTCGCATATCCATTAAAGGAGAGTGTCTGGAATATGAGCACTTCCCATACCTTGGCAATAACCTCTCTGAAATGATGAGGAGAATGGTCGCATAATGGTTAGCACTGCTGCCTCACAGTGCCCGGAGACCTGTTTGATTCTGGCCTTGGGTTTTTTAAATTATTCGTGAGACATGGATATCGCTGGCTGGCTAGCATTTATTGCCCATCCCTATTTGCTCTTCGAGGGCAGTGAGAGTGAACCACATTGCTTTGGTTCTGGAGCCACGTGTAGACCAGACTGAGTAAAGATAGCAGATTCTCTTCTCTAAAGGGAACCAGGGATGGGTTTTTTTTGACAATCAACAATGGTTTCATGGTCATCAGTAGATTCTTAATTCCAGATTTTTTTATTGAATTCAAAGTCCATCTACCGTCGCAGGATTCAAATGCAGGTCCCCAGAACATTAGCTGAGTTTCTGGATTAATAGTCTAGTGATAATACCACTAGGCATCAACTCCCCAGGTGACTGTATGGAGTTTGCATGTTCTCCCCGTGTATGCATGGGTTTCCTTCGGGCCATGTTAAATGTGCGGGATTATGGGATAGGGTGGAGGAGAGAGGCCTGGGTGGGATGCTATTTTGAAAAGTCAGTGCAGACCTGATGGGCCAAATAGCGCTGTAAGGATTCTACAATCCAACACTGGATTGACTGTCATCTCGGCTGTCTACGAACTGCAGCAAAGAGTGATAACACAGATCTCCACGAAGGCCTGATTGTACAGAGCTGTTGGCAACACCACACTGCTGTCCTGCAGTGAGACCTGAGCTCAGCAACGCATAGGGGTACTATAGAGATTCAATCAGCAATACCTCTCCCACGTTCTCCAGATTCAGTGAGAAGATGGCTGAACAAATGCTGGTGTCCTTGAAGCCAACTCTGTAAGCACTCAGAGAAAAGTCCTGCAAAATTAACTTCAATACTGGACAAAGAGGATAAGGAAAACTCTTCAAAGAAACTCAAGCTCTGCTTGAAGCACGGCAGCATTGACAGTAACTGGGAGGAGTTTGCTACCAATTTTTCAAAAACCCATCCATCACGTTGCATCGTGCTTTGAATCAGAGCATCTCAATGATGAGGCAAAAAAGAAGCAAATCCTGCACTTGGAATCCTATTATCTCACGGAATGTCCTGCCCCATTTTCGTCAAAAGAATAGGTCGCGAATGAAAACCTATGGTAAAAACTTGTGACCCTGAGTAGATGCTGTCCTCAAATCGAGGGGGACAGCTGATGATGACTTTGGCAATTGTGGTAGCCATTTTGTGTGCCACATGATGCCATGAAACAGCAGAGATGAGCACCTGGTGTGTCTGCATTTTGTGGCATTGGGTTGAGTGAGGAATGATGACCAACAAAAACTCCCATTCAAATATTGGAATTGGACCTTGTAAATCTACCAGAATAGCAGATATGGTTTAATGTTGTGCCAAAAGAAGCCATCTCTGAGCACCCTCTGAGTACTGCACTGAATTGTCAGCCTCAATTACCCATGTTTACTGGTTGTGTGTGGGGGGTGTAAGAACATGGAAGCTAGACAGCGCTTCCAAAAGGACCAGGAGGCACTTAAGATTCAAGGAAATTAAGTGAATACTTCATATTTTCATTCAATACATCAGTGATGACTTATTATTGACACTCCAATGTGGTATTGAGGGAATATTGCACTGTTGGAGGTGGCATCTTCCCAATGAGACATTAAACTGAGGCCCTCTCTTCCCCCTCAGGTGGATGTAAAAGATCCCATGGCACTATTCTGAGTGCAGTAGGGGGTTATCCCCCATACCTTGGTCAAAGTTTATCCTGAAATCAACAATATTGAAACAGATGATTTGGTCATTTATCTAATTGCCATTTGTGGATTGTTCTGTGTGCAAATTGTCTGCCACATTTCCAATTTTAAAACTTCAAAAAGTACTTCATTGGCTATGAAGTGTTTTGATATATCTTGAGGTTGTAGAGGGTGCTATATAAATCTAAGTTCTTTACTTCCTTTTGCTTTGGAAGGTTGTTGTAACATGGGAGAGCTGTGAAGGTGGTAATTCAAGTACAGATAGCTTTTCATGGCATTGCAGTGACGCAGGTTGGCTGAGCTGGTAAGTGAAGTGTCTTTTCCAAAGTAAGAAGTACACTTGAAGTTTCCAGTCATGTACTCAATTCTCTTCAACAGGGTGAGAAATGGAGATGGCTGTCAGTGGGAGCATAAAGCGAAAATTCGAAGAAGTAGATGGTTCTTCGCTGTGTTCTTCACCCAAGGAATCAGATGATGACATTTCCAGCAGTGATAGTGCAGACAGCTGTGACAGCCTCAACCCTCCCACTTCCAGAGAGCTGAGCCGTAAGTGTCTAAGGCAATTAAAAGAGACAGACTTTCATTTTGGATTCACAGCTTGCTCCAGTTATGCATCATAGTTAAGGTATTACATGCTGTCTTGGAAGAAAAAGCAAATCTTCCTGAGGACCAGTGAACAGATGAGGAGGTAGAGGAGCCTAAGAATATACCTCAGGAATGCTGGGAGGGGAGATGTACAGCGTGTTTTCAGCTCAAAGGTGTAAGAGAAGGCCGAAGACTAAATCTTGGCTTTCTTACCAGTTGACTCGTGCCCTGTGGTTTTTTTTGTGTGAGAGTCTCACTGTCCTGGGATGGATTTTAATGTAGCAGTGTGAAACTGAGTTAACTTGTATGATATTGGCCTCCTGAAATCCAATCTAATTGAGTGCCAGTATAAAAGCAGCTCCCGTGAGTGAGATTTGTATTGATAATTGTGTAATGTTGGCAGCTTCACAGAGAAACGAGGCCCGATTTACTAATCTATGGTTCTGGCCCTAGCCACCTGCTCCCAACAACTTCAGTTCTCAGTTGAGGTAAATTCTAAATCCCTCTTGTCCGCCAAGTAGGTGAATTCTGATTTCTTCCAGTGTAACTTTTCCCAGACGACCTTCCCACATTGTGCATAAGTCTACCACTGACAGAAGTGTTTCAGTTTGGTCATCTGTTAATGATTCAATCATTGCATGCATCACCACATGAAAGCCTGAGGTTTGTTTGCCATTTGGTTGTTAACCATAGCTGGGATAGTGGGGAGCCCCCTATTATTTGCGTTGGCATCTCTTGGAGCTGAGAAGGGAAAAATACTGCAACACTGCTACTTCTGAAAATTATCTACCAAAAAGCGCACGTGTGGATGTAAAGTGCCGAGAATATTGGGTCATCTGTGATGTACTCCGTTGTTTAATGTCCTGTTTGCACTCCCAACATGGTTAGACATGGAAAATGGCAACAATGCTTAATAACCAGAGAGAAACAGGCATCTTTAGGACTGTACCTGTGTGCAGGAACTGCATGCTAAACATCAAATCTTCAGTACTTAATATTAAGAGAAGAAAATGGTGGATATTTGTGTGAATAGACATCAATCTCCAGTTAGATGACTGAATTACAGCTGCTTTGTGACCAATCTTAAGCAAAAAAAAAAAAATCCAAGAAAGCCTTTGACTCTATGTAATGTTGTCCCTGTTTTTGCTGAGATTTTGTCTTTTATTGAAAAGCCTTCACACATAAGAAACACCTTACACAATGTTTCAATTCACCATAGAGCTGTCTGTTTGACAAAGAAACAATAAGTAGGATAGCTGAAAAGCTGCATCTTTTGGTGATGCACCAACTCTTTGTTGCTTAGCAATAGGTTATGAGGCAATTGAGACTGGCAGCCCTTTGCAGAGTTCAGCTAAATCTTACCAAAGTTCATAGAATCCCTCCACAATGCCCAAGGAGGCCATTTGGCCTATTGAGTCTGCACCGACCACAATCCCATCCAGGCCTTATCCTATAGCCCTACCTATTTACTCTATTAATCCCCCGTCACTAAGTGGCAATATAGTATGGCCAATCAACTAAACCTACACATCTTTGGACTGTGGGAGGAAATTGGAGGAAACCCATACAGACACGGGAGGATGTGTCAACTCAACACTGTCGCCCAAGCTGCGAATCGAACCTGGATCCCTGGTACTGAGGTAGTGCTAACCATTGTACCACCATGGCCAAGACCAGTGTGCTAACCACTGAGCTATGAAGCCAACTGTTTTAAAATTACCTTTCCTCCTCCTTTTGGCTTTCTTCTTATTACTCCCTGTGAAGACCTAGGTGTAAGAAACCTATAACAAACTAACAGGCCCTCAACTGCCCTATTATTATTGTCTGTAGTTACCTTTGAAGTGTTGTCAAAACCTGGTCCCTTTTAGCTTTCATAAGCCAAGAGGGGGCAAGGAAAACAATTGAAATATATTAAATGTTTGGTATTTTCCTGTTGGGCATCATGCATCTCATCCTTGCTTGGAAACTCTTTAAACTGCCAAACACCTTATGAGAAGGTCAGGCTGTAGCTTAGTTTGCTATTGTTACTTCCACAGCAGATGTTATTGCTGGGCAAGCCAGACCCCAGATTGGGGTCTGATGAAGGATCATCCAGACTTGAAGCGTTGGCTTTATTTTCTCACCACAGATGCTGGAAGATCAGCTGAGATTTTCCAGCATTTTCTGTTTCTGTTTCAGACTCCAGATTCCAGCATCTGTGGTGCTTTGCCTTTATTCCAGAATGAGGTCTGTCTCACTGATCAGAAACCCTTCTTTTTAATTGTGAAAATGAGAAGGAAAAGCTATTGACCACAAAAGCATAGAATTCCAGTACCACCTTTAGAATGTGAAAAATTAAAAGATTTATTTTGAAAGAAAAATAATGGAAGCACACAAGATTAAAGTTATACAGTTAAAACAGTCTTACAGATCAATCTCCCAAAAAAAAACCCTGACCTACTTGGTCAAAAGTACACAAGTAAACTACCTTTGAATCATAGAATCCCTACAGTGCAGAAGGAGACCATTCAGCCCATCAAGTCTGCACCAATCACAATCCCACCCAGGCCCTATTCCTGTAAGCCCACATTTACCCTGCTAATCCTGTGCCACTGGGGTTAATTAGCATGGTCAGTCCACCCAACTCACGCATCTCTGGACTGAGGGGGGAAACCGGAGCACCTGTAGGAAACCCACACAGATGTGTTCTTGGCAACAGCCCCTTTATAACCATAAAAATCCCGTAATATTAACCAGATCAAGGAATTGTTATCACTTCAGTAAAGGTGTGCCGCTTGACTTCTCAAATACTTCCATTCTGATTTGGAATTCCAGAAGAGGGTTTAGAAACAAACTTTTCCAAAAGCTGGCTTATTGCTGGTGGCTGCCTCCAATTCAACATTTTCCCAGCAGTTCTCATACAAAGGAACTGTTTTTTCAGGGTTTTGTGCCACAGCCATCCCATTTGGTGAAACATCCTTACATAAATATCTTCCCCCTTTCATTTCTGGTTCCTCAAAACAACTTTGAATTCAACTTCTCCAAATACTAAAACCTTGTTTTCTATTTTTGTTTCTACCTTTGGGTCAGTGAAATTTAATATATATTCTCCTATTTACTCATGGAACCTTTGTAAGATGCAAATGTTCTTTGTCACCTCTGAACTCCCTTTTGAAATTCAACAGCTGAAAAACCAGGTTTCCCACTTACAATGCCAATGTTTAGATCCAACTTATTTCCTTATAACTCAAACTCACCATAACCTCTCATTACAAATGCATCAACCTGTACCTTTTTAACTTTCATCTCTTCGACCTCGCAGGCAACTTGTCTCGAGTCCTTCTCCCCTGTTAAATAAATCCTGAACACACCCCTACAGTTTTCTTCACCTAAACAGAATATCGATATAATTCTCCCAGAAATATTTTAAAAATACATCTCATTACATTATCCATCCACTGAATATTGCTTGGCTATCAGTCTCTGCTCAGCGACTCTGTGCTGTCGTGTGTCGTGAAGGCCCCCTTGAAGAACGTTTACCCGAAGATCGGAGGCCAAATGCCCGTGAATGCTCCGCTGAGCAGAGACTGATAGCCGATTTCAGCACGCTAGGACGGTCTTAACAGGGATCTTGGCTTCATGTCACACTATCTGTAACCCCCATGACTTGCCTGGGTTAGCAAAAAGCCTCACTTACTGTGCTGTCTGGAGACAATACACATCTCTTTAACCTGTGCTCAGTGCTCCTTCCACTCACGTTGTTAGCCACTTTAAGACTTGAATAGCAGGTTAGGTGTAAAGATTCACATTCTAATCAGTAATCTGTAAACAGTCTGTGCTGTTATGTGTGCTATTGGAGACCAGAACACCTCATTTGCCTGATGAAGGCCATAGAGTCGAAAGCTTGCGAGTTTACTATCAAATAAATTGGTTGGATTTAAAACTGGTGTTGTCAGACTTTTTACTGTGTTTACCCCAGTCCAACACCGGCATCTCTGCATCCCAACAGTGTGCACCAGGGCTGGGGAGAGATTTACAGTTTGGTGACTGGGGTTTGCTCCATACCTCTGCAAGTTGCTTCTCTTGAACTTTAATCAGAGGATACTAATCACAAGAGTTAACAGTAACCTTTAGGCACAGATGAGTCGGTGGACAAGCATTTGAATTAAAGGATGGAGTGATAACAGTAGCTTGCAAAGAGCTGACTGGCTGCTTTTTCAACTAGCTGGAGCTGAGCACAAGCTAAGTAGTGAGCGATGCTTCTGCAGCTTTTGGTCTTGACACAAATTCAATGAAAACCTAGTTTTAAATTGGCAAGATGGTGTTTCTTTCCTGAATGTGGGAATAGTGCTTTCATAAACGTTTTCCCATTTCTATGAAAAGCTCTGTTCAATTTTAATGACATTTCACAGATGATTTCCCTTAGTCAGACACTGTCTGTTTTTCAACAAAGGGACAAGCCACTTTATTTTGATGTAATCCTTCCTTAGTGCTTGAAATGATTGATGGACCCTGAAAAACTAGTTGTGCTGACGCTGACCTTTGCGTTCATGATTGCTATTTGATTGAAAGTGTTTTCTTTCCATCAGTTGGAGCATTTTAACTGTGGTGGGCTTTTGATGATCAGTAACTTGAGCTCCTGTTGCAGTAAAATCTATATGGGTTTATGGAATTGGGGAAAGTTCACCTCAATTTCTGACTGTGCGGGCCTGTAACCAACCCTTGTGCCTATTTAAAAATAAAGATGTGCATTTATGTGGTGCCTTTTACAAGCTCCCCATAGTGCTTTATAGCCAGTGTTGAACTTTTTTGATGTTACGTTGGCTTCAATAGGATTTACGATACAGAAACAGGTCTTTCAGTTCCACCAGTCCATGCTGGTGTTTATGTTCCACTGAAGTCTCCTCCTCTCTCTCTCATCTAAATCTATCGTGATAACTCTCTATTCCCTTCTCCCTCATTCTTGTCAAGTTTCCCCTTAAATATATCTGCACTCCTCACTTCAACTGCTCCCTGTGGAAGAGTATTCCACATTCTCATCCCTCTCTGGATGAAGTTCCTGAATTCCTAATTTCGTGACCATCTTATATTGATGGTCTCTACCATCTTCTCCACAGGAGGAAACATTCACTCTGTATCTACTCCATCAAAACTTTTCAGAATTTTAAAAACTTCCACCCCATAGCTGCCTTTTTCAGGGGAGGAGGGACCAGGTTTGTCGATCCTTTCCTGATGTGTATATCTTCACATTTTTGGTATCACCCTTGTAAATCTTCCCTGCACTCCCTCTAATGCCTCTATAACCTTTTGTAATATGGTGACCAGAACTGTGCACACTGCTCTTTTGTGGCCTCACCAAGACTCGATACAGGGATTAGCATAACATGCTTACTTTTCAATACTGTCTATTTGTAAATAAAGCATGGTGCTTGGTTTGCTTTTTTAATGACCTTACTAACCTGTGGCACAAGTTTTAGTAACTGATATATTTGTACTCTGAGGTCCTTTTGTTCCTCTTTGCACTTTCTACAGGTAATTGGTGACCTCCCTACTCTGCCTATCAAAATGTACTACCTCACATTTATTTGTAGAATGGACAAATAATTGACAAATGAACTTTTACACAAGTTTATTAATGTCCTTCTGTAATTTGCTGAGCTCTCCAGCATCTCACATGCCAGTCTTCAACAATTCAAGTCACTCCACGTGATGTTAAGAAATAGCTGAAGGCACTGAATACTGCAAAAGCTATGGGCCCTTATATTCTGGCAATAGTACCAAAGACTTGTGCTCCAGAACTAATCACACCGCAGCCAAGCTGTTCCAGTACAGCAACAACACTACCATCTCCCTGTCAATGTGGAAAATTGCTCAGTTATGTCTTGTACACAAAAAAAGGACAAATCCAACCTGGCCAATTACTGTCCTATCAATCTATTCTCGACCATCAGTAAAGTGAAAGAAAGTAACACCAACAGCGCTATCAAGCAGCACTTACTCAGCAATAACCTCCTCATTGACACCCAGTTTGGGTTCCGCCACAGTCACTCAGCTCCTGACCTCATTACAGCCTTGGTTCAAACTTGGACAAAAGAGTTGTATGCAAGAAGTGAGAGTGACAGCTGTTGACATCAAGGCAGCATTTGACTAAGTGCGGAATCAAGGAGCCCTAGCAAAACTGGAATCAATGGGAATTGGGAAAAACCTATGCACTGGTTAGAGTCACACCTGGCATAAAGGAAGATGGTTTGGTGATTGGAGGCCAATCGTCTTCATTCCAGGACATCACTGCAAGAATTCCTCAGGATAGTGTCCTAGGCCCAACCTTCAGCTGTTTCATCAATGATCTTCCCGCCAACGTAACAACAGTAGTGCTCTTTGCTGATGACTTGTTCAGCACCATTTGCAACTCCTCGGATGTTGAAGCAGTCTATGTCCAAATGTAGCAAAACCTGGACAATATCCAGGCTTGGGTTGACAAGTGGCAATAACATTTGTGCCATACAAGTGCCAGGCAATGACCATCTCCAGCAAAAGAGGATCTAACCATCTCCCCATCACATTCAATGGCATTGCCATCACTGCATCCCCCATAACAACATCCTGGGAGTTGCCATTGATGTAGAGATGCTGGTGTTGGACTGGGGTAAACACAGTAAGAAGTCTGACAACAGTAGTTTAAATCCAACCGATTTATTTGATAGTAAACTCGCAAGCTTTCAACTACCATTTGTTTATCATTCGCCTGACGAAGGCCGTAGAGTCAAAAGCTTGCGAGTTTACTATCAAGTAAATTGGTTGGATTTAAAACTGGTGTTGTCAGACTTCTTACTGTGGTTACCATTGACCAGAAAGTGAACTGAACTAACTATATAAATAGTATGGCTACAAGAGCAAGTCAAAGGCTGGGAATTCTGCTGCGAGCAACTCAGCTCTTGTTTCCCAAAACCTATCCACCATCTACAAGGTGCAAGTCAGGAGTGTGATGGAATACTTCCTACTTGTCTGGATGAGTGCAGCTCCAACAGCACTCGAGAAGCTGGACACCATCCAGGACAAAGCAGCCCTGTTTGATTGGCACCCAATCCACTGCCCCTAACATTCACTCCCTCTACCACCAATGCACAGTGGCAGTCTACAAGATGCACTGCAGCAACTCACCAAGATTCCTTCGACAGCACCTTTCAAACCCATGGCCTCTACCACCTCGAGGTACAAGGGCAGCAGATGCATGCTGCCTTTATACCTCGAGGTATCACCATCTGCAAGTTCTTCTCTAAGTCACTCATCTTGACTTGGAAATATAATCACCATTTCTTTACTGTTGCTAGGTCAAAATCTTGAAATAACAGCACTCTGGGTGTACCCACATCTCTGACCATAGCTGTTCAAGAAGGCAGCTCACCACTGTCTTCTCGAGGGCAATTAGAAATGGCAATAAATGCAGGTCAAGCCAGAGATACCTACATCCCGTGAACAAATTATAAAAAAAATCATTTCTCAATGTTCTTCTATTCTCTCCTTCGGTAATTATTCCACTATTTTTCACACCACTGATGTTAAGCTGAGACATGTTCTGTTCCCCTTAAATGTAGGAATTACTGTAGCTTTAGCCAGTCCTCTGGCACTACACTTTTCTAATGAATTATTAAATATAAGTAGTAATGTCTCTGCTATCTCTTCCCTAGATTCTTTTAAAATGTGTGGATGCAATCCATCTGGACCAGGGTTTTAATCCTCCTTGAATTTATTCAATACATTCCGTTCTTTTTTTTATTTTGTATGTACTTCTCTCATTGCTCATCTCATCATTGTGTCATGTCCGCTTATTCTATCTCCTTGGTAAGTACAAAAGCAAAATAAGTATTTATTATTTCTGCCATCTCTCTATTGTTGCTGTCTATCCCTTAATGGTCTAATTCCCCCTCGCAGCTTTCCCTTTTGTTGATATGCCTGTAAAGTATTTTACTATTTTGTTTGATCCTGGATAATTTAACTCCATAGTTCCTCTTTGTCTTCCTAGTTGTGTTTTTGCACTACTTTGTCATCCATGTACTTAGTGTATCCTAACCCTCAGTTGTTTCCCTTCTTTAATCGTCCACATAATCCCATTAGTGTTTAATTTGTCCCTTACTTTTCGCTGAATATATTTTACCTGCACCCTGATGACCATTTTAAACATTTGCCATTGTTGCTGCACATCCGTGCTTGCCAGAATAGCTGATCGTTTTATTTTCTCAGGTTCTATATAAAGAATCTGAGTTAAATGAGTGGGCAAAAATTTAGCAGCTGGAATGTGATGTGGGGAAATGGGCAAACCATTTAGGATTGAGATGAGGACAAATTTCTTTACCCAGAGAGCAGGGAGCCTACAGAATTCTCTTCCACAGAAAGCAGTTGAGGCCAAAATATTTTTTTGTTTTCAAGGAAGAGATTGCTCTTGGGGCTCAAGGGATCAAAGGATATAGGAGGGAAGGTGGGAACAGGTTACTGAGTTGGCTGCTCAACCATGATAATGAATGGTGGAGCAGGCTCAAAAGACTAAATAGCCTGCTCCTATTTTCTGTGCTTCTATGTAAATGTGAGGTTGTCCACTTTGGCAGGAAGAATCACAAAGCAGAATGTTATTTGATTGGAGAGAGATTGTGGTACGGAGGGGGATTTGGAATCACAAAAAGACAGGTGCAGCATTTCAAGCAATTCATAAGGCAAATGTAAGTTTACCATTTCTTTCAAGGAAAATGGAGTATCAAAGTAGGTTTTGCTACAATTGTACAGAGTTTAGTGTGACTGTACCTGGAATCCTGTGTACAGTTTTGATGATCTTAAGGAGGGATATACGGCATTGGAAGCAGTTCAGAAAAGCTTCACTTGGCTGATTCCTGGGATGAAACATAGAAAATAGGAGCAGAAATAGGCCATTCAGCCCTTTGAAAAGGCTCTGCCATTCAATATGATCATGGCTACTCCTGTATCTCAACACCATGCTCCTGCACGCTTTCCATACCTCTTGATGCTTTTAGAGTCGAGAAATCTATCTATATCCTCCTTAAACATAATCAGTGATTTGGCCTCCACAGCTTTCTGCGATAGAGAATTCCACTGGTTTACCCCTCTCCAAGTGAAGAAGTTTCTCCTCATCTCAGTCCTAAATGGCCTACCCTATATTTTGAGACTGTGTCCCTTGTCTAGACCCTTCAGCCAGAGGAAACAATATCCCTGCATCCAGTCTGTCCAGCCCTGTCAGTATTTTAGACATTTCGATGAGGTCCACTCATTCTTCCAAACTCCAGTGAATACAGGCCTAGTTGACCCAATTTCTCCTTGTATGACACTCCTGTCATCCCAGGAATCAGTCTGGTGAACCTTTAGTGCACTCCTTCAAGCAAATATATCCCATTTGAGGGTAGGGAGACCAAAACTGCATGCAATTCTGTCTCCAAGGCCCTGTACAACTGTAGTAAGACATCCTTGTTCCTGTACTCCAGTTCTCTTGCAATGAAAGCGAACATGCCATTTGTCTCCCTAACTGCTTGCTCTACTTAATGTTTGCTTTCACTGGTGTACAAGGGCATCTCGATTCTTTTGTACATTACGATTTCCCAATCTATCAATATTTAAATAACACTCTGCCATTCTGTTTCTCCTACCAATGTAGATAACTTTACAATTATCCACATTATATTGCATCTGCCATGTATTTGCCCACTCAGTCAACTTGTCTAAATCACCTTGGAACCGCTTAACAATCCTCCTCATCACTTGTTCCCACCAAGTTTTGTGTTGTCAGCAAACTTGGAAATGTTACTTTTGGTTGTCTTATATGGAAAGGTTGAGCAGGTGGGGTCCTATTCTCACTGGAATTTAGAATGAGAGGAGATCTTAACAAAGCATATAAGATTCTGAGAGGGTCTTTCCTCCTTGTGGGGGGAATTCTAGAACTACAGGGCATAGTTTAAAAAAAATTCTCTCATTTAAGATGGAGATGAAGAAGAATTTTTGAGGGTTATTAGCTTTTGAAATATTCTTCCACAGAAAGTGGTGGTGGCTGGATCATTTGAATATACTCAAAGCTCAGTTAGACAGATTTTTGATTGACAAGGGAGTCAAGGATTACAGGGGACAAGCAGGAAAGTGGCCGCCATCAGATTGGCTATGATGTATCGAATGACAGAGCATCCTCAATGGGCCGAATGGCCTACTCCTGCTCCTGTTTCTTATGTTATTCTCAGCCCCAGCCCCTCAAGATTAGCTTTTCCCCAGTCTATTATCTTGTGCCCTTCTCTATTATAAAGTCTCAAGTGTAGTAACTATTGTCATATCCTGAACATAGCAGTCAATTTGCGCGCACAAGTTTCGACAAAGGTGTCTAAAAGTGGATGTATTAAACTGCAGTGAATGGCCTATACACAAGTTCTTAACACTTTTGGTCCACTCCCCTCCTGTAATGTTTCTGCTTGTTCTAATTTCAGTGCACAGTCATTGACTACTTTTGAACTCCTTTGCAGCAACTTCAATTCTGAAGAAGCAGAAACGGCTGAGAGCCAAGAATGTTCGCTTCGACCAGGTCACTGTTTACTACTTCACACGCCGCCAAGGCTTCACCAGCGTGCCGAGCCAGGGAGGCAGCTCCCTGGGCATGGCCCGGCGCCACAACTGCATCCGCAGGTACACGCTGTGTGAGTTTGCACAGGAGCAGGAGCATCTGCATCGGGAAATGCTCCGTGACCACTTGAAGGAAGAGAAACTCAATGTGCGGAAAATGAAGGTAAAAAGGCATGCCTGATTGGGTCTGTTAGCAGGCACGTGAGAGGGGGAGGTATCGGGTCGGGGTCCCTGCTCTGTTGCTGTTCCTGACGTTTCCTCTGATGTAAAATCCTGCTGCATAACCGATCCCTTTGAGCTGAATGAAATATAATCATAAACGATTGACAATTCCATGTATTGTACCGAAATCTAAGTCTGGATTAAATTGAACCCAGCAGCTGTTCTGACAGAACTTTGACGGTTCCTTCACCACGTTCTTGGCAATGCAACAGAGTAGTTCTTGGCTGCATGAAGTCTTGGCATCATCTTGTTTGATTAACTCATGCTCAAAGAGATAGTGGTTACATTACTGGACTAGTAATCCAGAAGCCTGGACTCCAGTGACATCAGTTCAAATATTTCTCTGAGGCCCACAAATCTAGATTTAAAAAACGAGCAACCATGATGACCAAGTAACTACGAGACTGCTGTAAAACCCCATCTGGTTCACTAATGTCCTATGCAGAAGGAAATATGCCATCCTTATCTGGCCTACGTGTGACTCCAGAGCCACAGCAATGTACTTAACATTGAAATAGCCTAGCAAGCAACTCTAATGTGCCAAACCTTTGCAGAACCTCAAAGGTTGCTGTTCACCACCATCTTGATGGATGGACAGCAAATGTTGGCCTTCCTAATGATCTCTGCTTCTTGAGAAGACCAATGGTTTTAAATGGGATGCAAATACCCTTAAGTTTATTGAACTAATCTCTCTTTATGAAGCAAGCTGGTTTTAATTGAGGATAGCATTGAGTCCACACTGGGTCAAAGAAATGGCCTTCTAAGGGAGAATGCCTTCAGGATGTAGTCCTGGAAGATTGGTTTCCCCATACCTCAGGTGGCTTGGCTAACAGAGGATGCATTGCAAGTTTAATGCAGCATGTGAAGAGGGCTAAGTAGCAATGCTTCCAATAGCTAAATGCTGCAAATGGGTTGTGAACCAGCAGATAGATTGCATCTCGAGAGTGTGGTTAGTGAAAGCAGAAACAAAATCCAGTTTAATCTTAATGATGATAAGTGGATGAAAAAAAAAGAGATCAGGGGACAGGGTGGGTGAATGTGATTAGGACTATTTCCTTGTTTGGAAGGTTGCAGTGAATGAGCTGCCCATCAAAATTGCTCGTCACAGTTGAACCTCCAAAACACATCAACCTGCAGACCTTTTCCGTAATGAACTTCACTGCCATTCAGCTTGGGGCTAATCGCAACATCTTCCCAAAAAAGGACAAACCCCCCTTCTTACAACATGGCCCACTCTCAGAAATGCCTTGGGATCCTGGCTTCTGAGGACTGCTTTTGGCCTATTGATATGTTCACTGAGTGGCATGATAGGTCCTTCCTTTCAATCTCAAAGTGGAGTGAGGTGCAAGTATACCTTGCTGGAGTTCTGGCAGCTGCTCACATTTCTAACCCATGGCTGATTTCACCAGCATCACGTGAATTACCATAGAATACAGTTATATAATGGGACAGCTGCACACCTAAGCAGAATCCAGCATCAAATAGGAGATGTTTGAATGGTTTTCAGTGAAATCTTGGCAAGTTTGCTCATTTTGCCTTGTCTGTTCAGAATGGTTTGAAGACCTGATTGTTCTTTAACAGTGTTATGTGTACAGAACAAAATGTTACAATTGCACGTAGCACATAAGAACATTGTATGGATCTCTTGGCTTACTTAATATTATCAATGGAGAAGCTGAGCTCATTAGTGTAATGTAATGTCACATTACGATGGCTCAATCTCATTTTGTGATACATTTTTCCATTTCTACCTGCTCTGTGTCTCTTTTAAAATGACCATTACTATTTAGAGTCTGACAAATTCTGAAGAACCTGTCAGCACCTTAGAAATGAATGAGTTCTAGTAGCTTCTCTGGAAGCATGGCTGAGACTCCCAAGATAGTGTTTCTCTGGTAGGATTTTCAACATAATTAAGATTCTCCAAACCTTCACAGGGCTTTGAAAATCAGCACAATTTAAGATAACCAAATCTGTGCATTTACGACCCAATCTAACTACCAACCAACTCGAACAGCTTCTTCCCTGCTGCTGACGGACTTTTGAATGGACCTATTTTGCATTAAGTTGATCTTTCTCTACACCCTAGCTATGACTGTAACACTGCATTCTGCACTCTTTCCTTTCCTTCTCTATGAACAATATGTTTTGTCTGTAAGTGTGCAAAAAACAATACTTTTCACTGTATCCCAATACATGTGACAATAATAAATCAAATCAAATCATCTTGGTTCCCACACACCGTTTACTCTTGACTCAAGCCTTACCTATTTCCCTCATCTCCTCACTGAAGTCCTCTTCCGAAGATTGAAGCTCTTCTTCAAACTAATGCCATAGGATCTTTTATGTCTCCTGAATCTTGACTGAACATTTCATTCGAAAGAACGGGGGAAATAAAAGAGGAAGCAAATTTGGGAGCGGTTTGACCTGCAGGAAGTGAGCAGGAAGGCTGGCGCTGAATTGGGAGTGGGTGGATGGAAAGCCTGTATGAATGTTGTCAAGGAAGGGAACGAGAACAAGAGCACCAGCTTGAACTGGGAGGCTGGAGGAAGGAGCATATCTGTGTAAATGGACTGCGGTTCTGCAGTGCCTCTGTGAACTGTGGTATGATTGGTGGGAACAGGAAGTACCATAAAATAGAATCCCTACAGTGCAGAAGGAAGACATTCAGCCTAAGTCTCCGAAAGAGCAAACCACCCTGGTCCACCCATCTGCCATTTATCATCTAAACCACCTAACCTGCACATCCTTGGACACAAAGGGGCAATTTAGCATGGTCAATTCACCTAACCCACATATCTTTGGATTGTGGGAGGTAACTGGAGCATCCAGAGGAAACCCATGTAGATCCGGAAGAACGTGCAAACTCCACAAAATCACCCAAGGACAGAATCAAACCCAAGTCTGCTGAGGCAGCAGTGCTAAGCACTGTTTTATGAAGGAGCAAAGATGACTAGTTGTGTGGATGTAAAATCAACTAGAATGTGCTGCTATTAATATCCTGACTCAGTGGATATGTACTACAGCTGTGTGCTGAGAGGGGATTGTATTTGGGCCTGGTGTGCACGTTTTAAATTTGCCATTACAGGTCCTGACTGGAAGGTCTCTGTTCTCCTATCTGGTGTTTTTTAAAATTTCGTCTTTCTTTTGATTATAGATCTCCTTCCATTGGAGGAAGTATAAAGAGAAACAATTCATTCCAAAATAGCAAGCTGTTTTCAATAAGATTTGCAGTGCCGATGCTTATTGTGCCAGTCAGAAACCAATACTTTTTGGAAGGAGCATTCTTGCAGGCTCACTTGGAAAGTAAATGTATCTTTGATCTTTATATTTCACCCTTCAGTCTGTCAGTACTTTACTTCTACTCCTTCAATACTGGTGAAGGAACATTTGTTATACTGAGAGTTTAAGGTCCAACTCTGTGACTACTTGTTCTTGTGCATCATAGGCTAGTAGCCAAGGCTGTTACTGAGGTATCAGCTTTTTTGGGGGCTCAGCCACCTGTTGCTATGTTTCTAGATTGTTGTGGATATAGTTTCACAGAAGAGTTTTGATTTATATTCCACCTTCACCTTATTGCTCTCCATCCTAAATTGCTCTCTATCCTAAATGGAGTGGATGGGCCACCATGTTTGGATGAAGTCGTTTTGACTTTCGAAGCTACGTGATTGAAAATATGGAAGCTGCCATTTCAGGCTGTGTTGTGCACATCCCTAGGATTGTAGGTGATGTTAATATGGGTGGCATAGTGGTTAGCACTGCTGCCTCAACTCCAGGGACCTGGGTTCAATTCCAGCCTTGGATGACTGTTTGTGTGGAGTGTGTAAATTCTCCCAATGTCTGTCTAGGTTTCCTCCAGGTGCTCCGGTTTCCTCCCACACTCCAAAGATGTGCAGATTATGTTGATCGGCCATTCTAAATTGCCCTTTAGTGTAAGGGGGGATTAGGGGGAATTGGGTCTGGGTGGGATAGTTATCGGTGTAGGTTCAGTGGGTCAAATGGCCTCATTCTCTACTGCAGCAATTCTGTGATATCCTTCATGCCTGTCCCTCACCAACAGAGTCATTGTTAGACTCCTAATTCTAATCTGCAGACTGATTTCACCCTTTTTGAAGAGGACTCTGTCATTTTCTGTTCCATGTTTCGACCAAAGATTAGTCCTCAGCTACCCTGTCTAGTCACCTATGCTAAAGTTGTCATTTTGTGACACCGTTCAGTTATTGAGATGGGTTTTCAAATGAGTCCTGTGGTTAGGGTCCCAATGCTGTAGGACTGCAGTTATTGATCTACATCAGCAATTTGTTCAGTAAATTGACTTGATTATGGACACCATTGCTTGTGGTATGAGTGTATTAGCACTGCATTGGGTTGCGAACCTATCAGGAGAGGGACACATCGATGGATGGTGTCTTGGAGGGGTGTGTAAACCCTTTAAAACAAGTCCTCATTACGAGGGAGGAAGTGTTAGGTGAATTAAAAAGCATTAAGTTATTGGTTCTAAAATTGCAAGAGTTGTGGAAGAAAAGGCAGATTATTTGTATCACACATGCCTAACCATAAACCATTCTAAACTTTTCTCAATAGTTGACCAAAAACGGTACAGTTGAGTCGGAGGAAGCCAATGTACTCACCATTGATGACGTTTCTGATGATGACATTGATGTGGACAGTATTGAGGTAGATGACTATTTCTTTTTACAACCACTACCCACAAAAAGGCGAAGAGCTTTATTACGTGCATCGGGCGTCAACAGGATTGATACCGAGGAAAAACATGAGCTGCGAGCCATTCGCTCGTCCAGGGAGGAATGCGGGTGCGACTGTAAGTTTTACTGTGATCCTGAAGCATGCCCCTGTAGCAAAGCGGGAATCAAATGCCAGGTAAGGTCAAAGCTTATGGCCAATAGAAATGACTATTATACTACCTGAAGAGATCCTTTCAGCTTTTGTTTTTATGTGAACCTTGTATTGAGAAGAGCCTAACATCAAAAGGCTGATTATCCCAATAATAAACTCTTTAAGACAATGGCACAAATTTGAAACCTTTTTCTGGCAAAGGAAATTGGTGACTTTAACATCTATGTTCACCTAAAGATTAGCCGAAGAAAAATACCTTAACTTCTGCGAGCATTTTGGGTGTACCTCTTAAAAATAATACTCCCACAGTGAAATTGCTTGTCCCTTGTAGAGTTTTCATCCCATCTCTCTTGTAGCAGTTACAAATCTGAATGCCTTCCTGAGAGGCTGAGAAATTGGAACAACGCAGCCCAAAATCAATGGAAATGCAAAGCTGGCATCATGGAAAACTGAATGATGTGCTGCCAGTGACCAGTTTCAACTCCACTTCCTTTTGTTAGGTCACAATTCTGGTATTTTGGATTGTTGGCTCACAGTGAGTTGCTGACAGCCATTTTCATCAGGCTAAGCAAGCCTAATCCTCATCTCAGCAAACGTCCCTGCCTTTGTGTTTTCCAGCAAGGTCCACTGAATAATGACCAGGAGTTATGGCTGCTTTTTCCCTTCTCTCTTTGGCCTGGGAACACAATAGCAATTCATAGCACTGTGCTGCTGTTGTAGCTAAGTTCTGCTTAATGCAGACCAGGAATATAATAAAACTTTTAACACGTTCTAGGTAAGAATTTATCTGCGAGCAACGATTTTTGAAAAGAATTAACTATTACAAACTGGTAGTTTTAAGGCTTTCGATTCAGCCTTAATTAGATTGAAGACTTTATTCTCTCATTTTTAAATCTCCAGCATCAAAAGTAGACAGTTTATTTTGGTTACATGAAAGCAAAGAGAAACCTGGGTTCAGTTCTGGCCTCCTGGATAGTCTGAACAGGTCTCCTGTGCCGGACTAAAATAATATCCAAGTCGGTCCTTTCCCTATGTTGAGACTGTACAGCTATCAGAATAGCACTGCTGATAGCTTTGGCTGTCTATAACCACAGACTGAACACTATTTCCTGCTGTGCATAGTGAAAATTGAGTAGTGCTGGTTCGAATTTTGTTGGTGCTCAGAGCAACAATTTGACAACGTACCTCCAACTATCAATGAGGTTTCAGTGGTCCTTGCTAATGCTTCCGTCATCTACTCTCCATAAATTGAGTTCAGCCAAAGCTCTGTTGCACTAGTCATTACTCAGAGTTCTGTTCATCTATCACTCACTGTGCTCGCTGACCTACAATTCAGTCCAGCAGTGTCTCTCTCTCTTATCCCCCTGCCAGTCTTCCAGCCCTATAGCCTTTCAAAGAACTCCGCACTTCTCCAATAACTGCTCCTTTAGTGCATCCTGAATTTGAATCAATTCACTGTGGACGGCTGCTCCTTCAGCTACCTGGGGTCCTAAGCTCTGAAATTCTCCTCCCTCCCCTCCGAATCTCTCTGCTTCTTTCTTCTCAAGATCCTTCTTAAAACCTCCCTTTTTGACCAAGCTTTTGGTCATCTGATCTAATACTTCCTTATGTAGCTTGGTGTCGAGTTTTGTTTGATCATTAATCTCGAAATGCCTTGGGACATTCTATATAACTGCAAGTAGTTGATTGTCCTGATGAGAACAGTCCCAAATTTAACCTTGTCTGATGACACATTATACCCAGTAATGAATTTTAATCAGGGGGCCTGTGTTGGATTTTGGCAAGCTATGATCCTTTCGTCAGAAATGAAAATTATCACAGGTTAGCCTGAATTTGGCTCTGGGGATGCAGTTGGCAGCACCGGGAATGCTTTCACGTCTGCCCAGGGAAAGCAATTTCAGAAGCAACACACTTGCGGTTTTTAAAAGGGTGATTTTTACTTTGAATTAATCAATGGTTGGGGTTCGAGGTAACATTGTGTCATTTAGCACATTGGGATCCAAGCAGACTATTAAAAATGATTAAACATTAAAGCCAGTTCTAGGGATAATGTCCTCAAATGCTCTAAATATTATTGCTTGTAGCTAATTGTACCAAAGAAACTTTAAACAGGTGTGAGAAGCCTAGGACATCTTCAGCTCATTTCGTCCCTTGGACAATTTTCTCAGCAGATCCTTGGAGCTGACACTACCTCACATGACCCTTGAAATGTAGATCTTTTCCCAATACCTTAATTTCCTGCTTCTTATATTGAGCATAGGCCAATTTGAACATTACATTAAGTGCCCACAAAAAAGTGTCCCTTTCGAGCTTTGTGCTGAAGCTCCAGTCAGTTATTGAAAAAAGCTTTGCAATGAAATTTGCAAATGTGGTTATACAATTATAAAAAAACAAGCTTTACGTAAGTCAGGGATTAGCATTGACTCGAGGCTGAGAGAAAACATGAAGCATTATGACTTCCAGCAGTAACATATCCTGGTCTGCTGGTTGGTAATACCTTTTCAGTGATAACATCTATTTTCATATCCATGCAGCTGCCTCTAGAATTCGAGAACCCAGAAAATGTACAGGTGTCTTGTGATCCTCCTGAGTCAAATATTCCCATGTCTGAGCCCTGCTGGGACACCCAATGTTTGCTTCTCAGCAGTGATAGTGAAGAGAGCGATCAGTCACTTCATGTTGCAACATATGAGGCTCCCACTGAGGCAGCTCCTGTTGGCTCTGGTAACATTTAGATGTAACCAGGCAAATGTATTTAGAACATAGAACATAGAACATAGAACATTACAGCACAGAACAGGCCCTTCGGCCTTCGATGTTGTGCCGACCAAAATAAAAAGCAATGCCCCTCCAAACTAAACCATTCCCTTCTCTTCCATATACTTATCAATTAACCTCTTAAACGCCACCAAACTTGGCGCATCTACAACAGCTGCAGGCAGGGCATTCCACTCCCTAATCACTCTTTGAGTAAAGAACCTACCTCTGATATCCGTCCTATAACTCATACCCCTTAATTTAAAGCTGTGTCCCCTCGTGCTAGCAATTTAATTGGAAGTTACTCAAATGTCCATAAGGGAAAAAGAAACTTGCATTGATGTCATGCTTTTCACTAGAATATTCCACCCAAAACACTTTACAGCCAGTTGTATACCAAATATGGTCTCTGTTGTTGGGAGGTGTGGTGGCCAAGTTCCCACAAACAGCAATGTGATGATGACCATGTTTTTTTGTGATGCTGATTGAGGGATAACATGTTAGCCATAGCAGTGGGGATAACCTCCCTTGCTCTTTGAAATATGACAACTTGCATATGTGATAACACCTTTGGAATTATATGTTCCAAGGCACTTTTAGTCATAGCAATTTACAGCATGGAAACAGGTCCTTCAGCTCCACTTGTCCATGCTGCTCTTTTTTTAAACCCCTAAGCTAATCCCGATTGCCCACATTTGGCCCATATCCCTCTATACGCATCGTATCCATGTAACTATCTAAATGCTTTTTAAAAGACAAAATTGTACCTGCCTCTACTACTACCTCTGGCAGCTTGTTCAGACACTCATCACACTCTGTAAAAATTGCCACTCTGGACACTTTTGTATCTCTCCCCTCTTGCCTTAAACCTATGCCCTCTAGTTTTAGACTTCTCTACGTTGGGGAAAGATATTGACTATCTAGCTGATCTGTGCCCCTCATTATTTTGTAGACCTCTATAAGATCACCACTCAGCCTTCTATGCTCCATCTAGCCAGCCTCTCTTTATAACCCAAGCTATCAAGTTCTGGTAGCATCCTAGTAAATCTTTTCTGCACTCTTTCTAGCTTAATAATATCCTCCCTATAATGGAGTGACCAAAATTGCATACTGTATTCCAAGCGTGGCCTTACCAATGTCTTGGACAACTTCAACAAGACATCCCAACTCCTGTATTCAATGTTCTAACCAATGAAACCAAGCATGCCAAATGCCTCCTTACCACTCAGTCCACCTGTTGCTCCACTTTCAAGGAGCTATGAACCTGTATCCCTAGATCTTTGGTTCTGTAATTCTTGCCATCATGCTACCATTAACTGACTAAGTCCTGCTCTGGTTCAATCTACCAAAATGCATCACCTCGCATTGGTCCAAATCAAACTCCATCTCCATCTCCATCTCCAACTCCATCAGCCTACTGGCCCAGTTGATCAAGATCCTGTTGAAATTGGAGATAACTTTCTTCACTATTCACTATGTCACCAATCTTGGTGTCATCTGCACACTTACTAACCATGCCCCCCTATATTCTCATTCAAATCATTAATATAAATGACAAAAATAATGGGCCCAGCACTGATCCCTGAGACACACTGCTGGACACAGGCCTCCAGTTTGAAAAACAACTCTGTACAACCATGCTCTGGCTTCTATCAAGAAGCCAATTTTGTATCTATTTAGAACTTCACCCTGGATCCCATGAGATTTAACTTTATGCAACAACCTAGCATGCAGCATCTTGCTAAAGTCCATATAGACAGCATCAACTGCACTGCCCTCATCTTCATGGGAGCATCGCAGAGCAACCTGACAGCAAGCTACATAAGGAGATATTAGGTCAGGTAGTCAAAAGGCTTGGTCAAAGAGGTCTGTTTTTTTAAGGAGTGCCTTGGGGGAGGAAAGGCAGGTGGAGAGGTTCAGGGAGGGAATTCCAGAGCTTAGGGCCCAGGCAGCTGAAAGCATGGCTGCCAATAGTGGGCCAATTAAAATCAAATGCTCGAGACACTAGATTTAAAGAAGTATGTTTCTCAAAGGGATGTGAAGCTGAAGGATGTTACAGAGATGGGAAGGGGGAAGATCGTGGAGAGATTTGAAAAGAGGGATGAAAATTTTAAAATGCTTGATGTGGAGTTAATGTCAATCAGTAAACACAGAGTGATAGAGAAATGGAACTTACAGTGAGTTAAGATGAGCAGCACGTTTGTGGATGCCTTCAAGTTTATGGAGGGTAGAATGTGGGAGAGTAGTTGGAAGTATGTCCCAATGTGTGAGTCTAAAGATGATGAAGGCATGGGTAAGAGTTTCAGCAGCAATTGAGCTGAGACGGAGATAGTCAGGCAATGTTATGGAGGTGGAAATAGGCAGTCTGCGATGGTGTGAGGTTGTGAACAGACTGGCTTAATCTCAGACTATTGCTAGAGGAGGGGATGGGGTTTGGATTGGGACCAAAAACAGTGGTTTAAAAGGAAATTTCTGCTCAAGCAGTACTGGATGTGGGACAAGCAGTTTGATAATTTAGTAACAGTAGGGCAGGTGAGAGAGGTGATGGTTAGGGAGAGCTGAACGTTATGCTGAGGAACAGCATGTAGATAAGAAATAGGAGGGGACTAAAGATAACTCCTTAGGGAACACCAGAAGTAACGGTGGAGGAGCAGGAAGAGAAAGCAAGTGATTCTCTGGCTCTGATAAGAATGGAAGTGGGTGAGAGCAGTCCCACCTAGCTGGATGACAGAGTCATTGGACGAGGATGGGATGGTCAAACCGTGTCAAAGGCTGCAAACAGACCAAGAAGGGAAAGTTTGCATTTGTCACAAACTCAGAGGATATCATTTGTGACTTTGATCAGAGCTGTTTTAGTATTGTGGCAGGGGTGGAAACCTGATCGGAGGGGATCAAACGTCCCTGGAATGTTTTACATCCATCTGAACGTTTAACGTTTCATCTGAAAGTCGGCAACTCTGCTCAGGGCACTCTGGATACCGCATTGGAGTGTTAGCTAAATCTTCCTGCTCCAATCTCTGGCATGGGGCTTAAAGCTTCTGACTCAGGTGACTGAGTTACAGCTGATTCAATCATACAATCCCTACAGTACAGAACGAGGCCATTTGGCCAATGAGCCTGCAGCAACAACAATTCCACCCTATCCCCATAACCCCACAAATTTACCTGAAACTAGGGTTAATTTAGCATGGCCAATCCACCTAACCTACACATCTTTGGAAGTGCAATGAGTGCTTCTTTACAAACTTGCAATGAGTTTATTGTGGTAGACTGTTCCTCTGCATTGAGGCAGGGTATCCAGAAGGTATTCCAATATAACTACAGATCTGTACTCTGGGCCTTTTGAAAATGGAATGTGAGCATCACTGGCAAGACCAGCAGTTATTGCCCTTGAGCATGTGGTGATGAGCTGCCTGCAACTGAACAGCTTGCCACGTTCTGTCAGAGGGTGGTTGAGTCAGTGAGACTAGTATTTTATTCCCGATATATAATTAATGAATTGACTTTAAATTCTCTCAGCTGCTGTGGTGGAACTTGAACTTGTGTCTCTGGAACATGACTTCAGGCCTCTGGATTACTAGTCCAGTAACATAACTGCTGTGCTACTGTCCCCATATTAATATAAATCTCTTCTCCTTCAGGTGGACAGGATGTCCTTTCCCTGTGGGTGCTCCAAAGATGGATGCGCTAATGCGGCTGGCCGGATTGAATTTAACCCCATCCGAGTGCGAACTCATTACTTGCACACAATCATGAAACTGGAACTGGAAAACAAGCAGCACGACCACCATCAGCAGTTGTTGCCAGCCATCTCCCACTGCTCCAATGACAGACACACAGAGGTACAGGATTACCAGGAGTTCGCAGCAGAAAATTATGACTTGGAGAATGAAACTGCGGTTCTGCATTTACAGTCTGCTGAGGAGATGGACAGGAAAAAGGAGGAGGAGGATGACTTGACCAGTTCTAGTGTAACCATGGATACCAGTGTAGAAAGCCTAGAAGTCTGTATATTAGGAGATTCAGTGACTGGACCTGATGAGGCCCGTGAAGGGCTAGCACGACCTGTTGTGATCCAGGCAGAAGTAACTCCTGTTTCTCCTGTGCTGTGTTTTGCTGACAGCACTATTCAAAGTAGCTCAATGCCTGAGCAACAGACATATTTAAACAACTCCACAGTGTTATATTATCAGATAGATCAGACCTGTGCTGTAGATGTGAACTGCAGGGATAGGGAGACCAATTATGTGGAAGCAGAATTAGAATCCAATTACACAAAGGAAAACACTATACAAAGTTTAATTGCTGCTACCAGTAGCTCCTTGGCACCTTGTGTGTCTGTCACAGGGCACTTTGCTGAGAATACAGGGACCTCTAAATACAGTGATGTACAATTTCCCTCAATAGAAGATGGCAATTCCTCAGTAGATGGTACTAATGCATATGCTGAAAATATTAAGCAGGAGTTCCAGTTGCATTCAAAGCTTCAAGATGGCTTCCCCAAGATCTCTGATAGGAACCTTTGTGTGCCTGAGCCAACTGTGGAGAATGTGTGTTCCCAGTCTGAAGGTCCAAGATCCCTAAAGGAAACCCCTGCAGCAAACTCACTAACTATGTAATGCATTTCTGCAGCTAGTTTGCACAATTGCTTGTAGCTTTTTGCTGATTTAAATGTCTATTTATTTAGAATGTTTTTGTAGTAAAACACAAATTAAAAAAAAAAAAAATCTCGTAGCTGAAGACTGAAGTTAGGACTTTAAAAAAAGACAAAAAATGTTTAGATCAGACGGGGAGGGGGAATATACCACGTTTTTCTGGCGCTAAACCTACCTGACGCAGGAGATGAAGGTAGGAAATAACTTTAGGCCACAGCAACTTAATTTCTAGTTTGTGGTGCAGAATCAGTGTCTAAATTTTTAGTTTTTTTTAAAACTACCTTTTAATTTTTTTACAACTATTACTGCCCCTTTGTTGCACAAGTACATGGACAGAGAGAACAATGATTAACTTCTGTACAGGGAATGCTTCAGACTGTGTTTTGTGTTGTCAGGGTTTTGAGTCTGTAACTCTTGGCTCCATCCGTTTTCTTCCATCAGTTCATTCTCTAATATTGCTGTGACGTTACATACTGTGTAAGGGAGCTGTGGCCTAAGATAGAGCCTGCATTGTTCTGGACTCCAAGGCAGATTGAGTAATTTGAGTAGATGGGATGCGTGATCTCGGACAGAAATCTTGCAAGGCAAAAACTGGCAGCTTGAAATGTGGGGCCAATTTGGGGTGTCCAAAGTGGCTGGAGCTTTGCAGTTCTGTCCAGTGAACCATTTGCTTTTCTGAATGAATCCTGGGTCTGGTTGTTCTGACATTGAATGCACCAACAAGCATTCCAAGCTTTATAGAAGTTACTTCTTGCACTAATCATAATTAATACTGGAACACTTCCTACTGGTTACTTGCATTGGGTGCAGCTTCAAAGGGGCATTGTCTTTATTAAAAGTATTTGGCAACATTTTTTGGGGGGAGGGAGGGAAGAGCCACTAATATCAAATCTTGTACAATTGCTGTATTGTGTTTTGACATCATTTGTCATCGCATTGTGCATTTAGTGATTTTTTTTTTAAATTAACATGTTGTTGGTGAGCCTTTTTCGTCAGTATGTGCCCCTCCCCTTCGAATTAGGTTTGCATTTTTAGTTGCATGGAACCTACATATCCATACAAGTGCTGCATTCCTTCTCACAGGTCCTGCTTTAGTGAAAAGTCAAAATCAGAATATACCAGTGACACAAAACCTGTTCTCGACTTTCAGTGGTGAAAAGGGTGTTGATGTGAACGTTTGTGTCATGTGCTTCATCAGATTTTGTTTTTCTGTTACTCCCTGTTTGGGAAAAAAATAATCATTTGTGTGTTCCCAGGACTCTAAATATTTTGTAACAAATATCTTTGCAGTAAGTTGATGTCAGCCTGTGTAGTAGGCCTCATCAGCCACTTGGGTTTCAGCCTGTGATTTGTTTTTGCCTTGTATAGTGCACACGCTAGTGAATGTGGGCCAACAGATGATTACTGGGCCTGGTCATTCACCAAACAGCACCTTACGAAAAAGAACCTGTCCCTGTAGCCCTGTGTCAGTCTATCGAATAAACATAATCCTTCCTTCATCATATAAAAATGCCCAAATATGATCAGCATCAGGTTAAAGCCAGCAGGTGAAATGATCACATTTACAAATAATTTCCTGGTATTTGCAGCATTCCTAGCTTGAATGTTAGCTGTTTCAACTGCTCTGTACAGCTTATCTTTTGATGGCCTGTGCTACCTAAGCATGAAACAGCCTCTTTATTCCAGAGATCATTCTTGTGAACCTCCTCTGAATCCTTTCCAAGGCCAGCATATCCTTAGATATGGGGCCCAAAACTGTTCACAATACTCTAAATGAGGTCTGACCAGAGCCTTATACAGCCTTAGAAGTATATCGCTGCTCTTGTATTCTAGCTCTCTCGATATAAATGCTAACATTGTATTTGCCTTCCTAACTGCTGACTGAACCTGCACGTTAACCTTAAGAGAATCTTGAACAAAGACTCTCAGTCCCTTTGTGTTTCTGATTTTCTAAGCACTTGTTTAACAATTACCAATTGTTTATCTATTCCTTAGTTCTATCCTATAATGGAACTTTGCCAATTGTATGCGCATCTGGTGCGTGTGTGCACGTGCATGCAGCCTGTGTGCACCTGTCTTTTGTATATCTGGTTCTGACTGGAGGCTGTACTTTCAGCCTCCAAAACTAGCTATATTTCAGGGGGGTCAACCAGATTGAAAGTATTCTCTGGCATGGAGGTCCTCATCCTGCCAGAAGTGTTGAGGGTACATGTTCCGGTCTCGCCTGCTGTGGGAATAGTCACCGGTGGGACAGGCTGTTTGATGAACCATTTAAAGATTCATTGACCATGGGTGGGAATTTCTGATCTTAGGCCTGGCAGAACTGGAGAATCCTGCCCCACTTTGTGTTCTTCTGGGTGCACAAACCCTTAAATTCAGCCCAACTTTACTTGTGAAACACTCTGCTAGAGGTATAAGGCGATAGAAGACACGAGATAACAAGAATCAGGAGCCAACAGTAGCCATTCTGCTCCTTGAGCCTGCTCTGCCATTCAGTAAGATCAGAGCTGATTGGACTGTGGTCTCAACTGCTGCCAGAATGAAGTGCTAGTTTGAGTAAATGTTATTTCTAATTTTTTTAATACTGCAAAGTAAGTGATCTGAGTCTAAAGAAGAAATTGTTTTCAAATTCAGTCCGAGGTGGAATCAAAATTTCCAGTTTTAAACTTCAGCCCACTGGGGAAATACTTCTTTCTGCCTGTTGCCCCGTTGGCTCACGTGCTTTCTGTACAATGTCTTTTATTTCAGGAATTGGCCTGTTGATCTCTTGTAAGTGGAATTTCTCAATGCTTCTATCTTTATCCTGACACTTACAAAGCCATTGGTTTTGAAGTGGATGTTTTGTGGGTTTCCCATATCAAAATTGATAGTTGTCATTTTTGAAAAATGGGATTTTAATGGCTTTTGTGTGAATAAATGAGTATTCTCAGGCACACCGTTTTCAAGTGACATGTCACTACAGAAATCATGACTAATGTTATCATCATGTGTAATGGCCCCTTCTCCCAACCCCCACTACCTTGAACAAAGAGCCGCTTAGCTGGTATCTAGCAGAGATTGCAACTCATCTGCATATTCAGCATATTTCTTTTTAAATTTTAAACAGCTTTTTTAATTGCTTTAATAAGCTTATGTTACTTGAAGTTCTGCCTTTGCTGTTGTTTAACAAGATGCCGTTTTATTTAGTTAGAAAAAAAGTGGATATTCTTTCCTCTCAATTCACTCTTTTTCCAGATCAACTGCCATTGATGCAGTTGCTCATTGTATATGAGCAGATGGAGATAACACAAATCTTTTTTCTCTTTCTTCTTCTCATCGGCACATAAACTCCTAGTGCCTGCCCAGTGCTGTTGTACAGGGCAATAGTTGTACCACTGCGTAAATTCTGGACACAAACCTTCATCCCATCAGCCTGCAGAGCTGCTGTTTGAGTTGCCAGTGTGTAGCCACTGAGTGATACGTTGCTTCACAGAGAAATCTGCTCTCTGATGTCAGGGCAGTTTCAGACAAGTGAGGGCTGAGTGGGTCAGAAGGATTAGTGCACAACCCTTTCATTACAAGATTGCAGCTGACTTTGATGGAATTTGTCTCTTGTCTGCCTACTTTAAGGGCTGCATGCGACACTCGTTCAGCTAATTTTAGTCCAATTCCCCAATGGGTGTGCACAAACTTGTACGGAGGATTTAAGCTGTATGCTCGAGAAAGGCTGCCATTTTCTAATGTTGGGGGAGGAGTGGTGTTTAGCCAACTTTACTATCAGTCATTGTTTTAAAATCCTGCATGTTTCATCCAACCCCTCACAAAGGGGGCTTATATTTCAAAATAAATATCTTAAGTAAATGATCCTATTTAATTATTATTTTTAAATTACTGACTCTTTTGTGGGAGGTGGTCCGATGTTCAACCATATGTGGAATCCAACCTGCTTGTAAAACACTTTGGCAAACCAGATTGGTACGTGAGGAGCATCTTTCATTTATTTAAATAGTTATGATTTTAGTGAATTAAATATCAAAACTATTTTTTAAACTTAGCATGTCCAGGCTTCATCTGACACCAACAAGACATCCCTCCCCCTAAAGAAATATTAGAAACATCTGAGTATAGAGCTCTGTTTTAAATGTAGTGAGTGTTACCATAGGGTCATCATTTTTTTAAAGAAAGCAAAATTGCATGTGTGAGCACATGCTTAAAGTTGAACAGGTGCCATGTTTGTGAGGGCAGAGTGCGAATTGAGTGCAGCTATGTATAGCCAAGAAGCCACAGGCCTTGAAAGTCAGCAGATAATAATTGAATTTATGCTGTCTGGTTTGCAAGTTGGGATAGAAAGAACAAATAAGTGACAACAGATGGTTGAAAAATAAACCTGTGTCCAAAAAGACAGGGTGGAGCCTCAGGCCTAGTCTTACATGAAGGTTTATGTGGAAAGATATGGCATTGGTCCAATTCTGAAACTGGAATTGTAAGTACTTGTTAGGATGCAATCAAGAAGTTTTGATGCTGTGTTTAAATCTCTTGTACTATTTTGAGTGTTTGATAGAAAAATGCGTACACAAAACAAAATGTTCAGCATCAGGTATTCAGGGAGGTTCAAGAATTCTCTTCCAGTGATTAGTAAACGCTCTTTTAAACAACTGAGGTGAAAGAAATAAGGAGAGATTTGAATAATGTAGGTTCTCAGCCAACAGATGTCACTATTGCACTTTGTAAGCAGCCTTATGACCAGATCAGTGCAAATGGGTCTGTATGGATCAGAGTTTTTCCACTGCTGCCTCCTTCATGGCAAAACCAACATTACAATTATACTGCAGCAATAGACATTGAGACAAAAAAAATCCCTTAAATCTTCCAGAGATAACAATGAGCAAACAGTGATTGGTGAATGGGTAAGTCTGTAAGGTCACATGCCTCACTTGTGCCCTAACACTTTGAAATTCTTTCTGCATTAACTTCAAAGCTGTTTTGTTTTTGCAGAAGTTTAACAGGATGGCTTCTAAACTCAATCCCCAGACCCCTTCACCATTGCATAGCTGCTAACGTCTCGTTTTCTTTTGTGAATTGTAACTGTTGGTGCAACAGGATTCAAAACCGGATGGGTGCCTCATCAGAGGTATTTAGAAATGCAGCTTCGTGACTGAACAATTTTGAACTGGGTGGGAGTCCGTGCAGTGACTTTTTAGTGGGTGCGTGGAGAAAATATCATGTCACTTACATCACTGCATTCTCAATGCCTTAAGACTTTGAACTGCAAAGATTGTGCTGCCAGAGCAACAAAAGTAGAAATGTACCATAAGGTTGAACTTAGCAACATTATTTGTCCAACATCCAAAGAGTTCTGCACCAGAAGCTACTGTAAAGCAAGTGTATACATTGCTCGTAGTTTTTTGTAACAATCTTTCACATTGTACCAGTTGCTTATTTGTAGAGAACAGAGATGCAACAATGTATGATTTATACACCACATGTTACAGTAAGTTCAGTGTGTAAAAGGGCTTTAGAGGCCAGAAGGGAAGGATTGAATGTTGTGTTTAGGGGGTGGTTGGATGTGGCTTGAAGTTAGTTGCTTCACAATACTTATCTTTACACCATCTATCATAACGTGACCATCCACAAACTACTGTTGTGTTGGAGATTACAAGCCTGTAATAATGCAGTGTGGGTGGGCATCAGCAGGATGCTTCTACACTGACCAGCAAGAAATGTGTTATGTGAATAACTGCAAGCTGGTTCATATCTAAGTTGCTTCTTTCTGACTGTTGTGCTTTGTTATTGTGTTGGTTGTAATCCTTCCTGTTTCTCTCATTCCCCCAACCCTCTGCTCCTGCGCAAATGTAAAGAGACTACACCCTCCCTTCAAACCATCTCCAGGCATGAAAACGCACAAACTCCTCGGCACCATTTCCATTGCAATGCATCCAGCGTGTCGCAAAATTGTTGTCTTGACGCAAATTGCAACATTGAATTCAGCGGCTAGCAAACACTGCAAAACTTTTTTTTAAAATAAAATCTCTCACTCTTTGAACCGTTATTGCAAAGTTGACTTCCTTCAACCTGAGTCTAGTTTCTGTTGTGTGACAATGTTACTGGTTCCACATAAAATTAAGCGCAAAGCAAGGTGATTATTTAGCATTTCAACTTTCTCGTGTGGGCTCTGCTCCCCCTCAGTGAAATAGCTTTCTATTGTTTTTAGTGTGTTGAAATGTCTTTTTTTGTTTCTAACAGTCAAGATTATGGGTTCGAGTTTCACTAAAGAAACTTAATTTAGGTTGATGCTCCACTTGTGGAGGGGAGGTATGCTATCTTTCAGATGACATGTTAAAGCAAGGCTCTTTCTGATGAATACAACTATCAACACCCTGGAGTTGCCATTGACCAGAATTGGAAGTGGGCCAGCTATATAAATACTATGGCTAGGAATCCACACAAGAAGCTTGACACCATCTGGAACAAAATAGCTGTACTTGATTGACATCCTATCCACAAGTATTCACTCCCTCCATCACTGATGTACAGTACTAGCAGTGTGTACCATCTACAAGGTGCATGGCAGGAACTCACCTGGCCTCCTCAGCACCTGCCAAAAACATGGCCACTACCATCTAAAAAGTCAAGGGATATCCAAAAGGGGCACAGTCTCACGTGAACACCCCCACCTGGCAATTCCCCTCCCCACCATCTATATCAGCTGTTCTTTCATTGTCACTGGGTCAAATCTTGAAACTCCCTCCCTAACACCGCTGTGGATGTACCTGCACCTCATGGACTCCAGTAGTTCAAGAAAGTAACTCAACACCACTTTCTCAAGGGCAATTAGGGATGGCAACAAATGCTGAGCTAGCTAGGGATGCACGCATCCCATGAATGAATGAAAAGAAAACTAAAGAGTAAAGAGCCTTTTCCTGGGGTCCTGATCAAATCTAACCCTCCAATCAATACCTAAAAATAGATGATCTGGGTATGATAATGCTATATGGCTGTGTAAATTGGTTGCTGTGTTTCCTACAGTTCAACAGTGACCATACTTCAAAAAGACTTCAGTGGCTGGAAAGCAATTTGGGATGCTCTCAAGTTGTGAAAGGTGCTATATAAATTTAAGTCTTAGCAGCACGAGTCAAACAATTTCATGCTTAATCAGGATTTTCAGCACAGAGTATTTTGTTTTTGAACCAATTTTTTGCACTGTTCAGTGGATCGTGCTCTAGGTAGGTTTCCTTCTCACAAAGCCCCTCTTTTTAACTCAGTAACACAGCCTGACTGGACCGGCTGCATTTGCTGGCGGAGTCAGTAATCCTCCACTGTAAGATCCCTGTATGGATGTTGAGTCAGTGGTCAGACTTCTGGTCTCTTGCTTACTGGAACACTATGGTTACCAGCCATTTAATTGGCAACTAGTTTTAAGGCCATTGCTGTCTTACAGAGTAGGTATAAATATGCTGGGCTGGAAAAGACCAATCTAATCTATCTGGTTGATCCAAGTGATTTGGTGGACCTAAAATACAGCTGTCCAAGCTGTGCAAATTCACAGGGGATGGAAATGTTTGGTTGATAAGTGGCAAATCTCTCTTAATACTGATTAACATAAAGTAATGAAACTCAGGAAGAGAGAGATCAGACTTGAAATCTGAAATAAATGATACTAGACTCTGGGGCCAAGGAAATGAGTTAATTGGAACCAGATGGACCCCTTCACCCTGCTTCCCTCCCCCCTCCTCCCAGCATATATGCACAGGCGCCACGGTGACACAGTGGGTTCGCATTGCTGCCTCACAGCACCAGGGACCCGGGTTTGATTCCTAGTTTGGATCACTGTGCGGAGTCTGCACATTCTCCCCATATCTGCATGGGTTTCCTCCGGATGTTCTAGTTTCCTCCTATAGTCCGAAGATATGCGTTGGGTGCATTGGCCATGCTAAATTCTCCCTCAGTGGACCTGAACAGGTGCCAGAGTGTGGCAACCAGGGGATTTTTCAGTCATTTCATTGCTTACTTGTTAACATAAGCCTATTTGTGACACTAAATAAATAAACTTTAAATGAGCAAGTTGTATAAAGGAAAACTCCAAGGCTTTTTACTCTTATGAGAAATAAAAGAATGACCAGAGTGAGGTTAGGGCCAGTCAAGGATAGTAGTGGGAACTTGTGCATGGAGTCAGAAGAGATGGGTGAGGTGTTGAATGAATACTTCAATGATCACCAGGGAGAGAGGCCATGTTTTTGAGGACGTGTGAGAGATACAGGCTGATAGGTTGGAGGAGGTAGATGTTCAGAGGGAAGATACATTAGTAATTTTGAAAATCTGAGGGTTAATAAGTCCCTTGGACCAGATGGGATACATCCTAGGATACTTTGGCCCAATTACCGTGGACAGTGAGAACACAAAGATCAAAGCTAAAGGCTCCACAATCTCATCCTTTGCCTCCCAGAGGACTGGAGAGTGGTGAATGTTGCTCCTCTCTTCAAGAAAGGAAATAGTAATGGTAATTATAGGCTACTTAGTCTTACTTCAGTGGTTGGTAAGTTAATGGAAAGAGTCCTGAGAGAGAGGATTTATGACCATTTGGATAGTCAGCAAAGATTTGTGAGGGGTAAGTCTTGCCTCACAAATTTAATTGAATTCTTTGAGGAGGTAACTAAGTATGTGGATGAAGGTAGAGCAGTTGATGTCATATACATGGATTTAGTAAGGCGTTTGATCAGGTTCCCCATAGTAGGCTCATGAAGAAAGTAAGGAGATGTGGGACAGAAGGAAATTTGGCCGATTGGATAAGTAACTGGCTTTCTCATTAGAAGACAGAGGGTGGTGGTGGAGGGAAAATTACCAGCGGTGTATCACAGGGGTCAGTGGTGGGTCATCTGCTGTTTGTGATTTTTATCAATGACTTGGAAGAGGGGGCTGAAGGGTGGGTTAGTAAATTTACTGATGACATCAAGACTGGTGGAGTAGTGGATGAGGTGGAGGGCTCTTGTAGGCTGCAAAGAGACATTGATAGGATGCAGAGCTGGGCTGAAAAGTGGTAGATGGAGTTTAACCCTGATAAGTGTGAAGTGATTCATTTTGGTAGGACAAACTTGAATGCGGATTACAGGGTCAACAACAGAGTTCTGAGGAATGTGGAAGAACAGAGAGATCTTAGGGTTCATATCCACAGATCTCTGAAGGTTGCCACTCGAGTGGACAGAGCCGTGAAGAAGGTTTATAGTGTATTAGCGTTTATTAACAGGGGGTTTGAGTTTAAGAGCCATAGGTTTATGCTGCAACTGTACAGGATCTTGGCGAGATCACATTTGGAATAGTGTGCAGTTCTGGTCACCTCACTATAAGAAGGATGTGAAAGCATTGGAGAGAGTGCAGAGCAGATTTGCCAGGACGCTGCCTGGTTTGGAGGAAAGGTTGAGGGAGCTGGGGCTTTTCTCTGGAGTGGAGGAGGATGAGAGACGACAAGAGAGGTTTATAAGATGATGAGGGGGATTGATAGAGTGGACGTTCAGAGACTATTTCTTTGGGTGAACGTAGCTGTTACTAGGGGGCATAACTATAAGGTTCATGGTGGGAGATATAGGAGAGATGTCCGAGTAGGTTCTTCACCCAGAAAGTGAGTGGGGTGTGGAATGCACTGCCTGCTGTGATAGTGGAGCTGGACACTTTAGGAACTTCCAAGTGGTTATTGGATAAGCACATGGAGCACACCAGAATGATAGGGAGTGAAATAGCTTGATCTTGGATTGAGAATCAGGACAATGCCCATTACCATTTAAAGACAGGAAAGACTGCACTTGATTTTAAGTCTAAAAGTTCAGAGTTCTTTTAAATTATATTCTACAAGTGTACTCTGACTTTTCAAGCAAAATCTGTCTCATTAAAATCTCATTTTTACTGTATATCACAAACCTACACAGGAATGTGGGGCAAGTTGCTAATAAAGCACAAAGTAATAGCTTTTAATACTTTAGAGAGTTATTATTTTTGAATGGAGCTCATTCTTACACAGTTGGCCATTTTTCAGATTTTTTTTTCATGGTTCATTGAAGAAGGTACACTAAAGTCCAATCAAAGTCCTTGGGATTACTGGTGGCTTCCCTCCCCCGTTGCCTGGGTCAATTGAGGTATGGATACATTTTACAGATGCTTGATGGTGCTGTCAAAAAGCTGTGTAGCCATGGTGAATTAGATTTTCTCCTTCAATTTGATACGTAAAAACATTAAAACAAAAATATGCTGCTCCTGATAACTCAGTGTAATTTTTTACACTAAAAATGAATTATCCAGTCATTATTTGAATTAAGTGATCTTTTTGACAACAAAGTGAGAATTTAGAGTTAAAAAAAATTAGTAAATTTTCTCTTAGTTCCTCTTTCAAGGCTGTCAATGTTCGATTATAAAAAAGAAAACACTTTTCTACAATAAAAAAATGGTAGTATAGAACTTGAAAATCACTGGAGAAAGAGACATGCTGTTGTAGGTTTTCATCTTGCGCTCATCAGGACAGCAAGAGTAGCAAGAGAGCAACAATTTGAACTGCCTGAGAAGAAAGTGCTGATTGGTTGGCAACTGGACTCTTTGCTGGAGGCATTGCCCTGGAGAATGCACCAAGGGCCAGTTAACTGCTAAGCTTTTGTTCAAATTCAAACCAGACAGGTTGATGCTGGTCAAGGCATTGCCATGGGGAATGAACCAGAGAATGGCTGTCCCTCAAGCTGAATACAGTACCATGTATAGACCTGCTCCATCAATCAATCCTGATGGTGCTAAGAATTACAGTGGAAAAACCAATTAACAATAGTCAGGTTCATAGTGCAACTCACTTATGCATGCCAGAAGCTACCTTTATTTACACACAGGACCTTGTCCTTTGCAATTAAATAAATGCTTGGGGACAGACATTCCTGAGTTCGTTCTCCATGGCAATTCATTGACCAATCAGAGTCAACCTGCTGATTTGAATCTGAAACAAAAACTTGATAGTTAATGTCCCTTCGTGCATTCTCTTATGGCATATGGCAATGCCTCTACCAATCAGTTTTCTCTTTTCATATAGTTGAGTTGTTGCTCCCTAAACTATTGGGATTCTTGTGAACCGCTGTGATAAGTATAAGACAAAAAGCTTCAAAACTGTTTATTTCCTTGGCAATAATAAAGTATCATTCAGAGGAATGATTTCCCTCTGTCCTCTGGCTAATATTGGTCAAAGTATGTTTTATGCCTCCTGTGAAAACCAGCCATGATGCTGTTCACATTGGGTGGATGATGTGCTGTTTTATATGCATAGCAGCACTATTCCATTCAGTACAGAATGTATTATTCTGTTGCTAAAATGCATTATGTGTAGTATGATGTATCCCTTTTAAGGGTCCAAGGTCTGTCCCCTGAATTAATTGAAAACTGGTTGCTCTTTGCAGCTTCTCATGTCAACTTGAGGCCAGACTAGCCAATGTGATGGACACAGCTATACTGTTTTTGTACATGTATTTAATATTGATTGATAGAAACTGCTTCAACTGAGACACTAATCATTTGTAGTGGTTTATTAGCACTTTTTTATATTATTGCACATTAGGTCCAAAGATGATTGAGGCTGGGTTCTAATTTTGAGGTTGTTGGAACTTAGCACCACAAATCTAATTAAGGAATTTGGGTGTCAATCTGTGTGATGAAGACAAAACTGGAACGAGCTTGTGAACTTCACAGCTCACATTTGCACAGGGGTCATGATGCTGTTTTTCCCCTCTTTAATCACACAAACACACTCCACCCCATTTACAATATTGAAAAGTTTAAAAAAAAGCAGAAACCTTTTCTCCCTCTTTTTTTTGATTAGTCAATATCTGAAGGAGTGAAAGTACAGCAAACTTGTTATTTTGGAGTTCAAAGCTTTCTTCCTCACCAGACAAGCAGTTAAGCCAAAAAGGTCCAGGTGGCCACTGCTAATACTGCTACATGCTTTGGCAAGTAGTGGCCCTTCCTTCTAAGAGAGTTTAAAGTACTCCCTAGTGTCACAAATAGGCTTACATTAACACTGCAATGAAGTTAGTGTGAAAATCTCCTAGTCACCACATTCTGGCACCTGTTCAGATACTAAATTCTCCCTCAGTGTATAACCAATGCACCTAACCAGTACATCTTTCAGACGGTCAGAGGAAACCAGAGCACCCGGTGGAAACCTACACAGCCACATGGAGAATGTGCAAACTCTATACAGTGACCTAAGATGGTTATCTGGAGTTATGGGAAGAATTCCAGCCCTCTCCCCCAATTGTACAGGAATATCTACCCTTCCAGCATGAACCACCTCAGCTGGTTAATTGTTAACAGTACCCTGGAGTACTGGATCGATCTGGCAGGTGTTTTAGCCACCCATCGTAGGCCCCTATAAAAATGGCAGTGGCTGGGATGTTTGCATTAATGGAGAGGTAAGTTTATCAGCCACAACTTGACAGCATTATTAGCAGCAGTTTGTCCAAATTAAAATCTGTCCCATTATTTCTGAAGATGCTTTAATGTCTTAAATTATTTCTGTTTCATAATTGTGCTTGCTCATTTTGTGCAAGTTCTTCTGCCAGGTATGTCTCCTGTAGATTGATGGCCTGATTTTTCTAATGGAATCAGGTATACAAATTAGCATGATCAGTTGTTTATACATGTGGGTCCATTACCAATTTCTACTGTAACAAGATAGTAAGAATCGAACTTGCCAGGCTTATGTCTCCCATACGAGCCTAGACTGGCTTGCTTGCATCTCTGCATTATTACCAAATGGCATGTGGTATTATAAATAGAAGAAAAATGAACAAAAGAAAATAATATAATCTCAAACTCCAGTTGCTTAGTTCATTTAAAATAATAGGATCAATTAACCCAGCCTCTAATTCCAACCAAGCTGCTTTCAAGAACTATTTTAACAACAGAGATTAAAATACAACTGTTATAGAAGCAGGGGCACTAAACCTGCAGCAGAGGAGAATTATTAGATGAAATTTGACACAGCTATTTCTGGATATATCAGAACACGTGATCAAAAAGGTAGATTTTAGATGGCCCATCTTAACCTAGAAACATACTTCATAGGAAGAAACATGAGCCTCTGAGAAGAAGTTTAACTCATTTCATAATGTGTAGATGCTATGCATTAGCCTGAGTAGCAAAGTCTTATCCATCCCCTCTTCTTGCATTCTCTTCCTCTGTCAGTGACCTCCTGTGTCTTCCCTCCCTTTGCACCATCATTGGCAGACTTGCTTTTACCATCAAGACCCCAAACTCTTGATTTTTCTCCTTCATCAAGAGCTCTTCCCCCATCAACCCTGCTAAAACCTACCTCTTTAGCAAAACATTTAGTTGCCCTTGCCAATATATCCTTTAGCTCAATATTTTTTTTTCTGATCATCCATCTGCAAAGTGCTTTGGAACTTTCATAGAACGTTACAGCGTTCTAAACAACCTTATCGACTTGATTGCCAACTTTCAGGGATCTATGCACACATACACCAAGATCCCTCTGTTCATCAACACTATTAAGAGTCCTACCATTAGCCCTATACTCTACACATTTGTTATTCCTGCCAAAGTGAATTACCTCACACTTTTCCACATTAAACTCCATTTGCCACCTCTCGGCCCAGCTCTGCAACTTGTCCAAGTCTCTCTGCAAACTATAACACCCCTCTTCACTATCTACCACTCCTCCGACTTTGGTGTCATCCGCAAATTTACTAATCCATCCTTCAATACCCTCATCCAGATCATTTATAAAAATTACAAACAGCAGGGGCCCCAAAACAGATCCCTGAGGTACACCACTAATAACCGAACTCCACGATGAATATCTCCCATCAACCACCACCCTCTGTCTTCTAGCCAATTCCTAATCCAATTAGCTAAATCACCCTCAATCCCATACATCTGCATTTTCTGCAGAAGCCTTCCATGGGGAACCTTATCGAACACCTTAAAGTCCATATATACCACATCAACTGCCCTACCCCCATCCACCTCTTTGGTCACTTTTTCAAAAAACTCAATAAGGTTAGTAAGGCACAACCTACCCTTCACAAAACCATTCCTCCATTGAAGGCACTATGTGCCATCGTTGATTTCCAGAGAGCAAACTGAATACTCTGAACATGTGGACATGGAACGTGTTATGTAAGGAAATTTAATTCACCCATCATACCATCATTCCTCAGGTCTTAGCCCTCTTATATCGTCATTAAAACAGCACAACCAGTGCTTGTATTTAAAAAAAACAAGGCAAAAGGAATACAAAATATTTTTATTCACTACCCAGGAGTTTTATCATTTTTTCTACATTGAAATTAGCCAAAACTGAGCCCAATATACACACAATCCTCATTACCATTCCAAATGCATATATCCACTCACAGTACATCTCCAAATAAAAATATTTACTGAATTAAGACAACCATCTTCATATTAAAAACCTCAAAAAAAGTAAACTTTAAAAAATCTTAAGCAGTGCACAATTAAAAAGAAATGAACAGAATCAGTAGCACAAGAACATAGAAACAGGTTATCAGTGCAATATAAGTGTCATTCATTCAAACACCTATTTAGGTAAGCATGAGCAATGTTGGGTAATATCCAATTGGAAATATAGACTCAATTTATGATTCAAGCTGTTGATTTTCATGTGAGTAAATGGTGCAGTTTTATATGTTAACTATGAAATCACCTGTTACACTTGTCTAGAAAGGCCAGACATAGGGTTATTTTCATTTTCACTAACATCAATCTCAATTGGATAAAAGTTGGGCAGGCAATCTGCAGCTACCAGCTGCATGTTGAAGATGAAAATTGTCCCCATCATCTTTCGCCCAACTTTGAAAGAAATATTTCAAACTCTTTATTTTAGCTACTCAAAACATTGCAGTGTAAATTACAGGAAATTAAGAATTGCAAATCTAACTTGAATTGGGAAAGTGGCAATAATTGTCCAGGATTCCAGTATGTAATAGAGTCTAAGAAAAAAATTTATTCTGCACATCTTTCTTACCTAGCATCCATGCCATGAATCTTACATTTTGAATGGCAAATTGACATCATATCACAAACCATTGTCTGCATTGCAGCGGCAACATTTCAAGTTTGACAGGGTAGAAGATATCAATTTGGACTTCTTGATGCCAACTATTGACAAAGGAATTAAGGTGGGCAGCAGAATCTTTGTATAACTAACTAAACAAGACTTTCCCTTTTGAATTAGGTAAGTATTTAAATCAATGTCTCACACCAATTCCTCAGCCAACTGAGCCAGCAGTTTAGCAAAACACATGACATGTATTTGGTTGTGTGGGTAGCTGCAAGCTTAAAAATATTGAAGCAAATACATAAAATGCTCCTAAATATATATAACACTAATTTATATGGCCATTAATGAAACATTAAAAATGCCAGCAGTGTTTTTAATCACTAGATCAAGACCTGTTTGACATCAAGTACTTCATTGTGTTTGGTCAGCAGAGTTCGGATGAAAGGTCATCAACCTGAAACGTTAATTATTTCTCGCTCCAAAAATGTTGAATATTTTCAGAATTTTGTGTTTTATTTCCGATATCCAGGATCTGCAATACTTTGCTTTAGTTTTAAGGTTATTGGCCTGACTATTTCTGGCATTGAGGGTGGACCACAGGCATTAGGATGGTCTTGAGCACCACCTACTGTGCAGAAGGTGAACTTTCCATGGCCCTTCTGTGTTTCAACTATGAAACAATAGCTGCATAAAATGGAGGGTGGAGCGAGTAAAAGTTAAATATTCAGTGACTTTTTTTTTTACATAGTGCAAGAACAAGAATTTGATGCCACTCAACATTTGACTAATGAGCCAGACATCGATCAACCTTCATGACAAAGCTAACAGCAGAGTGGCGCATCTCCAACAGCAACTCTGATGTCTGCATTTAATTGCGCATTTGCCCTTGTCTGAAGTTGCAGTGACATTTGTACATAAATTACAGTAACAATATTAGCCTCACTGTTATTTTGCTAGCAACTGAAGTATTCCCTTCCTACTATTGGCCAAATCTTTCAACAAGCAAAAATCTGCATGTGACTCGACTGCAAAATTTATAACACATGAAAAGCAATCTCCCGCTGCTCAAAGTATTGGTCCAAAAATATTAAGTTTCTTAACTGATCATATGTATGCCTCAAGTAAACAATGACATCAATATTTTTTTTTCTCTCAGCTATTTGCATTGAATTTCATTAAAAGAATTGTGCCTCTGAACACAGTCATTACACCATAGGTGGTGAGCAAACTATGAAAAGCTTTGAATTCTGGAGTCTCATTCATGCAGTAATGTAGGAACAAACCATTGTCAACACAACACAGATGTCTTGGGTAAACATAGATGGCTATTTCCAGTTTTGCATTCCAGGTTTACTTGCTTTTTCTAGAATTGTGGTAATTTGTGGAAAATAACACCATGCTATGTAATAGCAGCGAGACTTCGGAATCTGAAAGCAGAAATATTTCAGTTGCATGAAAACTTTTAAAATTTATGGCTCCTACAGTGACCACAGCTGTCACTGTTTTATCTTTTTGGAAACCTATGACTTGGGGATGGGGTGGAAAATCAAAAGGACCCAAAACAGCTTTTATGCTGACAGAATTTCTCCACTCAATTGTACCCACTAATGATATAACAGGGGTCCCAACTCCCATTTCCATCTCCTTCGATACGTGTACTGTCCCCCTTGTGTTAGACTGTCCATTCATGGTGACGTGAGGGTTGTTGCTGGAATCATGACAAGTCCCCCAGGACTTGCACCAAGCAAACAGAACCTGTCAGAGGTGAGTACAGATGCACAAGATGGTAGGGTGGGCTCATTCAGAACTAGCATGATGTTGTGGCATCCACCTCTAAACCTTTTTCCTCAAAAAAGTGACAGGAAAAGCCATCAAGTGCTGCCAGTGGACCAGGCTCCACTTTTCCCGCCCGAGCTGACACTTCGGGTGGAATTTTCCAATTTGTTCTTCCTCCCCAGCGCGTCAGGGGAACCACAAATGAGTTCCCATCTCAACTTGGTAACAGTAAGTGATCCTAATAATATGAGGAAATGGAATTTGGAGGATAGTGAGCATAGAATGACCAAGTAGGACATGACCTGGTTTTTAGAAATAAGACAGGTATATAGTCTTTAAAAAGACTAACCTCAAAGAAATGGAGAAAGGGCTTAAGAAAATTAGAGAAGTTTAAAACATTACTAAAGGTAATATTGTACAAGTAAATGATATAAAGTGGGGTGGCACAGTGGGTTAGCACCTCTGCCTCAGTGCCAGGGACTTGGGTTCAAGTCTGATCTTGTGTGGCTGTGTGGAATTTGCATTCTTCCCCCTGTCTGCATAGGTTTTCCTCCCACAGTCTAAAGATTTCAGGCATATTGGCCTTGATAAATTGCTCCTTAGTGTCCAAAGATGTGTCGGTTAGGGGGATTAGTGGGGTAAATATAGAGTTATGGAGATAGGGCAGGGAATGTTCTGTTGGAGAGTCGGTGCAGAGTGGATGAGCCAAATGACCTCTTTCTGCACTGTAGGGATTCTATGATTTTATTCTATGAAAAGCACACCCAGAACTGGCAAGAGTAGATTAACCATGTTACATCCTGAATGGAATAACAAATTAATCAGAACTGCAATGCAGATAAATTACCTCTACAAATTCAGAGTAAGGCCAAATGTAGATACAAATATACAAGCCAGGCTGATACTGCAGTGCAGTATTGAGGAGATACTGCGTTTTGTCTGAGATATTAAACCAAAACCCTATCTTCTATCCTATGGCACTAGTCGAAGAAGGACTGAAAGTTTACTTGGGATCAAGATTTATCCCTCAATCAACCACACCAAAACAGCTTCTCTCTTCATTCATTGCTCCAGTGTATGAGAGCAAAAATCAACTTTCGCATATGCCTGCATACCAGTTTTTCCCTCATCAGGTGTCTCTACTCAATACATTTCTGTCCATGTTAATAGGGTAACTACACAAGCTCCCTGCTTCTCGAGTTGGGATTAACCTGAGGATATCCTTTCCTCAATTTCCTTCCCTGTGGGGAAATACTTGACCTTCACTTGTTATTCCCTGATATGACATCAAAGAATGAATATTCTAAATTCAAAATGCATCTCATCACTATGCCATCATGGTTAATTAGAAATAGGTTCATGCAAAGCATTGTTGGGTCGAGAAATGCCTTACTGGAAACAGTAGTAAAAGTACTTAAAAGGCAAGTAAATATGAGGGAAAAAAAAAAACAGAAAAATATGGAAAGCAGATTTAGTGATGGTTCTTCCAAAGAGCGTACATGTATGACGTGCAGAATTACATCCTCTGATTTTATAGCACCTGAAAAACAACTGTTAGATTACTGTTAAAGAGCAATAAGAGGCCAATAAATACACTTGCAACACTTGATCATATTCTATTACCTCTTAATTTCTTAGAAAGCTGGATCCATTTGGTCAACCACTCATTGCACTGTGTTGCATTCAGGTGTATTGAATTCAGACCTCTTAGGTAACATGCCTGAAAGCAGAACCACAAAGATGATCAAGCTAGCCATGTTCACAGCAACAAATAAAACAAAAATGATAAAATAACATGAAACATTTTCCTTCAATTACTGGAAGTATCTGGGTAACATTTCAATTTTGAGACTATTGTTTTGGGCGCAAAATTAAAAACTTTCACGCAAGAAATGTTTTCAAGGGGTTTACATGTGTGCTTCATTTGGGACCACATCCCATGCTGTACATGGACTGTCTTCCTAGACAAGTCCAATAATTGGTTAGCTGGCCCTGGTCTATTGCTATGACATGAATGAGTGTGCCCTGGTCAAGTCTGTTCTGCCAGTTGGACAGATTGTGTTCACAATGCAGATGTTAGCGCAGCACCAGTTGAAGCAGCTCCTGGCAAACAAGCAGAACACCACCAGTGCTTTCTGGACAGTGTCTCCTATCGGTTGCCTTTTTTTTTGGCAAATGCATGAAGGGTGAACTTTTACATGAGATTGACTTTTACATGGGTTGTACAGTAAACTGTAGTGACACTCAGATCTTCTTATTCCAGTGATGGACATATTTAGCTTCAGATCTCATTTTGAATGACTTGTAATAATGACATTTCATTCTACAGGAAGAGATTCTTCAGAAAGTTAACGTTCTTTAAAATAGAGAGTAATTGGCCTTATATTTCACTCGTATTGCTGAAAGGTTCAAGCACTGGTCTTCACATCTTATATGCAAATAGCATTATGCATTCAAGATTGTCATACACACCAAAGTAAGAAGTCTCACAACACCAGGTTAAAGTCCAACCAATTTAATTTAACCTGGCGTTGTGAGACTTCTTACTGTGTTTACCCCAGTCCAATGCTGGCATCTCCACACACACCATATACAGGCCACGTTTCTAATGTGCTTCACACAAGGTTTCTTGTAATATTAATCTGTTTATCTAGCAGGGCAATGATTCGTTCCACAATGTTGGTAATGCGCTATCACATGCTGGAGGAATGAAAGTATAATCTAGCCAACACTAATCATATTTGCAGTAATACAAGCTCTCTCTCTCTATATGATATGACCCGAGTGTAACTTTGAAAAGGATATAGTGGGATAACTCAAAACAAAATACATTCACTAAACCACTGTGAACCTAGTGTTTCAAAGTGGAAAAAAAAGTATTTCACCCCTTCTACCCCCAAGCCCCAGGAGACAAAAAAATTTACTTCCGATTCAAAGTACTCCTTATGGGCCCTACAAAATAGTGTAGGCTGCTGTTACTGCACTGGAACCAGCATGCTCTCATCCTTAATCCTGCTAGTGCCGAGACTGCATGATATTGTGAGCTGTATTGGATGCCAGTTTGGTGCCCCACATCACACTGGCCTAATGTTAATAAGGTCAGTATTGCAGAATAATGGCCAACTTGTCACTACTGATATGGAAGTTTGGCCAATGTGCTAGCTGGTTGCCCAGGTCAAAATCAGCCCCTTGCTCTATAACCTCCCATAGCCCTACAACCTTCCAAAAATTGTGTGTTCCTCCAATTCTCTTTTGCACTCCCCACACCCCATGATTGGGAACTGTGCCTTACACCTTCAGCTGTCTCGGTCTCAAGCTGTGGAATTCCTTCCAGAAAGTACACTCCCTCACTTCTAAATCTTTCTTTAAGACTGCTTTAAAATCCACCTTTTCAAACAAATATCCCTTTTTTTGTCCTGGCCTCAGTTTTCTTCTACTAAAAGCATTATTCAAGAGTAAGTTGCTGAAATATCAGCGGAACTCAACCAATTCTTTTACTCACAATCTTCAGTTCATCCTCTGACAGGTTGTGCACGCCCAAAACATGTAGAGCCTGGTCCAAATGGCGAATCTCCATTATGTGGCTCTGGAGACGACGGCGCATGATAAAGGTAGGCATGTGTGGAGTGAGGAACATCACCTGACTCAAGATTTTCTAAAAATATAATGGCAGTTGAAAGATGGGGAACAAGCAAGTGAATGGGTGCAACATTTCCTTCATACCTTACATTTTAAATGGTAATTAAATAATAGTCCAAAGAAAAGTAACAGAAATTTCAAAATACCCAACACATTCATGTGAAATTCTTTTGTCTGTGTCTAAACAAAAGAGTGAATCCATTTAAAATCACAGCATCGTGGAGTTCCAATGACCTGTGTTATAATGCACTCAATGCCCAGAAATAAACGTCTGACCAGATTTCAGCCACTTGCTCACCGTCTGATGTGCACCAATGTGCCATATATCTAATGGACGCGCCGAGAAGAGTTTTGCCACCGTATGCAGCTGGGAGATTTCTGGGTGGATGCCTTCCTGAACCTTCATTTAAAGGCAGAACAACGTGTCAACACAAATGCACTAGCAGTCCAAAAAAAGCTTCCTACCATCAAAAACTGGGTAAGTATCACAATTAATCTCCAAAGCCAGGTTTATTGCCTCAGAATAGTCGTTATATACGTTCTAGAAGCAATTAAATTTGAAGATAAATGTTGAAAAGAAACAACACATCAACAGTGCCCCACAAGCTGGTAAATCCAATTCAGCAGTTACGATAGGAAATAAAGCTCTTTTTCACAAGTGGGGAATGTTTTTCTCTTCAATAAGACAAAGGAGTAGGGAATGATAAAGAGAATCTGGCGAACTGCTGCAGCAACAATAATCTCTTAATGTCAACAAAATGAAGGGGATTGTCATTGACTTCAGGAAGCATAAAGGAGAACACACCCCTGTCTACATCAACAGGGATGAAGTAGAAAGGATCAAGGTGAGAGGTCCAAATCACCAACAACCTGTCCTGGTCCCCACATGCCAACACTATAGTTAAGAAAGCCCACCAATGCCTCTACTTTCTCAGAAGACTAAGGAAATTTGGCATATCAGCTACGACAATCACCAGCTCTTAAGATGCACCATAGAAAGCATTCTTTTTAGTTGTATCACAGCTTGGTCTGGCTCCTGCTCTGCCTAAGATCACAAGGACCTACAAAAGGTCATGAATGTAACCCAATCCATCAAGCAAACCACCCTCCCATCCATTGCCACTGTCTCAGCAAAGCAGCCAGCATTATCAAGGACTCCGGACATTCTCTCTTCCACTTTCTTCCATCCGGAAAAAGATACAAAAGTTTGAGGTCACTTACTAATTGACTTCTTTCCTGCTGTTGTCAGATTTTTGAATTCTTTAAGTTGATCTTTCTCTACCCCCTAGCTGTGACTGGAACATGACATTCTGCACCCTCGCCTTTCCTTCTCTATGAACAGTATGCTTTGTCTGTATATCGCACAAGAAACAATATTTTTCACTGTATCCCAATACATGTGACAATAATAAATCAAATCAACCCAAAAAGGCTGCCATTACTGGAAAATGGAATCTCTGTCCCTGTGCTGAAGGATCAGATATGACACAGGTTCAGCGTGGGGCAAAGCTTTCTATGGCTACATGTGTTCTAACCGCTAAGCAGAGGGCCGCACTTAAATACGACATTTCTATTCTCTACACCCACTGTTCTTGTTGTTTGTGTGCAAGACAGCCTGTAAATCTACGTTTAAATGTTTTGTATCTCATGAGTCCAGAGTGTCCTTGATATTGTGACTATCTAGTCATTCAATTTTCTTCTCCATTGATTTTCTTCCTTATTGATTAGATCAATGCTCTGCTTCAAGTGGTTATTTCCTATTTTTGTTATCGAAGATGTCAGGTACACGATGTACCACGCTTCTAACTGGCACACTAACCAACTGTTAGGAACATAGGATTATTGAATTCCTACAATGCAGAAGGAGGCCATTCAGCCTATCAAGTCTGCCCTGACTCTCTAACAGAGCATCTTATTCAGCCCCCCAATCCCCATAATCCCATGCATCCATTCTGCTAATCCCCATAACCTGTACCTCTTTGGACACTGGGGCAATTTACCATGGCCAATTCACCTAACTTACCCATCTTAGTACTGTAGGAGGAAACCAGAACACCCGTAGAAAACCCACGCAGACATGGAGAGAACGTGCAAAGTTTGCACAGTCACTTGAGGCCGGAATCGAGCCTGGGTCCCTGGCGTCATGAGGTAGCAGTGCTGTGCCACCCAGTTAAGTAAAAACCTGGGAATATTTGTTTACTTTTTTCAGATTGTATCAGATTGCTGCCTTCTTAATGTAGCCAAGATTGGAAATAGCATTTTGCCACTCCATGGCACAGCATGTTGGTATACAGTGGGCTCTGCCACAAAACTGGCCCTTTTCAAAAGTTATAAGCTTGGGAAAGATTCATCCTCTGGTATAACATGTTTGTGTACATACCTTAGTGCTGAGTTGTAATAGTTTGCTTTTCAGTTGCCTGTCTGGAACTTTGGACGCTGCCTTGATCAAATTCCTTACAGCATTTGGGTAAACCTGAGCTCGCAATGAGTGGTAGATTTCTGTGAACTCCTGCTGCTGTTCGAGCGTCCAGAAGTGTCTTATTAACATTTGTCGTGGATATAAATACCTACAAACAATATGTATAGATTTAGGAAGTACACAAGAGTTCAATATTAACAGGTACTTCACTAATTCTGACGCTCTTGTAACTTTACTGCTAAAGAAGTCCACATAAAGCTTCATTACTAGGTCTTATAAAGACATTTACTGAATCAAATCCACATGGTACACCATTTTACAATACACATAAATGAAGATGAAGGGTGTGTTAACAATAAAAGAATTCAAGCTTGTAATAAGGAAAAATAAAACCCTCTGTCCAGGTTTCTGAGACAATCAGCAATGGTCTGTTGAAGAAAATAGGGATCCTTTGAAATGTGGGTCTCAGGCCTACTGCTTAAAATTTCAGATACAAACCATAAGAAAAAGTGCTTGAAATAACAAGAGCAAAAATAACTCTTAACAAGCGATATCCCAAAAAAAAAGTCAGTATTCCAGACAATAGAAAAACTACAGAAAACTCTTTTATAGGGCAAAATGGAGGACAGCAGAAAAAGGGGTCAACCTGGGCATAGTTGGATGGCAGACAGAGTAGTTGCAGACAAGCCACAGTGGATATGCGAGAATGGCGCAAGATACAAGCATGACAACATCATCTGGCAGAAGCAGCTACAAACAAGACACAAACATCTTAGGATTTTGTTTTTTCAGTCTTGGGATGTCAGCATTGCTGGCAAGGCCAGATTAATTGCCCATCCATAATTAAACAATGCACAAAAGTACAATGAGCTGAAGAGTTTATTTTTGTGCTATAAAGTGCTTTGGGACATTGAGATTGTGAAAGGTGCAATATAAATGCAAGTTTTTTCTTTTCTTTCAGAAATCTCAGCAACTCCACTTCCAATAGCCAGTCCAATGTAACTTAATTAAAACAGGCCATTAGAGACAAGAGAAATAGGATCTTGGTAACTTGAATTAAAAAGAGAAATGCTGAAAATACAGGTCTGGCAGCGTCTGTGCAGGGAGAAACAAGTTAACTTTTCAGGATACTAATCTTTCATCAGAATCGGAAGATGCTAGCGATGAACGTTTAATTATGTACAGAGCCAGGAAAAAGGGGAAAGAACAAAAGGAAGATGAGGGAAGAAGCAATTAAAAGACAAGCACTTTTGATGCAAGGCAAAAGGAAGCAATAATGAGACAAATGTTAAAACAAAAGATGAGTCCAAAAGAAGTGTAAATGTTTGCAACAGAATAGGAGAGGGGAACATGAAACATCTGGTATAAAAGTCACTTGCCATGGCCTGGCAATGTGGCAAATAAAAGGCAGATTTGCCCAAGGGGTACAGACCACTGCCAAGAAGAATCTCCAGCCCAAGTATAAGCTTACGCCACCTCTATTATGATGCAGCCAATCTCCCATTATCCACATAACTTTGCCTAAGAAGCAAGTGGGGGAAGTGGTAAAGGTAATAACTGGAAATTGAGGCCAGTTCTACACATTGTAATTAAGAATAATACTGTTGGCAGCAAGGTGCTCTACAGAATGACAGGTATATAAAAATACCCACATTACTCCCATCCCCAGTGGGGAAAAAGCACCAACGTGAGGCCAGTTACTTCCTCTCAGGTAAGAACGTACATTCATCCCAGGTCATTTTTGCAGACCACTCAGTTTCTGTAATGAAGTTAGATGGTTTATCTTAAACTGACTTGCAGAAATAAAGAGATTTTCTTTAATTCCTCAGACTGTTACCAACTGTCAAGGTGCAAGCATTGAACTGAGGCAATATAAACAAGATGATCAAAAGCTCAAAGCTTCAGTCACAAACTATTTAAATATAAACATGGACTGACATGATCCATCTCTCTCCCAACTCAAGAATATAATTAAAAATTCTTAAAATACTCACATCAACAAAAACACCATATAGTTTGCAAACGGTGGAAGTGACAGAAGCACCACAGGTATAATCTTTATAACATCTCTGCGAAACTGGAAGAGAAAAACTTTTTACAGATTATTGCTGAAAACTTCAGATGTCAGCAGGTGGCCAACATTATCAGTTTATTTGAAACATAGAACAATACAGCACAAACAAGCCCTTCGGCCCACGAGTTGCACCGATCACATCTACCAATCCACAGACCTATCTATAATCCCCTATCCTATTCTTTTCCATATACTCATCCAGAAGTCTTTTAAAAGACCCCAGCGAGTTTGCCTCAACCACCTCCGATGGCAGCCAATTCCATTCACTCACCACCCTCCGAGTGAAAAACTTACCCCTAACATCTCCTCTGTATTTGCTTCCCTGCACCTTAAATCTGTGCCCTCTCGTAGTGACCATTTCAGCTTGGGGAAATAGGGTGGACTTTCAGAGACTATCTATTCCTCTCAACATTTTATAAACCTCTATCAGGTCGAAGGTTGAAAGGACAAAGAAAAAGAACAGTACAGCATAGGAAGAGGCCCTTCGGCCCACCAAGTCTGCACCAATCACATTGTCCTATCTAGGCCAACCACCTGTATCCCTCTATTCCCCGCCTGTTCGTGTGTCTTTACAGATAAGTCTTAAATGTCGCTTATGTATCTGCCTCAATCACCTCACCATTACAGGCCCCCACTACTCTCTGTGTAAAAAATTCCCCCATACATCTCCATTGAATCTTCCCCCCTCTTACCTTGAACTTGTGCCCCCTTATAATTGTCATTTCTGCCCTGGGAAAAAGCTTTCAACTGTTCATTCTATCCATACCCTTTACAAACTTCTATCAGATCGCCCCTAATCTCCCTCCTTTCCAAAGAGAACAATCCCAGTTTATTCAATCTCTCCTCATAGCTAATACCCTCCATACCTGACAACATTCTGGTAAACCTTTTCTGTATTTCCTCCAAAGCCTCCACGTCCTTCTGATAGTGTGGTGACCAGAATTGGACACAGTATTCCAAATCTGGCCTAATCAACATTTTATATAACTGTGGCATACTCTGCCAACTTTTATACTCGATGCCCCCAGCCGATGAAGGCAAGCATGCCATATGTTTTCTTCATCACCTTTTCCGTCTGTACTCCCAGATCTGTGTCTATATTCCTGATGGTTCTGCCATTTATCTTATAGCTCCCACCTGAATTGGATCTATCAAAATGCATTACTTTGCATTTGTTTGGATTAAATGCCGTCTACCATTTCTCTACCCAATTTTCCAGTCTATTTATATCCTGCTTTATTCTCTGACAATCTTCATCACTATCCACAACTCCAGCAAATCTGACACACACACACCACTAGTTACAGACCTCCATTCAGTAAAACATCTTCCACGGCTACTTTCTGTCTTCCATAGCCAAGACAGTTCAGAATCCATCTAGCTAGTTCACCCTTGATCCTGTATGATTTAATCTTTTGCACCAGCCTGCCAAGAGGGACCTTGTCAAATGCTTTACTAAAATCCATGTAGACAACATCCACAGTCCTTCCCTCATCAATCATTTTTGTCATCTGCTCAAAAAAAGTCAATCATGACCTCCCTCATACAAAGCATGCTGTCTGTCACTAAGAACATGTAGTTCCAAATGTGTATAGATCACATCCCTAAACATTTTCTCCAAGAATTTCATTATCACTGACCTCAGGCTCACTGGCCTATAATTATCTGTGTTATCCTTGCTACCCTTCTTAAATAACACAATAACAATGGCTATCCTCCCATCGTCTGGGCCCTCATCCGTGGCCAACGAGGAAACAAAGATTTTGGTTAGAAGGCTGTGATTTCCTCACTTGTCTCCCTCGGTAATCTGGGATGGATGCCATCTGGCTCTGGGGATTTATGTACCTTAATGTTATAATGAAAGTATTGCACAGTATGTGTAAACACAATTGTACAAAGCTCAAATTTGTTGCTGAATTCATTATTCCTCACTACAAAGTGAAATCTCACTCGTGTTGGTTCAACTTCTACTTCCTTTTTTGTGTATTCATAAAGGTGAATAACATTGGTTTTGGGGAATAGGACAATTTCCATTTCAGGCATCTTGCCAGCATTCTCATTACCAGCAATGAGAACTCCCTGGTCACTTATAAATGCAAAGTAAAGCTCTTTCCTTTCAGCCCCATTTCCAGAGAACCAGACCATTCTGATCTGGATCAAAGTGACAATTTTCATTTCGACACAAGTAACCTGCGGCCTTGGAGCAAATTTAAAAAAAACTCAAGGTTTCACTTCTCTGTCCACTTCTGCCCCCCAAAACATTAGTTTAGTATTAATAGAAACTTTGGAGATATCAGAATTTGTTTGTTTTTTTCAGCCAGAGACTGTGGTGTTTGACTTCGTAGAACAAGGTTTAATGCATCAACAAACAGAAAAAATAAGGTATGTTGAACAATTATAATCCTGTGGAAATAAACTGTATCTTAATGCTTTAGTATTTGGAGTAGGAATAACAAAGGAACACATACATCTGTATCACAGTGACCTTCACTTACTATGTCAATAAAAAGACTCCCACCTGTCTTAATCTTTCCATTTCTCTGTAAGGCAGCTGGTTATACTTTAGCCCCTGATCTGCCATCTTACGCTTTATTCCATTGACTTCCTTAAAGTCAAGGTATAATAAACGAAAACCTGCAAGGTACACAAAGAGGAACGTTATCAATTGTGTGAATGCAATTATTGTTTAATATCATTGACAAAAGAACTCGGGGGAAGAAAAGTTTAAAAAAAAAGTGAGTTATGATGATCTGGAATGCACAGCCTGAAAGCAGATTCAATAGTAACATTCCAAAGTCAATTGGATAAATACCTGGGAAAAAAAATACAGGGCTATGGGAAAAGAACAGGGGAGTGTGACTCATTGCATAATTCTTTTAAAGAGCTGGCACTGACACAGATGGCTGAATAGCCTCTTTTTGCACCATAACATTCAACGAGAGGAAGGTTTGCTTTTGTATAGCACCTTTCACCATATTCCAAAATGCTTTACAGCTAATTAAATCTTTTTGAAGTGTAGTCACTGTTGCAATGAACGTGGTAGTCAATTTGCGCACAAGCTCCCACAAACAGCAATCAGATAATCTGTTTTGCCTTTATCAGCAGCACAGAATTTTGCAAGAGCGTAGATAAATAAAATCAAGAAATATATACAAATGCTCTCCATCATTCACTGAGGCTGATCTGTTAATATACAGACAATCAAGGAAGGAGCAGCACCAGGCATACACAAAAGTGAGGTGCCAACCTGGTGAAGCTACAACACAGGACAATTTAGATGCCGAACAGCATGTAGCATACAATAGACAGAGCCAAGCGATCCCAGAACCAATGGATCAGATCAAAACTCTGCAGTACTGCTACATCCAGCCTTGAAATCATGCTGGACAATTAAACTCAATGGTGGGGGAGCCCAGCACATCAGTGCAAAAGATAAGGCTGAAGCATTTGCAACCATCTTCAGCCAGAAGGGCTGAGTGGATAATCCATTTTGACCTTCTCCTGAAGTCCCCTGCATCACAGATGCCAGTCTTCAGCTAGTTTGATTCACTCCATGTGATATCAAGAAACAGCTGAAGGTACTGGATACTGCAAAGGCTATGGGCTCTGACAACATGAGGCAATTGTACCAAAGACCTGTACTCCAGAACTAACCACACCCTTGGCCTAGATGTTGCAAAAAGCTACAAGACCAGCATCTGTAGAAAATTAGCCAGGAATATCCTGTGTGCAAAAAGCAGGACAAATCTAACCTGCCAATTACAGCCCCATCAGTCTACTGTCCATCATCACTAAAGCAATGGAAGGGGAACATGAGAGTCAGTGAAACAGTTTGGATTCCACCAGGGCCACTCAGCTCCTGACCCCAAACCTGAATAAAAGAGCTGAACTCCAGAGGTGAAGAGAGAGTGACTGCCCTTGACATCAAGGCAACATTTGACCGAGTGTGGCAACCAGGAACTTTGGCAAGACTGAAGTCAATGGGATCTAGGGGAAAACTCTTCACTGGCTGGACACATACCTAGTACAAAAGAAGATGGTTGTAGTGGTTGGAGGCCAATCACATTGGTTCGGGGATATCACTGTAGGAGTTCCTCAGGGTAGTGTTCTTGGTCCAACCATCTTCAGCTACTTCACCTTCCCTCCATCATAAGGTCAGAAGTGGGGACATTTGCCAATGACTGTACAATGTTCAGCACCACTTGCGGCTCCTCAGATATTAAAGCAATCCATACCAAATGCAGCAAGACATGAACAATATCCAGGACTGGGCTGACAAGCAGAAAGTAACATTTGCGCCACACAAATGCCAGGCACCAACAAGCGAGATTTGAACCATCTCCCCTTGACATTCAATGGATCCTCTATTATCAACATGTTGGGGTTACCATTGATTAGAAACTGAATTGTATCATATAAATACTGTGACTATAGAGCAGTTAAGAGAATAGAAACTCATCTCTTGACTCCCAAAACCTATCCACAATCGACAAGGCACAAGTCAGGAGCATGATGGAACACTCTCCACTTGACTGGATGAGCGCAGCTCGAACAATACTCAAGCAGTTCAATACCTTCCAGAAAAAAAACAGACTGCTTGATCAGCACCCCATCCATAAACATTCACTCAGTCCACCACCAATGTACAGCGGCAGCAACATATACCATCTACAACATGTATTGCAGTAACTCATCGATGCTCTTTCAATAGCACCTTCCAAACCCACAACCTCTATCACAGGGCAGTCGTTGTAAGGGAACACCACCTGCAAGTTCCCCTCCAAGTCACTCACCATTCTGACTTGGAAATATATTGCTGTTCCTTCACTGTCACTGGGTCAAAATCCTGGAAGTCCCTCACTAACAGCACATGGACTGCATTGGATTCATTAGAAACTAGAAGCAGGAGCAGGAGCAGGCCATTCAGCCCTTTGAATCTGCTTGCCATTCCGCTTGATCATCAAATTCAAGATCCTGATTCCACTCCCACCCCCCCAATATCACTTAATCCCTTTAGCCCAACAGCTATATCCAATTTCTTGAAATCTCATAACGTTTTGGCCTTTCATATCATGCCAGAGTTGGACTGGGGTAAACACAGTAAGAAGTCTCACAACACCAGGTTAAAGTCCAACAGGTTTATTTCATAGTAAACACCACTAGTTTTCAGGGCTCTGCCCCTTTGTCAGGTGAGTGGGGAGTTCTGATCACAAACAGGGCATATAAAGGCACACACTCAGTTTACAGAATACTGAATAAAATGCGAGTTTTTACAGCTAATCAAGTCTTAAAGGTACAGACAATGTGAGTGGAGATAGCATTAAGCATTGGTTAAAGAGATGTGTATTGTCTCCAGGACAGTAAGTGAGATGTTGCAAGCCTATGCAGGTCAAGATCCCAGTTGAGACCGTCCTCATATGTACAGAACTTGGCTATCAGTCTCTGCTCAGTGACTCTACGCTATTGTGTGTCATGAAGGCTGCCTTGGAAAACGTTTACCCGAAGATCAGAGGCCGAATGCCCGTGATTGCCAAAGTGTTAGCCGAAGGAAACATCTTTTGCCTGGTGATTGTCAAGTGGTATTAATTCATTCATGGTCAGAGCATCTGCATGGTCCCCCCAGTGTACCATGCCTTAGTACATCCTTTCCTGCAGCTTATCAGGTACACAATGTTGGCCAAGTTACAAGAATATGTACTACGTACCTGGCAGATAGTGTTCTCATGTGAGATGATGGCATCCATGTCGATGATCCGGCATGTCTTGCAGAAGTTGCTGTGGTAGGGTTGCGTGTGTTGCGGTCACTGTTCTCCTGAAAGCTGGGCTGGTCTGTTTGAGGTTATGTGGTTGTTTGAAGGCATGAAGTGGGGGTGTGGATGGCCTTGGCAAGAACGTAAGAACATAAGAAATAGGAGGAGTAGGCCATCTAGCCCTTCGAGCCTGCCCCGCCATTCAATAAGATCATGGCTGATCTGAAGTGGATCAGTTCCACTTTCCTGCCTTCTCCCCATCACCCTTAATTCCCTTGTCTATCTACCCATGACTTAAATATATTCAACGAGATAGCCTCCACCAATGAGCAGAGAATTCCAGAGATTCACCACCCATCGAGTAAAGAAGCTCCTCCTCAACTCCATTATAAACTGCCCCCCCTTATTTTGAGGCTGTGTCCTCTAATTCTGTTATTCTTTCTAAATGTGAAGAATCACTCTTCCTCTACCCTATCTAGCCCCTTCATTATCATCTTGTAAGTCTCTATAAGATCCCCCATCAGTCTTCTAAACTCTAACGAGTACAGGCCCAGTCTATTCGATCTCTTTTCATAAGCTAACCCCCTCATCTCTGGTATCAGCCTGGTGAACCTTCTCTGTACTCCCTCCAAGGCCAATATATCCTTTCACAAACACGGGGACTAAAATTACACACAGTACTCCAGTTGCAGCCTCACCAGTGCCCTGTACAGTTGCAGCAAGACCTCCCTGCTTTTATATTCTATCTCCCTTGTGATAAAGGCCAACATTCCGTTTGCCTTCTCGATCACCTGCTGCACCCGCAGACTAGGTTTTTGCGATTTGTGCACAAGGACCCCCAGATCCCTCAGCACTGTAGTATGCTGCAGCTTTTCGCCCTTTAAATAATAATCCCTCCTATTATTATTTCTACCAAAGTGGATGACGTCATATTTGCTAACGTTATACTCCATCTGCCAGGTCTCGCCCACTCACAGCCTATCCAGATCTCTCTGCAGACTTTGTGCCTTCCATGCAATTTGCTTTTCCACTCATCTTCATGTCATCGGCAAATTTTGTTACCCTACACTCAGCCCCCTCCTCCAGATTGTGTTCATGTTCGTCTTCATCAATGACATGTTGAAGACTCCGGAGAAGATGCAACTGATTCCAGAGAGTAGTCCATGGTGAGTCTGATGTGGGATGGAACTTGTTGATGTCATCATGTAGTTATTATTTGCACCTCAAGATGCCAACATCTTCGCGCACAGGCTAGAATAAGACTTCTTCACCACACAGGACCTTCAACCGATGCTATACACTAGATACATCAATGACATTTTCTTCCTTTGTTCACCATGAGTTCAATCACTGAAACAACTATACGATGACATCAACAAGTTCCACCTCACCATCAGACTCACCATAGACTACTCTTCAGAATTGGCTGCATTCTTGAACATATGCATCTCCATTAAGGATGGTCACCTCACTGTACCACAAGCCCACAGATAACTTCACGATGCTCCACTTCTTCAGCTTCCACCTAAACACGTTAAAGAAGCCATCCCCTACGGACAAGTTCTCCGTATACACAGGATCTACTCTAATGAGGAGGATCTCAATAGACACCTCCAGATGCTGAAAGATGCCCTCATAAGAACAGGATATGGTGCTCGACTCATCGATCCACAGTTCCAACACGCCAGTGAAAAACTGCACCGACCTCCTCAGAAGACAACACTGGCCAAATGGACAGAATACTCTTCATTGTCCAGTACTCCCCTGGAGTGGAGAAGCTATGACATCTTCTCCGGAGTCTTCAACATGTCATCGATAAAGACAAACATCTCGCTAACCCTCGCTACATCTCGCTAAGATGAACCCTTACACCCCCACTTCTTGCCTTCAAACAACCACACAACCTCAAACAGACCACTGTCCGCAGCAAACTACCCAGCCTTCAGGAGAACAGTGACCACGACACCACACAACCCTACCACAGCAACCTCTGCAAGACATGCTGGATCATTGACACGGATGCCATCATCTCACGGGAGAACAGGATTTATACTCTTGCAACTCAACCAACGTTGTCTACCTGATATGCTGCAGGAAAGGATGTTCTGAGGCATGGTACATCGGGGGGAGACCATGCAGACGCTATGACAACGGATGAACGAACATCGCTCGACAATCACCAGGCAAGACTTTCCCTTCCTGTTGGCGAACACTTCAGCAGTCACGGGCATTTGGCTTCTGATCTTCAGGTAAGCGTTCTCCAAGGCGACCTTCATGACATACAACAGCGCAGAGGTGCTGAGCAGAGACTGATAGCCAAGTTCCGCACATATGAGGACAGCATCAACTGGATATAACCATAGAAAATTACAGCTCAAAAGCAGGCCTTTTGGCCCTTCTTGTCTGTGCCAAACCATTTTTTGCCTTGTCCCACTGACCTGCACTTGGACCATATCCCTCCACACCCCCTCATCCATGAGCCTATCCAAGTTTTTCTCAAATGTTAGAAATGACCCTTCATTTACCACTTTATCTGGCAGTTCATTCCACACTCCCACCATTCTCTGCATGAAGAATCCCCTCCTAATATTCCCTTTAAACTTTTCTTCGTTCACCCTTAACCCATGCCCTCTGGATTTTTTTTCCTCCTCTAGCCTCAGTGGAAAAAGCCTGCTTACATTCACTCCATCTATATCCATCAAAATCTTATACATAAGATGATCTTGTGTTCATGTCACACTATTTGTATCCCTATGACTTGCCCTGGGCGTGCAACATCTCACTACTGTCCTGTCTGGAGACAATACACATCTCTTTAACCTATGCTTAATGCTATCTCCATTCACATTTAAGACTTGATTAGCTGTAAAGACTCACATTCTAATCAGTATTCTGTAAACTGAACGTGTGCCTTTATATGAGGAACAAAAGAACAAAGAACAAAACAGCATGGGAAACAGTCCCTTCGGCCCAACGAGCCCGAGCCGCCACCCCGATGTTCCCACCTCTACCCGCGATCCCTGTCCTTGTTTATAGATCTATGGATTAAAAACCAAATTTGAGACAATTTAGGGAGAATTTGTTTTGCCAATTAGCCTAAGAGCACATCTTTGGGATGTGGGAGGAAACCGGAGCACGGGGAGAATGCGCAAACTCCCACAGACACAAGCCCAAATCCATGTATCTGCACAGCACAGCGATAGTCACTGAGCTGTCGTGTTGCCCATCAAATGGTCCAGGTCAAGCGTACACTAACGACGTGAAGCACTAGGATACTCTTGAAAAAAAATCCAAGAGCAGCCCTCTCACGACCCATCGCATGTATGCCCCTCGTTAGACAACAAGGTGGACCAAAGCACCTGTAGGATAAAAACAAGTACATCAATATCATCATCTATTTACACACTTCCCAGGGACTCCCAAGGCTCATGATCCCTATTTTAAATCAGTTTTCTATACCCCTCCATTCCCATTCTGTTCATGTGCCCATCTAAGTATTTCTTAAATAACTCCAGAGTACCTGCCTCCACCACTTTACTTGGCAGCGCATTCCATACCCCCACCACCCTCTGTGTGAAAAAACTCCCTCTAGCATCCAAATTATACCTTACCCCCCTCACCCTAAGCCCGTGACCCCTCATGCTATTCAAGTCCATCCTAGGAAAAAGCTTAACCCTGTTTACTCTATCTATACCCTTCATAATCTTATACACCTCTATTAGATCTCCTCTATGTCTTTCTAAGGAAAACAGTCCCAATTTGCCTAACCTCTCCTCATAACTCAGACCTTCCATACCAGGCAGCATCCCAGTAAACCTCCTCTGCACTCTCTCCAGAGTCTCCACGCCCTTCCGGTAGTAGGGCGATCAGAACTGGACGCAGTATTCCAAATGAGGTCTAACCAATGTTTTATACAACTGCAACATTAAAGGCCAGCTCTTGTACTCTATACCCCTTCCTATAAAGGCTAACATACCACATGCTTTCTTCACAACCTTGTTCACCTGCACCCCCAGGTCCCTCTACGTTTCTATACTCTTAATAGGTCTACCCTCCCTCTACATTCTTTCTCCTGAAATGCATCACCTCACATTTATCAGGATTCAATTCCATCTGCCATCTGTCTGCCCAAGCTACCAGTCTATGTTCTGCAGCATCGCCTGACAATGCTCCTCACTATCCGCAAGTCCAGCCATCTTTGTATCGTCTGCAAACTTGCTGATCACTCCACTTACTCCCTCTTCCAAGTCATTTATATATATTACAAATAGAAGAGGTCCCAGTACCAAGCCCTGCGGCACGCCACTAGTGACCGACCTCCAGCTAGAAAAACACCCTTCCACTATTACTCTGTCTTCTATTACCAAGCCAGTTACTTATCCACCTAGCTACCTGTCCTTGTATCCCATTAGCCTTGACCTTCTCAACTAACCTCCCATGAGGGACTTTGTCAAACACCTTACTGAAATCCATATAAACAACATCAATGGCTCACCCTTCGTCCACTGTTTTCGTCACCTCCTCAAAACATTCTACCAGATTTGTAAGGCACGACCTCCACCTTAACAAATCCACGCTGCGTATCCCTAATCAGATCACAACGCTCTAAGTGCCTATACATCCTATCTCTAAGAATCCCCTCCAACAGCTTCCCTACCACTGACGTCAAACGCACCGGCCTATAATTTCCAGGGTTATCCCTACTTTCCTTTTTAAACAATGGTACAACATTAGCTATTCTCCAGTCCTCTGGGACCTCACCTGTGTCCAAGGAAGAGACAAAGATTTGCATCAGAGGCCCAGCAATTTCACCTCGCACCTCCCTAAGCAGCCTGGGATAAATGCCATCAGGCCCCAGAGATTTATCAGTATGCCCTGTTTGTGATCAGAACTCCCCACTCACATGACGAAGGGGCAGAGCCCCGAAAGCTAGTGGTGTTTGCTACCAAATAAAATCCAAACTGTTGGATTTTAACCTGGTGATTTGCCACCCTCTGGGTGAAGAGATTTCTCCTCACTTCAGTTCTACAAGTTGTTCCCCTTATTCTCAAAGTATGACCCCTAATTCTCAACTCCCCCACCATTGTGAACATTGAACACTTCAACGGCAGCTCACCATTACTCCCTCAAGGGTGATTAGGGATGGGCCATAAATTTACGTCTCACAAAAGAAATTTAAAAAGCATAATGTGTTTTAAAGAGGAAGACAGATGAGGAAAATAACAGTGGAAAAGGTCCAGCCAAATAATGCAAGCAGTTTATCTGCATACGAGTAAATATGACAATCTAAAAGATAATCTTGAGTAAAAGAAACACTACCAATGCTCAATTTATCTCAAGCGAGCTACTACGAGCAAAGCTACTCTTCAGAATCTCCCAATGACTTGTTATGTACAGTGGCATTAATAGAGGTATCACAGGAAGATTGCAAGTGCTGCAAGGATAAACAAGGGGAGGGGAGAAATAGGTAAATACTAACAACTAAACATAAACCAGCAAAACACCTTGGATTAGATTTTACATTCATGCCAATTAAGCTGTTTTAAAAAACAAGACCCTGAAATTAGAAACAGGAGAGGAGAGGTGACCCCGTTGGGAGTCTTTTATAGACCTCCTAAAAGTTCTAGAGAGGTAGAGGAAAGGATTGCAAAGTCGATCCTGGACAGGAGTGAAAGTAATAGGGTAATTGTTATGGGGGACTTTAACTTTACTAATATTGATTGGAATAGCTATAGCCCTAGCTCGTTAGAGGGGTCAGTTTTTGTACAGAGTGTGCAGGAAGGTTTTTTGACTCAGTATGTAGATAGGCCAACTAGAGGTGAGGCTACATTGGATTTGGTGCTGGGCAATGAGCCAGACCAGGTGTTAGGCTTGGAAGTTGGTGAACATTTTGGTGATAGTGACCACAATTCGGTTACGTTCACCTTAGTGATGGATAGGGATAGGCATGAAGCTGGGGGCAGTAGTTATAGCTGGGGGAAGGGTAATTATGAGGCCATAAGGAGAGAATTAGGGTGCATAGGTTGGACTAGGAAACTACAGGGACTGGGAACATCTGAAATGTGGAGCTTATTCAAGGAGCAGCTGCTGTGAGTCCTTGATAAGTATGTCCCTGTCAGGCAAGGAGGAAATGGTCGAGTAAGGGAACCTTGGTGTATGAAAAAAGTTAATTCGCTGGTTAAAAGGAAAAAAGAGGCTTATGTCAGGATGAGGCTTGAAGGCTCGGTTAGTGCAATGGATAGCTACAGATTAGCCAGGAGGGAACTAAAGAATGAGTTGAGGAGAGCTAAGAGGGGACACAAGACTTTGGCTGATAGGATCAAGGAGAATCCTAAAGCTTTCTTTAGATATGTTAAGAATAGAAGATTGGTTAGGGCAAGATTAGGGCCAGTCAGAGACAGCAGTGGGAAGTTGTGCGTGGAGCCTGAAGAGATTGGAGAGGCACTGAACAAATATTTCTCTTCGGTATTCACGCAGGGAGATGTAAATGTAGTTGTGGAGAACACTGGGGTACAGGGTTGCAAACTGGAAAGTATTGAAGTAGATAGGGAGGATGTGCTAGATATTCTTGAGGGTTTGAAGTTAGATAAGTCCCCTGGGCCGGACGGGATTTACCCTAGGATTCTCTGGGAGGCAAGAGAGGCGATTGCAGAGCCTCTGGCTCTGATCTTCAGGTCGTCGTTGGTTATGGGTATAGTTCCGGAAGACTGGAGGATAGCGAATGTGGTCCCATTGTTCAAGGGGAAGAGAGACTTTCCAGGAATTATAGGCCAGTGAGTCTTACTTCTGTTGTGGGTAAAGTATTGGAGAGAATTATTAGGGATAGGATTTATAGTTATTTAGAGAGAAATGAATTGATTGGGGATAGTCAGCATGGTTTTGTGAAGGGTAGGTCGTGCCTTACTAACCTTTTTGAGTTTTTTGAAAAAGTGACCAAAGAGGTGGATGGGGGTAAGGCAGTTGATGTGGTATATATGGACTTTAGTAAGGCGTTCGATAAGGTGGCCCATGGAAAGCTTCTGCAGAAAATGCAGATGTATGGGATACAGGGTGATTTAGCTAATTGGATTAGGAATTGGCTAGCAGATAGAAGACAGAGGGTGGTGGTTGATGGGAGATATTCATCGTGGAGTTCGGTGACAAGTGGTGTACCTCAGGGTCTGTTTTGGGGCCCCTGCTGTTTGTAATTTTTATAAATGATCTGGATGAGGGTATTGAAGGATGGATTAGTAAATTTGCAGATGACACTAAAGTCGGTGGAGTGGTAGATAGTGAAGAGGGGTGTTATAGTTTGCAGAGAGACTTGGACAAGTTGCAGAGCTGGGCTGAGGTGGCAAATGGAGTTTAATGTGGAAAAGTGTGAGGTAATGCACTTTGGCAGGAATAATAAGTGTGTAGAGTATAGGGCTAATGGTAGGATTCTTAATAGTGTTGATGAACAGAGGGATCTTGGTGTATATGTGCATAGATCCCTGAAAGTTGGCAGTCAAGTCGATAAGGTTGTTAAGAAGGCATATGGAGTCTTAGCTTTTATTGGTAGGGGGATTGAATTTCGGAGCCGCAACGTCATGTTGCAACTGTACAAAACTCTAGTGCGGCCGCACTTGGAGTATTGTGTGCAGTTCTGGTCCCCACATTATAAGAAAGATGTGGAGGCATTGGAGAGGGTACAGAGGAGGTTTACCAGGATGTTGCCTGGTATGGAGGGCAGGTCTTATGAAGAGAGGCTGAGGGATTTGAGGTTGTTTTCGTTAGAAAGAAGGCGGCTAAGAGGAGACCTTATTGAAACATATAAGATGATTAGAGGTTTAGATAGGGTGGACAGTGATAGCCTTTTTCCTAGGATGGAGAAAGCTAGCACGAGGGGACACAGCTTTAAATTAAGGGGTGATAGTTATAGGACGGATATCAGAGGTAGGTTCTTTACCCAAAGGGTGGTTAGGGAGTGGAATGCCCTGCCTGCGGCAGTTGTAGATGCGCCAAGTTTGGTGGCGTTTAAGAGGTTAGTTGATAAGTTTATGGAAGAGAAGGGAATGGTTTAGTTTGGAGGGTCATTGCTTTTTTCATAATTGGTCGACGCAACATCGAAGGCCAAAGGGCCTGTTCTGCGCTGTAATGTTCTATGTTCTAATTGTCTGAACCAATCGACTGAGGCCAAAATTCCTGTTTTCACTAATTTTCATAAAAATGCAGCAAAATAGTTCTTAATCACTTATTAAATACTTGGATATACCCAAAAATATTTAAAAGATTTGATTTCAAACTTCTAATTTCAATTTTTGTTTACCAGTTTCACCCTTGATGTTGAAAAACGATTCATTGTTCTGAATTCTCTACTTCCATCAACAGACTGTGCTGTTTTTAAAAAAATGCTCGTGTAACATTGTTAAAAATTTGTGGACACACATGCTTATAATACCCCTCTCCTCTTGGAGGCACAGATTTGGGCTGGAGCATAGAACAATGATTGATCTACCCTGGCTCAGTGTCTGATAAAAGCACAGAATTTTAAATTCTCATTTCATCCACAACTTCACCCACCCACCCTATACAACCTTCTCCAATCTGCCTCCCCTCTCATGAAATCTGACTGCAGTCTTGTGTACATCACCTCCTATCACAACTAAACAGCCTCTTCCAGTTTATATCACCTCCCATGCCCTCCAGCCCTCTTGACTAATGTCCTCCCTCCTCTCTAAATGGTAGCAAAAACTTCAGATATCTTAAGTCTGCTCTCAAAGTCCCTCTTAAATCTTGCCTTCACCTGTAAAAGTCTCATGATTACATACAGAATACACTGTGCAGGAGGCCATTTGGCCCATCAAGCCTGCACCAAGGACAATCCCACCCAGGCCCTATCCACACTTATTTACCTTATTAAGCCTCCTGACACGAAGGAACAATTTAGCATGGCCAATCAACCTAACCCACACATTTTTGGCCTCTTCAAGACCTTTCCACCAAGCTTTTGGACATATCTATTTTTCCTACAATGCCTCAGCATCCTTTTATTTCTTCCTTTGTGAAACATCATAGGAAACTTTTGAGAGTTAACAACATGAATGCAACGCGAATATGATCACTGAGTAGCAATTCGAAGAGGAACACTGGCTGGTTGTTTATACCTACCCTGAAGCAAAACGTAGCACCCCCCAAGTGCATATCTATCTGAGATAAGACTAACGCAAGGGATCTCAAATTGAATCTTTTGGTCTGCAAAGTTTAATATATCACTGAGCAAGGAATACACAGACTTTTGTTATTGTAGTGGACTCTCCAAATTTAATGGCCAACTCCTAAACCGTAGAGATTGACAGTAAATGCAATTTTGACTTTTTCCTTATATTGTACCAGTATATTATGAATTAGTTAGTTCTCTCTCTCCCACATAACATTTGTCATTTATGCGCTGAAGAATAACCAATATCTTCTGACCATTAACTTACCTCTGAAAAAGGTTGAGTAGATCACATAAAAACGTGGGAAGTTTCTTTCCAGAAATTTTTCGTATTTTGCATTCAATCGTTTGGCCTTTGAGATGATGGCTGAACTTAAAGTACTCCTCTTCGCTGTTGTAAAAAATTGTGACAATGGGTGACCAGTAAGCCTGAGGTGGGGATAGAGAGTAGGACAGGTGGGAGAATAAAATAAGAAAGTCATCAATTAATCTGTAAGCAGTTTTAGCACAATGGGAGTATGCTGTTATTTTCCAGCTGTACCAAGAGACAGAAAAAGGATGAATGAACCAGCAGTGAACCAGATCTTGTCTACACACATGCAGATTTCAACAAGATCACTGGATAGCAATCAAGAACTGCAACTTTGGCCAATTTTCCTCTCACCAGTCTAAGAGCACCAAGGCCAACTGCAGTATCCCAGCTGCTTGCATGGCTGAAATCAGCTGACTGAAACAGACTAGGGAATAAACCCGACGACTTCTTGTCTGTGTGATTTGGCCGAATGGTTTACCAGAGTCACTGAGAAGCATTATTGTACTGTTAACAAAGAGGAATGCTGTTTCAAATTGATTCGAAGATAGACTTTGTTACATATACTAGCAAAATACTTGCTTTGCGCTTAGACAGTTTTGCAAATACTGCAGGGTATTGCGCACTATACATTCCACTGGATTTCTGCTGTATTTGCACTCAGAAGGTTCTGTAAAGACTGCAGGTTATTGCACACTAAACATTTCACAAAGGCGATATCTTTGAATCTTTCATATCTTTGAATGGTAAACAGACCACAGAAATCGGCTGTTACAGAACAGCACATGAATTTTTGAGCAAAGCTATCAATGTTAGAAATTTATTGTGACTCTATAAATACATGCATTCACTTTTACTATTTCAACAACAACAGGTGTTGGACTTCTAAAATATAAACGGAAAATGTTGGAAATACTCAAGTCAGTCAGCATCTGGGAAGGGAGAAACAGAGTTAATATAACATCATTAATCTTAAGTGTTAACTATTTCTCCTTCCACACATATGCTGCCTGACCTGTATAATATTTCCAGCACTTTCTATGTTTTAGCCAGATTTCCACTATCAGGAGCAGGGGAAGAGAAGGGAACTCGCACAGATATAATGGGAGGAATTTCTTCAGTCACAGTGGTGAGTCTGTGGACCTCTTTGCCACAGAAGGCTGTGAAGGCCAAGTTATTGAGTGTCTTTTAAGACAGAAATAAATAGGCTCTTGATCAATAAGGCAATTAGGGGTTACGGGGAAAAGGCAGAAGAATGGGGATGAGAAAAATATCAGCCATGATTGAAAGCGGAGCAGACTCAATGGGCCGAGGGGCCTAATTCTGCTACTATGTCTTATGAATGACATCCTTCTGCACATGATGTGAAAATGCCAGCATTGAACTGGTATAGGTACAGTAAGTAGTCTCACAACACCAGGTTAAAGTCCAATTTTATTTGGTAGCACAAGCTTTCAGAGCATTGCCCATTCATCAAGTACAGCATTCATTACACAAACAGGGCATTTATAGACACAAACTCAATTACAAGATAATGGTTGGAATGTGAATCTTAACCAGTAATCAAGTCTTTACAGGTGCAGACAATATAAGCACAGGTTAAAGAGATGTGAATTGTTTCCAGCCAGGACAGTTAGTGAGATTTTGCAAGCCCAGGCAAGTTATGGGGGTTACACATAGTGTGACATGAACCCAAGATCCTGGTTGAGGCTGTCCTCATGCATGCAGAACTTGGTTGAAATATTTCTGCTCTGCAATTCTGGGGCTTGCAAAATCTCATTAACTGTCCTGGCCAGAGACAATTCACACCTCTTTAAACCTGTGCTTAACCCTCTCTCCATTCATATTGTCTATATGGCATCTCCAGAAGCTACATAGACAAAATTTTCTGTACGTGATAGAACAAAATGTCCTTTTGAGTTAGCTTACAGCTAAGTTAAAACAATGCCCTGCACATTGAAGATAAAATGCACAATATTCCATTCATATTGTCTGCACCTATAAAGACTTGACTACCCATTAAGACTCACATTCCAACTATTATCTTATAATTGAGTCTGTGTCTATATATACCTTGTTTATGAAACAAATCTTACATTTACCTGATAAAGAAGCAGTGACTGTCTGAAATGAACCTGTTGGACTTTAACCTGGGAGACATCTTACTGATCCTTTTGTCCAGTAAGATTTTACATAGTTGAGATCACGACAAATGAGGAGTGAGGAACAGGTACAGTCACGACGAGGGCTGCTACAATTATAAATTACACAATACTTACTGAAAGTAAATTTAGGTCAGATTGCTTACCAGTCGAAGAAAGTAATTAACAAACCTGTCACTTGCACGGAAAACATATTTAATTTCTAGTAGAAAATGATATTTCAATCAAGAACATTTATGAAGGCACATAATCGTTAAATACGCTGATAGACCACGGATTGACTTTTAAAAGCTTATCTACAACTCTCGAATTGTGTCAAAACACTTTGCCGTTCTTTATCTACCCTGTTTGTATTTTATCTCTGTCGGTTGTGGAATTAGGCAGTGGAGAGCAGCCAAGCAGACGCAGAAAAGGTGACAAATAATGTATCGCACGAAAGCCCTTGATCGAACCGGCTCTTACTGGGAAGCACAGACTGCAGGAGAGTGCAAAAACTCCGACAAACAACATCCTCTCAACCGGTGGAGCCGAAAACAGCTTCTGCTCACCGCCATTTTGGAAAGCACAGGAGGCGGGCAAGTCAAAGGTCAGCCGATCTCGCGAAGTCACCTTTCTCCTCAGATAAATACATCAGTCATTTTTAAAAAAAAGTTTGTCCAAAAAAATACAGAAGTGGTCTCTCATCTCACGTTTTTTTCCTGTTTTCATCTTTATTGTTGCCATGGTTGAGATTTGCTGAGTTACTTCAGAGAGGATGTCAAGCAGACGGTTCAGATCTGAAGACAACATGGACAGTGGTAGGGATGGAGAGACTATGACCGTTCAGGGGAAACTGGGAGCCTCTTCAGTAGAAGAAACACAATTTAAGTGGATATTTGATAGTGGAGTTCAAAATTCTGGGAGGTTTTGATGAAGCAAAACCAACCCTAATTTGGTGACCCCCACATTGTGGTAAATGTCAAGCTCAGTTGTCATGTTGGCACTGACACAAAGCATAGCCACTTGGGTGAGATCCTGTCCGCCTTGTCGAACCACTATGCAACAAGGGTCAGGACTAACAAAAGGGTCATCTGGACTCACAATATCAGTTCTTTTATCTCCTTACAGATGCTGCCAGACCTGCTGAGATTGTCCAGCATTTTCTCTGGTTTCAGATTCCACCATCCGCATTAATTTGCTTTTATCCAGAGTCAGGACTAAGAAGACTGGAAAAGTAAACAACATCATTGGCTTCCATCTATATAGAGGAAGCCATGGCACAATAATATTGTTGCTGGACTAGTAATTTGAGAGGCCCTCTGGGGATCTGGGTTCAAATCCCACAATGGATTCTCTCCATTCTATAAAAAAATCTGTAATTAAGAACCCACTGATGACCATGATGCCATTCTCAATTTGAGGGAAAACTGATCTGATTCACGTGACTCCAGAGCCACAGCAATGTGGTTGCCTCTTAAATGCCCCCAGGGATGGGCAACAAATGCTCGCATCATTACCTATCTCTCCCTGCAACCCAAATTTTTTCCCCCACCCTTCTCCATGGACACATATATGCCCATGAATGAATAATTTAAAAAAACCAAACATTCTACAGTAGTACTGTCAGACAAAATTTGATACTAAACCACATGAGGAGATGACAGGTGACCAAAACCATAGTTCAAGTTTTAAAGTTCCTTTTAAAGGAGGAAAGAGAGGTAGAATTAAGACGCTATAAATATCTTAAAAAGCATACTTCTATAGAAATTTAACGTAGGAATTCGCTACCCAAAGTGCAGTGGATATTGGGACAGTGAGTAAATTTAAGGAGGAGTTAGAGAAATTTTTAATTGGTAATGGGTTGTAGGGTTATGGGGAGAAGGCAGAAAAATGGGGATGAGGAGCATATCAGCCATGATAGAACTGTGGAGCAGACCTGATGGGCCAAATGGTCTAATTCTCCTATATCTTATGAACTTGTGTATGAGTTTCCTTGTATGTTGGGGAAAAAAAAACTGTGGAAAGGCAATGGCCTAGTGGTATTATTGCTGGACTATTAATCCAGATACTCAGCTAATGTTCTGGGGACCTAGTTCAAATCCTGCCATGGCAGATGAAATTAAGAATTTACTGATGATGAGATGAAAGTATTGTTGATTGTTGGAAAAATCCACCTTTAGGGAAGGAAATAGAAACTAGGAGTAGGCCCTTTGAGCCTGCTCTGCCATTCATTATGATCATGGCTGATCATCAAATTCAATATCCTGATCTCCTTCCTTCCCCTCCCCTCTCCATATCTCTTTAGCCCCAAGAGCTATATCTAATTTCTTCCTGAAATCACACAATGTTTTGGCCTCAACGACTTTCTGTGATAATGAATGCCACACATTCATCACTGTCTGAGTGAAGAAATTATTTCTCATGTCAGTTCTAAAAGATTATCCTCAAACTATGACACCTGGTTTTGGACTCCCCCCACCATTGGGAATATTCTTTCTGAATCTACCCTGTCTAACCCTGTTAGAATTTTAGAAGTTTCTATAAGATCCTTTCTCACTCTTCTAAATTCCAATGAATACAATCTTAACTAATTTAGTCTCTCTGTCATCCTTACCTTGGTTTGACCTACATGTGACTTCAGACCCACAGCAATGTGGTTGACTCCCAAATGCCTTTGGGCAACTAGGATTGGGCAATAAATGCTGGCCGGCCAGCAACACCTATGTCCCACGAATGAATTTAAAAATGTAAAAACGTGCTAGAATGCATTATCGTAAATAACATGTATTGAATAGCATTTTATATATTCTATCTTTTTAATGCAATTTATGTTACACAAAGATCAACTTTTAAAACATTACCACATTGGCATAATCAAAAAATATGCCAATCTTAATTGATTGACTTCCTAATTTTCTTCACACACACACACACACCGAGATTTTTTTTTGATTCCTTTGGGTGTAATTGATCTCAGATTGTTTCTGTAGTATCTATTTGAAATTGGTAGCAACTTTGGCTCTGAATGATATTGTCAGATTCAACTGTGTGCTATACCTATGTTTCATGTCAGGTAGTTTTATTTTAAATGCAATAAAAGTGTTGGAAGGAGTGTTCACAGTTTTAGTACATTTACATCAGGCCAGTGTAAGGACTAATCAATCACTTGGTTATCAAAGTGGTCTAACCTGATTTGACTCCAGGCTGGAGGATCTCATACTGCCCCCCATTCCCAGTCAAGTTGGGGTAATCATAGAGATTTACAGCATAGAAACAGGCTCTTCAGCCCAACATGTCCATATTGCCCTTTTTTTTGAACCAGTAAGTTAGTCCCAATTGCCCATGTTTGGCCCATATCCCTCTTTACCCATGTAACTGTTTAAATGCTTTTTAAAAGACAAAATTGTACCTGCCTCTATTACAACCTTTAGCATCTTGTTCCTGTAAATGTAGCATGATGTAACACATTCTAAAATGGCAGTCGAAGTGCATCATTTTGATCTAGTTGCAATGACCAAGGTTGTTTATTTGCATTGATTGCCTGTTAGTGCAGAAATAAAACAAGCTGGCTGCTCATTATTGGTTGTGATCATGAGTTTGGCTTCACTTATGTGTTACTGATTATTCAGTTGGCTTCAAAGCAGTACCCATCATTAAAACGTGGGGCAGCCCATAGAGACATGTGCTTGGCCAAATTATTTTCTCATGTTCTTATTATTGGTGCTTTTTAAAAATATCATCAAGCTATGTAAAGCCAATGATAGGTAATGGGTTTAGTGACAGTACAGGATTCCCAGCACACATGGATTAGATGCATCGTACAACAATCTGGACTCGATAGTTATCTTAATCCAGCATCATGACAACTGTTTCCCACACCGGACATCTTTATGGCTCCTCTGAATGAGATTGACAATTTAGTGCGTACGCATGTGTCGTAGACTCAGGCAGTATCAAACTGTACTGATACTTTTTGGAAATTCTTTATGGGATGTGGGCTATGCTGGCTAGACCAGCATTTATTATCCATCTCTACTTGCCTTTAAAAAGTACTGGTGCCTTGGAACCACTGCAGTCCATGTGGTGTAGATACACCTGTAGTACTGTAAGGGAGGGAGTTCCAGGATTTTGACCCAGTGACAGTGAAAGAACGACCGATATATTTCCAGGTCACCTTGGTGCAGAACATCCAGGTAGTGATGTTCTCAGTTTCTGCTGCCTTGTCTTTCTAGATAGTAGTGGTTGTGAGTTGGAAAGTGCTGTCTCGGGAACCTTGGTAAGTGGCTGTCCTGCATTTTGTTGATGTACACATAGCTGCCACTGTTTGTCATTGGTGGAGAGATCGAATGTTTGTGGCCTAGAATTGTCACATGGGTGAGGCAGTGAAGGGCCACGAATCCCATAGAAGTGCATGTTCAGGAGAAAAGATGTTGAAAAATTTAACAGAAAATGCTATGAGATAACCTCTCCCAAAGAAAATATACCTTTTCCATGAAAGTGTTGATAAATAGAGTGGGTGGCTATCTTTGTGTGTGTGTGTGGGGGGGGGGGGGGCGATACTTGTTTGTTTCCACATTCACATCAATGGCATTTTGAATTAATTATATTGTATATTGAGTATGGTCTACAGATCTTCTACTACTGCAACTATCCTGCTCAGTTAACTCAATTTTCTGAGGGGAGTGAAGTTAAAATAGTACATTCCTAGGCCTGTGTGACTCAGAACCCCACCAGATGGTGCATTTACCCACTCTGATTTGTCAAATTATCCTGATTCAATAGAGTAGAAAACTGTTGTTAGCTTTGAACATGTCATGAGGTTTGTGAAGCTAATGCCAAAGCCACCTCCCTGACTGCTCACATTCATACTCTGAACCCTGGTGATGAGCATTCATTGTACTTAGCCAGAAAAAAACACAATCACCAGGAAAATGCGCCTTGTAATTGTGAAATGTGTTACGCTTTTTTATACAACAGTTTAAGCCAGCCTTGTTAATTAACACTTGTTACTCACCTAAAAACCTTATTCATCGTTAGTGTTTGCTCTAATCCTTCTAGATAGCACATGGAAACTGATGTACTAAATCACATCATGATGTGGAATCAGGATCCAGAATCTTTAATCTACTGGAAACTGGAGAATTAGATCACCAGCCAAACAGTGTGCAGCTGCTAAGAGGTAAGGACAGCAAACATGTTGGGTCAGGGAGAGAAACAGAAGACTGAAAATCACTGCATGAGTGGGTAGTGACAGGGTACTGATTGAAGATGCATTTGAGATCAAATCTTTGCATGAGGCTTGTAGGGCTGTGTTGCTAGAGCAATTGGAAGATGGGATTGGTACATTTGAATGTGTTTGTGATTTAGGGATTTTTATATGGTGGGAAGGGTGAGCAACTAAAGCAGCTAAATCCCACAGAATATTCTGTGGATAGAATGTGACTGGTTGTCTGGTGTAACTAAATCGATCAGAAATGATGAGGTGGCAGGGTAGCAATGCTGCCTCACAGTGCCAGGGATCTGGGTCAATTCCTGGCTTGGGCCATGTCTTTGTGGAGTTTGCATGTTCTCCCATGTGTGCATGGGTTTTATCTGGGTGCTCTGGTTTCCTCCCACATTCTGAAAGATGTGCTGGTTAGGTGTATTGACCTGAATAGGTGCCAGATCACGGGAAATTTCACAGTGACTTCATTGCAGTGTTAATGTGAGCCTTACTTGTGACTAATAAATAAATTTTAACTTTGAGAAATTGTTCCATGATCTGAACGATTCCTGAAACTGGTTGAAGAGACAAAGTTAAAGGGATTGTGGTTTCTAATATGATTGGTTGAAGTTCTGCTAAAGAGAGTACAATATTACATTCAGACATATACACCACTTTCAATAATATAGACAAATATCCCCATGTTGATTGCTGGAGTTTTACCGTCAATGTCGGAAGCAACTTTGCATCAGAAAACAAATAAAAAATTAACTCTACTTCCTTCCATTCTTTTTCTACTGACAGTAAAAAATGAAAAAAAATATTTCTGTAATACTTTCGCAACCATACCAGACGATCTTTAACAGAGTTGACCACCAAGGTGCAAATCATCATCTCACAAGATGGAAGACTGCCAAAGAAGCAATTGCACAGTTAATGAAATAATTTCAAAGGGTAATCACGGTTATGATGTGGGAAAAGTGGCAGCCAATTTGCTCATAGCAAGCTCCCACAAACACCAATGTGATAATGACCAGAAACTCTGTTTTAGTAAATGTTGATTGGGACATAAATATTGTAAGAAATCTCACAACACCAGGTTAAAGTCCAACAGCTTTGGTAGTAAATGCCACTAGCTTTTGGGGTTTGCCCCTTCGTCAGGTCTCTTACGAGAGAGAGAGAGTTCTTTCAGCTTGATGCTAACTCCCCAAGTCCTAAACTGAAACTGAACCCCCTGTCACTCGACCTGCACACAAGTTTTTCCTCTTTCCAACAATGGTATCACCTAAAGTTGTGAGCATAAATTTTAAAAAATGCTTAAAGGTACACTAGCATCACACCACTTTCTGAAGACAGTTCTGATTGGATTTGTCGACAAACTCATTGATCTTGACAAAATAGCAAAAAAGCCATGATCTGCCAACATATCACTGAATCAGTTGAAATTTTTTTAAGATACCAAAAGCCATCAACAAACAAAGCAACAACAAAATTGATGTCATGTCAATAGGGGCCTTAAGTATCTGTCAACCAGAGTGCCTAAATTTCCAGCTTTGCTATTGGGAATCATTGAACCATCTGAGTTGTCAGCTGACTGCAGAAAAGAAGATACGTAAAGAAATAAATTTCATTCTAGTAGTTAACAATTTAAATAAATGATTTTACTATTTAGCATTGTGATTGACCAAATTTCAATCATTGCATGCTCTTCTAAATCATCCAAGGTAAATTTGTTAAAATGTCAGATGTAAATACAATGAATAAAATACCTGGTACATGCATGCTATATCTATTTAACTCATTCACAAGCTTAAGCATTATTTTGTTTATCACTGCTAATCACTACACAGCCACACTTACTGCAGGATGTACCTGTATGGAAATAAATAGAAATAATGACAAAATGGGCTTAGCTGTGTTCCCTGCACCTTCACTGTTGGGCGGCACGGTAGCACAGTGGTTAGCACTGCTGCTTCACAGCCCCAGGGACCTGTGTTCGATCCCCGGCTCGAGTCAGTGGAGTTTGCATGTTCTTCTCATGTCTGCGTGGGTTTTCTCCGGGTGCGCTGGTTTCCTCCCATAGTCCAAAGATGTGCGGGTTAGGTTGATTGGCCATGTGTCCTAAAATTGCCTTAGTGTCCTGAGGTGCTTAGATTAGAGGGATTAGTGGGTAAAATATGTAGGGATATGGAGGTAGGGCCTGGGTGGGATTGTGGTCGGTGCAGGTTCGATAGGCCGTAGGGCCTTTTTCTGCACTGTAGTGTTCTATGGTTTTATGGATTTACACATGGAGAACAGTCACTGAGGTTGCCAGGCCTGGAGGAGGATTCATCCTAGATGTTAGTTCATGCCTTCCCCATGACTGAAATCTGTTTTGTTGGCTCTGTGGAGCATTTTTATAACAGATAATTGCTTGACAAAGAAAGGAGCCTGTTACAAACTTGTGAGGGACGCACAAAAGGGTGAAATAAAGGTATTGACTTGGAACTATATTGCCATTCTTTCACTGTCGCTGGGTCAAAATCCTGCAACTCCCTCCTTAACAGCAGTGTGGGTGTACCTACACATGGACAGCAGCAGTTCAAGAAGGCAGTTTGCCATCACCTTCTCAAGGGCAATTGGGGAGGGGCAATAAATGCTGGCTTAGCCAGCAACACCCACATCCCATGAATGAATTTAAAAAACGTAATTTTCCACGGGCGAAATGGGCAGTTTCATGGATTAACATAGGCTTTTCACTGCAAGGGTTTGGTTTGAATCCTGACTGTACTCAATGGATAAATGTCTATCTTTCTGCTTGGCTGTAAGGGTCATATTTGAAGTGAGTTGAGCAGTCTCAATCCAGTCTGTAGGACTAGTAACAACATGTTGCCTCTAATTTGGGAATCTCGTTCACAGATGATTGTTCATCCAGCAGAAGGAGCTCTTCAGTTGCAAGCAGTGAAACAAAACAAACTTACTCCAACAAGTTAAACAAAGAGACAAGTTTAATAAAGAAACTTAATTATTCCAACACTTGAGGCCTCACCCTGCGCCATGCAACTCCCACAATTCCCAACTGCTGTTTATTTATACTGAGCCAGCTAACCACCACATCATTTTGTCATTCGTTATGTAGTCTATCAGGTCAGCTGTCCTTCGGAGCATGTTACCATTGGTCATATTATAACAGATCCAATGTTATCATTGGTTACATTCTAACAACGGCGGAATGGGATTTCAGGAAAAGATTGCCCTGCTGATTTGGGAGAAGAGCAGGGCATTCTCTCCAGGTTCTTAGCCAATATTTATGCTGTGGGTGCCAGCATTGGACTGGAGTAAACAGAGTAAAAAGTCTCTCAACACCAGGTTAAAGTCCACCAGGTTTATTTGGTAGTAAATGCCACTAGCTTTCGGGGTTTGCCCCTTCGTCAGGTGAGTGGGAGTTCTAATCACAAATAGAGCATAAAAAGGCACACACGGTTTACAAAATACTGATTAGAATGCGAGTCTTTACAGATAATCAAATCTTAAAGGTGCAGACAATGTGAATGGAGATAGCATTAAGCATAGGTTAAAGAGATGTGTATTGTCTCCAGGACAGTAAGTGAGATGTTGCAAGCCCAGGCAAGTCATGGCGGTTACAGATAGTGTGACATGAAACCAAGATCCCAGTTGAGGCCGTCCTTGTGTGCAGAACTTGGCTGTCAGTTTCTGCTCAGTGACTCTGCGCTGTCGTACGTTGTGAAGGCCGCCTTGGAGAACATTTACCCGAAGATAAGAGGCCGAATGCCCCTGACCGCTGAAGTGTTCGCCAATAGGAAGAGAACAGTCTTGCCTGGTCATTGTAGAGTGGTGTTCATTCATCTATTGTTGTAGCATCTGTGTGGTCTCCCCAATGTACTATGTCTTGGGACATCCTTTCCTGCAGTGTATCAGGTAGACAACGTTGGCCAAGTTGCAAGAGTATGTGCTGCATACCTGGTGGATGGTGTTCTCATGTGAGATGATGGCAACCGTGTCGATGATCAGGCATGTCTTGCAGAAGTTGCTGTGGCAGGGTTGTGTGGTGTCATGGTCACTGTTCTCCTGAAGGCTGGATAGTTCGCTGTGGACAGTGGTCTGTTTGAGGTTGTGCGGTTGTTTTGAAGGCAAAAAGTGGGGGCGTGGGGACGGCCTTGGCAAGATATTCATCTTCATCAATGACACGTTGAAGACTCTGGAGAAGATGTCATAGCTTCTCTGCTCCGGGGAACTACTGGACGATGAAGGGTACTCTATCCACCATGCCCCATGTTTGTCTTGAAGAGGTCGGTGTGGTTTTTCACTGTGGTGTGTTGGAACTGTGAATGGATGAGTCAAGCGCCGTATCTTGTTCTTATAAGGGCATTTTTCAGTGTCTGGAGGTGTCTGTCGTGATCCTTCTCATCTGAGCAGATCCTGTATATATGGAGGACTTGTCCGTCGGGATGACTTCTTTAACATGTTTAGGGTGGAAGCTGAAGAAGTGGAGCATCGTGAGGTTATCTGTGGGCTTGCGGTACAGTGAGGTGCTTGAGGTGACCGTCCTCAATGGAGATGCGTTGTGTCCAAGAATGCACCCAATTCCAGAGAATAATCCATGGTGAGTGTGATAGTGGGGTGGAACTTGTTGATGTCGTCATATAGTTGTTTCAGTGATTGTTCACCATGAGTTCAAGGAAGAAAATGTCATCGATGTATCTTGTGTATAGCATCGGTTGAAGGTCCTGTGCGGTGAAGAAGTCTTGTTCGAGCCTCTGCATGAAGATATTAGCATATTGAGATGCAAATTTGATCCCCATGGCTGTTCTGTGTGTCTAGATGAAGAACTGGTTGTGGAAGGTGAAGACATTGTGGTCCAGGATGAAGTGGATGAGTTTAAAATTGCATATTTTGAACTATAACAGTGGCTGCTTTTGTTTGTAAATGTGTGGATGAACTGTCCTGATGGCTCAGCTACTAAACGCATTGCGAAATGGTCATAGAGATCAAGCTCAGTTTGGGGTTGTTCACCAATCTCAACCAAGGCGATCTCAACTAAAACAAAAACAGAAAATGCTGGAGAAACTCAGCAGGTCTGACAGCATCTGTGGAAACAGACAAGATGACTCTTCACCCAGACTTGAAACGTTGGCTTTGTTTTCTCTTCACAGATGCCATCAGACCTGCAGAGTTTCTCCAGCAATTTCTGCTTTTGTTTCAGATTCCAGCATCTGCAGTATTTTGCCTTGATTTCAAAGTGTCAATGGGAATGATAAGGTGGCCCTCAGCATCCCTGACTGAGGCAGAGAACATAAATCAGCGTGTGTTCCCAATCCTGATTGCTATCTAGTGACTCCAGCTGGAAAGTGCACAAATTGGCCCCCAGTTAGGAGAGGATTGGGTTTTGCTGTAATGCCCTTATTGTTGAATCAACTATAGACTCTCACTATCTGGGCAAGAAAGCCAGTGTGGCACTGCATTTCGCATCAGTCCATGCAAAATGCAGTGAAGGGAAGAGAATGTGGAGGAGAAAATGGTATATTAAAAGAAAACAACTGTGGGCCAAACCATAAAATCTGACCTTTTGAAGGTACCAAATATTAAGAAATTCCAGAAGTGCTGATATTATGAGGCGTAACCCTGATCACATCTCCTTCTAACACAAGTAAATGAGATGAAATAACTTACTAATTTTGTCAGTGAGACTCAATAGAATGCCAGTGATATTATTAATTTCCAGTAAGATCAAACTCACTTGGTGAAAGAGCTGAACCCTTGGCCCAGGATGTTCACTAGACTGAATTAAAGTGCTTGAGTGCACAGGCTCAAAAAACAGCCATAGAGAGACAAGTAACTCTCTCGTTCTCCATGGCTGTTTTTTTTTTGAAACACATGCAATTTGAATTGATCATTGAGTCAGAGGTAGTTATTAATAATGAACAAAGAACAGTACAGCACGGGAAACAGGCCCTTCGGCCCAACGAACAATTATATTAATCTCTCAAACATAAAGCAAATAATTAATTAGTAGGTTATGATGTGCTTTAAATGTTGAAAAGCTGGGCTCCAGCAACTTTCATTTTACAAAAGATGTCTTAACATCAAGAGACAATGAAGAGGAAAATTTATAGATTTCACTTTGTTTTATTGCTGTATTTCAACTGTGAAATTACGCTTCTGTTGTGAGCTGTACTTTGTCCATCATCCAGTTTTGTAATAATTGATTTTCTGAAAGATCGAACATGATTGTTACTTTTGTCAGAAATTGGTTAGGCTGGTATGAGCAGACACTTGATTAGACAATTACTGTAAAAACAGATGTATGGGAGGGGGTGAGTTGGAGGGCAGAACCTCTGTGGGGGTTCTTCCAATCCCTGTGATAAATTTCATTGGAAGGTCAGTAGCAAGATGGTGGAAACCGTGTATCTGGAGTTTTCCTGGAGGTTTCAGCAGGAGGTTGGGAAAACCACTGCAGAAATTTTACCTCAAGCATAAAAGCATTAAGAACTGGGAACAGGAATGGGCCATCTGGCCCCTCAAGCCTGCTCCGCTATTCAATAAAAATCATGGTGATCTTTTCGTGGTCTCAGCTCAACTTACCTGCCCACTCACCATAACCCTTAATTCCTTTACTGTTCAAAAATATATCTAGCCTTAAAAACATTCAATGAGGTAGCCTCAACTGCTTCACTGGGCTGGGAATTCCACAGATTCACAACCCTTTGAAGAAGTTCCTCCTCAACTCAGTCCTAAATCTGCTTCCCCTTATTTTGAGGCCATTCTCCCTAGTTCTAGTTTCATCCACCAGTGGAAACAACTTCCCTACTTTCATCTTATCTATTCCCTTCTTATGTTTCTATAAGATCTCCCCTCATTCTTCTGAAATCCAATGAGTATAGCCCCAGTCTACTTAGTCTCTCCTCATAAGCAACCCTCTCAACTCCAGAATCAACCTCGTGAATCTCCTCTGCACCCCCTCCAGTGCCAGTATATTCTTTCTCAAGTCAGGAGACCAAAAGTGTACACAGTACTCCAGGTGTGGCCTCACCAGCACCTTATACAGTTGCACCATAACCTCACTGTTTTTAAACTCCATCCCCCTAACAATGAAGGACAAAACTCTATTTGCTTTCTTACATTACCTACTACACCTGCAAACCAGCTCCTTGTGATTCTTACACAAGGACACCCAGGTCCCTCTGCGCAGCATGCTGCAATTTTCTACCCTTTAAATAATAGTCCATTTTGCTGTTACTCCTACCAAAATGGATGAGCTCACATTTATCAACTTTCTACTGCATCTGCCAGACCCTCGCCCACACACTTAGACTATCTGTATCCCTTTGCAGAATTTCAGGGTCCTCTGCACACTTTGCTCTGCCACTCATCTTGGTGTCATTTGAAAATTTTGACACTTGGTCCCCAACTCCAAATCATTTATGTAAATTGTAAACAATTGTGGTTCCAACACTGATCCCTGAGGCACACCACTAGTCACTGATTGCTATCCAGAAAAACGCCCATTTACCCTCACTCTTTGTTTTTTGTTAGTTAACCAATCCTCTATCCAAGCTAATACATTACCTGTAACACCTTTATCTTATGTAGCCATCTTTGGCGCAGCACTTGTCAAATGCTTTATGAAAATCAAAATAAATCACATCCACAGATTCCCCATTGTCCACTGCACATGTAACATACACTAAATCAATCAAACATGACCTGCCCTTCATGAACCCAAGCTGCGTCTTACCAATGGAACACTTTATATCCAGATGTCTTGCTATTTCTTCCTTCATGATAGATTCAAGCATGTTCCCAACTACAGAAGTTAAGCTAACTGGCCTGTAGTTATCTGTCTTTTGTCTACCTCCTTTTTAAAACAGTATCTCAGAATAGAAACTTTTTTGCAAAACAAGCAATTTTCTGTCTGCCGTTTGTTAAATGCTCTGCCGATATCGAACTCAATAAAACTAAATATCAGGCAGATAATATGAAGTTGCCCATCTTAGGTGACATTTCTACCTCATCCTTTCATTATTATCATGAGTAATGTTTGTGATATATCAGTTATGCCATTAATACTAGTTACACAGTCAACATAAGCTGTATAATTTAAGTTGTTGTATAGTTTCCTGAATTGAATTCTTGCAAGCGGTTCAAAGTTATGTTTAAACTTTGCCTCTGCCACTTGGGGCTGAATTTTCAGCACGTAGGGGTCTGAAGAGTTGGTGAAGAACACATCGTCGCCGACTTTATTAGCCCCAATGCCACATTACACTCTAATGGGCCTTGATTGACACTGCCGCCATCAGTATGGCAAAATTAATGGAACCCAGTGTTGACAATTGTGGGAAATAGGTCTTTTAACCTATTAAAAGACCTATATTTCTCACTTGTATCCTGTTTCAAGCAATCCACCCACATTATATTTGTTAGCGACCTTATGCTGCAACTGTTCCTCCCTGATTCCCCCATACATCTCTGGTTTTGTGATCCCAGTGGCTTCAAATTTAATTGTGCAGGGCCCCATTACTATCACATAAAGCTCTGTCAGAACATTTATCCCATTGCATTAGTGGCACAGTGATTAACACTCCTGCCTCACAGCGCCAGGGACCCGAGTTTGATTCCAGCCTTTGGTGACTGTGTGGAGTTTGTATGTTCTGCCTATTCTATGTGGGTTTTCTCAGGGTGTTCCTGTTTCCTCCCACAGTCCAAAGTTGCACAGGTTAGGTTGATTGACCATGCTAAATTGCCCTGTAGTGTCCAAAGATGTGTAGGTTAGGATGTTGGCCATGCTAAATTGCCCCTTAGTGTCCAAAATATATAGGTTAGAGCATTGGACATGCTAAATTGCTCTTGTGTAGGTTACGGGATTGGCATGCAAATACATAGTTACAGGGATAGGGCCTGGGTTGGATTGTTGTTGGTGCAGGCTTGATGGGCTGAATGGCTTTTTTTTTTGCACTGTAGGGATTCTGTGATTCTATAGTATATAAACTGATAGTAAAAAAGAAAAGCTAACATACATTGTTGATCCAGTTGATGTAAAATGAGACACGGGTCCAAACTGTTGGCTTCATGTAGGTGTCACATCTTGCTGCAGCGACGAAGCTGGTAGCTCCATGAACCTCATAGAGAACCCAAATTACGCGGACAGTTCAAAGGTTCACCAGAATCTCCCTGTGAGGAAAACCATTAAACGTCTGTTATATTTTGTTCCTAACACTGGAGAACATAAGATTTATTTCATTTTTAGAAATCTATTTGTCAGTCAAAATACAAACAAATAGGAGCCTAAGAAGGCTATTCAGCCCTTTGAGGCTGCTGTACCATTTGATAAGATCATGGCTAATTTGTTTGTGTTCCAAGAGCCGGGATTCTCTGACCTTGCCTGCAGTTGGGATTATCCCTCTTGCTGCTGTGAACAGAAATTTGGCTAAGCGCCAAATTCTCTGTTCTCACTGGCAGCAGTAGCGGGGTGTGAACAGCTGGAGAATTTTGGTCAAGTTTTACATTCCTATCTACCTCCAATGAGAAAATGGGGAACAAAAAAGCAAGGAGAAATAAAGTGAAAGAGAAACAGAAACAGGATGGTAGAGAAACAGATAAGGAGAAAAAAAGTGAAGTATTGAAAAGAAAATAGGAATGAAAGAAAGGAGAGGAATGTTAGGTGAGCAAGAAATGAAGAAAGAAGCTGATGAGAAGTAAAGGACAGAGAGAAAAAGACTTGCATTTATATAGCATCTTTCAAAGGTGCTGGGCATAACAAAGCATTTTACAGCCAATGAAATACTTTTGAAGTATAGTCACCGTTGGAATGTAGAGAAACACAACATTCAATTTGCACACAGCAAACACAAACAACAATGTGATAATGACTTGGATGAAAATGGGCAGAGTGCAGAGGCTTCCCAGGACTCAAGATTATTAATATTTCTTCAATATGTCCACTGAAAGAGAGTATCCAAGATCACTACCTGTCAACCAGCAACAATGCCGTCGCCTCCAGCACACACCATATTTTGTCTGACAACATTTATGTCAGACAACCATGTTGTCCCCACCATGCGGGCTGGGAACATACTTCATAGGCAACAACTTTGATGGGAGCCTCCTGAAGAGTAGGATTAACTGTCCCACCATCTGCATCGAGAAAAAAGATCCAGTGTTACAGTTGCACTTTTGTCAATCGCTTTTATGGTAGATAATAATCTAGCGCCACATTAGCTGCTTGGCTATGGAAACATTGGCAAGCAGATTGAAGACCATTTGATAGCTTCTAACCATTTGCTTTCCACGTGTACATTCCAGTTTAAGTATTTATGGCAGATGAAATCAACTATTTTCCTGGATTAATATAGCGTACACCCATGGAAGGTCCTTTAAAGGGATCTGTGGTTTTAAAATGCAAATTTATGTAAAGTAACATTCAGTATTATGCAGAAATATTCTATATCTCAAAATATTGCCTTATGTGCACCTACCTCAAGCATTTCAAAGCTGTGAGAATTTGAAGAAGCAAGCAATGAAGGAGGAGGCAAGAGTGAAAAAGGAAAGAAATTAAGAAGAAAACATCAAAATAAAACAGAAATCTGAGGAAAAATAGTGCACTGAGGGCAAAAGGCAATATTGCTAACCACCTACTGCAGCTACAGTATATGCTAACACCCACGGCGTGACAGGATAAATAAGTGTGGTGAATAATTATTCATGAATATATGTTTGTGGGTTTTGGTTTCTATTTATAATACCTGTAGGATGGTTATAATTAAAAAAGATGGTTTAATGATCATTTCTGTAGTTTAAGTAGTCCGGAAAACAGCTGAATATGCTTTGTGGCATCTGTGCCTTTGTGCCGCCTCCTCTGGTCAGGGTGGTAATTGGGCAGATTGCCAACTGTACCGTAACTGACAATGCCAATATTATTTAAGGAAAAGTAGTTATAGTTCAATATGGGAGAGAGGAACAACATCAGTGGGAATTTTGCCTATTCCATGGGTAATATCAACATTATTTTCTTCAAAGTTAATGAACCTCTTAATTCTTAAAGTGCCAGTGGCTTCAAGGAAACTCCAACCTCCCTGGGCTGATCTATTTAGTTTGTTTTTGACAATACTTTTTTAAAATTGAGAAAGCACAATGAAGAGCCACAGTCCATAGAAAAAGAGGCCAGCAAGGTTCAAAACAGAGTAAAAGTAAAGGCAAGGGCTGATGAGGAATATATTATATGGTGGCCTAACAGCACGCAGAAACTGAAGGGTCTAGATTTTCTGCTTAAGTTACACAGGTTCAAAGAACAAAAAAGTACAGCACAAGAACAAGCCTTTTGGACCTCCAAGCCTGTGTCAATCATGATGTCCTAACTAAACTAAAACCTTCTGCCCTTACTCAATCCATATCCCTCTATTCCTTCCCTATTCATGTACCCATTTAAGATGCCTCTTGAATGTTGCTAATGTGCCTGCTTCCACCACACCCTTTGGCGGAGCATTCCAGGAACTCACCACTCTCTGTGAAAGACTTCTGCCACACGTCTCCCTTAAACTTTCTTCCTCTCACCTTGAACCTGTGCCCTCTTGTAATTGGCACTTCCACCTGGGGAAAAAGCCTCTGACTATGCAGCCTATCTACACCCCTCATACTTCTGTAGACCCCTAACAGGTCTTCCCTCAGCCTCCATTTTTCCAGTGAAAACAATCCTAGTTTATTCAACCTCTCCTTTTAGTCATCACCCTCGAGACCAAGCAACAACATGGTGAACCTTCTTTGCACTCTCTCCAAAGTTTCCACATCCTTCTGATAGTATGGTGACCAGAACTGCACACAATACTCAAATGTGGTTTAACCAAAGTTTTATTTAGATGCAATATTATTTCCCAACTCTTGTACTCAGTGCCCTGGCTGAAGGCAAGCATGCCATATACCTTCTAATCACCTGAGCCTGTGTTGCTACTTTTAGGGAACTGTGGACCTGCACGTCCATATCCCTCTATGATAATCTTCCTAAGAGTTCTTTCATTTACAGTATAATTCATACTTAAATTTGATCCTCCAAAATGCATCACACCGTATTTATCTGGCTTCCCCACCACTGATATCAGGCTCACCAGCCTATAATTTGATGAATTATCCCTGCTTCCTTTTTTAAACATGGGGACGACATTTGCTATTCTCCAGTCCCCTGGAACCTCGCCTGTGGTCAAAGAGGATATGAAGATATCTGTTAAGGCCTCAGCTATTTCTTCTCTTGCCTCCCGCAGTAACCTGGGATAGATCCCATCTGGTCCTCGGGACTTGTCTACCTTAATGCAATTTAGGATACTCAACATGTGCTTTTGGAGTTTCCTAGCTTACTGCCCTAGAGGTCCTGCTTTTTAGTTCCTGACATAACTCCCTAAATTGTCTTTACATGACTTCTCCCTTCTTCTGGTGCTGCTGTCCTCTTCTGAGCAGCTCTGGTGCTCAGCATGCCACGTGGAAGGCCATAGCTCTGTTGGAAGGACATCCATTCGAGTCCCAGAAACACACAGTGACCTAGGCCACAAGTAAGTGATGTGGGAGGATGGTTTCGCGGGGTGAGAAGTCGGAGGAAAAGGTTTGCAAGGGGATTGGCAGCATGGGCAGGGGTGTGGGCCTCAATGGGGCATCCCTTTCCTGATGTCTAGTCCCTCGACTTGGCACTGAGTGCTTTTGATTGAGGAATCCTCCCCCGCCAACTTACAGGAGGTGACAAACCGGCTGCACTGCATGGTGACAATCTGCTTGTCACTGGGTTAATACCAGTGGTGACAGAATGAGGCCTTTAAGTAGCTATTAATTGGTCTCTTAAGGGCCTGAATGGATGGCAGATGCAGGAAGGTGGTGGGATTCCAGTAAACCATCTTCCCACTTCGAAGCTTGCCCAAAAAAAGCAGAAGATTCTGCCCTGTATCTGAATGGGAAAAAGAAGGGCCCATTAAAATTTGAATAGCCATAAAGTTTACATGATGACAATCAATTGCATAGGCTGACTGGCGAAGACCTACGTGAAAAATGCAACAGATCCTGAGGCCAGGACTCCTTGAAGTGAGCAGAATTGCTGTAGTGTTGAAGATACAACAGGTGGCAAATTCTGATTCGTGTATGAAGGGCTGATTTGTTTTCTGATAAAGATAATTAGTAGAAAAACACACATGCACATGAATTCCAGATCACCTACTTCGAGTGTAGCCCCAGCCAGTGACGTAACACAAGTAGTCATTTGGTAACGTAGCACCTGCCTGAGGCAATGTTCCAAGCTGGACATTCTTGTTCAGGACAGCATCGATCTCCAAGTAAAGCAAGGCAATATCATTCCTATAAAATGATTTGTTTTTCTTCATAAATCTCTTTGTGGTTGTTTTTTATCAGTATGCTGCAGGTACAACTTACCTTAAGACTTGTCTTAAGACTTACGACCTGTCTATATAGTGGTTTGCAAGAACCTACTGTCAGCTGAGTTTTTGATTATGTATAGTTTTATATTTTTTTCTTCTCATTTTCCTCCCTCCAGTCTTGAAGGCACTCTGTCCTGCTGGGGTGCGATTCCATATATAGCACTCACCCTCTGCTCCCCCATCCAAGTGGCTACGTGCCAGCTTTGATGATGATGATGATGAGTGTCAGTGGACCCTTCAACTATATGTTGTGGGGTATTTTAGCTAAACCTGATGTTTTTCCTTCCCCAGCACACCCACACACATTTTTCTCAGTGTCACTAACAACATTGAGGCTAATTATAGTGCAGTGAATGAGTAAATGAACATTATATGAAGGAGCACGTATTTTTCTTCAGAACTGCACAAACAAACAAAACTGCGCTATCAATTAGTTACAACTCTTATGAGCTTATAATCTTTTCAAGTACTTGAGCATGCAGCAAGGTAGCAGCCACGATGAAATGGATTTTAAAATGACTATGTTGTCAACATCTTCTTATTTATCCAAAATAGTAATATGGCTACATTCCCAATTGCAAGATCTCCAGTCCAACCTTCGTGGAGAATGATATTTTAAACATTAATGTATTGTTCGGTTTTATCATCCTCATAAATGTTGTGGTCACCCAAGACTACACAGTATGTCACATCTGCACTGTAGATTAAAGGAAAAGGCGTGTCACTCCAAACAAAAGAGGTGGAAGAGGCTTCAAATGACAAAATCTCAAAATCGGACCTTTATTGTTGGTTAAAAAGAGAAACAAGGTCATTAAAAGGGCACCATTGTACGATGAAGTGTCTGGAGTGATACTGCTACTCTGCTAGTGCTTTATTACTTGTTTGTAATGGTGAGCTGTGCTCATTTTCCATTTTCTTTGATGTTTTAAGTAACTCATTTTGTCCGTTCCTAATTACAAAAGTTTTTTGTAACTTTTGTTTGCAAGCTGAAGAAATTGTTGCTAAAAAATTTGCTCACCTTGTTATTTATTAAAAATGCAGAATTGTAAACCATGCACAGTCCTCTCAGGATCTGCTACAAGTTCTTTAGGAATTTTACTCGAACCTCTTGGGTCTCCTGGTGATTTTGGAAGAGATGGACTTGATGCACTGAATGGCCTTTTCTAGTGTTCTACCTTCTTAAGTTGTGTATATAGTATAGACAGGTTGCAAAGAAGGTGAACTGGAGAGAGGGAGGGAAGCACAAGTGTTGTGTGGTACCACTACCATGCTAAACGGGATAGACGTTGAATAGATTTAGCAACTCAAGACTGAGCATCCATGAGACACTGTGGGCCATCAGCAGCAGCAGAATTATACTCAAACATATTCTGTAACCTCATGGTCTGACATATCCCCCAACCCTGGTTCAACAAAGAATGCAAGAAAGGATGCCAGGAGCAGCACCAGGCATACCCAAAATAAAGTAACAACCAGTGAAGCGACACAACAGGACTACTTGCATGCCAAACAGCGTAAGCAACAAGTTATAGACAGAGCTAAGCGGCTCCACAACCAACAGATCAGATCTGAGTCCTGCTACATCCAACCATGAATGATAGTGGACAATTAAACAACCCACTGGAGGAGAAAGCTCCACAAGTATCCCTGTCTTAAGGCTAGGTAACCTGCACACATCAGTACAAAAGATAAGGCTAAAACATTTGCAATAAACTTCTGCCAGAAGTGCCAAGCAGATGATCCATCTCTTCTCTTTCTGGGGATCACTGGCATCACAGATATCAGTCTTCAGCCAATTTGATTCACTCCATGTGATATCAGAAAATGGCAAAGGTTATAGGCCCTGACAACATTCCAGCAATAGTAGTGAAGACCTGTGCTCCAGAAGGTCTTCTGCACCTCTGATCAAGTTGTTCCAGTATAGCTACAACACTGGCATTTACCTGGTAATGTGGAAAATTGCCCAGGTATGTCCTGTATACAAAAAGCAAGACAAATCCAACCTGGCAAATTACTACCCCATCAGTCTACTCTCAATCATCAGTAAAGTGATGGAAGGGGTCATCAGTGCTGTCAAGCACTTACTCAGCAATAACTTGGTCATTGACGCTCAGTTTGAGATCCACTAGGGTCATTCAGCTCCTGATCTCATTAGAGCCTTGGTTCAAACATGGACAAAAAAGCTGAACTCCAGAGATGAATTGAGGTGAAAGTGACTGCCATTGACATCAAAGCAGCATTTGACCAAGCATGGCATCAAGGAACCCTGGCAAAACTGAAGTTAATGGGAATCAAGTGGAAAATCCTCCACTAGTTGGAGTCATAACTGGTTCAAAGGATAATGGTTGTGGTGGTTGAAGGTCAGTCAATTCATGACGACTCAAACTGAAGCAGCTATGTCAAATGCAGCAAGATCTGGAAAATATCCAGGCTTGGGCTGATAAGTAACATTAGCACTGCACAAGTGCCAGGCAATGACCATCTCCAATGAGAAAGAATCTAGCCATCGCCCCATGACATTCAATGGCATTACCATTGTTTAATCCTCCACTATCAACATCCTGGAGATTACCATTGACAAGTCATAGAGATATTGTGGCGACAAGAGCAGGTCAGGAGCTGGGAACCCAGTTATTAACATCTTACTTCCTCAATGCCCAAAGCCGATCTACCATCTACAAGGCACAAGTCGGGAGTGTGATGGAATACTCTCCATCGGCCTGGATGAGTGCAGTTCCAACACTCAGCTCAACACCATATGGGTCAAAGCAATTTGCTTGATTGGCACCCATCCACAAACATTCACTCCCTCCACCACCGACAAACCGTGGCAGCCGTATGTGCCATTTTCAAGATGCACTGTAACAACCCATCAAGACTGTTTTGACGGCACTTTCAAAACCTATGACTACTACCAGCTAAAAGAACAGGGATAGCAGACGTATGGAACACCACCACCACCTAGAAATTCCCCTCCAAATCACTCGGAAATATATTGGCTGTTTCTGCACTGCTGCTGGGCTAAAATCCTGGTACTCCTTCCCTAACAGCACTGTGGGTGCACCTACACCACATGGACTGCATTGGTTCAAGAAGGCCTCTTACCACTGTCTTCTCAAGGGCAATTAGGGATGGGCAATAAATGCTGGCCCACCCACAATGTTCACATCCCATAAATTAATTTTGCAAAAGCAGGAAGATAAAGATGCAAAAGAATGAACACAGGTTTTGAAATTACGGAGAGAGGGGATAAAGGGGTCTTTTTCAGGATGCAGCTGGCGACTAGTGGTGTGCCTCAGGGGTCAGTGCTGGGATTATAACTTTTCACAATATACATTAACGATTTGGAGGAAGGAACTGAAAGCACTGTTGCTAAGTTTGCAGATGATACAAAGATATGTAGATGGACAAGTAGTATTGAGGAAGAGGGAGGCTGAAGAAGAACTCGGACATCTCAAGAAAGTGGGTAAAGAAATGGCAGATGGAATACAATGTGGAAAAGTGTGAGGTTATGCACTTTAGAAGGAGGAATGGAGGCACAGACTATTTTCTAAATAGAAAAATGTTTAGGAAATCAGAAACACAAAGGGACTTGTGAATCATTGTTCAAGATTCTCTTAAGCTTAACATGCAGGTTCAGTCAGCAGTTAGGAAGGCAAATGCAGCATTAGCATTCATGTCAAGAGGGTGAGAATACATGAGCAGGGATGTACTTCTGAGGCTGTATAAGGTTCTGGTCAGACCTCTTAGAGCATTGTGAGCAGTTTGGGCCCCATATCTAAAGAAGGATGTGCTGGCCTTGGAAAGGATTCAGAGGAGGTTCATAAGAATGATCTCTGGAATGAAGAGCTTTTTATGTGAGGAACGGTTGAGGACTCTGGGTAGGTACTCGGAATTTAGAAGGTTGAGAGGGGATCTTATTGAAACTACAGGATACTGAGAGGCCTGGATGAAGTGTACATGTAGAAGATGTTTCCATTACTAGGAAAAACTAGAGCCAGAGGGCACAACCTCAGGCTAAAGAGACGATCCTTTAAAACAGAGATGAGGAGGAATTTCTTTGCCGCAGAAGGCTGTGGAGGCCAGGTCATTGAGTGTCTTTAAGATAGAGATAGATAGGTTCCTGATTAATAAGGGAGTCAGGGGTTATGGGGAAAAGGCAGGAGAATGGGGATGAGAAAAATATCAGCCATGATTGAATGATAGAGCAGACTCAATGGGATGAGTAGCCTTATTCTGTTCCTTGGTCTTATGCCCTATAGGCATCATAGAATCCCTACAGCCCATCGAGTTTGCATTGAACTCAATCCCACCAGGCCTTCTCCCCATAATCCCAGGTATTTATCCTGATGCTAAGGGGCAATTTAGCATGACCAATTATCCTAACCCACACATCTTTGAATTGTGGGAGGAAACCCGTGCAGACGTAGGGAGAATGTGCAGACTCCACACAGACAGTCAACCAAGGCCGGGATTGAACTGAAATCCCTGGCTCTGAGAGGTAGAAACAAATGAGAATGCTTGTTTCACAGAATATAGTGGGACTAATACATAGTAATCCTGGTCTTGATCTGTCAGAGTCTCAATCAAAATCATTCACCTGTCAACACAGTGAGCAGCAGTCAGCACCCATCGCCTGAGGATCAGGGTGCCACCACAAGTATGGTACCAGTAACCAGCATAACCTTGAAGGGAGACCTGTAAAAAAAAAAAATTCAGTTGGTCATGCACTAAAACCCTGGTGAGAGAGCTGCAATTTGCCTCAGTGCCCCTAGATTTGGGAGATGGTAACCAGCCAGGACCCCAATTGCTGTCCAATAATTGCCAGTAGTCAACATATTTGGCTATTGGATCATTGCTTTTCGAAGGATGTAGGGGATGCTTTTGTTTAAGTAATACTTAAAGTGAATAAAAACACTGATATTTATTTCCTTTTCATGAACTTTGGATGGACAGGGATAAAAAGCTCACTGAAAATTATTTTTTGTTTGGAATTATTTACAAATCTCCCATTGCTTCCCAAGGCCTTAGAAAAACACTGTTGAGAGAACCACGTATTGAAAATGATTGCGGATACTTGTTAATTCAAATTCTTGCCAGTTTATAGAGCGCTGACGCTAATCCACGTTAGTGAATATGAACAGTTGGATGTTTCATACCTGCCATGACCACGAGTTGGGAATTGCCTCGGTCCCTCCAATGACGCGTTCATCTCCAGAACAGAGCTCTGTAAGCATTGAGGAGATAAAATGTTTATATTAGAATTGTTACTGACCAACATTTATTGGGTGAGATTTTTCTGCCCCGCTGTTGGTCAAGTAGCGATGTCTGCGGTGGTGATGGGGTGGGGGGGGTGCTGTAGCCAGAGATTCGCCTGAAAGCATTGAAAGTGATGGCATAATCATCTAATCTCCTCTCACATCCAACATCCCCTTATTCCATAATCTTTTCTTTACAAGCTGCATTTGGTGTCAGGGCACATACCTCTTGCTTTCCCTTTTCTCCATAGGTGCACCATAGAAAGCTGGTTGTATCACAGCTTGATATGGCTCCTGCTCTGTCCAAGACCACAAGAAACTACAAAGGGTCGTGAACAAAGCCCAGTCCAAACCAACTTGAACCAACCTCCCATCCATTGACTCCATCTACACTTCCTGCTGCCTTGGAAAAGCAGCCAGCATAATTAAGGACCCATGTACCCCGGACATACTCTCTTTCAGTACATCCGGGGTGGGGGGGAGGGTGGTGACAGATCTCTCAATATACTGTGTACATGGTGTACACAGTATATTAGGAGATCAGATGCCCATGCACTTGTCCCTTAGTACTCCTCAACTGGCTTCCTGGCGAGCATCAGGAAGTCTGTGAAAAGCATTGTATATCTGTAGCAACGTGGGAAATCAAACTGCAGGGCCTCTCAGACCAGTTAAGGTACTGTAAAACCCCACACTACAGGACTTCGTGGCTCACAAGATGAGGAAGACCATTCGGCCCATCTTAGTTTATCCATTGAGAAAGATCTTAAAGTCTCTTGGGACGGCACAGTAGCACAGTGATTAGCACTGCTGCCTCACAGCACCAGGGATCTAGGTTCAATTCCAGCCACGGGTCACGATCTGTGTATAGTTTACACATTCTCCCCATGTCTGTGTGGGTTTTCTCTGGTTTCCTCCCACACTGCAAAGATGTGTGGGTTAGGTTGATTGGCCATGCTAAATTGTCCCTTAGTGTCAGGGTCATTAGCAGGATAAATATGTGAGTTACGGGAATAGGGCCTGGATTGTGGTTGGTACAGACTCAATGGGGCGAATGCCTGCTTCTGCATAGTAGGGATTCTATAATTAATCGGAGCTTATAATTTGTTCTTAAATGATTTTCTCACTCCACTAATGAATATAAAAAAGTGAAGTTATACTTACCGAGCAGGGCAAGGCTCACTAAACTCATCAGTCGCAACATTGTGGCTGTTATGCTGCACGAGCTCTGGACACTGCTGCCTGGCATTTATAGCCAGATATGTCAAACACCTGATGCAAAGTGAATCAACTATCAGCTCATTTAGTTACTGCGATAAAGTTACTGTTGTTGAAGTCTGCTGATTAATAGCAATTGAGCAAGCATTGGGCATGACTGGTCACTGACAGTATCTCATAATGTGAGAAAATGCGCAGGTGGCATCAGTCTCCATTCCAAACAAAATATGAGTAATCATTGCCTTTGTCAGGGAATTTAAAAACATTGCACCATTTTAAGAATGTAAGCATTATTTAACTCCCCAATCCATTTCTGGGTTCCCCTTCCCCCACCCCCCCCAAATGTTCCTTTCCTGGCTAAAAGGACCAGGGCGGTATGGTGGCACAATAGTTAGCACTGCTGCCTCACAACACCAAGGACACAGATTAATTCCCGGCTTGTGTCACTGCCTGTGTGGAGTCTGCATGTTCTCCCTGTGTCTGTGTGGGTTTCCTCCAGGTGCTCCGGTTTCCTCCACAGTTCAAAAATGTGTTGGTTAGTTGCATTGGCCATGCTAAATTCTCCCTCAGTGTACCCGAATAGGTGCCGGAGTGTGGCGACCAGGGGATTTTCACAATAACTTCATTGCAGTGTTCATGTAAGCCTACTTGTAAACTTTTAAAACTGACACAGACCAGGGAACAATGTTGGTAGAAAGTTTGCGAGACCAGCACTGGAAGGCTATCCTGCTGATCTTTCTTCCCCCTGGCTTATGGGATGGTGTCTCAAAGAACAAAATAGCACGGGAAACAGGCGTTTCGGCCTACGCCGCCACCTTGATGTTCCCACTTCTACCCATGGTCCCTGTCATCCCTGTTTATGTTTATAAATCTATGCATTAAAACCAAATTTGAGACAATTTAGGGAGAATTTTTTCTGCCAATCAGCCTACGAGCACATCTTTGGAATGTGGGAGGAAACTGGAGCACCTGGAAAAAACCCACGCAAGCATGGGGAGAATGTGCAAACTCCCATAGACACAGGCCCAAATCCATGTATCTGCACAGCACAGCGATAGTCACTGAGCTGTCATGTTGCCCATCAAATGGTCCAGATCAAGCGTACACTAACGATGTGAAGCACTAGGATACTCTTGAAAAAAAAAATCCAAGAGCAGCCCTCTCACGACCCATCGCGTGTATGCCCTTGTTAGACAACAAGGTGGACCAAAGCACCTGTAGGATAAAAACAAGTACATCAATATCATCATCTATTTACACACTTCCCAGGGACTCCCAAGGCTCATGATCCCTATTTTATATCAGTTTTCTATATCCCTCCATTCCCATTCTGTTCATGTGCCCATCTAAGTATCTCTTACCACCACACTTGGCAGCGCGTTCCATACCCCCACCACCCTCTGTGTGGAAAAAACTCCCTCCTAGCATCCAAATTATACCTTACCCCCCTCACCCTAAGCCCGTGATCCCTCGTGCTATTTGAGTCCATCCTAGGAAAAAGCTTAACCCTGTTTACTCTATCTATACCCCTCATATTAGATCTCCTCTAAGTCTACGTCTTTCTAAGGAAAACAGCCCCAATTTGCCTAACCTCTCCTCGTAACTCAGATCTTCCCTACCAGGCAGCATCCTGGTAAACCTCCTCTGCACTCTCTCCAGAGTCTCCACGTCCTTCCGGTAGTAAGGCGACCAGAACTGGACGCAGTATTCCAAATGAGGTCTAACATTTTATATGTTTTATACAACTGCAACATTAAAGGCCAGCTCTTGTACTCTATACCCCTTCCTATAAAGGCTAGCATACCATATGCTTTCTTCACAACCTTCTCCACCTGCGCTGCCACCTTCAGAGACTTGTTCACCTGCACCCCCAGGTCCTTCTGCGTTTCTATACTCTTAATAGGTCTACCCTTTATCATATACCTCCCTGCTACATTCTTTCTCCCGAAATGCATCACTTCGCATTTATCAGGATTGAATTCTATCTGCCATCTATCTGCCTAAGTTACCAGCCTATCTATGTCCTGCTGCATCGCCTGACAATGCTCCTCACTACCTGCAAGTCCAGCCATCTTTGTATCGTCTGCAAACTTGCTGATCATTCCACCTACTCCCTCTTCCAAGTCATTTATATATATTACAAATAGAAGAGGTCCCAGTACTAAGCCCTGTGGCACACCACCAGTTACTGACCTCCAGCTAGAAAAACACCCTTCCACTATTACTCTTGTCTCCTATTACCAAGCCAGTTACTTATCCATCTAGCTACCTGTCCTTGTATCCCATTAGCCTTGACCTTTTCAACTAACCTCCCATGAGGGACTTTGTTAAATGCTTTAATGAAATCCATATGGACGACATCAACGGCTTGCCCTTCGTCGACCGTTTTTGTCACCTCCTCAAAAAATTCTATCAGATTCATAAGGCACGACCTCCCCTTAAAACCATGCTGTGTATCCCTAATCAGAATCTGCCTCATTTTTCTCTGTAAAAGTGAAGAGTGGTAATGTGACGTGGTAATGTGTAATTAACATTGTCTTGAACTTGCAAGCTGGCAGTTTTGAATTCAAATTTCACGTGATAAGTTGTGAAGGTAAATTCAATAGTTCTTGCCATTTTGTAGGCAGACATCAGAACTGAAGTGACCATGAATGCTGCCAGATAGTCATTAAAAACTTAATGTCGTTCAGGGACGGGAACTTGCTTCCCCCAGCTGCTTTGACCTACATGCAATGTTGGCCCCAGATGACATGATTAACTCTGAAATGGCCTAGCAAATCACTCAGTAACTGGACAGTCGCTTCAACAAGGTCCACCATCTCCTTCTGAGGGTAATAAATATAGACTTGCCAGTATTCCCCAGATTTTGAGGGTACACATTTAAAAAGCTTTATGTTCCAACTAATCAGTTATGCTCATGCATAAGCACTCCTGTGTCATCTTGTTGCCTCTGATACTGGCATTGCTGAGTAAACAGTTCACCACAAAATTCTATGACTGCAAATCATAGAACCTCGACAGTACAGAAGGAGGCCATTTGCCCATTGAGCTTACACTGACCACAATCCCACCCAGCCCTTATCCCCATAGCCCTGAGTATTTACTCTGCTTGTTCCCTGACACTAAGGGGCAATTTAGCTTGGCCAATCAACTTAACCTGCATACCTTTTGGATTGTGGGAGGAGACCCACACAGACACAGGGAGAACATGCAGACTCCACACAGATAGTGACCCAAGCCAGGAATCGAACCTGTGTCACTGGTGCTGTGAGGCAGCAGTGCTAACCACTACGCCACCATGCTGTCCTATTCCTTTGAATAATCACACGCGAGAAAAAGTATGGAATGTTAGTACTGTTAGCATGTTGTCATGGAATAATTGACACTGACGGGATGGGAAGGGCCATGAGTGTCTTAAATTTCTCTAGGTTAGAAATGGGAAAAGTTGGTTATGACCACTGTCTTGAATCTTGACATTCACATGAATACACACTGGTGTTCTTGCTAATAATTACGATCCGGAGGTGCTGATGGAGAACAAATACTCAAGCGAAATGTGGAAGAGCTGCCACAACTAGTAGAATCACAGCTCAACACCTTTAAGAGACAGACATCACTGAATACATATTATCAAACGACAGGGTCTAATTAAAGGGGTACAGTAATGTGACTTGCAGGCTATTTTGCCAAGTTTAGGGATAGGATCATTGAATAAAGCACTTGTTGATGTGATATAACATTATATCACGTGATGAAAAGCAAAATATTTTTGAGAACAGGATTCTCACTGCACAATTAGCTCATGCCTATGCTCCTGGTGCAGGCAACATGCAAACTGTGTGCTACCTCATTAATATGATAGTAGCATGCAGGTAGGACAAGTGCCCACTGAGTAGCTACATGCCTGAACAAGCTAGCACCACTTAAAGTTAGACTGCGCTATAAAAAACCAGCCTGCATTATGGCTGCAGGAGGTGGTAGAAAGGGTTGGGGGAAGAATGCTTGAGTAGGAGGAATATTGAATAAGGATAGAACAGGGCAGGGAGCACATTACAGCATTCGAGGCCTTTTTTGTAGGCGCTGGCCAGGAACAAAGTGATTCTTTATCCACAGGAAACCAGGAGGCCCTCCAGACAGGCATTGTGGAGTCAATGGGAGCAAATGGACATCATAGTCAATACCAGCAGTGTAGTCCAGAGGATCTGGCTGCATTGCTGCAAGATGTTCAGTAATTTCACATGAAAAGGAAGAATGTGGAGGTAAAATCATAGAAACCCCACAGTGCAGTAAGATGCCATTTGGCCCATCGAGTCTGTACCAACCACAATCCCACCCAGGCCATACCCCCATATCCCTATACATTTACCAACTAATCCCTCTAACCTATGCATCTCAGGATGCTAAAGGGCATTTTTTTTGCATTTTTTTAGGTTATAGAGAGAAGGCAGGGGAGTGACACTGTGAAATACTCTTCTGGAGAGCCAGTGCAGACGTGATGGGCTGAATTGTCTCTGAATGGTTCTTTGATCAGTAACTGCATCACCAAATGCTATGTCCATACAAATGATGTGGAGATGCCGGCATTAGACTGGGGTAAACACAGTAAGAAATTTGACAAGGTTCATTTGTATGGACAATAAGAAATCTGACAACGCCAGGTTTAAATCCAATCGATTTATTTGATTTGGTGACCAGAACACCTCATTCGCCTGACGAAGGCCATAGAGTCAAAAGCTTGTGAGTTTACTAACAGATAAATCGGTTGGATTTAAACCTGGCATTGTCAGATTTCTTACTGTCCATACAAATGAACCATTAGCCTCATATACCACTTAATTCACGACCGCTGCTTCCCTCATCTTCTATTGTCAACAATGATTCATACTGTTCCCTTCAGCCTCACACACACAGCTCACAGCTTGCTTTTCAACCATGATAGGCACATCACCCAAGTAGATTGGATTACATCTATTGGCACACTTCCCTTTCTCTTGCAGGACAATGTAATGCCCAACCCCAGGCAGCAGCACCTAACTGGCCAGGGGGATGATGGGTAGGTCGTGGGGGGATTGGGGGGGTGCATGATTGCTGTGGCAAGAGAAGGGGCAGAAAGCATTGAAAATGATGGGAGACTCATCTAATCCTCTTTCTCACAAGCAAAATCCCCTAATCCCTTAACCTCTTCTATACAAGCTGCATGTGGTGTTAGCGCACACTCTTCTTGCTTTCCTTCACTCCATAGATGCATCATGGAAAGCATTCTTTCTGGTTGTACCACAGCTCGGTATGGGGTCCTGCTCTGACCAAGACCGCAAATAACTACAAAAGGTCATGAATGAAGCCCAGTCCACCACACAAACCAACCTCCCATCCATTGACTCTGTACACTTACTGCTGCCTTGGCAAAAGCAGCCAGCATATTAAGGACCCCACGCACTTGCACATTCTCTTCCATTGGGAAAAAGATACAAAAGTCTGAGGTCATGTACCAATTGACTCAGAAGCTGCTGTCAAACTTTTGAATGGACTTACCTTGCATTAAATTTATCTTTCTCTAAACCCTTGTTGACTGTAACATTACATTTTACACTCTCTCCTTTTCTTCTCTATGAACGGTATGATTTGTCTGTATAGCATGCAAAAAAGCAATACTTTTCACTGTACACTAGTACGTGTGACAATAATAAATAAAATCAAAATCAAATACAACCCTACTTGCGCGCCCTTTTTTACAGATCGCCAGGAGCTGATCAGGCAGTAATGTAGGAGCAAGAGATGGGACAGGAAGAAGGGACTGATGATGAAGAAACATCATTACACAATTTCACACGCAAGCCATCAACTCGGATCATGACTGTCTGCACATCTTTGAGGATAGCTCAGAGGCAGGAGTTATGCAGTGAGAGACACTGGGCTTAAGTGGCATGCAGCCAGGACGAAGTGGGGGGGACGGGGGGAGCATTCAGAGCTAGATAAGCTCTCAGAAATAGATAGGTTCTTGATTAATATGAGGATCAGGGGTTATGGGGAAAAGGGAGGAGAACGGGGATAAGAAAAATATTAGCCCTGATTGAATGCTGGAGCAGACTCGATGAGCCGAGTGATCTAATTCTGCTCGTATGTCTTATGGTCAATGTGGTTCCCCCTCTACATAAAAGCATCGCTCTTATACAACAATGAATCGTGAACCACAGGATGTTGGAGATGTTCCTCACTGAGGTTGAGGCAGCAGAATTGCTTCCTGAAGGCCTTCTGCTGAGACCCCTTCTCTCTGCACTTCCCCTCCCTCTTCGAGCAGTTTGACCTCCTCTTTATCACGTCTTTTCATTCACTTTATCCTGTTGCAGGCCAAGGAGGATAGAAATGACTGCATCCATGCCTGAGAACGAATGGTCTGAGCAGGACCTTGAACTGAGAATTAAGGCTTCATTCTGCAGCAACATCTGATTTAAAAAAAAATTAAAAGTATGCATCAAAACAATATTGCCCGAATTCAGTTGTAATTGATACTGAGTGGGCAATCTCACTCTCAAAAGGCCAAAATTCTGCACCCTCTCCTTTCCTTCTCCCCTATGTACTCTATGAACAGAATGTTTTGTCTGTATAGTGCGCAAAAAACAATACTTTTCACTGTATTCCAATACATGTGACAATAATAAATCAAATCAAAATAGGAGAAAGGTCTTTCTGGTGGAGCAAGATGCTCTCTTTTTAAGATTGTTGCTGAGACCCCCATTGTTGGGACAGTGTCAAAGAAACATAATCTAATCCATTCCCACACTTTACAAAATTTGATGATGGCTTTGATGTTGAACTTTCTTTGTTGTTCTGGATCTTAGCCTAGTCGAAATTGTGACGGTGCTGCTTGTATTTTCAAAGATAGGATTTATTTGCTGTTTAAAGTAAGAATCAAAAGATTGTGCTCTTCTGATATTTCTATAATGGATCATTGGATTACTGGGGCATAGATAGTAATTTGTATGAAATTTAATCAGCTGTGATTGTGTAATTAAGGAAAGCGAAAGCACTCTGCATAATGCACACTAGGTGGAGGCAGTGCACTAATTTTAACTATGTTTAAATTGCAATTTTTCACTTTTATTCTCCTTTCCTCCTCTGCAACAGTGGGGAGTAGAGAGTCGAATGAGAGTGAAGAATTTAAAGTAATTGGATAGGTAGGTAGATTTTTTAAAATTAATTCATGGGAGGTGGGCATCGCTGGCTAGGCCAGCATTTATTGCACATCCCTAATTGCCCCTTGAGAAGGTGTTGGTGAGCTGCCGCCTTCAACCGTTGAAATCCATATGGTGTAGGTACACCTGTAGTGTGGTTAGGGAGGGAGTTCCAGAATTTTGACCCAGTGACTCGGAACAGTGATATGTGCTGGAATTTTACGACAGTACGGAATTCTCCATTGTCCTCGGGCGGGATTTTACAAACCCTCACCTCAACGAGGTCGTAAAATACTGGCATTAGTTCCAAGTCAAGATGATGAGTGACTTGGAGGGAAACCTCCAAGTGGTGGTGTTCCTATGTGTCTGCTGTCCCAGTCCTTCTGATTGTAGCGATCGTGGGTTTGGAAGATGATGTCTAATGAGGCCTTTGATAAGATACTGCATAGTAGGTTGTTGCATAAGGTTAAATCTCACGGGATCCAGGGTGAGGTAGCCAATTGGATACAAAATTGGCTTGATGACAGAAGACAGAAGTGATTGTAGAGAGTTGTTTTTCAAACTGGAGGCCTGTGACCAGCAATATGCTGTCGATAGTAGTCATAATGTAGAGATGCCGGCGTTGGACTGGGGTAAACTCAGTAAGAATCTGGCAACACCAATTTTAAATCCAACCGATTTATTTGATAGTAAATCTGCGAGCTTTTGACTTTTGTCTTCGTCAGGCAAATGCAGTGTTCTGGGACACTGCATTTGCCTGACGAAGATGAAAGTCGAAAGCTTGCAGATTTACTATCAAATAAATCGGTTGGATTTAAAATTGGTGTTGCTGAGTAAGAATCTGGCAATGTGCCTCAGGGATTAGTGCTGGGTCCATTATTATATGTCATTTATATTAATGATTTGGATGAGAATACAGGAGGCATGGTTTGTAAGTTTGCAGATACACCAAGATGGCATAGTGGACAGGGAAGAAGGTTATCTAGGATTGCAACGGGATCTTGATCAATTGGGCCAGTTAATGGTAGGGCACTGGGGAGAGGTCACCAAGAGGTCTAGGGATACAGGTTCATAGCTCCTTGAAAGTGGAATCACAGTTGAACAGGGTGGTGAAGAAGCCATTCGACATGCTTGGTTTCATTGATCAGAGCATTGAATACAGGAGTTGGAACGTCTTATTGAAGTTGTACAAGACATTGTTAAGGCCACGTTTGGAATACTGTGTACCGTTCTGGTCACTCTATTATAGAAAGGACATTATTAAACCGGAAAGAGTGTAGAAAAGATTTACTAAGATGCTACCAGGACTTGATGGTTTGAGTTGTAAGGAGAGGCTGGATAGACTGGGAGTTTTTTCCTGGATCATAGAAGGCTTAGGGGTGATCTTTTAGAGGTTTCTAAAATAATGAGGGGCAGAGATAAGGCAGATAGTCAACATCTTTTCCCAAAGGTAGGAGAGTCTAAAACTAGAGGGCATAAGTTTAGGGTGAGAGGGGAGAGATACAAAAGGATCCAGAGGGGCAATTTTTTCACTCAGAGGGTGGTGAGTGTCTGGAATGAGCTGGCAGAGGTAGTAGTAGAGGTGGTACAATTTTGTCTTTTAAAAAGCATTTAGACAATTACATGGATTATATAGAGAAATATGGGCCAAATGCAGACAATTAGGATTAGCTTAATGGTTTGAAAAAAAGCGGCATGAACAAGTTAGGCCGAAGGGCCTATTTTCATGCTGTAAACCTGGTGAGTTCTTGGTGAGTTCCTGCAGCACATTTTGTAGACGAAACACAATGTTGCCACTGTTTGTCAGTGGTCGAGGGAGTGAATATTTGTGGATGGGAAATCAATCAAGTGTGCTGTTTGTCCTAGATGGTGTTGAGCTTCTAGAGTGTTGTGTGAGCTGCACTCATCCAGGCAAATGGGGAATATTCCATTACACTCCTGACTTGTAGATGGTGGGCAAATCTTGACAAGGTGGGCAGTGTGTCAGGAGGTGAGTTATTCACCACAAGATTCCTAGTCTCTGACTTGTTCTTGTAGCCACACTAGTTAAACAGCTAGTCCAGTTCAGTTTCTGGTCAATGGTAACCCCAAGGATGTTAAAAGTCAGGAATTCAACAATTGAATGTCAAGGGGCAATGGTTAGATTCTTTCTTGTTAAAGATGGTCATTGCCTGGCACTTGTGTGGTGCGAATGTTACTGGCCACCTGTCAGCCCCAGCCTAGACATTATCCAGATTGTGCTGCATTCGGACATGGACTGCTTCAGTGTCTAAGGAGTTGTGAATGATGCTGAACATTGTGCAGTCATCAGTGAACATCTGCACTTCTGATTTTATGATGGAAGCAAGGTCATTGATGAAGAGATGAAGACTGTTGGGCCTAGGACACTAACCTAAGGGACTCCTGCAGTGATGTCCTGGAGCTGAGATGATTGACTCCAACAACTACAGCCATTTTCCTTTTGTGCTAGGTATGCCTCCATGCAGCGGAGAGTTTGCCCCCTGATGTCCTTTGATTCCAGTTTCACGAGGGCTCTTTAATGCCACACTTGGTCAAATGCTGCCTTGATGTCAAGAGCAGTTACTCTCACCTCATTTCTGGAATTCAGCTCTTTTGTCCATGTGTGAACCAAGGCTATAATGAGGTCAGGAGCTGAATGATCCTGGTGGAACTCAAACTGAGCATCTGCTGAATAATCACTTTACTGAGGCTCAAGAGTAATCTAATGGGATGGTTATTGGTTGGATTTGTCCTGCTTTTTGTGTGCAGCACATACTTGGGTAATTTGCTATATTGCTGGGTAGATGCCAGTGTTGTCGTTGTACTGCAACAGCTTGGCTAGGGGAGCAGCAAGTACTTGAGCACAAATTTTCAGTACTATTGATAGAATGTTATCAGGGCCCATTGCCTCTCAGTTATCCAGTGCCTCCAACTGTTTGATATCACATGGAGTGAATCAAATTGGATGAAGACTGACACCTGTAATACTGAGGACCTCTGGAGGAGGCTGAGATGGATCATCCTCTTGCCACTTTCCGGCTGAAGATTGCTGTGAATGCTTCAGCCTTATCTTTTGCACTGATGTGCTGGGCTCCTCCATCATTGAGGATGGAGATATTTACGGAGTCTGCACCTCCAGTGGGTTGTTTAATTGTCCACCACCATTCACAACTGGATGTGGCAGGACTGCAGAAATTATATCTGACCAGTTTGTTGTGGAATTGCTTAACTCTGTCTATCCAATACTGGTTACGCTGTTCAGAATGCAATTAGTCCTGTGCTTCACCAATTTGACACCTTATTTTTAGATATGCCCCATGATGCTCTCCTCATGCCCTCCTGTTTCCTTATTGAACTACGCTTGTTCCCCAGTTTGATGGTAATGGTAGAGTGGGAGATATGCCTGGCCATGAGGTTACAGATTGCGATTGAGTTCAATTCTGCTGCTGCTGATGGCCCACATCACCTCATGGTTGTCCTGTCTTGAATTGCTTGATCTGTTTGAATTTTTTCTGATTTAGCATGGTGGTGGTGCCACAAAACATGATGGAGAGTATCCTCAGTGTGAAGATGAGACTTTGTCTCACAAGGACTGTGCCCTGATCATTCCACCCAATGCTGTCATGACAGATGCATCGATGGCAGGCAGGTTGGTGAGGATGAGGTTAATTATCTTTTTCCCTCTTGTTGGTTCTCTCACTGGATGCTGCAGACCCAATCTAGCAAATCTGGTCAGTAGTAGTGCTACTGAGCCATTGTTAGTGATGGCTATTGAAGTTCCCCACTCAAAGTACTTGCTACCCTCCAAGTGGTGTTCATCAGTAGAGATGGTATGTAACAATCAGCAGGAGACTTTCTTGCTCATGTTTGACCTGATGCTATGAGATTTCATGCGGTCCAGAGTTGATGATAAGGAATCCCAGGGCAATTCCCTCCTGACTGAACACCACTGCGCTGCCACCTCTGCTGGGTCTGGCCCGGGACAGTACATACTCAGGGATGGCGGATGGTGTCTGGTACACGATTCTGTGAGTATGACTATGTCAGGCTGTTACTTGACTAGTCTGTGGAACAGCTCTCCCAATTTAAGCTCCCAAGTGTTAGTTTTGTTGCTAACATGTCTGCACATCCATGCTTGCTGAAATCTTCCAGTCCTGCCAATGACTCACCCCTCTGCAGGTTTCCTGGCAGAGAATGGTGTGTTCAATGGGAATCCCCATTGACAACGGTGGGACTGTGAGATCCTGCCACCAGTGAGCAGTGTCCACCTTCCATCACTACTAAGCATGCCATGGAGAGGAAAACAAATCCTGCCCACTGTTGTTTTCATCCTTTGGTGAATAGTGTATGAAGTGGTGGAAGGATTCCTGGGGTTAGACTCAAGCAGGAGTGTCTGGACCTACAGCGGGGAGATACCCATTGCGTCACAAGGCCTCCTGTAGATGTTAGTAAGGAGCACTTTGCAGGGATGACAGGGCCAAGTTTTCCCTTGTCATTTCCAGTGCCCAGGTCATCTGCCCAGTTTAATTCCTCAGAGTTTCCAGCAGTTTGATAATAACTAGTGGCTTGTTGGTCATTTCAGAGGGCATTTAACACACAGTCTGGGTCTGGAGTCATATGTAAGCCAGACCAGGTAAGGAGGCAGATTTCTTTCCCTAAAGGACATTAGTGAACCAGATGGGTTTTTACAACAATTGACAATGGTTTCATGGTAATTAATAGACTTTTAATTCTAGATTTTTATTTATTAAATTTACACCGTCTGCTGTAGTGGGATTTGAACTCAGGTCTCCAGAACATTATCCTGTGTTTCTGATTTACTTGTCCAGCAACAAAACCACTATATCACTGCCTCCCCACTAATTAGATAATTAGCTATAGTCCATGAGAGTCCATCAGCATCTCTCTCTGAGAGAGAGAGACAATTTGTTATGCAGCTTGAAGGACACCATTCCGCATCAAGCATGGGCAGGTGAAGACGTAGGCCCCAAGTCTACCTCCCCAGCCAGAACAGGAATTAAACCTATGGATTTAGCAGTATTCTGAACCATTTGCTATCATCTAACCAACTGGACTAACTGACCAAAGTCATTAATGTTAGCAAAGAAAAAGTACGGGAGAAATGAATGGGACTATAAAAGACTTGTTGAGAACAATGTATCATCTGTGTTGAAATAAGGAAGTTAAGGATATTAGATTGAAAGAAACACAGTACAAATCTGTAAAGATTAGTGGTAGATCAGAAGATTGGTTAGATTTTAAGAACCAGCAAAAGATGAATTTTAAACAAACGAGGGAGGAAGTAGAGTGCGAGAGACAGCTAGCTGGTAATATAAATGCCAACGTAAGAATTTCTACAAGTATTTAAATTGGGAAAGGGTGAGTAAAATTCATGTTGGTCTTCTAGAGAGCGAGTTGACCATGGAAAACAAGGAAATAGCAGATATGTTGAGCAGGTATTTGGTGTAGATCTTCACTGTAGAAGACTGGAAAACTTTCCAAAGTTAATTGAAAATCAAGAGGTAAACTGGAGCGATATTTATACTGTAGGGTGAGGAAATGAAAGATGAGTCATAGCCTTTCCCATTGTTTTTGTGGCTATGACTCATCTTTCATTCCCTCACACTACAGTATAAATATCTCCCACTTTCTATGCCTTCCAGCTTTGACAAAGGGTCATCTGGACTTTCAACATCAGCTCTTTTCTCTCTTTATAGATGCTGCCAGACCAGCTGAGATTTTCTCTTTTATATTAGATAGATTTTTGCTAGATAAGGGATTCGAAGGGTTATCAAGGGCAGACAGGAAAATGGCGTTAAGACCACAATCAGAACAGCCATGATTTGATGGGTCAAATATCCTACTCCTGCTCCTCGAGTCTTATATTTACACCATATAAATTAACATATAGCAAACAGTTATGAAGACAAAACTTATTTTTCAAAGTTGCATGGTAATTACATGTAATTAAGTCTTGATGCAATTGTACAGAGTTTCATTAAGTTTTCAGGATAAGGAGTTGGCCATTTCAGATTGAGGTGAAGAGAATGGACTAGGAAACTACAGGGACTGGGAACATCTGGAATGTGGTGCTTATTCAAGGAGCAGCTGCTGCGAGTCCTTGATAAGTATGTCCCTGTCAGGCAGGGAGGAAATGGTCGAGTAAGAGAGCCTTGGTGTACGAAAAAGTTGATTTGCTGGTTAAGAAGAAAAAGGAGGCTTATGTCAGGATGAGGCTTGAAGGCTCAGTTAGTGCAATGGATAGCTATAGATTAGCCAGGAAGGAGCGAAAAAGTGAATTGAGGAGAGCTAAGAGGGGACACGAGAAGATGTTGGCTGATAGGATTAAGGAGAATCCTAAAGCTTTCTTTCGATATGTTAAGAATAGACGATTGGTTAGGGCAAGATTAGGGCCAGTCATAGACAGCAGTGGGAAGTTGTGCGTGGAGCCTGAAGAGATTGGTGAGGCACTGAATAAATATTTCTCTTCGGTATTCACGCAGAGTGCTGGAAATGTAGCTATGGAGAACACTGAGGTACAGTGTTGCAAATTGGGAAGTATTGTAGTAGATAGGGAGGATGTGTTAGAAATTCTCGAGGGTTTGAAGTTGGATAAGTCCCCTGGGCCGGACGGGATTTACCCTAGGATTCTCTGGGAGGCAAGAGAGGAGATTGCAGAGCCTCTGGCTCTGATCTTCAGGTCCGCGTTGGTTACGGGTGTGGTTCCGGAGGACTGGAGGATAGCGAATGTGGTCCCATTGTTTAAGAAGGGGAAGAGAGACCTTCCTGGGAATTATAGGCCAGTGAGTCGTACTTCTGTTGTGGGCAAGGTATTGGAGAGAATTATTAGGGATAGGATTTATAGTTATTTAGAGAGAAATGAATTGATTGGGGATAGTCAGCATGGTTTCGTGAAGGGTAGGTCCTGCCTTACTAACCTCATTGAGTTTTTTGAGAAAGTGACCAAAGAGGTGGATGGGGGTAAGGCGGTTGATGTAGTATATATGGACTTTAGTAAGGCGTTTGATAAGGTGGCCCATGGAAGAATTCTACAGAAAATGCAGATGTGTGGAATAGAGGGTGATTTAGCTAATTGGATTAGGAATTGGCTGGCAGATAGAAGACAGAGGGTGGTGGTTGATGGGAGATATTCATCGTGGAGTTCGGTGCCAAGTGGTGTACCTCAGGGGTCTGTTTTGGGGCCCCTGCTGTTTGTAATTTTTATAAATGATCTGGATGAGGGTATTGAGGGCTGGATCAGTAAATTTGCAGATGACACTAAAGTCGGTGGAGTGGTAGATAGTGAAGAGGGGTGTTATAGTTTGCAGAGGGACTTGGACAAGTGGCAGAGCTGGGCCGAGAGGTGGCAAATGGAGTTTAATGTGGAAAAGTGTGAGGTAATGCACTTTGGCAGGAACAATAAATGTGTAGAGTATAGGGCTAATGGTAGGGCTCTTAATAGTGGTGAGGAACAGAAGGATCTTGGTGTATGTGTCAATAGATCCCTGAAAGTAGGCAGTCAAGGGGATAAAGTTGTTAAGAAGGCATATGGAGTCTTAGCTTTTATTGGTAGGGGGATTGAATTTAGGAGCAGCAGCATCATGTTGCAACTGTACAAAACTCTAGTGCGGCCGCACTTGGAGTATTGTGTGCAGTTCTGGTCCCCACATGATAAGAAAGATGTGGAGGCATTGGAGAGGGTACAGAGGAGGTTTACCAGGATGTTGCCTGGTATGGAGGGCAGGTCCTATGAAGAGAGGGTGAAGGATTTGAGGTTGTTTTCGTTAGAAAGGAGGCGGCTAAGAGGGGATCGTATTGAAGCATATAAGATGATTAGAGGTTTAGATAGGGTGGACAGTGATAGCCTTTTTCCTAGATGGAGAAAGCTAGCACGAGGGGACACAGCTTTAAATTAAGGGGTATGAGTTATAGGACGGATATCAGAGGTAGGTTCTTTACTCAAGAGTGATTAGGGAGTGGAATGCCCTGCCTGCAGCTGTTGTAGATGCGCCAAGTTTGGTGGCGTTAAAGAGGTTAATTGATAAGTATATGGAAGAGAAGGGAATGGTTTAGTTTGGAGGGGCATTGCTTTTTATTTTGGTCGGCACAACATCGAAGGCCGAAGGGCCTGTTCTGTGCTGTTATGTTCTATGTTCTATGTTCTATGAATTTGTTTCACTCAGAGGGTTGTGAATCTTTGGAATTCTTCTGTCCAGGGGATTGTGAATGCGCAGGCATTAATATATACAAAGCTGACAGCAGTAGGTTTGGACTCTGTGGAAATTAGGGGACATGTGGATGAGGCAGGAAATTGGAGTTGAGATCAAATATCAACCATGCTCTTATTGAACAGTAGAGGAGGCTCAACGGGAAGAATGCCCTGCTTCGGCTCTTATTTCTTACATTTGAAGTGAAATATACATGCATGCTGTATTTGTGTGACATAGGCCAGTCTGGCTGGCCTAACACACAGGGATGAAAGGAGCTTGCACAGGAGGCCAGCGTTGGAAGAGTTTGATGGGTAAGGGGTTGTTGGGCTCGTAGGGCTTGTGGATGTAACAGAGACAGAAGGGCAAGGAGATGAATTCACTTAAACATTAGAAGGAGAATTTTTAATTTGAGGTATTAAAGACCTGGGAACAAGTGTAGGTCAGCAAGGACTAGGATGACGGGTGTGGCAGATAGAATATGGAACGTTGAATTTGTGACATTGTGGAAGGAGGTGATTTTTGTAATGGAAATGATATAGGCTGGAAGCCTAAGGCTTGGGCAAAAATGTTTGTTGCAATTTCTTCATGCACACTTTCCCCTTTTGTGGAATGGTGGGGAAGTGCTGGAAATATTAGCAGACTGATTGTCTACCTGAATCACATCATGAGCACTCCTTCCATATCATTCAAAGCTTCGAGTGGGACATAGCTGGGAGCTTGTGGCTCAGAGACTACTAACTGAGCCACAAGATCTCCCCAGGGGCAAAGAGAATGTTGAAATTGTAAATAGTCTGATTCAGCCTGAGAGAGTGGCTAGACAGGGGATGGCAATGCCACGATATTATGCCTTTAAGAAATGTATTTATATTGGGTATGTTTTAAGAACTGGCTAAGTTTAAATGGTGCTGATCTGTCTGCTCCAGGCAGCCCACATGCCGAGACTGTCGATGCATAATCAATTCTGAATAATGAGGTGCTTGTTTTAATCTGAGCTATATTTTATTTATTTTTCAGGCATCCCCTTGGGTTTCAGAGTAGACGAGAGAATGAGTTATGTGCTAATGGGAAGAGTTAAGCTTACAGAGACAAGCAGGCAAATTCTGCTTGTATTTGCAAGCAGCAAAAAGTGTTTCTGTCTCCTCTCTCTGGAGGCTGCTGTTTAATTGTATATCTCTCTCCAGTGGTGTTCTGGAACCTTGAGCTCCAGCAGCTTGCATACCAGCATATAAACCTGTATTGTTTGCCAACTGATTTTAAAGAGGGTTTAAGGCTATGAGGAATTTTGCTTAAATTGGAACTAACAGGTTTAGATTAGCAGTTAAGTATTTCAGTTGGTAAAAGTTGAGTCAATTCATTTTGTTATAGTTAAACTGTATTGTTAAATATTTAAGTTTGTTTTGATAAAAGCTTCCTAGTAGGTCAATAGAATAATACCTGGAGTGAAAAACCTTCTCCTCACACTAATGCCAACATAAAAAAAAGTTGGGGTCTTGTCTAACTTCATAACATACCTTGTGATCTGGTCCCTAACGGCAACCACAAAGAGTTTGTGGTGGTGGACAATTTCTTCCAATTATCTTCCAGTTTCCTCCAGCTAAACATTAGGAAGGAAAACCAGTTTGGGCTGCTGTGGTTAGAAGTGAATAAGTATAAGTGGAACTAGATAACAGAAGAGAGGCATTTGGAGAAGGATAGTGTAGTCAACTGCTTCAGAGGCTGCAGAGATGTTGAGGAGAAGGAGGGATAATGCACCTTAGTCACAGAGGTTGTTGTTTGTAACTGTGGTTAGGACAGCTTGAACAGTTTTTTTTGTTTTTATTACAATTCAATCAAATTAAGTCCAATTCAGAGTCTCAACAAGTTGAGACATTCCCAATCCAAGCTGACAAGACAGGGCTCTCACCTCCTGCCTTGGGCTTGATCTTGATCTACATGATCCAAGCTGATTGGAGTAGGCATGGCTGCTCCACCTCCAAGGCTTGATCTCATTTGCATCTTAACCAAAAGGCCGAGATGCCTCTTTTAAAAATTGCTTCAAATAAAGCTGAAACGTAACCTAATGACTTCAACCAAGCACAGCATGTCGATACTACACTTGATCTTATGCAGCACTGCACAGATGCAGACAATGGAATCCTCTGTTGATGTTTCCAACTGTAAAAAATTTGGTACAGAGTTACCAATCATCATTTGCAGGCAGACTGTGCAATGTCCAAATTCCTGGACTCAACAGCTTTACGTGTCCTCAAATTGACACTTTGGATAGCGGGTGATGTTGTCCTCATTTGTGCTGTATACCTGACAAAGTACTCCCTCCTGTGATTCAGTATTTTATTCCGTTGAGATCCCACTGAGTGGATCACTATGGAGTGATACAGAGTTCTGTGAGGTGTTTGGTTCAAGGTGATCATTGTATTCTGTCACCGTATCCTTGGACACCTACAGGAACAGAACAAGAGCATTTTTTCAAATATTGGCAATAAAACGTTGACAAAACACCAGCATTAAAATACAGCTTTACATGGCATGATCATGTTTTAGGATGCAGCATATGCCTTTGTGTGAGCAAGTAAATGAGTGAGTGCACACACATGAATGAAAAGCCAACAGTGAAGCTAGCCACAAAGTTAGAAGGAAGCCACTGATTCGCACTTTAGTTGAACCCCTTCCATCTTTATTCAGTTGTACAGATGATGTGCACCCTTCTGTTGCGAGCAGATAGAACATGGACAGATATTGGGATAAGAACCTTCTCTGACACTATCATGCCAAAGGATGTCCCAAAGCACTTTGCAGCCATTGCATTATTTTTGCAGTGCACAATGTTCTTCTGTAGACAAACATAGCAACCAATATGTACAAAGCAAAATCCCAGCTATAACAAAAAGAAAGTCAGGTTAAATCTTTTTTCGGTTGGTTTGGTTCAAGGAAGAATGTTGCACAAGAGACTGGGAACAGTCCTTGTTCTTCAGATAGCAGAATGAGATCTTCTACAATCCACCTGAATAGATCAGTGTCTAATGTCTCATCTGAAAGTAAGACCTCTGACAAATAGTGCTCCCATGGTACTGCACTGCAGTGTTAGTGTAGTTGATATTCTTAAATCAAATAATATATGAAGTGTGTGTGACCCAAATATCAAGAAGCAGAGAGTGCGTGTGTATGTGTGCGCGCGCGTGCGTGCATGCACGTGACATCCATTTCTTCGCCCATTTCATTGGCCACAGGACACACATGCTGGAATGGCAGCACTGCAGAGTGAAACATGGCAATTTGTAAAGCAGATGAGTATTAACTGGAGAGCTGGGAATTGTCTCTTTGTGATGCTCACATTGACATTTTATTAAGACGCTTGTAAGACAATTCTCTTACTTATGGAAAGCTTTGCATAAGGGAGCAAATTCTTTCTCACCTACTTCCAGTTTTGAGCCATGTGTCAAGATAACAGTGACTCACCTGATCACCTCTGTCCAAGTTGCCCTGGCAGTGTTCTTGACTGAAGAGCACCCTTTTGCTTGAAGAAGTTTAATCCTTCCCAATGACACTTCCATTGCCCTTTGTGCTTTGCTTCTGTTATGTTTGAAATTGAAGTCAGTTTCCTGCTCAATAGTCTTAAGAGCTGCTGCTGAATAAGCTGCCCATGCTTCCTGTGCACTAATGTGCTACGTGCCACAAGTACAGAATAATTACATTTAAATTAAGATTGCATTGCGCCAACTGTACAACAATGTCAGCGACAACAGTCCCACACCTACTGCGACCGGATTGCATTACCAGCCACAATACACATTCACTAAGAGGCAAAAATAAGGAGAAAGCATCTTTTTTTGATGAAATGTATTTTATTGATGGAACTTTACTGATACATAGGGTGAATCTCCAGATCCCTAATATGAATCACCACCGCCTTTCAATATTCAACCTTTTGTAATGACCTGAAAAATAAAACGTAGTTATTGAAGAGCAATTCATTGTTTCTTCAACCTGTGTCCTTCCAACTGTGTTTGATTCAATACAGTAAGAAGTCCATAACACCAGGTTAAAGTCCAACAAGTTTATTTGAGAGTAAGGTTTACTATCAAATAAACTTGTTGGACTTTAACCTGGTGTTGTGAGACTTCTTATTGTGTTTACCCCAGTCCAACGCTGGCATCTCCACATTTTGATTCAATAGACAAACATTCAGAACCTCGCCTCACTTTGCTTTTAGCAGTGGGATATACAGCATCACTAAATTAAACATCCTTTCTGCAAGCCTTCATCTCATTTGCTTCCGTCTTTTGTCGTGAGCCTGAATTGTGAAGTATCAGGTCAGCTTCACTTCTGGAAACAGTCCCTAACCTGCATATTTTGTATCATTTTCAGGAATTCATGAGGTATGTTTAAGGGGAAGATGATAGCCTGATGGTATCATTGCTAGATTATTAATCCAGAAACTCAGCTAATGTTCTGAGGAATCGGGTTCGAATCCTGCCACAGATGATGGAATTTGAATTCAATAAAAAAAATTATCTGGAATTAAGAATCTACTGATGACCATGAAAACATTCTCAATTGTCAGAAAAATCCATCTGGTTCACTAATGTTCTTTAGGGAAGGAAATCTGCCATCCTGGTCTGGCCTACCTGTGACTCCAGAGGCACAGCAAAGTGGTTGACTATCAACTGCCCTCTGAACAAGGGCAACTAGATTTTGGTAATAAATGCTGGCCAGCTAGCGAAGCCCATGTTCTATCGTTGAATAAAAATTTTAGATGATGAGGGTCCTTCAGCCCAACAGATTCCGTTCTTCCAGAATATGAACCATTAGCAGCACCTATTGCTACAGCTAGTCTTCCTGACCTTAACTGTTCTGTCTGCTAACTCCATTCTAGCTGTTAGTTGATCCCTGTGTAACCTTAAACATATTGCTTTAAACAGTAATGTGACAGGAGTTAACATTAGGACTGCACACTATTAAATGCTCCACGTTGTGTTGCACAGCTAGAGATAGTGGTATTTTGAATTGGGTGAGTCTAGAAAAGTGTCCTGGGTGTTACTTTACTTCTTGCCCGGCCATTGTTGTGCAATACAAATAGTTTTAAAATATCATTAAAGTCAAGATTTTGACTGATTTTATCTAAATAGATTTATTGGCAATGTTAACCTCAACTGGATTATTTCTTGAAGCAAATGAATACATTTTGTTTTGTATGTTGAAGTATTGTTGCAAGAATTTAAACTCTTGACCCACCTCATTGATCCAATCTATCTCAGCGGAAACGCGGGTCCATACTGTTGGTTTCATATAGAATCTGCATCCTCCTGCATAGATGAAGCTGGTCACTCCGTGAACATAGAACTTCCCATCTTGCTCACAGTTCAGAGGTCCGCCAGAATCTCCCTGCAAGAGGAAAAAAGACAGACATCCCATTGCCATTCTTTTCTTCTATTGCCTCTGTTCAAACATAGGGACATAAAGCATAGCACAGATTGGTTCATTGACCCATCAAGCCCATTTTAAATCCACATAGTCATAAATGCTATCCCATTCATTTAATTTCCTGTGAGAAGGTTCTCTAATTAATACACCCTCAGGAGACACGGTGGCACAGTGGTTAGCACCAGGGACCTGGGTTCACGTCCAGCCTCATATCACTGTCTGTGTGGAGTTTGCACATTCTTCCTGTGACTGCGTGGGTTTCCTCCAGGTTTCTTTCCACAGTCCAAAGTTGTGTAGGTTAGGTTGATTGGTCCTACTAAATTGCTTCTTAGTGTCAGATAGATTAATAGGATAAATATTTGGGGTTATGAGGATAGAGCCTAGGTGGGGTTGTGGTCGGTGCAGACTCGATGGCCAAATGGCCTCCTCTTGCACTGTAGCAATTCTATGATTCGATAATAATATGCAAAGAGAGAAGCAGAGTTAACATTTCAGGTCAATAACCTTTATGTTGATGATATTCTGACAAAAGATTACAGGCCTGAAACGTTTTTCTCTCTATAGACGCTGCCAGGCCTGCTGAATATTTTCAACATTGTTTGATTTTATTATTGTGCACTTGAGGACGGGTATGGCAGGCGTGCAGATTAGTGTTAGTCAGCATTTGCAGGCTGCTTTTCATTTATCAGCTTTCACTCGATGCATAATTTGCTGTTCTTGGTCTGCTTAGATTGTGCTACAATGTTCTGAATGCGTAGCCATGTGGAACTTGTGTGCATGAATGTGACTTGATGACTCTTGCACTGTATCTCTGGCAGTTGGATACATCAGATAAGTATCAGCAGAAGTATTTGCTGCAGTCACCCCAGTATTTTAGTAGTTGGTTCAGCTTTTGACCAAGGAGAGTTGGCAAAAGCTTTTCAAAAAAAAACCCAGCAAATTTCCATGCAGGCCACCATCAGCAGTGCATGCTGACAATTTTTATTTACGTTACATTCACATATTAGCGCTTGCTGACAAAGCAGAAGCGCCATCCTAGCCACTGTGCCCAGGCTTCTCCTTGAATGCGGCAGGAATATCATTACGCATTGGTTCAATTCTGGTACATATGCAATCATATAGTAAATTGTGTGCATGGCCCTGTTATGGCGGGAGTGGAATGATGAAATGCATGAGCCATTTAAATTTCCATTGATTTTGGCAGGATTATAAATTCCTGTCAGTGTAAAACCTGTCCATTGGGACCTTGTGTGTGTAATCAGCTCTTACATTGATATGTGACTAAATGAATCCCAGAGATGTGCAAGTGCTTTAATTCTTTATCACCCACACTAGAAATTGTTCATGTAAATTGCATTCCAGATACTAAAAAATATAAAATATAATAAAGTAAGGGTAGGCAACAGACTTGTGTACTAATACTGGAGAGAATGATGCAAAATATATTGGAAAGAGTTATGTAAAATATACAGTGCAAAATATAATATATAGATGCCAATTGTCAGTGTTTGACCTCCATGCTACGGGAGGGTGGGGGGGGGGGGAGGTGGAGGGGGGTGGTGGAGGGAGAGAGAGAGAGAGAGAGAATGGAATAGTAAGGAAAACAGCACCAGGAACCAAACTTTATTAAGGTGATGAATAGGATTTGGTTTCAGTCACACAGACCTTCAGAATTCCAGAGCACAATTGCAATTTTTATGCACCACAAGAGGATCAGAGGGAGCCCCAAAGCCACTAGCATCTCAGTGATTTTAAAAGTTATCATGAGAGGGCTGCAAGACTACACTACGTTTTACTCTTAGGGGAAATGTTGTAGAACAAGGTATAAAGCTACGGAAATCCTTACACTGGGTTCATTGATTTTCAGGGGCCACTAATTTGAGTGCCTTCTGCAATCTGCCCAAAAAAAGCAGAAAGTTGTGGGGGAAATATGGCCAAACCTTAGATGTGAATGTGTTCTTCAGCTCCAAGATACATCACCACACAGGGTAGATAAGAGACTTCCTAAGCCTACTTTCTCCAAAAGACAAAGTTGTTGACTCGCATCCTGGGTGGGTCTAGTACTCCTTTCCTGGATATTTCTGAAAATATTGCAGCATATCTTTTTGCAATTGATGTTGGACTCTCCCTGGGACCTGGTGTGCTGAACTTACCATCTTTGGCTTTGATGGGAGTATTATAGTAAACTCTAAAATCCTAAAAAATGGTTCAAAAAAATGTAAAACATTAACATGGAAAACATCTGAAACCATTACCTGACAGCCTGAGACAAAACCATCTCCTCCTGCGCACACCATGATGTCCTTAACGTAGTAGCCCCAAAAGTCAGGTCTGGAACAAGTTTTGTAGTCTACAGTCCGAATTGGAGTCTGCTGAAGAGTTGGAGTCACTTCACCACCATCTATATCAAGGAAAAACAACCAATTAATACAGTGTTTTCTTTTTTAAATTGATCTTAGTCTAGTCCACATTTATTCTATAGTCATTGCATTCTGAATTTGTCATTCTTATTTTCCTTCAGTTACATATACTCTCCTACGCTCTCTTGCCTGAACCTGCAACTTCATGTTGTTGAAATGAAGGTACATTGCTTTGCCCCCTACTCTAAGTCGGTTCTTTCCCTAGAACTCTAAGCTTGTCTACCAAAGCCTATGTTCTGCATTTCTACTGACTTTCCAAACTAAAGCTTGACATCCAAATAATTATGGCTGCTTGATTTATTTCATCTGCTTTCCAACTCTTTTTAATCTTGGTAGTGTCCTGGGCTAACTCTTAGGTTTCGCCAAAAATATTAATACCTACAAGCAGATTGAAGAACATTTTCAAGCCTGCATCTATGAATTTCTGGATTATACTGGTGACCTTTGAATGTATATTAGTCAGAATTTGGACAGTTTTGTGCTATGGACTAGTCCCCCACAATATCAAAACTGGATTGACACTGCTGCAATGTAATTTCATTTGGAACCCTTACAACCGGTAGAAATGAGTGACTGCTATCCTATTAGTTTGAGCTAAATTTCAAGCAAGAATGTAGCATTGAAAAGAGAAGATAGGAAATTAGTGCAGCAACTATTCTCAGAATGATCTGTTGTAATCTCATGCTCAGTGTTGGTTTAACATGAAGCTTCTAAAAACCTAGTCTCTGTCTGCTTTGTCTTCTTCCCAATTCCCTGGTGAGTAATACATTTGGGAATTTTTTTCAGATAAAATATATTGCAATTGAGTATTAGGGGATTTTTACTATGAAACTCATGTTTCACCAACTAACTAACATGGCAAACTCAATTTGAAGAGCCAATCTCCAATAAGGATATGCTTGGTCAAATGGTCTTCTTAAAATTATAATTTCTATAATACTAGCTTAGATCCTAAAGCACATACTAAATGTGTAACCCCATCCGGTGGCATAGCACAGGTAGTCATTTGGCAGAACCTGTCCCTTTGGTGGCAGTAATCCAAGCTGGACCTTGTCATTGAGAACTGCATCTTGAGCAAGACGGACCATTGCGATATCGTGCCTATGTAACATAAATAGCTTTTCAATATTTTCATTAATAACAGAGCATGACACATCCCAAAAATGATCATTCTGGCTAATGATAAAAATGTATCTACATGCTACTACTTTAGAGCATCAGTAAACCAAAGCAAGTGCTCAGAGTTTTTTTTGTTGTATAGAGGCCCTTTCCTTTTCCAGGACAGGATACGTAAATTGGAGCAAAGTAATTATCCTGTTGTGAGGTTCTTGCTTGTGGCCTGATGTTTAAGCTAGCTGCCTTTATCCTGCTTCAGATTGTATAAAATTTTATTGCAACAACGTGTGAACCCGGACTACAAGATGGACACCCAGGGTTTTGAATTACTGCTCACTTGTGACTTACAAATACTTGGCCCTTGAATTATCAGAGTGATCAGGAGGTATTTCCTGTTTCTCGAGCATACTGATTGTGTATGTTCAGAATTCACATGAGAATTTTTGATTATAATTACAGTGCTCCAAGGTACGGTGGCACAGTGGTTAGCAGTGCTGTTTCACAGTGCCAGGGACCCAGGTTTGATTCCTGGCTTGGGTCACTGTCTATGTGGAGTTCTCTGCGTGGGTTTCCTCCAGGTGCTCCGGTTTCCTTCCACAGTCCAAAAGGCATCCTGGTTAGGTGCATTGGCCATGCTAAATTCTCCCTCAATGTACCCGAATAGGCACCGAAGTGTGGCAATTAGGGGATTTTCACAGTAACTTCATTGCGGTGCTAATGTAAACCTACTTGTGGCAAATAAATAAAAGGTTAAGTAATGTATCATATATTGCACTTACCCAACAGAAAGGTCTCCACTCCACTGCTTATTCAGCACAACTTTATCAACTAATATGTACTGTTCAGGACCTTCTGTCGCATAAATGTTGTGGTCACCCAGCGCAACACGGTATATCAAGCCTGGTCTGTTTATCAAAGAAAGAAATTGTAAGCCATTTGCACATTCTCCCCATGTCTGCATGGGTTATTTCTGGGTGCTCCTGTTCCTCTCAGTCCAAAGATGTGTGGATTAGGTTGATTGGCCATACTAAATTGCCCCCTAGTGTCAGGGGATTAGCAGGGTAAAATATGTGGAGTTCTGGAAATAGGGCCTGGGTGGGATTGTGATCGGTGCAGACTTGAAGGGCTGAATGATCTCCTTCTGCACTGTAGGGATTCTATGATTTTAAGTCATCTCAAAGCAAAATAAAGTAAACTAGGGGATGAGATTATAACTCACTCAAAATCCATGTACATGCTCAGAGTTAAAATTGGACTCAGTGTTTGGTGACATTAAATTTCCAGATAGTTTTGAGGACTTTATTCAAGTAAAAAAAAGATACAACAAGATATGCAAGGATAATATAAAAGGATGAAGTGTATACACAATGATTTATATTTTCCAGCTTATAAAATCAGAGAGCAGGAACGATGTATCAGCCCTATCAGGGTGGGGGAAAGTGAAGAAAACTTACCTAGCTATTACAGTTATTCTTCAACTGTGCATCAGAAAGTGTTCATTTTCTGTTTTCTCGGATGACTTTTTTTGGCTATGCAAAGTGCACAATCATTTTCCAAAATATTTTTGCAGCTCTTTCTTTACTGGTTCCTTTGAGCCATGCATCAGCTGTGAATGAGCAGATTGATAATCTACTTCCAGATACTCATTCAAAGCTGCATGAAAGTCATCCAGTCACTGATCTTGCCCCCTCAGAGAAATAACTTCGCTTTGTTCAGCACATCTCCAATGATAACACAAGGACATTATCCGCCTTCTTGGGCAACTCCGAGTTGGATGACCCACTTCATACCTCTGCACAGTGGAGGTCCGTGGAACCTCCTCTCACTTATTTTGTGCAGCAAACACCACCCAGCCATCAATTGTAAAGTTAAACTATTTCTGCGGACGGATTATGAGGAGAGAAAACAATAAGACCTACAAACCCCAAGGAAATATTATAAATTTCATTGGCTTCTTGGGAAAAGGTTGATACAGCAAGTGTTCATGAATGAGAAAGGATATAAAGGAGATACAAGAGGATGAATATTTTGGAAGAAAGAAAGAAAGAAAGAAAACAATCAAAGAACAAAGCAGCACGGGAAACAGGCCCTTCGGCCCAACGAGCCCGCGCCGCCACCCCAATGTTCCCACCTCTACCCATGATCCCTGTCTATTGTTTATAGATCTATGGATTAAAAACCAAATTTGAGACAATTTAGGGAGAATTTGTTTTGCCAATCAGCCTAAGAGCACATCTTTGGGATGTGGGAGGAAACCAGAGCACCCGGAGAAAACCCACGCAAGCACGGGGAGAATGTGCAAACTCCCACAGACACAGGCCCAAATCAATGTATCTGCACAGCACAGCGATAGTCACTGAGCTGTCGTGTTGCCCATCAAATGGTCCAGGTCAAGCGTCCACTAACGACGTGAAGCACTAGGATACTCTCAAAAAAAATCCAAGAACAGCCCTCTCACGACCCATCGCGTGTATGCCCCTCATTAGACAACAAGGTGGACCAAAGCACCTGTAGGATAAAAACAAGTACATCAATATCATCATCTATTGACACACTTCCCAGGGACTCCCAAGGCTCATGATCCCTATTTTAAATCAGTTTTCTATACCCCTCCATTCCCATTCTGTTCATGTGCCCACCTAAGTATTTCTTAAATAACTCCAGAGTACCTGCCTCCACCACTTGGCAGCACATTCCATACCCCCACCACCCTCTGTGTGAAAAAACTCCGTCTAGCATCCAAATTATACCTTATCCCCCTCACCCTAAGCCCGTGACCCCTCGTGCTATTGGAGTCCATCCTAGGAAAAAGCTTAACCCTGTTTACTCTATCTATACCCCTCATAATCTTGTACACCTCTAAGTCTTCTCTAAGTCTACGTCTTTCTAAGGAAAACAGCCCCAATTTGCCTAGCCTCTCCTCGTAACTCAGACCTTCCATACCAGGCAGCATCCTGGTAAACCTCCTCTGCAGTCTCTCCAGAGTCTCCATGTCCTTCCGGTAGTAGGGTGACCAGAACTGGACGCACTATTCCAAATGAGGTCGAACCAACGTTTTATACAACTACAACATTAAAGGCCAGCTCTTGTACTCTATACCCCTTCCTATAAAGGCTAGCATACTATATGCTTTCTTCACAACCTTCTCCACCTGCTCTGCCACCTTCAGAGACTTGTTCACCTGCACCCGCAGGTCCTTCTGCGTTTCTATACTCTTAATAGGTCTACCCTTTATCATATACCTCTGCCCTACATTCTTTCTCCCGAAATGCATCACTTCGTATTTATCAGGATTGAATTCTATCTGCCATCTATCTGCCCAAGCTACCAGCCTATCTATGTCCTGCTGCATCGTCTGACAATGCTCCTCACTATCCGCAAGTCCAGCTATCTTTGTATCGTCTGCAAACTTGCTGATCACTCCACTTACTCCCTCTTCCAAGTCATTTATATATATTATAAATAGAAGAGGTCCCAGTACCGCTCAAAAGAAGGATGGTAGGAAAGTTGGGAAGGCTCGCAATGAGATTCACAAGTAATGTAGGACAGGCTATCAGCCACAAACATTCGTAAGATTTAAAGAATGAAATTAAAATAAAAATAATTTACCGGTCTACGCAGTGGCCAGCAGTCATTACCCATCTGGGATGAACCAGTGTACCTCCACATGTATGATACCAGTTACCAGATAAGCCTTGAAGCGAAACCTGTTGTTAAAAAAATATGGATTAATGGCTTGAAAAATTGAATTTTGAAATACTTTTTTCCTATATCGCCATAGCATACAAGGCTACAGATCAAGTGCTGGAATATGGGATCAGAATGGATAGGTGCTTGATGGCTGGCACAGACGCAATGGGCCAAAGGACCTCTTTTTGCACTGTAAAATTCTATTCATAAAATACTGAAGATACAGAAATAATTTAGTACAATACATAAGGATCAATCTTTAATTGATAGAAGCTTCTGACCCACAGAATCTAATTTGTCACTGAGAATTGGCTTCCTTTTCTAAATCAGGCTATGGGTAATTTTCATTATTGCAGAAAGGTAAGGATAGAAAATGTCTCATACCTGCCATGGCCAAGCATTGGGTTGAGATTCAACTCCTCCAATGATACGTTGATGCTCAAAGCACTGCCCTGTATTGAAAGAATTAAGACAACATTTTAGGATTGTATCTATTGTGCATTTGTCAAGTCTTGCCATTTCACGTCAAACATACGTCAGTCATATAGTGACTGGTGCTGAATTATATACTTGAGAACTATTTATTGCTTTGTGGACTTTAAATTCATATGCAACTAAATAACTAGAAAGTGGAATATGTAATTATGTATCCTGTAATATAGCATGAATTATGTTCAGGATATTATACTATTGGTTTTGACCACAACACCTTGCTACCTTCACCTAGTACCCATGCATGTTTAAGTCAGGTTGCAGTTAACAGCAGTGATTTCCCCATTCCATGCAAAGACAGAACTTGTATTTGTAAAACAAATGAGGGTGTCCAAAAGCACTTCACAGCTAATGAAGGTACTGTTGAAATGGAGTCAGTGTTTTAGAGGCAAACTTGGCAACCAATATGCACACAAGCCCTACAAGCAGCAGTGAGCTAAAAGATCAACTAATCTATGTGTTAGTGGTGTTGGTTGAGGAATAAATGTTGGCCAGAACTCTCAAAGACCTCTTTGTTCAGTTTCCAATAGTAAAGTTTATTTTAGTCACAAGTAGGCTTACATTCACACTGTAATGAAGTTACAGTCGCCACACACCAGTGCCTGTTCAGGTACACTAAGGGGTAATTTAGCATGACTAATACACCTAACCTGCACATCTTTGGACTGTGGGAGAAAACCGAAGCACCTGGAAGAAACCCACGCAGACATGGGGAGAATGTGCAGACTCCACACAGGTAATGAGTGACCTATGCCAGGAATTGAACCTGGATCTTTGGTTCCGTGAAGCAGCAAGGCTAACCACTGTGCCATAGTGCTGGTGGTTCTTTACCATCTGAGAGGGCGGGGTGGGGGAGTTACTCAGTTTAACACCTCGTCTTAAAAGATGGGCACCGACAACAGTGTAGTATTCTCTCAATATTGCACTGAATTGGAAGTCTGCATTATGTGCCCGTGTCTCTGGAGCAGCTGTTCAGATCACTTTTTTCAAACAGTCTTCTATCCGAGAGTGAGTAAAGCTACACTCTCTGGTGTTGTTGCGACCATTTGTATCCCTGTATCGCAGTAGCAGAGGAGGGACTTTTACAGCAGGTGTACTTTCTCTTGGAGTTGCTTCACAAGATGGGCTGTTATGTGGAGAAACCTTCATTGAATGAGTAAGGAATTTTGAAGTTCATGTCACACGAGACAAGATGAGCCCAGATCACACTGAACCAGATTGGATCCATGTTGACCAAATCAGTGCCTGCTCAAGTTGTACTGTAAAATATAAATGTTTCTACTCACCAAGCAAAGCAAGGCTTCCCAAAATGACCAGGCTCAACATTTTGGCAGTTCTGCTGGTTGTGTGCATGACTGCTCTTGCTGTGTGACTTCACTTTAATAGTCCTTCCTAATCAAAAGAATTGTTAGTGACATGCCATTAAGCTATCAACTGTGGGAAATACACTGACTGTACACTGAGATATCTTGTAATATGCATCATTAAATTTTGTAATATCACTTAATATGTGAAGAATCCCAGCTGATTGTTGATTTATTTTTTGTTTGAATTCCATCTGAAATGTTATCTACATCAATACTGGCTGCTTGCTGGGGTAATGTTCTAATTATTGTCACCCTCTTGTACAGAGCTCTGGTGGTTGTTACTTACTAGTGAATCTTGACAATGAACATCACAAACAATTTGATTGCTGACAATTCTATCCACACCTTCAACCCACACATGTTTTCTCTCAACCAGGGAGTGTTGGATAGTGACCAGGAAGAGGGGACCTGAATGATACTTCTTTGCTTAACTCTGGGTCATTGAGGTCAAGTCTAACACTGCTATTCTGGCTGATAACACTCATCAAATTGTCAGCCTCGGTTCAGTGGTAGTACCCTTAACCTTTGACAAGGCCACTCTTGGATTTGAACACAATCTATTCTGACAGCCATGTGCACTATTAAGGAAGTGCAGCCCTCTCAGGGTTCTAACTATTGGGTGTGATGTTAAAATCAAGGCCCTATCTGCCCCCTCACGTGGATGTAGAAGCATCTACAGCACCATTCATAGAGATCAGGATAATTGCCCCAGTTATCAAAATCATCAAAAACAGATTATCTCATAGTTTCTCTCTACTGGCCATGTGCCAATTAGCCCACAGACATGAACAGCACTATATAGATGCAAGTTCTTTCTTTATTATCTGTATTGAGTTTTCCCTATCTTAACTGAGGATTTTTTATTGATGCAAGTCAAGCTGGATGGACTGCTAAACTGTGAACTGAGCACAGTATTTTAAATAATGAAAGCAGCTGAAGTCAGTAACAAAGTAGGGAGTATTTACGCTGTTTAACATGCTTTACAAATAACAAGATTCCCTCCCTCACCTCTTTTTCTCATTTATTGATGACTGCATCAATACATGTTATCTGCTTTCACTCCAAACTGGAAAGTTTCATCAGCTGCTCTTCCTTGACTCCTTTGTCTCAATTTCAGGAGATACATATCAACCAATATACATTATAAGCCAAGTAATTCCTACAACTATGTAAACTACTACAACTCCCAGTCATTTCCTGCAAGGATTTAATTTCGTTCTCCCGGTTTCTCCATCTGTTGTGCCTGTTCTGACAATGTCACAGTCTGTACCAATGATTTTGATATGACTTTTTTCTTCAATTGAGGATTAACCCTCTATCCCTCCAATGTAGTTAGTAGGTCACTCAAACACATCTGTTCCATTTATCATAGTTCTGATCTTATCTCTTCCCCTGTTCCCCAAAACCATGATGAGGTTTCTTGTCTTCATTTTCCATCCTACCATCCTCCACATTCAACAGATCATCCTTTGCAGAAGTTCATCTCTGTTACCCTGACAGTAATTTATACCCCAGTGCTCGCGGATGTGAAGACCACAAAAAGCCTCAAAATGAAACATCCCAGGCCTTATTCGTTGTGGCCAGTGACTTCAATGAAGCCAAGCGCAAGAGCATTCTACCAAGATTCCAGCAACACATCTCCTGTTCCACCAGAGGCTCAACATCCTTAACCACTGCTATACTGCAATCAGAAATGCCTACCGCTCTATTGCCCACCCACACTTTGGTGGATCAGAGCACAAGACTGTGCTCCTGCTCCTGACTTACAAGCAAAAATTGAACTGGAAGACTCCGTCAAAGAAAGTCATGCAACATCGGTCTGAGGAATCAAATGACTCCTATGGGATTGCTTAGTCAGTAGACTGGTCAGTATTTGAAAGTTCTGCGACCAGCCTGAACGAGTATGCCACTATAGTAACTGACTTCATTAGTGTGTAGAAGACTGTGTGCCAAAGTAAATCTGCATGTTTCCCAACTGGAAACCATGGATGAACAGGGATATCCATTCATTGTCTGCTGAAGTCCAGGTCTGAGACGTTCAAGTCAGGTGACCCTGACCTATACGAGAAAGCCAGATATAAACTATGGAGATCCATCAAAGATGGGATTGTTTTTGGTGCAGGCTGGATGGGCCAAATGGCCTCCTCCTACGCTATCGTGATTCTATGCCAAAATACAGTATTGGATCAATCTAGAATCCCAGGCTAGCCACAGGGACTCCCATCAACAATGGCGAGGTCTGTAAGACATAACAGGCTACAAGATGAAGGTAAAATTGCTGGCTCCAATGCACCCCTCTCCAATGAGCTCAAAGCTTCTATGCCTTTTTTGAGCAAGAGGTCAGCAAGAGCACGCCCTCAATCCTGAAAGCCCCGGACAAACCTGTATCCAAGGTCACCATTGGTAACGTCAGAGCAACCTTCTCAAAAATCAACCCACAGAAAGAAAAGCAGCTGGCCCAGATGGGGTGTCCGGATGAGCAGTCAGGTCCTGCACGGACCAGCTGGTGGGGGTATTCACAGACAAGCTCTCTTTACAACAATCGGAGGTCCCTACCTGTCTCAAGAAGATGATCATCACCCCAGTACCAAAAAGCCAAGCAGCATGCCTTACTGATTATTGTTCGGTAGCACTGACATCTATTATGAAGTGCTTCGAAAAGTCATGATACGAATCAATTTCTGCCCATCAGACTGCCTGGATCCAGTACAGTTTGCCTATTGCCGCAACAGGTCCACAGAAGATGCCATCTTCCTGGCCTTACACACAACTCTAAAACACTTGCATAACAAAGACACCTGTGTCAGACTCCTATTCATAGACTAAAGCTCAGCCTTCAACACCATTATTCCTATGGGACTCATCTCCAAACTTCGTGGCCTGGGGCTCAGTTCCTCCCTCTGCGACTGAATCCTGAACTTCCTAACCCACAGACTGCAATCAGTAAGGATAGAAAACAACGCCTTCTCCATGATCACCCTCAACACTGGTGCTCTGCAAGGCTGTGTCCTCAGCCCCTTACTATACTCCTTATACACCTCTGACTGTGTGGCCAAATTCCCCTTCAACTCAATTTTCAAGTTTGTTGATATCACCACCATTGTGGATCTGATCTCAAACAACAAGACAGTACAGGAAAAAAAAACAATCTGGTGAACTGGTGCAATGACAATAATTGAAGGAGATAGTCATTGACTTCAGGAAGCCTAGTGGAGGCCATGCCCCTGTCTACATCAATGGGGGCAAATAGAAATGGTTGAGAGCTTCAAGTTTTTTGGTGTTCAGATTAACAACAACCGGACCTGGTTTCTCCATGCAGATGGTTTAGTTAAGAAAGCTGACCGATGCCTCTACTTTCTCAGAAGACTAAGGAAATTTGGCATGTCTGCTACAACTCTCACCAACTTTTACAGATGCACCATAGAAAGCATTCTTTCTGATTGCATCACAGATTGGTATAGGCTCTTGCTCTGCCCAATACAAGGGTCATGAACAAAGCCATGTCCATCACTCAAACCAGTCTCCCATCCACTTCTCGCTGTATTGGAAAAGCAGCCAACTTAATCAAGGACCCCACACACCCAGGCCATTCTTCCACCTTTTTCCGTTAGGAAAAAGATACAAAAGTCTGAGGTCATGTACCAACCGGCTCAAGAACAGCTTTTTCCCTGCTGCCATCAGACTTTTGAATAGACTTACCTCATATTAAGTTGGTCTTTCTCTACACCCCATCCATGACTAACACTTCATTCTGCACTCTCTCATTTCCTTCTCTACGCACAGTATGCTTTACCTGCATAGCACGCAAGAAACAATTTTCACTGTATACTAATGCATGTGATAATTAAATCAAATTAAATCTCCATCTCCAGCTTGACATCACCATCAAGCAAATCTTCCTCTTGCTTTCTGCATTCTGGAGAGACCATTCCCTCTCTGACAATGTAGCCTATTCCTCATTCCCAATGCTGTCTCCCTTCCCACACCAACTTCCTATTAAATTGCAGGAGGTACAACAACTAGTCTTTTACCTCCTCCCTTCATATTATCCAGGTTGCCAAACATTCCTCCTACCAGCGATTTACTCATACATTCAACTTTGCACAGTGTATTTGCTGCTCACAATATGCAGCGGCCCCATATTGGGGAGATCAAATGGAGATTGGGTGACCGTTTTGTGGAACCACAGAACCATAGAATCGTAGATTCCTTACAGTACAGAGGGAGACCATTCAACCCATCAAATCTGCAACAACTCTCCGAAAGAGCATCCCACCCAGGCCCACCCCCTCCACCCTATCCCCATAAGCCTGAGCCTTTTCCATGGCTAATCCACCGAACCTACACATCTTTGAACACTAAGCAGCACTTTAGTATGGCCAATTCACCTAATTTGCACATCTTTGGACTGTGGGAGGAAACCCACGCAGACATAGGGAGAATGTGGAGTTTACACATAAACACTCAACCCTGGAATTGAATCCTCCCTAGTGCTGTGAAGCAGCAGTGCTAGCCACCATGCCACCCACTTGATTCAGTCTACAAGTATCAACCCTGAGTTTCCGGTTACCTGTCACGTTCATTCCCCCCTTCTATGCTTTCACTGAATTCTCTGTCCTTAATCTACTGCAGTGTTCCAATGAAGCTCAACACAAGCTTGAGGAACAACACATCATCTTTCGATTAGATGAACTCAAAATTGAGTTGAACAACAAATCCTAAAACCATTTATTCAGATGTCGGTGATGATTTTACTTTCCCATTCACACCTCTAACAGTTCCATCTTCTGTTTCTCCATTCACTCCATCACTCTCATTTTTCCATCCAGCAACCTGTCATTAACTCATTTCTGCTTTCCACCTCATCACAGACCTTTTAATCTTTGCTCATCCCATCACCACCCCCCCTCCGCACCCCCACACCCCCTTCCCTGCCTTTGTACTTGGTTAAAAGCCATTATTTCTTTAACTCTTCCCAGTGCTGGCGAACGGTCATCAACCTGAAACATCGACTTGGTTTCTCTCTCCACACAAGCTGCTTGCCCTACTGAGCTTTTCCAGCATTTTCTATTCTTGTTGCAAATAACAAGTATGAATGTACTTGAAACCGTCTATAAAGCGTCTGAGCTTCTATCAACATTCCTTGATTACATTATAGCCTAGAAAAAGGTTCATATCATCACGTGCACATAAACAGAAGCAATACCACTTCAACATGGTGACCAAACCTATATTTGTACATATGTTTAAATTTAAAAAATTTCTTTGCCTTGATGAGTAGTCAATGCTCGAATATCCATTAGAATTCTTGTATTTTACAGACAGAGAACCACCATCAGTGTGGAGTTCACATATGCTCCTTGTGTCTGCGTGTGTTTCCTCTGGTTTCCTCCCACAGTTCAAAGATGTGTGGGTTAGGTTGATTGGCTATGCTAAAAAATTGCCCCTTAGTGTCCAGGGATGCGGAGGTTAGAGGGATTAGTGGGTATAATATGTAGGGATATGGGGGTAGGGCCTGGATGGGATTGTGCTTGGTGCAGACTCAATGGGCCGAAGGGCCTCTTTCTGCACTCTAGGGTTCTACGATTCTATATATATTGAATGACAAAATGGCAGACTAGTTGGATCAGCAAGATTTTCAGACTTGTTTTTCCACCGACCTTCAAAATTTCTGGAAATTAAAATGAGAACTCAAGGTCAGGATACAACTCAGGTGATAATACTGGTATAAACATGCAAGTTATAAACAAACATGTTGCTTTAACAGTCTAACAAAGTTATTGACTACCTGATGAGCATTCTTTTAATAGGCCTATACAGGTATAAAATCAGCAACTTACAGGACACAGAAACAGTTTTTAAATATAGAGGAAAGGATATGGGAGCACAGTATGATTTTTCATGGCCCTATTCTTTCTCTCTAGTTTCCATTTGTTTTGCCTGACTAATGGTTGAACTGGTGTGCATCGGGGGTTCAGTTTTTTTTCCCAAAAATATACTTTATTCATAAAATAAAAATTCAATTAAAACATTGCAAGTCTACATGTCAATAAATTGCAAACAGGTCAGAATAAAATATTTTACAGTTGTATACAGATTAGTTATTTCATTTCAATAAGAACAGATCTATAAAAATTTCAATTAAAACATTGCAAATATACGTGTTCAAATTGCACACAGTGCCAAGTAAAACATTTTTATAGTTCTATACAATTTACGGTTTTTCCATTTCAATACTTAAAGCTAAAACATGCCTCAAAAATTAGTGTGCCGTTGTTGCTCAGATTTGCACAGGTTGAGGGTATTCTGCAGTTCCCAGGCCCTCGGTCTGCCTCTGTTAAAAGGCCTTATGGTGTGGCCTTTCTCCATTGTACCTTTGTGGCAGCTGCCCCAAGCTTCCACACATCCCTCAACCTTGAAATATGCCAGTCTGCAACACTCAGGATCGGGGGTTCAGTTTCTTTGTCTCATTAAGGTGCTGATTGTTGCTGGGGGACAGTTCTAGAAGCACCTGCTACACTCCAGGAGCTCATCCAAGTGATACTTCATAGTAAGGGTAGACAGCAAATGTTGCCAGGAACCATGCGTCATAAGCCAATCTGCTATTCGTCTCACACCCATTCACTTAGTGGCAACGATTCCTAAATAATTAGAAATGAGAAAACTATGTTAGTCCTTTAAGAATTTTTTTTAAAAAGTCACATTCTCTGCACCTATTTCAGCTTCAGCATATTTCATTGTTGCAAAGTTGTCTGTCGGAGTCCTTTTATGCTCTGAGGTTTAAATGGAGTTTTGTTTATTTTTACTCTAGGATTTTTTTATGACCTTGCATTGTTAGGCAAAAGCCTTGTTGGCAGGTCATGTGTTTTGGACGGTTTTTTTTTTAGTGAAAGAAGATTTGATTTTCTATTTAGCTGGCAGCAGTTTGAGTTGGGCGTATCCAGAGGGTTGCTAGAAGTTACAAGGCTGAGAAATCAGGGTTTCAATTCTCCAACCAAAGAAGCATTAGTCTATGCTTTGTTAAACCTATGGAAAGGGTTGTTTGATTGGAACATTTTAGATATATTTGTTAAGGGTCATACATCGTCTTGGTGGTTTTGTTTTTGTTTGTAGTTAATAAAAGTTGTTAATTTTCTTTCTATGCACATTAACTTTCTTAAATAAACTTTGTTTGATAAAAGCTTCCCAGTGAGTCATTTGAATCATATCCAAAATGAAATCTATCATGCTTATCCTCACCAAATTCAGAATGCAAAACTTATGACCTAAGAGGGCTCCATAAAACATTAGAGTTTCTAACCTGAATTAGAACAGAAGGAACTGATTTTCTCCTTGCTGGCCCAACACAAAGGCTACATGTAGTATCCAAACACAGGTACCTGCTTGTTGTGGCTTAGTAATACACTAGGTAATGTGATGACATACTAAACCTATCTGGTAAGCTCCACTGAGACATCGAAAATTCAACACATGCAACATCACTGGGGAAAGGAATGAAATTTTTGCACAATTATCCCCAAACCCAGTTACAGGTTTAAGAGCAAAGGGATGTCTGTTCCTCAAACCTCCTTGCCAAATTAATGCATTCTTCAGCAAGACAAAAGAGGAAGCTAAGAGCAGCGTTTGTTAGGAAAACATTTAGGTTTCAGAAGGAGCCAGAGAGAACATAGGACAGAGCTAGAATTGGCTATTTGACCCATTGAGTCTGCCCTGCCTTTTGATAAGATCATGGCTAATCTGGTTGTGGTCTCAACTGTACTTGGCCTGTCTCTCTGTTCTTCCTACACCCATTTCCACCCCCCCCCCAATAATCCTAGACTCCCTTATCCATCAGAAATAAACATTGAATAAATTCAATGACAGTCTCCACTGCTTTTTGGGGAAGAGAATTCCACAGATTGTTTCTCTCAGGGTTGTCATTTTCCCAGCATCCCCCTCAGGATCTTGTATATTTCAAGAAGGTCATCTCTTCCAATGGGTAAGGGCTCAACCTGTTAAATCTATGCCCTTCATCTCAAGAATGAGTCAAGCAAACCTTCTCTGAACTTCTCACTGAATTGTATCCTTTTAAGGAGACCAAAACTGTACATATTCCAGATGTGGCCTCACCAATGCCCTGTACACCTGCAGTAAAAAGTTCCCTACTTTTATATTTGATTCCCATTGCAATAAATGCCAATATTCCATTTGTTCCCCACCCCTCCCCCCAACCAAAACTTGCACATAAACTTTGTGATTCACATACCAGGACATTCAGATCCCCCTGTACCAAGTTGTGCAGTCTGTCTCTATTCCAATGTGTTATACCTCCTTCGACATTATGACCCATCTGCCAATTTTCTCCCCACTGGCCTAACCCATTTATATTCTTTGTAGACTCTTCACCTCCTCCTGAGGACTTATTTTCCTAGTCATTGGCAAATTTACCTACCATATGTGGAGTCCCTTCATCCAAATCAGTTATATAAATTGTAAATAGTTGAGGCTTTACTACTAGCTACAGCTTGCTAACCTGAAAAGATGACCCATTTAGCCCTACTCTGCACCTCTTCAATCATGAATTCCAGCAATTTGCCTATGACAGATGTTAGGCTAGCTGGCCTTTAGTTTTTCTGCTTTTTGTTTCCCTCCCTTCTTCAAAGAAGGTGTTACATTTGCTATTTTCTAATCTGCTGGGATACTTCCAGAATCTATAGTATTTTGGAAGATTATAATCAATGTCTTTACTTTCTCTGCAGCTACTTCCTATAAGGCCCTAGGAAACAGGCCATGAGGACTTTACTTCTAATTCTTTTCCTTAGCATCTTTTCCCAGAGGATGGTGATTCTTTTAAATTCCTCCCTCCCATTCACCTCTTGGTTTTCAAGTATCTTTGATAAGTTTTCTACAATGAAGACAGACACAAAATGCCTGTATAACACTTCCAATATTTGTGCTTTGTTACAATTCCCCAGACTAAGAGAGCTAGCACACATTTTAGTTGTCTTTTTTCTTCTTAAAGATTTGCAGAAACTCTTTATTTCTAGCTAGCTTTCACTTCTGCTCTAATTTCTCCCTATTATTTTCAGTCATTTTTTGCTAGTTCTTAAAATCTGTCCAATTTTCTGACTTATCAATCTTTGCAGATTTTCTTTTAATTTGATACTATTTTAAACTTTCATATTTAGCTAAAGATGATGCAGCCCAAGTATCTGTCTCACTGGGAGAAATCTTTGCTAATAGTAAATATCTTCTTAAAAGTCTGCCATTGCATCTCCACTGTCCTACCTTTTAATCTAGCTTCCCAGTTCACTTTAGTCAACTCTGCCTTCATATGGTTATAATTACCTTTATTTAAGGTTACAATGCTCATTTTAAACCACACTTCTCACCTTCAAAAGGAATGCGAAATTCTATGTGATGAATGCTGTCACCTAGAGGTTCCTTTTCCATTATAATTAATAGCTGAAGGAACTCGGAAGGCTCTGAAGGGATTTCTTTTGCTCCACACATCAATCACACGATAGTCAGCACTGAGCAGACATTACACTATTTGTATCAAACTAATGGATTAGGAAAAACAGAAAACAATCAACAGCACTCCCACAATTAGAACATTGATTTTATTGTAGCAGTAAGTTTTGTTCAAAATCAGATAAGGCAAAAAACAATGTTCATAAGTGCTTGATAGTAGGAAACAGTACTTAACAGGAACAGTTCTTCCTAATCAAGAAAGAAGCCTTTTGGAAAAGTTCAGTTCCACCTTTGTACTTTCTTCTCCTCCAATTCTCCCCATAGCCCAATAGTGACTATGTCGGGATACGGATCAATAGATGCCAATGGGCATACTCAAATACCTATGTTCCTCACTCTGGAGTGATTACAATGTCTTCAGCAGGTCTCATTAAACATAAATACACTTTTTCTTTCATGTAGCACCTTTCATTGTCTGATCAAAGTGTTTTACAGTCAATTAATTACTTTCAAGGTGTGACCATTATTGGAATGTAAGAAATGTGGCAACAATATATACACAGCAAGGCCCGATAAATAACAATGATCAGAGTTTTATATTAGGTGTTTGTTGAAGGATAAGTATTAGCTAGGACATCAGTGAAGATCATGATCATGGCCAATCTCCACACCTTCCCCCTTTCCCCCCTGAAATTAAATCAGTGTCCTGACTCTTGCCCCCAGCTAATGAAGCACAAAATGGGAATTGAACTCTGGGGTGTTGTTTTGCATTGTTCAAAGAGTTAAATACAGCAAGTCAAACTTGCAAAATTTGCAAGCATTTCACTCAATTTTCCAATTATTTAACCACTTTTCCTACATTTTTAAAAAGAATGGTCAACACTTTGCTGCAGGTGTGGTCTGTACAATAAGCATACAACAGGAAATACATATACAAAACAGAGGGCCACCTGCAGTGAAGTACAGAATTAGTTCTTAAGAAATAAATAAAAAACTGAATGCAGTTGGATCTCAGATTTAGGAATTAGAATACCATCCAGATGTCTGGAGGAAGCAATATTCAATTGAAGATCAGCATGGGAAAGATGGTGCAATAGCAATGTCCCACCCCTTAAAAGATCTTCCACATCCTCCGATTAGACCAGGACCTAGAACAAAGCACAATTGGCATCTAAGCCAGATACCACCACCAATTATTTTGCATAAAGCAGACTGTCCAAGTAGAATATAGATAACCTATTGGATAGATTGACCATTGATTGCAGCGTTGTTGGATGCACTGCAAGTTAGTTCAGATAGGCTCACATTGATACCTTCATGACTTATTACTAGCATGATACTGTAAGGTGAGGACAGAGATTCTTTGGTGCTTGCTTACTGGTGCGATATCATAGCCACGTGTGTTAGAAGTGCAACCACACAGCAGAGTATTTGAAAATTGAAAAAGTCTAGAAAAATATACAGCTTTCATATATCTAAAATATGAAAAAGTTCAGTTGGGAAATCCAGAGTCAAAATGGCCTCATGCAGTTAAAAGGGTTCCACATGGCTACCTTTGTCAATCCCCAATTATTACAACTTAGCGATTTCAGACACAGTAATCCAAAATTAACCTGAAGCCCATTTCAATGCTGCTGTTAACACACATGCAGCTCAATGTGCAAAATTGAGTGTAAGCATTTCAATTATCTGAAGTTATACAACTTCAGAACAGAGCCACTTTTACTGATCACTCATCTGTGGAAATGCAGCTGGGTGCAATGTACCTTGAAAGAGAAGAAAAAAATCTCCATATTTACCCGTAAAGTTGATTCAAATGCTTTCCCCAGACAATTCCCAAAATGATCAGTGACTGACTGGAAATGATTTAGACAACTATTAACTTGAAGACACTGCTTGTAACGTACCTACCGTGATTTAATGTTAAAGCTGCCTCTCATATGGTTCTCTGCAGGATACAATGTCAACTGTGTTCAAACACAAATTGAAACCCAATTGCAACAGCGATCAAGGTTATTTTTGTGCTCCATCCTACTTTATTTGTTGGTCAGTGCATTGTTACTGGGCCATATTTTAAATGCTTATAATGTGAATTTTCCAAGGTGGCACTTTCTTACCCCCACCTCCTGGAGAAATGCCTTTCTTGTTGAAATCTCTTCCAGTGAATACCTGAGAAGGTTTCTAACTTCACAGGACACCACCTTATAGGATCGTACTCTGGCATGTAGATATTTGGTGCCAGATTGCCCACTTTAAAATTTGGATTTTAACAGATACACCATGATTATCGTGTTAATGTCTCATCATAGTTGAGCTCCAAATGGAATGAACAAACTTGCATCTTTCATATCAAAATCATTTCACAGCCAATTAATGACATTTAAAGTGTCATAACTGCTATAAAATAACCAATTCGTACACTGCAAACTCCCACAAACAGCAACAAGATGAATGACCAAATAATAGGACCTATTACGTGTGCCTGAAGGGGCAGATGGGGCCTCCTCTTAAGCTCTCATCCAAAAGACAATACCCCTGATAGTACTGAGTGTTGCTTGTCAAGCTGGATTATTTACGAAAAGCCCTGGGAGCACCGCTGAACCCACAAACCTTCTGAACCAAAATGGTTTTGAATTTACCGCCATTTCAATCTACAAATATACCATTCTAGAGCAAGGATACACCGACTAGATCAGGATCCAAGCTCATCAGTACTCCATTCCAGTAGCAATTGTATGCAGATTTTCTAAATGGACTCCCCTCCCAAACCTCCTTCACTTTGGGAGAAATCCCTTCCTTGCCTGTATGTCTCTGGCAGTCTGGCAGATGTTGGGCATTCACCAGGGAGCCAGCTGCCATATTTTCCATTTACTAGCATGTTCTATTTTATGGACACAACATTTAGCACCAGGAATCTCAGATGATTGTGTGCCTGTCTCTACACTCTATTTCATAGTGTTCGAGTTTCTTGATGTCAGGCAACATGGAATGGTTCAGACAATCCAAAGCTAGTGAGCTTCACTAAATTTGAAATATGCACGATTGCATATTAAAGATTCCTTCCCCACACCAGAATTTGAGGAATTTTCAACCACTGTTTGGCGAAGGAAAATATCCTGACATGATTTCAGGTAATAATCTCTCAACTCCTTATTAACAGATTCAGTAAGAAGTAGATTGGACCAAATCATTCTTGTTCTTGCCAATGCTGAAATGGTATCAGACTTGGTTACTGCTCTGCCTTGGGTCAAATGCAGGATTAAAGTGGTAAATAAATCAGATTCAATTAAAGTCAAAATCCAACCAAACCTGACATATGGAAGTCTTCCAGAATATGGGGAGGTTCCTGAAAACTTGTGCACTCTCTGAGTGCAAATGACATTTTCTTTTAAAGATCAGAGCAGTGGAGAGAGAAATTTTAAAATCCAAAATATTTAGAAAGGATAACTTACTGAAATCCTAGAGCAAATTAGACAGAATTTTTTAAACTTGAAAAAAATATTGTGGAAATCCATTCAATTCATGAGATTTCTTTTTTTAAAAAAAATACAAATGAAATTATTTGCTCTCGACATCAGAGGCAAAATCCACAATCACACAAATGTTTGACAGTGAAAGGCCATTTTGTTGGCCATTCAGCATTTTGGATGCTTCCTTAGGCTCAGCTCCTCCCTTGCCGGCATTAGATGAAAGACCACTGCTGGTATGGGTCTGCAGAGTTGCACAGGGCTATGCTTGGGTTCTGGCCTGTTGCAGTCAAGCACTGATTTGTGGCAGAATTTATTAGATTATCCTTAAAAAGAAAACAAAATTCACAAGTTAAAATACTGCTTTATCCATCTCCCAAATTTTCCCATCGTCTCCTGATGTTACTGACTTACTTCTGTCTATGGCTGCTGTCTGCTATCTGATCTAAGCAATCAATCATCTAAAATGACTGAGCAAGTGTGTCAATTTAGTATTCAAGTCCCAGGGATGAAATGACACTTTAATTCACTACACTCAGGAACTTAATAAATCACCTTTAGAATCATATAATCCCTACACAGCACAGAAGAGGCCATTTTAGCCACTTCCTGACTCTCCAATAGAGCATTTTACCAGGTCCTCTTTGGGCCAAATGGCTTTTTCTGCACTTTGAGTCAGCTCTGACTTTTTGACACAGTCTTACCCAGGTCCTCATTCTCCCCCACCCTATCCCTGTAACCCACACATTTCCTATGGTCAATCCATCTAACCTACACATCTTGGGACCGTGGGAGGAAACAGAGTAAGTGAGAATGTCCACAGTCGCCCAAGGCTGGAACTGAACCCAGATCCCTGGCGCTGAGAAGCAGCAGTACTAACCACTATACTGCCCTTTTAAAAGAGCTTTAATTTACCTGTAAACTAGTGAATCTAGGAACACAGTTGACAAGTTCAGAATATACACCGCTTGAAAATGAACTTGTCTGGTACAAGTCTGGTATAAAAAACATTTTTCTGATGAATGCGGGATAAATGATTGTCTCGAGTGCATCAGACTGTACACAACATTCCAGAGTGATTGAACGAACATTAGGTTACTACATTTCTTCAAGTGAAAGTCAGATGCTTTTCCCACATTTATTTTCCAAGAGCCATGCCTTGCAATAGAGTACGGTTCCACTTGTACTGACTCCCCAACTCTGTGTCCAAGTTGTCATTCATCATCAGGTGTAATCAGAGACAGCGAGTCGGTGCATTCTATTGGATCATTATGTGGCAGAGTGGGAGCGGGAGCGGGAGCAGGGAGGTGGTCAGAGAAATCACGACTGGGCCTGATGTTACCTCAGTAAAGTTTTACAACACCAATTTTAAATCCAACCAATTTATTTGATAGTAAATCCGCGAGCTTTCGACACTATGTGCCTTCATCAGGCAAATGCAGTGTTCTGATCTGCAGAGGCACTCATCCACACAGATAGTTACAGATTGCTGATTAGAATGCGAATCCTTACATCTAACCTGCTATTCAAGTGTTAAAGTGGCTAACAATGTGTGTGAAGGGAATCCTGAGCATTGGTTAGAGAATTGTGTATTTTCTCCAGACAGCACAGTAAGTGAGGTTTTTTGCTAATCCAGGCAAGTTACGGGGGTTACAGATAGTGTGTTGAATAGCAGGTTAGATGTAAGGATTCGCATTCTAATCAGCAATCTGTAACTGTCTGTGTGGATATGAGTGCCTCTGCAGATCAGAACACTGCATTTGCCCGACGAAGGCACAGTGTCGAAAGCTCACGGATTTACTATCAAATAAATTGGTTGGATTTAAAATTGGTGTTCTAAAACTTTACTGAGTTTACCCCAGTCCAACGCCGGCATCTTTACATCCTGATGTTACCCAACAGTGAGACACTTGCATTTCCTTTTTGGAGTAAAGTGACCCAAAATAGAAAAGCTGGCTGATTTTTCCCTTTCCTAGTCCAGAAGCATGGAGTCAAATGTAATAAAGAAAGTCTGGCACCTTACATGGGGGGGGGGGAGGGGAGCTTTCCAGCCGTTCACGCCATCAGGATTTTCTGGACCTGCTGCAGTGAACGGAGATCTGTCCAAGCGCTAAACTCTGTCTCCACTTGCAGCTGGGTGTGAACTGCCAGTAAGAGTGTATCCAGCAGTTTTTTGGAAGCTAATTTATTATTTTTTGAAGTATTGCCACTGTTAATGCAGGAAATGCAACAGCCAATTTGCAGAAAGCAAGCTCCCACTGTGAGATAATGGCAAGATGACCAGTTCATAAAATGTCCATCCACCCTCCTTCCCATTCAAAATCAGCCAATTTTTTTGTGAAAATGAGAAGCAAGGTGAACATTCCAAGGCCCACAACGCAGAACATAAGCAACATTGAGAAAAATACAACATGGTAAAAAGATAAACCAAGTAGTTACAGGTGGCACAGTGGCTAGCACTGTGTTCAACATGGGTTCAATTCTCAGCTTGGGTCACTGTCCGTGCAGAATCTGCATATTCTCCCCATGTCTGCATGGGTTTCCTCCCTCACTCTGAAAGACGTGCTGGTTAGCTGCATTGGCCACGCTAAATCCTGCCTCAGCATACCCGAACAGGAGCCAGAATGTGGCAGCTAGGGGATTTCCACAATAACTTCATTGCACTGGGAATGCAAGCCTACTTGTGACACTAATCAATAGACTTTTCGATGAGGTTCAGCACCACGCTTAGCTTTCAAAGTCCGATAGGTTACAGGACAATGGGAAACAGAATAGTCAAGAATTCTCTGGTTTCAAAGCTCTGGGGAAGAATAAATTTGAGTCAGTGACTAAAATAAAGACAAAATTACTGTGGATGCTGGATTCTGAAACAAAAACAGCTCTGACAAAGTGTCATCCAGACTTTATTCTCTCTCCACAGATACTGTCAGACTCGATTTTCCCACATTTTCTGTTTTTGTTTGAGTCAGAGGATGTTGGAGGAATCTTTCAAAACAAATATGTAGGTCATTTTGTATTTGTAGCTTAGCAGGAATAAGAGGTGGTAGTTTAGAGTGTAATCACTAATAGAGAAAACTGAGAAAAGTCAAAGCAATGGCTACTTAGTCAGTGCTTTTAAGTTTCCCTTCTTGTACACCTCATCTTCAATTTCCATTGCAGTTGTAATCCATCTCAAATAATTACAAGAGCAATTTCATTATTGGATTTGCAAAGTTTTGTCCTATAAGTACTAAAGCCACTTGGGAATCCAAGGTTTGATTCCCTGAATTTGGTGAGTTAACTGATGCTAAACTCAGAGGACAATGGAAAACAACATTTTGTTGCACTACCTCTGGATTAGGTAAGGAAAAAGTGAGCCCAGATTCCTATTCAGGATTTTAGGAGTCGTTCCTGCTAGAGACATATGTGCAAAGTTTGGATGAAGGCAGGGTCGGTAGTGGTGGAATAACTTGCCAATACTCTTGATAAGATTCACCTGAAAAACCACGTTCGAGATAACAGAAGGCAGCCACTGCACTGCATGCTAGAAACCAATTAATTTTAGAAAGCGAGCAGAGAAAGTTGCTAAACCGTCACCAGCTCCCACAAAACACTTTCCCACCTAAATACAACACTTACATTTGAAAATTCCCAGCGTTCCTCTCCTGGTGCTTCTGTATCCTTCCTTTTGTATTTACACATCTCTAATCGAACAGAGCCATACGCAGCGTGAAGACATAACTGCTTCCCGATATTGTGGCGTAGTTCAGACTGGGCTGTGTATTCAAAATACTGAAAATTTCAATGGAAAGAAAAAAGGGCATTATATCAAGACAACTCACACATCTGATCTCTCTCCACCCCAAACACTGATGCCATTATAGTAGCATTATTCCAATGCCAACCTACATGACTTTTAGCCTCCTTCCTGCACCAACTTTTCTCCCCATCTTTCCTAAAGGCATTGACTCCTTGCCGTCATATGGTTCCACAGGTACTAGGCACCCTCTAGATTCTTACCCAAGTAGCTGTTCTCCTGCTGTGAGCCGAGACAGCAAGCATTGGCAATATTTGACCACCTTGTAGTTAGGGAAAGTGAGAGAGAAGGCATCACATCCAAGCCCAATCCTGCCCATATGTTTAATTCCAGGGATCATCTGATAAAGATCAGAGACAGAAATCTGTCTGTTTTCCCCAATTGACCAGGCGTTAAACCTAGCACTTTCCTAGTTTCAAATTCTTCTACTCACTGCCTTAATTAGGTGAATCATATGAGAAGCAGCCATTACATGTTTTCTTCCCCCGCTTAAACCAACTATATTTCCACTTATCTTTACCTTTCTAACCTAGTTTGAAAGGAACCAGCATCAAAAACTTTCCCTTTACCATTCACAGACCTTGAATGTATCAGTACATCTTGGTAACCACAATTGGATACGGCATTTAAAATGTTAGATCATGACTTCCTCCAATTTAGATTCCACTGTCCTGGCTATAAAAGTTCATCATTTCTGCTTGCTTTGTTAATAGCTGTTCTCAAATATCAATCATCTAGTTGGTAATCGCCATGCAGTAACTCACTAAATAAAGCTGTTCTCAAGTGTTAATCATCTAGTTATTAATCATCATGCAACAATTCGACACAGTATCTTTGATGGCACTTTCCAAATTCTATTGCCGAGAAAGACAAGAGCAGTAGCTGCATGGGAACATCACCACCTGCAATTTCCCTCCCCATCCTGCCTTCGAATTTTGCTGCTCTTTCATCATTACTGGGCCAAAGTCCCGGAACTCCCTAACTTACAGCACTATAGGAGTACCTTCACCACACAGACTGCAGTGGATCACGGCAGCAACTCATCACTTTCTCAAAGCCAATTAAGGCCACATCTTGTGAATGAACAGCCTCAGATCTCTCAACTTCATCCTTAGTTAACTTGACACAGAGTATTAAATCACCAGGGCTTCTCCCTACTTGCAATATTTTTAAACCGATCCATATTAAATTTCATCTGTCACTGATGGGTAGAATATATAGACCAAATTCTCAAATTGGGTTTCTCCTCCTTCCCCACACAATACTGATCATAAAGTTGACTACAAACTCATTACTAGTATGCCACACCAAAAAAGAAACAGAAGAGAGTGTGGAATGAACACTGCTATTGCTAGCAGGTTCAAACGGCTGTTGCCTTGTACCTGGTTGCCTCCCATTCCGTGGCATGGGTACATTATCAGAGGCTTCCCACCGTGATTGTTTTCCCCAGCATCCAGGCAATTTTGCGTTCCCTTGTTTTTAATCTGTAAAACAACATGCAACTTATCAAAGGTCCAACACTTGTTGCTTTTTACAGTCTATAACAAAATCAAATTGCAAAATTGTTGAAATGCAATGAGGAGTGATTACAAAGGCAATTAGTGCAATTAGATGTGGAGATGCTGGCATTGAACTGGGGTGGGCACAGTAAGAAGTCTCACAACACCAGGTTAAAGTACAACAGATTTATTTGGAATTGAGAGCTTCATTAGGTAAGCACACAATTGCAAGAGAATGGTTATGATAATGATGACGCAAGTCTTTACAGGTACGGACAGTGCAAGTGGAGAGAGGGATAGTCACAGGTTAAAAAGAGGTGCGAATTGTCTCAAGCCAGGATAGTTAGTAAGATTTTGCAAGCCCAGGCCAAATGGTGGGGGTTACAAGAAGTGTAACGTGAACCCAAGATCCCAGTTGAAGCTGTCCTTGTGTGTGGAACTTGGCTATCAGTTTCTGCTAGGTAATTCTGCATTGTCATGGGACTTGAAGGCCGCCTTGGAGAACGCTTACCCAATGATTGGAGGCTGAATGCCTTTGACTGCTGAAGTATTCCCTGACTGGAAGGGAACACGCAGTGTCTGTTAGTGCATTGATATTGAAATAGAAACTAGCATTGCCTGGGAACTGGGTTGAAATACAGTCCACATTGATACGATGCAGGTATGTCTAAAGACTGCAAGGATCCTATATGTCAATTGGCTGGATAGTCTGTGCCCAATGACACACTCAAACCAGCTATCCTTAATTAAATTTCAAACAGTTACAAAATCATAACACTGGTGCAGCAGGGTCCAAGACTATAGCACATTTAGGAAGAGGAGGAAGCCATTCAGTCCCTCCAACATTATTGCACCATTCAATTAGATCATAGCTAATGTGTACCTCAACTTAATTTACACTTAAGTCCCACATCCCCCAATACCTCTATCCAACATAAATCTATCAATGTCATTCCCAAACACTCCAACCTGTCCGAGCAACTACAGTCTTGAGGGGAGAAGAATTCCTGGTTTCCAGCACCTTGTGTAGAAGTCTGTGGTATAGTTAAAAATTTAGTGTGTGACAAACTGCAATAACCTGATCTGGGTTTGTCCACCACTAAATCATTTCCAAATTTGGTCACAAGCTCACTATTGAGCACACATTTTTATAGCATGCATTATATAGAGAAAGGGGACAGCCTTTAGCAACATAGCCACCAAGAGGAAAAAGGGGATGAGAGGGGTCAAGAGATACTGGAGAGACTCAGAGCGTGGTGCTAAAAGGAAGAAATCCTGAAGGATGGAGTTTGAACAGTCACCAAGTAGAGCTTTCCTCAGAATATAATTAAGAAACGCAAAGGATTTTAAAAAATACAACTAAAAACAATTTGACTTTCTACTTAAAAAAGGCTCTGAGGAAGGCACTGTCAGCAACTATAGACCCACACACACCCACCAACACAAATAGATTTTTAAAAAGTGTAGGTCGAGAAAATTATTAGCTTCATAAAGTGACAACATGAAGTGTACAGAACAATTACGTCTGTTGTCTCAAAAGACAAGTATGTTCAATTTAAAATCGATCTTTGATTTTTCACATCATGCAGGGATTAACTGATTTTGATTTATTATTGTCACATGCATTAGTATACAATGAAAAGTATTATTTCTTGTGTGCTATTCAGTCAAAGCATACTGTTCAGAGAGAAAGAAGGGAGTGAGCACAGAATATAGTGTTACAGTCATAGTTAGGGTATGGAGAAAGATCAACTTAATGCGAGGTAGGTCCATTCAAAAAGGGGCTGAAGACACAGCCTTTAGGGCACTGGTGTTGAGGACGATCGTGGAGCTGTTGTTGTTGCCGCCGCCAATCCTTACTAATTGCAGTCTGTTGATTAGGAAGTTCAGGATCTAGTCGCAGAGGGAAGAACTGAGGCCCAGGCAAAACAGATTGGAGATGAGTTTCGTGGAAATAATGGTGTTGAAAGCTGAGCTATAGTCAATAAATAGGAGGCTGACTTAGGTGTCTTTGTTATCTAGGCATTCCAGGGTTGAGTGCAGGGCCAGGGAGATGGCGTCTTCTGTAGACCTGTTGCAGCAGTAGGTAAACTATTATGGATCCAGGCAATCCGGGAGGCTGGAATTTATTCGTGTCATGACTAAACTTTCAAAGTACTTCATAATGATGGATATCAGAGCCACTGGACAATAGTCATTACAAGGAACATTAAAAATGGGAGTACTTAAGGATATTTAATGGGATTTTGACATTACGCTATGGGTTACTAGCGTACGAATGCTTAGTACAGGCCACTGAAGACTTTTCTCTGTTAACTGGAAATTGATCAACACCCCTGCTAAAGGCAGGAGGGGAAATTCAAGCCAGTGCGTCAAGGCATTTCAAAGCCTATTATTAACACTATGGAAAATGGAGCTTCAAAACGGGTTAGAAGACATTATTCAGAGCTTCAAGTTGATTTAAACATTTCATAGCTCCTTATTTGACCTGTCTCCTGCAAAATGGCACTGATGCCCTTCTGCATATGTGCACACGTTCACAGAAAACTTGAAACTGATTCTTGCCGATGATGGAAAATAGATGCACAAATTTAAATTGTGACTCAGAATTCGAGATTAGATAAAAGATGATCGATATATTTAGTATTGTCATTGATTTTAAAAAGGGTGCAGATGTTTGTGCTCCTAACTTGGACATACTGAATCACCCAGATCCAGGGCATTGAGAAAAATTGGGAGAATCACCTCCCCATAAGGTGACCGGCTAATTTCCCGAACCATTTTTAGTCTTTATGGCTGTGCCCAGCTGTTTCAGAAGCAGGAATGGAAGTTTGTAATAATGGAGGTGACTTAACGTGGCTCCAAAAAGTTTAACAACTAATATTATATGATAAGGGTTTTACAATACCAGGTTGAACTCCATCTTTGTGATACTTATTTGGTATCACAAGCTTTCAAAGCATTGCTCCATCAGGTGAGTGAGTGTTCTGAAAGCTCGTGATTCCAAATAAACCTGTTGGACTTTAACCTAGTGTTGAGACTTTTTACTGTGCCCACCCCAGTCCAATGCCAGCATCTCCACATCATGACCAGGGTCTGAAAAATGCACACGTATCCTCTCTTCTCCCCCGGGCTCCAACTGAAGGTCCTCCCCAACTCAGGACTCTCACCCTCGCTCCCCATTGGTCCAGCTTCCTACACCACTCCATCAGGTCCAGCCCGATCATGTGGCCTGCAAAGGATCAACCCTTAAAGGGGCCACGTTACCACACTGCTCGATTGCATTTTGAATAGAATTTGAAGTCTCCAGTCTCTCTGTACTTGCTTGCTTTTGTTTGAAACGTCACAGAGAAAAGGTAAAGAAAATTTCCTAGGTGAAAGTGGCTATTGTGCTTTGTTTGGAGTAAAATAGTCCTTCTGCTTCCAAAATCCTAAAAAGAGAAACTAAATGGAAGGGGCAAGTATACACCACAGTTGAGGGAATGAGAATTCTATCTCCATTTATCACAATGAAGTGGCACCACTGCATTTAGTTGTCAGCAAACATCACTACTTACTGCCCCATAACGCACTGGAGAAAAGTCAGGCACAAAGATTTCGGGGTACACATTTTGCAGATACCAGGTAAAATTCTTGCATTTTAAACGCTCTTTCAACTGAAACCTCTCTGAAAGATCTCCAAAAGTTTTCTAAAAAGAAACAGAGCAACAAGTGAATACCAAAGATACTACTGTATTCTATATTGAAGTGAGTGAGCAATTGATTGGGCTGCAATGGAGAACGAACATAGAACATTACAGCGCAGAACAGGCCCTTCGGCCTTCGATGTTGTGCCGACCAATTAGGAAAAAGCAATGACCCTCTAACCTAAACCATTCCCTTTTCATCCATATACTTATCTACTAACCTCTTAAATGCCACCAAACTTGGCGCATCTACAACTGCAGCAGGCAGGGCATTCCATACCCTACCACCCTCTGGGTAAAGAACCTACCTCTGATATCCGTCCTATAACTACCACCCCTTAATTTAAAGCTATGTCCCCTCATGCTAGCTTTCTCCATCCTAGGAAAAAGGGTGGACAGTGATGGCCTATCTAAACCTCTAATCATCTTATATGTTTCCATAAAGGTCTCCTCTTAGCCTCCTTCTTTCTAACGAAAACAACCTCAAATCCCTCAGCCTCTCTTCATAAGACCTGCCCTCCATACCAGGCAACATCCTGGTAAACCTCCTCTGTACCCTCTCCAACGCCTCCACATCTTTCTTATAATGTGGGGACCAGAACTGCACACAATACTCCAAGTGCGGCCACACTAGAGTTTTGTACAGTTGCAACATGACGTTGCGCTCCGAAATTCAATCCCCCTACCAATAAAAGCTAAGACTCCGTATGCCTTCTTAACAACCTTATCGACTTGATTGCCAACTTTCAGGGATCTATGCACATATACACCAAGATCCCTCTGTTCCTCAACACTATTAAGAGTCCTACCATTAGCCCTATACTCTACACATTTGTTATTCCTGCCAAAGTGAATTACCGCACACTTTTCCGCATTAAACTCCATTTGCCACCTCTCGGCCCAGCTCTGCAACTTGTCCAAGTCTCTCTGCAAACTATAACACCCCTCTTCACTATCTACCACTCCTCCGACTTTGGTGTCATCCGCACATTTACTAATCCATCCTTCAATACCCTCATCCAGATCATTTATAAAAATTACAAACAGCAGGGGCCCCAAAACAGATCCTGAGGTACACCACTTGTAACCGAACTCCACGATGAATAACTTCCATCAACCACCACCCTCTGTCTTCTATCAGCTAGCCAATTAGCTAAATCACCCTCAATCCCATACATCTGCATTTTTTGCAGAAGCCTTCATGGGGCACCTTATCGAACGCCTTACTAAAGTCCATATATACCACATCAACTGCCTTACCCCCATCCACCTCTTTAGTCACTTTTTCAAAAAACTCAGTAAGGTTAGTAAGGCACGACCTACCCTTCACAAAACCACGCTGACTATCCCCAATCAATTCATTTCTCTCTAAATAACTATAAATCCTATCTCTAATAATTCTCTCCAATACTTTGCCCACAACAGAAGTAAGACTCAGTGGCCTATAATTCCCCGGAAAGTCTCTATTCCCCTTCTTGAACAATGGGCAAAACATCTCAGTTAATTTTAACTCAAAATAGGTTTCCCCATGGCAGAGAGTTGCAAGGTAACTGACAATTGAACTTGGTTTCTCTGGAAAGTCAATTCTGATGGCTTGTTGAGTTGGTTGGTGAGTTTGGATAGCTTGTTGAGTTGGTGAGTTTAGGGGTGCTGAGAAGAACATACTCCACACATTATTTAAAACTGGGCCAGGCCAGGGAAACAGTTGCCATGAGAAGTTCTGTATCCTATTAGAGAGAGAGAGAGAGAGAGAGAGCATTGTGCAGAGATTCCAACTACATTTATTAGCGTTCTGATCATAATACTGTGGTTTTGCTAAATTCTGCCACCTAGTAGTGGTTACCTCAGTGCACTGCACAGGGTGCATATCATCATAATATACTGGAGGAGAAGGGTGAGAGTGAATCCAGATAATGATCCCACCAGGAACGAGGGGGAGTGAAGAGAGAAAGAGGATGAAGGAGCGACAGAAGAGAAGAATTTGACAACACAATATAGATATACTTATTGTAGCAATTAAAGATGATTTTTTGATCCCATTGGTTGATCAGTAGACTGATGTGAAGAAAAAGCTTCCATCTCAAACAGCAGTTCTTTCAGAATTCTGATCAAGGGATTGTTTGTCACTCCACTTTTAACTGTTCTGTTGAACACTATTGAAAGCGACCCGTTAAATTAGATTTTCCTCAGAACTTCACCTGTCAACCATCAGAAAAGAGTTACATTTCCTAGCTACACTGACAAAAATGATAATAAAATGCATTATGGTCACATATTTGCATAATGTTTGCTGGACTGTGCACGTCATATCTTTATTCATAGTGAGCAAATATATTTCTGTAATCTGTCAAAGCAGATCGGTTTAATATTCTGATCAGGGTCTTGTAATGCAATATGAAACCATATTAAATTCAGTAAGTAGCTGGCTGCAATTAAGAACTAATGCCTAGGGATACACAACTCTTAGAAAAGAAACTGGAATGAAGGGAACAGGGTCCTCTTTCAGAAACCCTGGTGATGCAAACAAGGGGTGGGGGAGGCAGGATTAAAGCTATAACTATTTTAAAGAATGAACTGCAGTTTGCCCACCTCTCGGGCCATCTTCTCGGCTTGTTGGTTCCTCCTGTAAAACAGCTCCTTGTAGCCATCCATCCAGACCTCAGCCAGGCGCACTTGGTTGCGAGCAATAACCTGAACACCTTTGGGGAAGCTGTGAGGGCTCTTGGTACGGAATACGTGGCCTACCACCGAGCAGGGAATGATTTCCAACTGTCCACCACATTGCCAGACCTAAAGCAAAAGGTAACATGGTCATTAGCCAATACCAAGCAGTAGGCAACAGAAGACTTTAAATTGGATACACATGTCCTTTATGGGGCACACATACTATAGCCAATTCCCAGTAATGTTGGTTTATTAACCCTCTTCACGCTACACAAAAACGTGGGAAAGACTTTTGATTTTGTAAAAATTTGCTCTGTATTCCCGAGTCAAAAATGGAGCCAATTATGATTGTAGTCATCTTGCATCCAATTGAAATATACATTCTTGCATGAATAGTGGTTGAAGATAGCACGATCTGAGGAAGTTGACTGTGAGGAGTTACGGACTCGGGCAGTCTGAAGGAAGTGAACCATCAGTCCAGGTACAGAACGTTTACAGCACTGTGAATTAACAATGAGATCTTCCATGCTTCTAGGCTCAACCACGACTGTGTTCTGAGTATTCTAATTTCATCTCCAGTTGTGTCGTTTTTGCTCCCACTTCACACACTAACTCTTCACCCAAGCCTATATTATTTCTAACTTTGGCACTAAGTTTGGTGAGGGCACTAATGTCAGCTACCCTGTCAATCTCCTATGCACCCTGCTCCCCCATCTTATCCCACAAACATACATTGGGTATCTCCTACAAAATTACCCCAAGCTTATATTTCATTACATTATATACCTTCCTATCTTGATCTTGTTTTTATTAAAGACAATTTGTGCTCTGCATTAAAAAAAAATTTCCAGTTGTTTCCCATTTATAAAATCAGCACAGCTAAGGAAGGCCATTTAGCTCACCCTGCTTTACTAACCAGAAAGAACCAGCTGTCACAGCTTACCCTCTGATTTCAGCTTCTCTGCCATTTGGCTGATTGCACCCTCTCTCCATGGACAGCCACTACCAGTCTTTTCCCCTGGTTTCTGTGGCTATGACTCATCTTTCATTCTCTCATCCTGCAGTATAAATATCTCCCACTATTTTAGCTCTGACAAAGAGTCATCTGGACTTGAAACGTCAGCTCTTTTCTCTCCTTACAGATGCTGCCAGACCTGCTGAGATTTTCCAGCATTTTCTCTTTTGATTCACAAACCTACAATCTGTCTTCTACCACAAGTGACATCCATCACAATCTTGAGCATTTCAATCATGCCTTTCGCAATTTCAGAATGTCTCAAAGCACTTCAGTCAATGAAGAACTTCTGAAGCGTAGTCATTGTTGTATGAAAAGCAGCAGCCAATTTGCGCACAGCAAAAACCTAGATACATTAGCGACCAAATAAAATTGGTTCAGAGACAAATATTGAGCATGATACCATGGAGAACTCCCCACTCTTCTTTTAAAAAGTGCTGTGGGATCTTTTACACCCAACCGAAAGGCCTTGGGCAAATGCCTCTTCGGAAAAATAGCACATAATATGGCATTCCTTCAGTATTGCACTGAAGTGTCAGCCCACAGAGTATCCAGGAAGAGTCAATTCTTTCATGTTTCACAGAATAGATACTAATCGCATCCATCTGCTAATATAGGCATCAAAAGCTTAATTACAGTATGCAGTTTAGGTTCAGAAAATATATTCATTGCAATGAAACACTGACATTAATGACACTGCACAACTCCGCCACCTTCTGGTGGATCTTACCTCATGCCTCAAATGCCTAACCCTAAAGCACAAGCTCCATCAATTAGACCTACATGGAATGTCTGGGCAAAGTGGTTAGAAATGCTGCTACCCCAAACAAATTGTTTTTTCAGATACAAGTAACATACAGCAGTGTTTTCATAATACAAGGATTAAAGCACATTCCATGTTCACCAGCCAGCGTAGAAAAAGGCAAGTTCAAGTGAGCAAGTTGCCCTGAGTCCAAGTAATACTACTATATTAATGGTCTCATTTCCCCTCACCCACAATTCTCTCAGGCAAGATCTGCTCTTCCTTCATATAATCCATATATTAGTATTTGTGCAACTTTACCTCATTGGAAACGAGGATTGAAAGATTCTGTTCCTCTTCAAATCAAAACACAGGATTAAATACTTTCCCTTTAGCGCTCCAAAGATGTACCGATTAGACAGGTTGGCTATGATAAATTGACCTTTAGTGCCAGGAGGATTAGCAGAGTAAATACATAGGATTGCAGGGATAAGGCCTAGGTGGGATTGTGGTTGGTGCAGACTCGATGAGCCAAATAGCCTCTTTCTGCACTGTAGGAATTCCATGTATACATTTCTCCTCTATTTATCCTGCCACCCCACTACAAACTAAAACTCAGCCATTTAAATAATATTTCCTTTAGATTTCTCCTCCAAATAATCCTAGAAGGAATAGGTTGCAGAATTACTAAATGTTCCTGAATCTTCCCCAAAAGTGCACTCAGTGCTATTCCCACTCGGTCAAATGGCATTTTGCTTGCTTGGTTTAGGGGGGTGATTGTTAGGAGGGGCTGAAAGAACAGAATGGAGAAAACAGATTTGGGTGAAGCAACAGCTGGGGATTATGCAGGTTCCCAAGAAACAGCTGGGAAAGATTTTGTCAGCATTGATGTAGGTTCACTAATGTCCTTCAGGGAAGTAAATCTGCATACACCTTCAAACCGACAACAATGTGGTGGACTCTTAACTCCTAGCAAGCTACTCCAATCAAGAGAAATTGGGGAATAGCCAACAAAGTATTGGCCTTGCCAGCGATTCCCACATCCCATGGAAAAAAAACTACAAATAATTTGGTGGCTTTAACAGAAAAAAATCCAAAAAGCAATTCTGAGAAGTGTAATCAGACAGAAATGGACAAAGTGACAAAGAAAGAAGTGGACCTACCAGAAGAGCAAGTCTTGTTATCAAAATATATAAATTGGTGGTAATTTCATTTTCCTATAACAGATATACAGGACATTCATGACCTCAGGACATCCCAAAGTTCTTTCAATCAATGAAGTAATTCTGAAGTGTAGTCAATGTTATAATGTAGGTAATTTGCACACAGCAATCATCACAAACAACAATGAAATAAGCAGATAAGGGATGACACCTATTTTAGATTGAGTTAGTACACAGAGAATTTGCCTGCCCTTTTTTTTGAATAATGTTGTGGGATCTTATATGTCCTCCCAAGGGATTGGACAGTGCTTCAGTTTAATGCCTCAACAGAAAGATGGCACCAACATTGGAGTGGCAGCATGGATATATGAGCTCAAACCCAAAAGCTGGTGACTGAATCATTATTACTGAGCCAAGGCCAATCAAAATCTGTCAACTTGTCTCGATAATTTACCTGCATTCATCAGGCACTGAAAGCACAGAGACTACATTGTGAGGATTTTCAGAAAATGATTTCATGGTGTAGTCAAAATGCATCTTTTACACACCAGTGAAAGTCAGTGCCAATTAAGGCTTATGACTACATCTTTCAGTACCAAATACAGCCACAGAATGGCATTTTTAAACACCATTTCTACACACAAAGCTCTGAACAAACAGTTACATAGGCAGAGAAAAGATTTGCGACTTTATAAATTTATAATAAAAGGTGGCATAGCGATTAGTGCTGCTGCCTCACAGCAGCGGGGGCTCAGGTCCAATTCCAGCCTTGGGCGACTATGTGGAATTTGCACATTCTTCCCTTGTCTATGTGGTTTCCTCCCACAGTCCCAACATGTGCATGGCTGGGTTGATCGGCCATGCTAAATTGCCCCTTAATGTCCCAACTTATATAAGTTAGGTGGATTAGCAGGGTAAATACATGGTGTTATGCAGACTCGATTGGCCAAATGACCTTTTTCTGCACTGTAGGGATTCTATGATTCACATCTACTCACTTTTTAGAAACAGAATTTGAGTCCTAGGTATGACAGCCATTGGAAGCCTACTTTTCCAGTTTGGGAATATGAACGGAGGGCGATCAGATGTCTCCAAGGGACCATAAACTGGAGAGAATTTGGGCTTCCTCACTCCAGAATCCAAACACTAAAATACCAGTGAGTCTCACTGAAGGTGGTCAAAAAGGACATTCAGTTGTCAACTGCTTAACAATAATATCAAGATTAGTCAATAATTACAGTTTGCCAGTGCACTACAAAAATTTTTAGTGCAGCAAGATCCACTATATTAAACTTGACAAGGCAAAAAAAAGTAGTTTGTGTTTGCGGCTTTAGCAGAAAAGCCCATGATGGAATAAATTTGGTAGTTGCCTTTTGGTACCTTATCTGAGCCATCCTTTTGTGCGCAAACCTGCGTTTTGTTTCCTGAAGGGCATCTGATCCTGCTGTCAAACATTCTCAAACTTTCCAACAGCACCCACTAAATAGCAATCAAGAGCAGGAACATTGGCTGATTTTCTCTTCCTTCTCCCCCCTCCTCAGGCCTAAAAAAAAAAACAGACCCAAATCAAGGCCTGAGTGGGAAATCAGGTAACTGAGCACACACCAGGAATGGACTCAGGGGGCTTTCTTGGCCTGGGCAGCTTGCTACTACAACAGGCAATATCTTTGCACATTAGGCCACAGGGCCTCAATTCATATTTAAAGCTTATCAATAGACACAACCAAGGCATGAGCATTAGAAACATAAGCATTTGCGTTTACCCTGAATGACATTTCCACATTCTCTCCTCCCCATATTTCCATCTGGTTGTCGTATGTTCCAATCAGTTCAAAGTAAGCTTTGGAGATCGCAAAGAGGCCACCGGCAAACGTGGGAGTCCTGAAAATAAACTAAATATCAACTCTATTGGCCGGAGAGAGATTGCATAGTTTCATTTTGTGCCAAATTGAAACTCACCCACGTGATCAGTGAGAGACTTAACTCTCTTTAGACGCAAGACCTACAATATTTGTACTGTTTTCAAATGGCTGATGTATTTGCTATATATAAAAGGTAAAATTTATCACATTTATTGAGCAAAGAGACTTGGATGGCCATCAGATGCTTTAATACATATCTGCTGCCTATCGTGTGACTGGATTTTGTGTTATTTGTTCATGATCTGAGCAACAATGGCAAGGCCACACTTATTTCCCATCTCCAGTTGCTCAGGAAGTGATGGAGGACCTTGACCACAGAACTGCTGTAGTCCTCATACCTGATCATGGTCCCACAGCAGATACAGGAATAGAAGCATAATAGGTGCAGTAAGCCATTCAGCCCTTGGAGCCTACACCACCATTCAATATGATCATGCACTCAGTATCCCACTCCCACTTTCTCTCCATACTCCCTTGATCCCTTTAGCCACAAGGGCCGTGTCCAGCTCCCTCTTTAATATCTCTAACAAACTGGCCCCAACAACTTTATGGTAGAGAATTCCACAGGTCCACAACTCTGAGCAAAGAAGTTCTTCCTTATCTCAGTCCTGAAACGGCTTATCCCTTATTCTTGGGCTGTGACCCCCTAGTTCTGCACTTCCAACATTCTTCCTGCATCTAGCCTGTCCAGTCCCATCAGGATTTTGTATGTTTATACGAGATTCCCTCTCATTCTTCTAAATTCAAGTAAAAGCCCAGTTGATCCAGTCTCTCTTCATATATCAGTCCTGCCATTGTTAATGTAAGCCTACTTGTGACAAATTAACTTTTTAATATTGCATGGAATAAGTCTTGTAATGCAGAAAGCTGAACTGAAATCCAAGCCAGAAGTGAGATTTGACAGATCCCAGTGGGTGTTAATCTCCCAGCTTAGTCTATGGGCGAGGATTGTAGTAAATAGGATTGGGAATATCAGGCTGATGTGATAAGGGATCACTTTCTATCGCTAGAGTCCTGCCATTCCAGGAATCAGTCTGGTGAACTTTGCTGGACTCACTCAATATCAAGAATGTCCTTCTTCAGACCAGGAAACCAAAACTGCACACAATACTCAAGGTGTGGCTACACCAAGGCCCTGTATAACTGCAGCAAATGTTCTTACAATTCCCACTAATACAATAAATTATATTCTTAGCTACAAGTATAAAACCAGTACATTACCTTAAGGGACCCACTGAGATGAGTGGCATGAGTGGTCATATCCAGTGGCCATATTTAAACATCTAAATACCCTGTTATGTCCCTGAAGTAGCAGTGTTGACAGTTCAAAGCAAGTGTCCCTATTAACTTAAAACACTTTCCCACCAGCTGACTTCTGAAGTGGTACTAGGATGATACAAGAATGTCCATTTCTCAAGAGTGGAATTCTTCAGACCTCAACTGGAGCCAGATGAAATACCTGAGCTGTTTCAACGTGGTTAGAAACAGGAACGAGAGCATTTCAAGACAGTTCCAAATATAAAATAAACCTCTTCGGTTGTTTAACCATTTTAACAGAGACAGTCTCGAGACAGCCCCCATTATTCTGTGATGCTACATTCAAATTCCAGGTAAAGATTTTTGTATCTGAATAGGACAAATGGACATAAAATGAGAGACTATTTTCTGTTACCCCAGGGTAGGCTTTGTGAAACAATCAATGACATTTGCTCCACTGTTACATATGGACCTCAGTTTTCAAAAAGATACATGATGAAAATAATAATATTCAGCCTGTATCAGTGTTTCAACTGAGTAAACTCAGGCTAACCTCATCCTTGAGCACCAGCTTTTCTCCAAGTTTTCACTGTTAACGGACTCGCACCACATCTCATTTTATTCCAATGATCTAGATTTGGTTTTAAAATTGTGTTTTATCTCCAAGTGAAAGTGATCCTGTTCCTCATTGCAGCGACTTCCTCAAGCACTTGAGTCAGGTACTGTATAGATCGGAATTCTCTTCATCTTAACTGTGTACTTCATCTCTAGTGTTAGAAAGTGATCCATTATCACATCAGCCTGATATTCCCAATCCTATTTACTACAATCCTTGCCCATAGACTAACCTGGAAGATTAACATCCACTGGGATCTGTCAAGTCTCACTTTTGGCTTAGATTTCAGTTCAGCTTTCTGCATTACATGACTTGTTCCACCCAGTATTAAAAAGTTAATTCGTCACAAGTAGGCTTACATTAACACTGCAATGAAGTTACAACAAAATTCCCCTAATTGCCACACTCCAGCATCTGTTCAGGTCAAATGCACCTAACCAGCACGTCTTTCAATTGTGGGAGGAAATCCATACAGACATGAGGAGAACATGCAGATTCCGCACAGAATGAGCCAAGGCAGGAATTGAACCTGGGTCTCTGGTACTATGAAGCAGCAGCGCTAACCACTGTGCCACCATGTCACCCCAGATCCAGACAGGTGTCTGAAAGCAAGCTGAAGTCATAGATCACACAGAAGGGATCAAAACATTTCAAACAGCTCATAAAACAATCTTGCAATAGGCACATTATTAGATATTTGGCAATTCATGAGTCCCTTTGAGTAAGGGCACCATGGGGTGAATTTTCCCGTTCCCTTCCGCCACAGGAATCATCGCTGGTGAGGGATGAACTGTGGAAAGGTTCATTGACCTCGGACAGGATTTTGCGGTTTGAGGGCAAGTACGGCCAGAAAATCCTGCTCCATGTCTGGGATACACCAGTGAGCCAATGGATTTCTTCACTTTGACTCTAAATTCAAAGTGGACTGCAGACACATACTGCATGGCATTTTGACTGGACTTCAGATTCAGAAACTTAGGTTTAATGGCCACTAATTGCTGCAATAACCAGCCATCTGGATTTTCAAATGGAACAAAAGAACTCATGATTAAAGAACTCCAATGAACAAAAGCCTTTTGCGTCCTACTGCTGTCAAAGAGGAAATGATGTTGGATCTGGATTTGCTGCAGCGCAACGTATGATGCCATTAGCAGACATTTGCGCTCGCCATCCATGCCGCTTTAGACTCGATGCCATGATTTCCTTAACAATCAGTCTACAGCATGGCAAGGTCAGTGATGCATCAGGGACCTTACGCCTGCTACAGTCATAGCTTGCCCCACAAATCAAAAGCAGCATGCAGACACCAATTTGTATGGAGGCAAGGCAATGGGAGATTAAACAAGCTGGAACTTCTGAAATCAAGTTCAAATGTTTACTTCTCTGCTTTTATACAAAGTTTTTTTTTTAAACAAATTTTGTGTCTGCTCTTTCATTTTTTTCCCCCCCAGATATGTTGCAGGAAGATTATTGCAAAACTTGCGTTCCTTGAGCATCCATCCGCCTTGCTTTTCCCTGCTAAATAATTCATGGTGGAAAAAGACAAAAGGTGCCTTGATAGCTTCCCCAGTTTGGAGATAACGTTCAGGATCTTCAGTTGGACATTGCCATTAGTACATCAACAGGAAGGATCAACTCTCGCTCAGTGAATGGGATGCCAAGAAAGGAGATGAAAATGGTGTCCAAATCAAACACCCCTTCAAAGCAATCATAAAATAGACAGGACCAGTATCTTGTTTGACTGTTGGCATCACCAGTGCATTTGGTAAAACACCACTTATTCATTCAGATTGGTCTGGTTGCTTAGTGGGGCAAGTTGGTTGCACTAATAGCCCCTGCACCCAGAAGAAGCCAGCAGTCCTGTGGAAATTAATCTGTTTGCCATGGTGAAATATTTCGTATTTAAGTGAAGTGGGGTGCCCCATGGAAGAGGGCATCAATCACCTGTTTGCTGGTATTACAGTGGGTCTCCAGAGTCAGACCAAAAGGAGGAGGATCTGTAGAAATTGAGGGCTGTTATCACCTTTGTTGCCACTGACAAAACACTGTGGGAACTGGACTGTGTTTCAGGCTTTATTTTCCTGGTGAAACATTACCTGTGTACACAAAGCTTCTTCAGCAGGCCTGAATTGGTATTTGTTCCTTGTACACTTTCCTGGCTGTGGGCAGGAGTGACAAAAAACGATTTAAGCGATGGGGCCTCAAGTGCTTTATGCCTACATCGCTGCTGAACATTGGAATGCTCAGTCGCTCGGCCATTGCAATACTTCCTCCTTTCAAACATAAAGGAAAGGGAAGGAACTCTAACTAATTGTCATTAAATACGAACAAGTGGAAGGCAATAGCAAACCACCACTGACAAAAGCTGCCAAGAAAACAGTTCAGAATTAATCAACAGACAAAGACCTGCCTTTGGGTAGAACACATGATGAGACACACTGCTGTGACTCTGGATGGCAAAACTGGCAAGAAAAGATCATTAAAATGAGAATTATAAAAAGGAAACAAATGAACAACTTTGACTGTTGCTGCAAAGCTCCACAACTTTAAGTGCCTCTGTTAACCTCCCAGGCCAAGTCATGCAAGGGCCGTAAACCAGGCCAATACCAGGTTATTCACTTACATAACACAATAATTGGTGATTGCCCCCGATTGCGGTGATAGGTTGAGTGATAAGGCAAGCTTTTAGCAGCTTAAGCAAGGCTATTGCTGGAGGAGTGGTGCAAATACCCCAAATTATGGTGCATTGCAATTCATGGCATATTTCACTTATTCCATTACTTCTTGGCACTTTGATATAATATTGCAGGCCGTTAATGCATCATTTCTGCCAAATTTATACCTAGTGAAAATCTTCAGTTAACTAAATAATTTTTAGAAAGTTATCCCTATAAACAAAAACTTGGAGCAAAACAGTATCAATACAATACTACTGTTGGTTGGCCTTGCAAACAAAGAAAAGTGAGAGGAAATACAAACACCCCTTGAGCCTCATGGCATAGTAGGTTATGTGCAATGCCATTATTAAGGCTTCTAGTCAATTGGACAGTCATTATAGCCAACCTTGCCATAGCTATCATAAGGCCTCACTAATCTACTTGTCTCTTTGCCAGATCATTTAGTTTTCTGCTGATCATTCTCTCCCCATACCTCACTCCCCACCTCTCCATCTCACTTTTGACCTTTGCAACCAGGATGCACTCCAACTATAGGGCATACTTCCCACTACAATAATTAGTTTCATAGAATCCTGCAGTGCAAAAGGAGATCATTCGATCCATCAAGGCTGCACTGACCACAATGCCACCCAGGTGCTATTCCCACAACCCCATTCATTTACCCTACTAACCCCTCTGACACTAAGAGGCAATATTTTAGCATGGCTGATCACCCTAACCTGCACATCTTTGGAGTGCTGACCATTCCAGCTCATTATTTTAGCATTGGTTAGTCTTTTTGGCCAGTCCAGTAGTCTCCTTGCAAATTCTACTCCAAGACTATCCACCTTCTGCTATGGTACTTGCAGCTAGAATATTCAATTGGAATCAAACTAAAAGATCCACGATATGGAGAAGCCATCCTTTTTGGATTATATACAGTTATAAATAAAGACAGTTGTTGCATAAGCAAGAGGGAAAAATAGGTTATACACAAAAATATTAATTACAATATTTAATAGGAGCAAGAAACTATTAGGGTGTAATTTTACCCTAGCAACATCACACTTGTACTTCTTCAGTACAGTAATGATTCTGATAATTATAGTCTATAACCTATGGGTGGGAAGAAGTGTCAATATTCCATCCATTTTGTTAGGAACTTTGAAAAACCTACACAGAAGTTAACCATCAAGCAAGCTTCAACCATAAGCCCAATACAGGGTTAAATTCTTGGCTACATCAACTGTCATATTGAAATGCCCATAGGATACCGTAAATTATATGGAATTTACAGGATGCTAGGAGGTTTATGACTCTTCCCACTTATTTTTTTGCCAATGTTTCCCATTTTGCCTTTTGGAAGGCCTGGGCTATGGTTTGATGTGTTGAGGTGACTCCCACACCACCAAAAAGACAGTCCTTATACATGACCTTGCCAGCAGTTGGGATTCTCCAGTCCCTCTGCAGTGACTAGAGTTTTGGTTCTCACTGGTGGTGGAGCAAACAAGACTGGAGAATTCCAGCCATAAACTTAAAACACCATCCTTATGATATTACACCATCAGGTGGCACAGTGGCAAGTGGTTAGCATTGCTGCCTCAGTGCCAGGAACCCAGGTTCAATTCTGATCTTGGGTGACTGTGTACAGAGTCTGCACATTCTCCCAGTGTCTGCATGGGTTTCCTCCAGGTGCTCCTGTTTCCTTCCATAGTTCAAAGTTGCATGGGTTAGGTGGATTGGCCAGGCTAATTTGCCCCTTAGTGTTCCAAAATGTGTAGGTTAGGGTGATTAGCAGGATAAATACTGAGGTTACAGGGATAGGATCTGGGTAAGAGGCTCTATCAAAAAGTTGATGTAGAATTGATGGCCTGATGGACTCCTTCTGTACTGTATGGATTCTACATTTCAAGCAAGAGCCAATTCCCCTTTCTCTCCAACCCCCCTCCCCCCAAAGACTTAGTGAGATTTTGAGATCTCTAGTGCCCAGCTATTGACTGCCTCAAGCTGGCTGTGCTATTTTGAAGGGGAAAAAAAAAGCTCCTAAAAGATGATGGCTGGAATTCTCCAATTCTATTGCAGTAAATGGAGTTTTCCATTCAAATTCCATATTCTCACTGGAAGCAGTGGCAAGGCGAAGGAGTTGGGAGAATTCTGGCCGATATAGTTGCAATCTGCAATAAGTGTGGATAATGGTTGATGCAACACTGATCATTCATCAAATTCAGTTGATGCTTGCTAGAGTCATTGTGGTTGGATAATTCCTCAGCACTGAGCAGAATGGAATCTGCAGCCCCAGTATCTGTGAGAGCTTTGAGAATACAGTTGAGGGTTGTTTAAGATAAATAACCATCAAGAAAGGGGATTTTTGTTATTGGGTGTGACAATAAGACACTAACTCCACTGAACTAGCCTCTGAAGTGTAGCTTTGTGTTTAACTGAAACATTCCCGTCTACGACCCATTTTTTAATATAGATGTTAAAAGTTTATGTATTAGTCAGAAGTAAGGCTTACATTAACACTGCAATGAAGTTACGTGAAATGACCCTAGCCATTGCACCTAACCAGCACGTCTTTTGGGCTGTGGAAGGAAACTGGAGCACCCGGAGGAACTCCACACAGACACAGTGACCCAAGCCGAGAATTGAACCCGGGTCCCTGGCGCTGTGAGGCAGCAGTGCTAAACCACTGTGCTACCATGCCACCCACATTTTTGTTTTGCATGTCCACTCATGTGCCATTCTTTGGGCTCAAGATGTCTAAAGGCATCAACGGACTGTCAGTGGTACAGTGGGTTAGCATAGACCCCGACATGGGTTCTATTACTAAGCCACTGATGGGAGAACATCTTTTTAAAAATATTGTTCCTTAGATGTTGGCAACACTGCCAAGACAGCTTTATTGTCCAGCTGCACTGGCCTGAAGGCATTAAGAGTCAGCCAGAATGCCATGAGGATGGAAGGCAGGTTACTGTCCATTCATGAAGCAGTTTTACTTCTTCTCCCACTCAGTCAAAGAAAACAGCAATGCAGTGGCATGTTCTGGTACCAACTCACAAATAACCAGATTCACTGAATTCAACTTCATGATTGCAAGAATTCTATGAGCAAAAATGTCCCCTCACGAGCCAGAGTAGGATTGCGAACCATTGGGTCAATCTCATGATTTCACTACACAGTTGGGTGGACTACAACTGATCCAATGTTTCACTTAGGTAGTTAGTCCTTGAACGTCCCATTCCATTTCTCAGTAAAGTATTGTGGAGCATAAATTCAATAAAATCAACAAGCAAACAAGACACTCACTTGATGGGATAGGTCTCATCTTTTCTTCTTTCTATCTCATGAGACGGAATGGCCTCCCAGCCAAATGACAAACTCCAGTCAAAGTTACCCCGATTGTGCTGCCTTCCATACCGGACAGGTTTGGATACCTCAAAGGTATTCAGGTTGATGGTAGTGATGTCAGGGCTTACCACAGCAGTGTAATTTTCAGCTATTCTTCCCAGCAAAGGTTCCAACCAGCCATTGAAGCACTCACCTAAGTATTAGATAAATTAGAAAAAGATGGCTTTTGCTAAAACGTGGACAAAAAGAAAAAAGGAATTTCCCCTTCCCCTATTATTTCTCTTCCAAAAGGCTGTGGTTCGGCTTGTCCGACAAGCCAAACCATAGACAGGTAAATCAGCAGAAACAAGCAATTTGCTCCAACCAACCTATTTTGCCATTTTTGTTAACTACAGGAACATTTTGCTCCATAACTCTAATCCCCTGCTTTTCCTTCAAATCTGTCATGAAACATACTTCCTGGGTAGCATTACAGTTCCCTTTTTAATGCTTAATTAGCATCTGCCCTCCTCAGGGAGACAGTTCCACATTTTTTACTACCCTACATCTTCAATTCTTCAACCCTGGGTGACCTGATCAGTGTTCAGCTTGACCATCCCCTTCACTGAGATATTGCTGCACCAGACAATTCCTTATTCAATTGCCATTGTATTCTGCTGTTTGTCCTATAACCCATATTGGTAGCAATGCCCCAGATGTCAAGTTCGAATAAAGAGATTTGGCTTGGTTCATTTCCTGTTGAGTGTGAAATGAATTAACTCAGTCATTGACAACAAAATAAGTACAAACATTCACTTTTTTTTAAAATAAGAGTAAACTCCCTTGAGGCTTAGTAGGTAAATGCATTGCTTGCTCTGCTGCTGAGCAGTAGATAGCAAAAAGGTACCCCGCTTTTATTCTCATCTATGCCGCAGCTACTAAAGAGAGCACACAATTGGTCTCAGTATTCCTAGATCAGGCAGGTTCCCCTTTGTGATTACTAACTCCTGGAAAGCCCAGAGCAGGGAGATCTGGTGAAATTGGGGACCACACCAAGTGATGCAACACATGGACAAACAGCCTGTTTATATTGTTTTTAAGCTGACTTCTTGGGAGAGGTGGTATTTGGAGAGTTACCACTAATCATGGAATTGTATCCCAGAACAACTAACCACCTTTAGGACAAAGAGAGAAGAGATTTGCAGTAGAGTAACAGGACAGAAGCCAGTTGCAGCAAGTACATGTCCAGAATGAGTTAGACGGAGAAAGCAACTATGTTTCACTGGAGGAAAATAAAACACAAACTGAATTTCTCCACAAGACAGTAGCATGAAGTTCAGGGATTTGAATAAATTTAAAAAGGAGGCTCAAAATACTATATTGATGTACATATAAGTCACAACCCAAAGTAAACTTGGGGTTCAGCCAGTTACTTTTAAACTTTAAGGTAATGTATGCGCATTGATTCAGTAATCAGTCACTCCCGTTAACAAATGCTCATCTGTCCAGCTTTAAATAAATAGCAGCTGGTATTTTGAACCAATTTAGAATTCAATCTCTATTTAAGCAACAGAATAGGCCATACTTCAGAGTAATTTTAGAATGAATTAAATTTAACTGGAATCCAGTTACATTTTATCCTATTTTGAAAAGCTTTCTCACCTTCTTTAGGCCTTCAAATGGCACAAGCCAATCCCTGACTAGCAAGGAAGGCAGGTAACCTGCTCCCAGGCATTGGTGAATCTGTTCTCCCTGAAAGATTTTTTCTTACATCTACTCTATTCATCCCACCTCTGAGATTAGGAACCTACTTCAAGGTTGAAGATTGGGACTGACACCTTATCACACAATTCAACTGGGCTTTTGGGGAAAAGTCTCATCAGCACTGCTGATGTTTGTCTTTCACAACCTCAAGATGCCCCAAAGCACTTCACAAAAGCTCTTGAACTTATTGCCTTATCCTGATAGGCAAAGCGTGTTGGTTTTTTGAAATCTATTACTTGCCACTTCACTCACCAATTCTGGTAAGAAAGCCCTCAACTCTTACTACTTGGCCGCTGGGGACTAATGCCAGTAATTACAAGGACCTATTTGGCATTAGCTCATTTCCAAATGCAGAATGGCCTTCATATAAAACCGATCCCAGTTTGAATGGGCCCACAACATACCATCTTCCTTGGCCTCCTTGCAGTTCTCCATTCACTGATGCTTTGTGTGCCATTTACAGTTGCCCTGGCACACAGCTCATCTTCCTGACCTCCAGAGTGTTCTTATTTTAAATAAACTGTTGACCATGCTGCTTCTACTTAAAATTGGTGGTCAGATTCACTTTCCAGCTTTTTTGCTTTGCTTTCAAAGCAAGGATGTGCAGATTAGATGCATTGGCTTTGCTAAGTTGCCCCTTAGCATCCCAGGATGAGTAAAAGGGCAAATATGTGGGGTCATGAGGATAGGACCTAGGTGAGATTGTTGTTGTTGCAGGCTCGATAGGCCTCCTTCTGCACTGTCGGGTTTCAATGATTTTATTCAAACTTTTATTATGAGGAAACCTTTCTCACGTCTCAAGCTCTATTCTTCTTTACCTCATATTCCGTTTGGCCCAACGATGGCTGGAAGATTCATTTAGTTTCGAGAATCATGTGATAAGGAGAAGCGGTGGATGAGCTTAGAATGGCCTTTCTTCAACAACACTTCTGTCAACCCCTGACCTAGGGCCTGGATCTCCAGACCCACTGCAGTGAACAGGGATTTGACCAAGCACCAAATACTCCATTTACACTGGCAAAGGTGGGGCATAAAAAGATGGAAAATTCCAGCTCTAATTTGTTAATATGCAAGTTGAATTTGACTCAGTTGGTGGCACTTTCAGTTCAGAGTCAGAACGCACTGGATTCAAATCCCATTCCACATTTCACAAAAGGACCCTGGTCATTTATCTCATTGCTATTTATAGAACCTTACTCCACGAAAATGTAAAAGTTTAAGTTTACTTATTAGTCACAAGTAGGCTTATTATTAACACTGCAATGAAGTTACTATGAAAATCCTCTGGTCACCACACTCTGGTACCTGTTCGGGTACACTGAGGGAGAATTTAGCACAGCCAATCCACCTAACCAGCATGTCCTTTGGACTGTGGAAGGAAACTGGAGCATCCAGAGGAAAATTCACACAGACACAGGGAGAACATGCAGACTCCACACAGATAGTGAACCAAACCAGGAATCAAACCCAGGTCCCTGGTACTGTGCCACCATGTTTGGCTACTACATCTGCCTACAATGCAAACAGTGACTACACTTCAAACAGTTTTCATTAGCTATGAAGCATTGCGTAATCCTGTGGATGTGAATGGGGCAGTTTAATATTTTTTTAAAAAAATCAACTGGATTCAATTGCAAAAGGATAGTTCTTGTTTTAAAGAGTGGCATCATTTTTAGCCACAAACCAAATTTCTAATGGGTTCACATTCATTTTCTACAGGCAGAATACTTGCACAATTGCCCATTTGATACATGGGAGAAATGCAAATATACTTACAGTGAGCATCAAGAAAGGTCAGCACTTCTCCAGTGGCCATACTAGCTCCAAGTAGTCTTGCAGTTATCAATCCTGTCCTCTCCACTTGGCGGATAACTTTCACTATTCGGAACTGCTTTACATATTCATCCAATTGTTCTTTTAAATAGTCTGGCAAAATCAGAATCCAATACATTTCAATAATTTAAAACTATTCAAAATTTACTTTGCAACATTGCTTGGCATCACAATTAAACTAAAGAATGACTAGCAGATGGTTTACTTTGCCACTTTTTGATTGCAAATATTTCAATTTGCAATGGTGATCAAGGTGAATTTACTCCCATGTACGTTTTGCCAGTTCCATCAATGGCCCAGTAAGTCTAGGCACCACCCACTGCCTTCAATTTATGCCACCTGGTTATTGACTCCTTTACCGCACTATCGAAAAGGTGCTTCGATCCACTTTGTTGCTCAACAAGGGGCGTACAAGCGATCGGTCGTGCGAGGGTTGCTCTTGGATTTTGAGAGTAGCCTAGTGCTTCACGTCGTTAGTGTACGCTTAAACTGGACCACTTGATGGGCAACAGGACAGCTCAGTGACTATCACTGTTTGCTGTGCAGATACATAGATTTGGGCCAGCATCTGTGAGAGTTTGTGCATTCTCCTCATGGTTGCATGAGTTTTCTCTGGGTACTCCTGTTTCCTCCCACACCCCAAAGATATGCTCTGAGGTTCATTGAAATAAATTGTCCCTAAATTGTCTCCCCAATCTGGATTTCCATAAACATAGACAAGGGTAATGGGTGGAAGAGGGAACCCATGCTGTTAAAATGGCGACACGGGCTCATTGGGCCAAAGGGCCTGTTTCCTATGCTGTGTTGTTCAATGGAAGGAAAATCCCACTCCAGATCACAACACAAAAATCCTTATTGGAAAAGTACGTTTATACTAACATTGAGAGAGAACAGACTCAAGGGTGATGCTAATCACAGTTCAATAGTTCATTAACACTTATCAGCCAACCTCAAAGGTGGGCATCAGGCAAGATATCAGCAAGAATTGAGAGCCTGATGAACTGTAGTCCAACAATAGTCAATACTTTTAGAACATGGAGTTAGTAATAGTGGAAACTTTGTTGTCCAAAGGCGTGCTGGTTAAGGTACATTGGCCGTGCAAAATTCTCCCTATGTGTCCCCGAAATGTGGCGACTAGGGGATTTTAACAGCAATGTTAATGTAAGCCTACTTGTGACTAATAAATAAACTTTACTTGATAGCCTTAAAATGAAAGTATAAAAATGTGACAAAAGTGCAATCTAATCAAGTAATTTATACACAAGTTACTAGAGGCCTATTTAAACAATCAAGCTGCCTTAGAAATAATAGCAAAAAAGTCAACTCGAAACGTGCAATTGGATTAATGGAACATATAAGCAGATATAGTTTACATCTCCCTCTGTAACAATTTGTGTGAGAAAGCAGTTCTCTAAATCAATAAAACTGCCTATTTAACAGTTTAGGATTCAGTCACAAGATTTGAAAGCTAATGGAAAGTTACCTTTTATAACACTGCTGCAGTCAGGTAGAGCATATTTAATATAAATCTCAAAACGAATGAAGCAGGGAGGTTAGGTGAAACTTTTTTAAAAATGTTGACACCACATAGGATCTTCTACAATAAACATGGCACAAGCAGAGTCCATTCCAGCCTAAAAGGAAGGGCAGCATGGTGGTTAGCACTGCTGCCTCAGAGCGTCAGGGACCCAGGTTCTTCCAAAATGGTGCTGGAACGAGGCAACTTCTTGCAAGCTGTGCCCAGCACACCTTCTAATACTATCTTTTACTCTTGTTCTATGCTTCTAAAACGTCATTCTAACTCTTCTAAACTAACAATGCTTTAATGCAATTTCTTACAGATTTGGTACTTCCCTGCTGCTCAGACTTTTGAATGGACCTACCTTGCATTAAGTTGATCTTTCTCCACACCCTAGCTATGGCTGTAACACTACATTCTGCATCCTCTCATTTCCTTCTCTATGAATGGTATGTTTTGTCTGTATAGCATTAAAAAACAAAACTTTTCACTGCATGTTAATATATGTAACAATAATAAACCAAGTCAAATCAATTCTAGCCTTTGGTCTGTGCAGAGTTTGCATGTTCTCTGGGTGCTCCGGTTTCCTCCCACAGTCTAAAGACATGCAGGTTAGAGGGATTGGCCATGCTAAACTGCCACTTAGTGTCCAAAGATGTGTAAATTAGGGGGATTAGGCATAGTGTTTGGTAAGTGTTTGGCATTATGGAGATAGGGCAGGATAGAGGGTTTGCGGTTAGACAGTCTGTCAGAGAGTCAGTGCAGGCATGATGGGCTGAATGGCCTCCTTCTGCATTGAAGGGATTCTATGAAAAGTAGATAAATACTTGAAGCATTGGGGAAAGGAACAAAATTACTAAGACCACAATCTTGCCCACCATTCATGCCACACTCCTGCTGCAACAAGGTCAGAGAATTTGGTAGCCAACCAAATCTCTTCACAGCAGCGGAGTGGAAAATCCTGCCGGTGTGAACGGTGGTAAGATTCCGGTCCTAATCTTTCAGGGAGCACGCATAAGAAGCCATTTGGCTTCTTTCTGTTACCTGTAGCTGCCCTGGGACCATTTGTTAGGAGTATAGAAGGATCTTTACAAAGAACAAAACAGCACGGGAAACAGGCCCTTCGGCCTAACGAGTCCACACCTCTACCTGTGATCTCTGTCTGTGTTTATAGATCTATGGATTAAAAACCAAATTTGAGACAATTTAGGGAGAATTTGTTCTGCCAATCAGCCTACAAGCACATCTTTGGGATGTGGGAGGAAACCTGAGCACCCAGAGAAAACCCACACAAACACAGGAAGAATGCGCAAACTCCCACAGACACAGGCCCAAATCCACGTATCTGCACAGCACAGCGATAGTCACTGAGGGATCTTTATTTGATCAAATCCGTGCTGTACTGCCCTAGAGGTGTTAATCCAGATGCTGGTTGCTCGAAACTGAAAATATTCCATTCCCCAACACAAATATTCCTTTGAGTAAAAAAAAAATTCATTGCCTGCAGTTCATGACGCATAAACCTGAGGTTTAAAATACAACTGCCATGAGAACCTTGTAAACTAACCCCCACCCTCCCCCATCACCTGATAGGAAGTAGGGTACATTCACACAATGAACTCAACCTGCGCAACAGGTTTGAACTGATCACAGGACTTGCATTACTATCTTTGTAACTGAAAGACAAAACTGGTATGATATTACATTATTTCAGCAAGTAAACAGGAAAGCAGCTGGGCTGGGGGAGGAGCTGGAGATCAGTGGGATGTTAACAAACCAACAGCAATCACTTCCCCAATTCACTCCAAAGATCAAAGGGCAGTGAGCAAGCCAGACTCCAGTTTCGTCCAACTCTGAACAGAAATGGAAATGTGGCTTTTATTGCTTCAACTGTGAAGTCACTTGAGCTTTTCTGGCTGCCTACGCTATTTGCATAACGGCTAAGGACATGAGAGACAGTACTTCAGAGGTCCAAGCATAAAGGTGGAGGAAGGGGAGCAGGAAAGGTTCAGCTTTTCATCCTTGATCTATGTAATGTCTATTCTCCATCCACTGCTAATGGAATGCACAGCCCGTGGCACTCTGGCCTGTTCTGAGCCGAGGTGACACATGATTCACGGCACACCATCACCCTCCAGTATTCCTTCTAAATATTTTACATACACTCTTAAAATTCATCTCAAAATTTGATTAGAAACATTGCAACATTCACACCAGAGTGGGGATGTTGGTATCAGAAAGGAGGAAGCGGTCAGTTCTTAGTGTGGGGGACATCATAGAATCCCTACAGCGTAGCAGGAGGCCATTTGGCCCATCAAATCTGCACCGACTCTCCAACAGAGTATCTTACCCAGGCCTATCCCCAAAACCCCACATATTTACCCACTAATTCTCCTAACCTATATATGGGACACCAAGGGGCAACTTAGCATGGCCAATCCACCTAACCTGCATGTCTTCGGACTGTGAAGGGAAACCCACGCAGACACGGGGAGAACATGCAGACTCTGCAGCATCACCTGAGATGTGTGTTTGTGCACATGTATGACAATGGAGTCAATGCTAGGCAACAGAATACTGTTCCACTTCTGCAGCATTAAGCAGAAAATACAGAAGTAAAAAGCCTTTTGGATCAGTCTGCAGCATTCCCTCAAGGTCAAGAGTAAAAAGTCCAAGGGCATTTTTGGAAGCAAGAATAAGGAAAGGAAGCAGATCCTGCATGTTAAGATTTCAAATGGAATAGCAGAGCCAATGTACAGGCCACCATTAAGGAATCAGCAGTAGATATAGCAATAAGACAGGCAGACCAAACACCTTGGTTTCCTATGCAAAAATGTAAAGAATGCAGATGTTTGACAAGCAGGAAAAGACAGTTCATCCAACTCATCCCAGAGAGAAAAATAGTAGATGATGCTGAACGTGTACAAGACCTTAATCAGACTGCAGCACGAATATTGAATGTTGTTCTTGGCGACCAATTCTAACTAGGACACAAAATACAATGTAGATTCACTTGGATGTTACCCGAGGTGAGGGGCTAAATTATAAAGAGAAACCCAATAACGTATACATCCCCTGACCCATTGAAAATGTTGCTGGTGCCATGGTCTGATAAGGGAAGTACCTGGCAAAAACATGAACTCACTTACTTTGCATTAGTATGCAGGTACAGCAAGCAATTAGGAAATCAAACAAAATGTTTGTTGCTCATTTCAATATAAAAAGTAGGGAAACTTTGTTCCAGTTGAACAGGGTCTTCGTAAGACCACATCTAGAGTAATGTTCACAGTATTGGTCTCAGAAGCAGTTCAAAGAAACTTCATTTGACTTATTCCTGGGATGAGAAAGTTGACTCACGAGGAAAGATTGGACTTCTCTATCTGTTTGAGATCGAGAAGAATGAAATGTGATCTTATTGAAACATCTCGGATCCCAAGGGGAATTGACAGTGGATGTTGAGAGCATGTTTCCCTCTTATGGGAGGAACGAGAATTAGGGAATGTAGTTTAAGAATAAGATGTCTCCCATTTAAGACAGAGATAAGGAGATTTTATTCTCACTCAAGACAGTGGAATTCTCATCCCCAGACTAGGTTAATTCATTTTTACCTTACAACTATGATAGACCAGTTACGAAAAACTGACCCTTTACTAAACCCAGTAAAGGTTAATATTCCATTTTGTTTTAAAAAGATTCTGTGTTTTGACCTTGAGCACAAGGTACTTTAAATGCAGCAGTGTTCTTGGAATTATTAAACACTCACCATCTGTGCTGGCGTCATCCACTAATAGGATTTCTTTGAGAAGTATGGCTGGAGAGGTATGCATCACACTGTAGACTGTCCTCAACAAGGTGGACCAGGCCTCATTGTGGAATACTATAATCACACTGGTCGAAGGTAGAGGAGGGCAACGCTTGAATCTTTGTTCAATACACCTGCCAAGACAATCCAAGATTTATTTCTCAAACATCCTTGCTTTCCTTGTGAATTCTACACCCTAGCTGGGAGATACTAGTGCTGGGAAAATGGAGCATTTTCCATTCCATCTCATGCAAATTGGTGATATTTTAACACTATTAATCCTTAAAACAGACCAATACCAATTGGAACATCTAGGTTGGAAGGTCATCGTCACTATCAAGGACAGTGTACTGAGAGTTCTCTCTCAGTGCCATTGGATGGACACACACACTCCTTACTTTAATGTCTTAACCAAAGGATGGTATCTCACTTCAGCATAACATGGGAGTCATCAACCTACATTAAGTGCTCCAATCTTGGAGTGAGACTCGAACCATAGAATCCTACAGTGCAGAGGGAGGCCATTCAGTCCATCAAATCTACACCAACCACAATCCCACCCAGGCCCTTTCCCCACAACCCTGTGCAATTTACTCTAGCAAGTACCCCTGACACTAAGGGGCAATTTGGCATGGCCAAACTACCTAACCCGCATATCTTTGGTGTGGGAGGAAATCAGAGTACCGTGTCAGGCAGACACGGGGAGAACATGCAAACTCCACGCAGAGTGACCCAAACCGGAATCAAACTCACGTCTCTGGCGTTACGAGACAGCAGTGCTAACCACTGTGCCACTCAAGACCCACAAACTATTGACAAAAGATGACTGTACTCCAAAGCTAGGCATAGAATATCTCACAGCAGTATTTTCTGGAGGTTGACCAAATGGTTTTAAACTGACCGAATGTCTGCCTCTCCCCATGTACATTAAACCAATGGAAATTCTCTAGGACACATCCTTCTGGGTCAGTGTCACCAGATGGAGTCTGAAGGCAAAGTGATTTAAATGGTAAAGCCTCATAAAAAAGGACTCTATCTGCACTCAAAAAGCAAATGGAAAAATAACTTTAAAAATGGTAACTTGCATTCTGACTGGGACAACACAATGCAAAATATTGACTGGATTGATCACAACCCCAAAGTCTTATATTGGCTCAGCACTCCATGAAAAGAAAGGAATAAATGGTTCTGTCGTGTTGAGGTTGCACCACACCTGTACAATCTGTGAAGCACAAGAATGTAACCAAACAAAAAAATATTTACTGCACTGGGAGACATCGTGGCTTCACACCCATAGTAGCAAACAGGCCATCTTTGAATACATAGTATCTAGGCATTTCCCTAAAGAGGGATCACCTTGCCTCTATCTATAGATAGCTATTGGGTCTGCCTAAACTAATCTGCTGGCTGCAAAGGCCCAACAGAATAGCTTGGATAGTCTGAAACCTGTTTTTGACTGACACGCAATAACAACGTCAGCCAACCCTATACTGAAATGGAAGTCTCACCTCCAGGGTTTGAAAGATAGTTGGTGCGAGTACGATTGCACTAGGGGCCACTTAAAAAGCTCAGACATGAGAGCTTTTTGCCTCCAACTGCTTAATGCAGAGTCTGGATGCCGAAAAAAACGAACATTTTTCACTTCCCAGCACCAACGTTCCTCACGTTAATAAAGGCAAAATATTTAATCAATAAAAACCCAACAATCCCAATCTCAACAACTCAATCAAATGGGTATATTGATCTCCTACTCTGGAGGCCGTGTGTCTGGTCCGAGGGTCCTGTGTAAGGAGATGCGGTCACTGGCGAAGACATTGAAACAGTGCTTGTCAAAGCCACGCGTTTTCTCCTCCTGTTGTTCTGGTGAGAGATTGTCTGTATGGAACGCTTTTGCATCAGCACCAGGGGCATTGGGATCTTCAGGAGGGCGAGGAAGAAAGATCTTCAGTTCTGCCCCAGTGTAAAACCCCGATAAACATGACTTGCTGTCATCAACAAGCTCTTCCCTGCGATCTGGAGCAATGATCTGAAACTTGGGCATCGAATCTCGGATATTGTTCACTGCTCCAAACATGATCCCCAGCATGCGGTCCTTACCGCCCGACAAGTCTTTAAACCAAGAGTCATCCTTCGGGCTTCTTTTGACAATATCTCTTTGAAGAATGAATATAAAAATCATAAATATTATACTGACCATGGCAAGTTTGACTGGACCAAAACGTTTCCTAAAAAACAGCCTCATGGTTGCTGGTTAAATGTTACTGAATACAAACAATACTGAGATTTCCAGATTTCCTGTAAACCTGTTCCGTTTGATTCACATCGATGTTTCCACAGCAAAAGGCCACTCCATTTTGTTTTCCAAAGCTCAAATGTAGGGACCTGGAAGAAGAATGATAATTTAAATGAGTCATCCCCAATCTTTCCAACCTCTATCTTCTCCCCTCCTGCCTTGACAGTATAGACCTTCAAGTGTCAGTTACTTTCAACGTTTCCACGTGCTTTTGTTCACATGCAAACAGCAGAGAGGGTCAACAATGCCATTACGTGGGCATCACCACCAAGTCCAATCCATTAAAGGTTTCACCTTAACTGGAAGGGCACAAATATCCTGGCTGGGAGTTTTGATAGAGAGTTTGGCAGGGTTTAAACTAGTATGGCAGGGGCTGGGGATCAGAACAGTAGGTCAGTAAGCACTGAGACTGGGGTCGAGCTGGGGGCCAGGGCAAGGTTAGCTAAGAATTGGAGCATTCTGGAGGAGGATGACCTGAGTGGGTCTGGAGGTCTGAAGTGCATTTGCTTCAATGCAAAGGAGCGTGACGGAGACGAACTTAGGGCCTTAATGCTTACACAGAATTTGGATGTGGTTGCGGTGATGGAGACTTGGTTAAAAGGAGGATAGGACTGGCAACTGAATATTCCGGAGTTAAGTGTTTTAGGCGAGACAGAGGAGGGTCTAGAAGAGGCAGGGGAGTAGCAACATTAGTTAGGAAGCATATTACAGCAGTGCAGAGGATGGACAATTTAGAGGGGTCATGTAACGAGTCACTATGTGTGGACCTCAGAAACAGGAATGGCGCAGTCACTACTACTGGCCATCCAACAGCCCACAGAAAGTGGAGGAACGGATATGTAAGCAGATTCTGGATCGGTGCAGAAAAAAAAAAAAATAGCATTGTTGTAGTGGGAGACTTTAATTTCAAAGAACAAAGAACAAAACAGCACGGGAAACAGGCCCTTTGGCCCAACAAGCTCACGCCACCACCCCGATGTTCCCACATCTACCCATGATCCCTGTCTACGTTTATAGATCTATGGATTAAAAACCAAATTTGAGACAATTTAGGGAGAATTTGTTTTGCCAATTAGCCTAAGAGCACATCTTTGGGATGTGGGAGGAAACCGGAGCACCCGGAGAAAACCCATGCAAGCATGGAGAGAATGCGCAAACTCCCACAGACACAGGCCCAAATCCACATATCTGCACAGCACAGCGATAGTCACTGAGCTGTCATGTTGCCCATCAAATGGTCCAGGTCAAGTGTACCCTAAAGCTTAGAACCCAAGGGAGATTCTAAATGAATACTTTGCATCAGTATTCACAACGGAGAGGGATACGTTGACTGAGTGTCTCAGAGGGAGGTGTTGACCCGTGAGAGAGAATCTCCGTTATAAGGGAGCAAGTGTTAGGTTTTTTAGGGAACATTAAAACTGACAAATCCCCAGGGCCTGATGGCATCTATCCAAGACTGCTCAGGGAGACAAGAGATGAAATTGCTGGACCTCTGACGGAAATCTTTGTCTCTTCACTGGACACAGGTGAGGTCCCTGAGGATTGGAGGATAGTGAACGTGGTACTATTATTTAAGAAGGGTAGCAAGGATAACCCAGTAATTATAGGCCGGTGAGCTTGATGTCTGTAGTAGGGAAGTTGTTGGAGAGGATTCTTAGAGATAGGATGTATGCGCATTTAGAACGGAACAATCTCATTAGTGACAAAAAGCGTGGTTTTGTAAGAAGGAGATCGTGCCTCACAAATTTGATGGAGTTTTTTGAGGTGAGAAAAACGGTTGACGAAGGAAGGGCTGTATATGTCATCTATATGGATTTCAGTAAGGTGTTTGACAAAGTCCCTCATGGCAGGTTGGTGAGAAAGGTTAAGGCTCATGGGATACAAGGAGAGGTGGCTCGATGGGTAGGGAACTGGCTTGGCCACAGAAGACAGAGGGTAGCAGTGGAAGGGTCTTTTCTAGCTGGAGGTCTGTGACTAGTGATGTTCGCAGGGCTCTGTACTGGGACCTCTGCTATTTGTGATATATATAAAGGATCTGGAAGAAGGTGCAACAAGTTTGTGGATGATACGAAGATGGCGGGTCTTGCTGATAGCAATGAACATTGTTGGACGATACAGCAGGATATAGATAGGCTGGAAAATTGGGCAGAAAAACGGTAGATGGAATTTAATCCAGATAAATGCGAGGTGATGCATTTTGGAAGAACTAATGTAGGAGGGAGCTATACAATTAATGGCAGGGCCATCAAGAGTATAGAAACATAGAGGGACCTCGGTGTGCAAGTCCACAAATCCCTGAAGATGGCAGCACAGGTGGAGGTGGTGGTGGTGAAGGCGGCTTATGATATGCTTGCCTTTATAGGATGGGGTATAGAGTATAAAAGCTGGAGTCTGATGTTGCAGCTTATTAGAACACTGGTTAGGCCACATTTGGAGTACTGCATCCAATTCTGGTCGCTGCACTACCAGAAGGACGTGGAGGCTTTAGAGAGAGTGCAGAGAAGGTTCACCAGAATGTTGATTGGCATGGAGGGTCGTAGCTATGAGGAGAGATTGGGCAAACTAGGGTTGTTCTCCCTGTAAAGATGGAGAACGAGGGGAGACCTAATTGAGGTGTACAAAATTGTGAAGGGTATAGATAGGGTGAACATTGGGAAGCTTTTTCCCAGGTCGGAGGTGACGATCAGGAGAGGTCACTGGCTCAAGGTGAGAGGGGCGAGGTATAACTCATATCAGAGGGATTTTTTTTTTTAAAAAACGCAGAGGGTGGTGGGGGCCTGGAATGCACTGCCAAGTAGAGTGGTGGAGGCGGACATGCTGGCATCGTTTAAGAATTACCTGGATAGTCACACGAGCAGCACAAACGAATGGTCTAGTTGGACCAATGTGCGGCACAGGCTTGGAGGGCCGAAGGGCCTGTTTCCTGTGCTGTACTGTTCTTTGTCCTCTTCCATATACTATCCATCAGCTTTTACTGGTGAATTGATATTCTTTTACAAGTCAGGCACAAAGATAAATGGAGCATCTCAACTGCCACTCCAATTGAGATCAGCTAACTTTTGCTGACTGGAGAGGAGATGTGCTGGTCATGTTTATTTATTTATGTCACAAGTAGGCTTACATCAACACTGCAATGTTTTACTGTGAAAATATCCCAATCGCCACACTCCAGCACCTGTTTGTGTACACTGAGGGAGAATTTACCATGGCCAATGCATGTTGTGGAATTGTGGAAGGAAACCCACACAGACATGGAGAGAAAGTGCAAACGCCACACAGACAGTGATCCAAGCTGGGAATTGAACCCAGGTCCCTGACGCTGTGAGGCAATATTAACCACTGTGCAACAGCGCTGGCTAAATTTTCCCTTCAGGTGTACCCAAACAGATAGAGTGTGGCAACTAGGGGATTTTCACAGTAACCTCATTGCAGTGTTAGAACATAGAACATTACAGTGCAGAACAGGCCCTTCGGCCTTCGATGTTGCGCCAACCAATTAGGAAAAAGCAATGACCCTCTAACCTAAACCATTCCCTTTTCGTCCATAAACTTATCCACTAACCTCTTAAACGCCACCAAACTTGGCCCATCTACAACCGCAGCAGGCAGGGCATTCCATACCCTTACCACCCTCTGGGTAAAGAACCTACCTCTGACATCCGTCCTATAACTACCACAAATGTAATGTTAATGTAAGCCTACTTGTGACTAATAAATAAAACTTTAACTTGGGACTTAGTGGATCATTACCACACTGGACTAGACAGCATCTCTATCAATCCATGCAACAGGGACATGTGACTCAGTGGTATGCAAATACAATAAAGGGTTAAAAAAAAACAGTTATGGCCCATTTGCAGGTGCATAACCAGAAGCATGCCCCAACTACAAGACCCAAGGCTCACTGGAAATTAGGCAGCATTTCAATCATTCGATGAACTGCTGGTGCCAGTCTTTCAGAAGCTACTTGCCCATTTCAACAAAATGAATTCTGATTTGCTCGCCTCAGATTAACCCCATCACTGCAGCTGGACTTAATGGGTGGACCAACTACAGGAGGACTGCTCACAGAACTCGTGAGCGAGGTGGAGCAAGAGGAGCACCCCATGCCTCCTGACTCCACGTCAAATTGTGAAAATGAAAACAAGAAAAACCACGGCTTGCTACAGCGCATCCAAACTACTGTATCACTCTGCAAACACTCGTTATCCAAAATGATAGTATATTACCGTAACTAGTTATTAGAGACCGAAACAATGCAGACAGCAGCTGCAGCGAGGTCCTGGTTAATAGATTAGCAAAAAAAAACTGGGACCTTATAGGATGTATGACATGAAGACAGGATGTGTACGCTCTTCAAAGCAGAGGACTAATACTGTGGTTTAATTAGTTTTCTCCTAATTTTCTCCAATTTCACAATCATTTAATATTCTTACCTTATTGTGCCCAACTTCCTTCTGCTCATGGGCACACTTGGCTGACTTTGGGTACAGGTGCCAGCTTCCCACTGTACCTGATATGCAAGTCTAGAGACAGTGCAGAGGCTGCTCATCCAAGGACAGTATTGAAGTCAAGCCAGAATCTACCCTCACGTGACATGCAATTGTCAATTGGAACCTTAATCAGGGTGGTGGAAACTTCAAAACCACTTCCCTAGCCCAGAACAGAGGTCGTCTGACTTGAGATCAGCTAATTCACCGATAATGATCCACAATAAACTTTACTCATGGGCAGAAAGCAAAAGTGATTCATAATGAATGAATAAATAAATCCATTGTGTCAAACAACATGGAACTGCATCCACTAGGAACGAGAGACTATTTCACTCTTTCCAATTAGCACACTCCATTGACAACTCAGTCCATCCATTTGGGATTGAAATCAAACCCAAAGTTCTAGAGGGTGAATGGTAATGGTCGATTTATAAAATGTGTAACTGTTGCCTCCCAACACATCATCTATTGACAGATGAAAGGAATTTTCCATAAACAGACAAGATTTTGATGACTTGAAACTTGCAACCCTTATGAATGTTAAGAGTGGAGACAGGATCTCACGGAATATATTGCTCCTTCACCACAATATTAAACATCAAACACTACAGAACGTTTCTTGCCCACTCCTAACAGGTAGCAGACATCACAGTTGGACTATTTCAGAAGGCCAAACCAAAAGTCCAATTAATTTTACAAAGTAAATAGAACCATAATACCTCAAAACAAGTTATATTCTTGACTCAGAATATGAAATTGCTTCAGAAGTGATTTTGATTATGATGAGACTGATGAAGCATTACGTACCTACTTGTCACTGAACCATTTCAGATAATAAGCAGCAGAAATTTATAGATAACAGAAAAATCCCAACTTCATATTGTTAAAAAGAATTCCCAAAACCAAATTAATCATCGATAATCCCAGTTTCGAAGCATGTACATCACTCCTCCCAAGGGCCAAGACCATGCGTGTTGGAACTATATTTGGAGCGATGCTAATTGCAGCAATGCACATTTTATGTACTTTCATCCATCTGCAGACATTAGAATTTCAAAAGCCATCAAATAACCTTATAGACACAATTAACCTGTGAACATAGGCAACATTGAACAATAAAATCCAGATGCAGGTTTCAGCCGATACTCTATAGAATTTAGAAAAAAGAAGAGAGATCAAATTGAGGTATAGAAGATGAAAAGGTTCGGATAAAGTAGACACGGAGCGGAAGCTTCCTTTTGTGGGGTATTCTAGCATGAGCGGTCTTAGGACAAGGGATAAAAAATTTATAACAGTTGGAGAAATTACTTCTCCAAAGGATTGTGAATCCATGGAATTCAGTACCCCAAAGTAGGCAGAGTTAGACAGGCTTTTAATTGGTAATGGGTTGAAAGGTTATGGAGAGAATGCAGGAAAATGGGTATGAGGAGCTATCAGCCATGACTGAGTGGCAGAGCAGACTCGATGGGCTGAATGGCCTATTTCTGCTCCTATATCTTATGAATTTACGATCCCTGTGGAAGTGTGAATCAATATGTGGATATTAGCTAACTCAAATACAAAGACCGAGAAACTTCCAAAGCCAACTTTAATCCATGTTACTCAGTAAAGTCATTAAAAACAGCTTTTCCCTTCTTGGCACACAAAGATGTAGGTCCCTGCTCAGAGTTGTAAGACATTTTCTGTACGAAGACACTGTCCCAGTAAAGAACCTACGCACAAATAATTCTCTGATGATGATTAATTTTATTGTGGCCACGGACTCAAGCAGCTACCCATTTACATTAATGAATCAGAGATTATTTGTTCAACTCTGAATCTTTGCATAATACAACTTTTGATTGAAGGTTTGTGACAATCAAAATTAGTCTTTCAATTTACATTTCCACATCTCTCACCATTCTGACTTGCCAATACCCATTGCTGATCTCTATTGACAATGGGTTCAAACCTTCCAATTCTCTGCCCAACAGGAAGGGAGCATCTTCACCATATGGACAGCTGTGAGTCAAGGCAACAGTCCACCACTTAAGGGAAACTAGGGATGGGCAATATACACTACATCCTGAAAATTATTATATTTTAAAAAAACCAAGTTTGTAGGTACACAAAAGGGTATTTTTCCTAACCAGCTAGCTCTCCACACAATAGGGATAATCAACACAGAAGACCTGGGACATTTCTTTAAAAAGAAAAAAAGATGCCAAAGAAAAATCAGTGCAGAAAATAACCCTGCTTACACACAAACTTCTTTTATTGAAGCTATTTTGTTGTTTTTTTTTTTACAGAGTTATCTTACTGGCAGAATAGGTACTGTTGGCAATATTGAAGGAAAACATACTCAAAATGTATAATGGCAGACACAAAGGATATAGGGCATCATGGTTAGCACTGCTGCCTTAGAGACCCCAGTTTGATTCCCAGCTTGAGTCATTGTCTGTGTGGAGTTTGCATGTTCTCCCCAAGTCTGCATGGGTTCTCTCTGGGTGCTCCAGTTTCCTCCGAAAGATGCGCTGGTTTTGTGAATTGGCCGTGCTAAATTTTCCCTCAGTGTACCCGAACAGGCGCCGGAGCGTGGCAACTTGGGGATTTTCACAGTAACTTCATTGCAGTGTTAACGGAAGCCTACTTGTGACTAATAAACAAACTTTAGAACTCCGAGAGATTCTTGGAATACAATTTTCCCAATTGCGTGACCAGGAGCTCTCCCAGTGAGAGATGTGTGGTGTGAGTTTAAACCCAGCACTCAGCCTGGACTGGAGTTATGCAAATGCAGAACACAGGCCTTGATTTGTTGTAAGCCACAGACATGGTCTTTCCTATGCTTCAAAAAAAAAAGCAGCATCATATTGGAGCATTGGCAGTGGTGAGGTTATTACATTGGCGACAAAAGTGAACAAGATTTTTTTCTACTTGTTCTGGTAAGCTTTGTTATCCAGCAGAAAGCAGCAATTCCTCTAAGGAAAAAATGCCTTTCTTCAGTAAACTCAAATCTTATGATGCAAGCAGAGAAGACTGGGCCCAATATGCAGAGCACATGTGCATCAGGCAAATAGTATTGAGAGAGATGAAAGACAAAAGTAATCCTACTCAGAGGATGTGGGGCTCTGACATTCAGCATCAAAAAGCCTGACTTACCCAGGTCCCTCTGATTTCAATGAGCCTGTACATTTGATTAAAAACCAGTGTGATCCAAAGCCCTCTGTTATAATCCAGAGGTATCAACGGAGAGAAATCCCAGGGAATACATTACAGAATTTTTGGCCAGATTGCAGAATTTGGCAGAACATTGTGGATTCGTGTCATCTCTGAACGAAACACTGGAGATAAATTGGTGTCAATGGACAACTTGAAAGTCCAAAAATAATTGGCAGAATTTGATCTGGACTTAAAAAGCTAATGAAATGGCCTTGCCACTGGAAAGTACAGAAGAAAAAAAAAAAAAGGAGCTCAAGAGCTGCAAAGTGTGTCTGAAAGTGATATTTTCCAGATAGGAGCCATGAGCAATAGTGATCATTCCTCAACTGAGGGTGCTTGCTCAAGTCGACATCAGAGTTTCCTTTACAATATCCAAGCACAGCTCATGTCACCAGGCATTTGAGGAAATGCAATGATACCCCCAAATGTAGAAGAAATCACTCTCTGGAAGGTCGCAAGTGCCAAAAGTGGGATCATTATAGGCACAGCCAGGCCACTCAGCCAAGGCACAGCTATAGGAGTAGACAGAGTATGTTGCTCCAGAAGGAGACCAAGGCGAATATTGGCCCAAATCTTGGAGGTACATCCACTGCCAGATCAAGCAACAACACAACTAAGTTGTGTGATTACAATCAAGAGCATCTCAATAATGGTAAAACTGCTGGTAAAAGGACACTCGTTAAAAATGGAGGTGGACACAGGAGCTGCAGTTTCCATTATCACTTATATATCTGCTCCCTATCTCCAAACCAGTAATCAACTTTTAGAATGGAAAACAAAGGCCAGACCAGCCACCTACACAGGTGAATCACTAAGGATAAAGATAGCTGCAATGACCCCCAGTGACCTACTGACTACAATTAGTCCAGCTCCCACTCACTGTCATGCATGGGCAATGACCAAGCCCAATGGGGAGAGATTGGCTGCAGCAAATCCAGTTAAATTGGTTGGAGATCAGGGCTGAATGAAGTCATTAATAGACATCTTAACATTTTTCAGGAAGGACTTGGGAAGATAGAGGAGCCCAAACTAACATTTATGCTGACTTTGATGCAATGCACAAATGTTATAGAGAAAGTGGAAGCTGAACACAGGACCTTGAAGGTCTAAGCATTATAAGGCTCATACAATTTACAGACTGGGCTGCACTTATCATCCCCATCCTCAACCCGGATAAATCAAACTGCATTTGTGGGGATTATAAATTATCAACTGGGTCTCTGAATTAGACAGATACCCAATGCTCAGGAGTGGAGATATCTGGAATTAAGAATCTATTGATGACCATGAAACCATTGTTGATTGTCAGAAAAACCCATCTGGTTCACTAATGTCCTTTAGGGAAAGAAATCTTCTGTCCTTACCTGGTCTGGCCTACATGTGATTCACAGCAATGCGGCTGACTCTCACTGCCCTCAAGCAAGTAGGGATGGGCAATAAATGCTGACCAACCAGTGACACCCATGTACCAGGAATGAATAAAAAAAAAAGGACTTGTACGCCAAGTTAGCTGGCAGCTAGACGTTCACTAAGCTGGATACGAGCATATTTATCTTCAACGCAAATTAAACAAAGCATCCTGAAAGTATGTTATAATCAGTACACAAGGACTTACATGAACATATTCACCTGCCTTTTGGGGTCTTGTCAGCATGGCCCATATTCCAGTAGACGATGGAGAACATACTTCAGAGTTATCTAAAGTGGCAAAACACTAGGGCAACATCCTCACCATGGGCACCTTAGACTGAGGTCTTCAACGAGGTAACACAATTATTGTCACCAAATCGGTTAGCCCATTTTGACCCCAAGAAGAACTCATTCTGACGCGTGATGCATCCCTTGCAGAATCGGGGCTGTGCTTTTGCATTGCTGGAAAGATGGGACACAAAGAACCATTGAATATGCACCCTGGACCCCTTCAGATGCCAAGCAGAGATGCTTGCAAATGGAGAAAAAGGGATCTTTGGTATAAAGAAAATTGATAAGTATGTCTATGGTAGGCACCTTTTAATAGCAACAGAGCACATACTTCTACTTGGGTGATTTAAAGATGAGGCAATCCTCCCTATTGCTTCTGCCTGAAGAGGGTGTTGGACTTTGCTACTTGCTGCTTACGAATACCTGTTAGAGCACCACTCAGGGACCCAAATAGCCAAACTGATGCTTTGAGTTGCCTTCCGCTGCCTGTGAACCCTACTCCCCTGCCAGCAGAGAGAGACCCCCTATTGGTATCCATAAAACAGGTCAGAGATTTTTGAAAACCTCTTCTGATTCAAAAGTGAGCCTAATGTGATCCTGATCTCCAAGGATAACCCTCAGAAAAGATGAAACCCCTACTTGACTAAAAAGGGCGAGCTCAATTTGGAGGATGATATAATTCTCTGGGGGTCCTGAGTGGTTGTCCTCCATCCAAGACAGGTTTGATACTCAGAATACAAAGTGGCCATGTTTAGTTACATTACAAATCACAAGAGCAAGCTTCAAGCAGTTTGATATTGGTGAGCCCCAGGATGAGATCATGAATGAGCAGAGACAATCTCAGAATAAAATCATAGAATCCAGTACAGTATGGGCTGAATGGCCTCCTTAACTCTGCACCGATTCTCTGACAGAGCCTTTCCCCCGCTGTATCCCTGCAACACCACACATTTACTATTGCTAATCCATCGAACCTAGATATCTTGGGACATTAAGTTGCATTTTTTTTTTAAAAACCACGGCCAATCCACCTAACCTACACATCTTTGGAGTGTGGGAGAAAACCGGAGCACCCAGAGGAAACCCACACAGACATGGGGAGAATGTACAAATTTCACAGCATGATCCAAGGCCAGAATTGAATCCTGGTCCCTGGCACTGATAGGCAGGTAGCACTAACCACTTTGCCATCTCCCACCCACAGGCAGCAACTCTCAAGCACGACCCTCTCTCCTGTTTCTGCAAGCCATAATCAGGATTCAAAAGTGGGATCATGATGACATCATTTACTGATTACAATGAATAACTCATTACAGCAAGTAGCTGCATTCAATATTGCAAGACCAGCTCTCAGCTTTTGGCAACAGAACTTTCTGGAATCGAGACAAGAGCTGTCCCAATATCGGCCATAAAGAGAGATGGTGATTGGGATCAAGTACAGGTTTGAACTAAAAAGTACCAAGTAGACGGAGTGGGGGGCTGATGGCGGGTGTGTGTATGTGTGTGTGTGCGCGCGCACGTGGGAGGGGGGTGCTGCAGTTAATCAAAGGCAGAAAGTTACTGACTGTAAGCTATGACAACCCAACAGTTTTGTAGTGATTTGTGTTCTTTGACACGAGTCTGCATATTACTAATTCAATTTCATGATTTACCATGGTGCAAGCTGAATTCTCAATCTCTGGGTTGCTAGTCCAATGTCATTCTCAAGACAATCACCATACCAGTATGGTATGAATTCCTTCCCCACCCTCTTCTCCTCCTCCTAATAAACAGAGTGCTGGAAATACTCAGGTTCTGCATCATTTGAGAGAAAGAGAGAGAAAAAAAAAAAGAGGGAAGGAGAAAAAAAAGAGGGAGAGAGAAAGAAAAGTCTGCATGTTCTCCCTGTGTCTGCATGATTTCCTTCGGCTGCTTCAGTTTCCTCCCACGGTCCAAAGATGTGCTGGTTAGATGGATTCGCCACGCTAAATTGCCCCTTAGTGTCAGCAAGATTACTACGGTGAATGTGTGGGGTTACGGGGATAGGGCCTGGGTGGGATTGTTATTGGTGCAGACTCAATGGGCCAAATGGCGGCCTTCTGCACTGTAGGGATTCTATGAAATTCAAATGGGGCAGGGGGATGGGTGTGGTGATGTTATAGACTATTCTGCTGCCAAGCAAAAAAAAAAGCATGCCAAAAAAAAGCATGCCAAAAAACAGCACACAAAAGCCTGATTTCCTCTAAATGTACACCTTCCAGTAGGAGTTACTAAATAGTAATTCACTATTAAAATCCCTTAGCTTAGCAGAGACGAGGCGATCAAAATGGGAAAGATCCCTGGTGTGTGTGGTTCAGTGCCAAATCACATTGGTGTGGACAGGATGCTGCTGTTCCATTTCTGGAACATCTACAATACTAACAGAGGATAACACAACCTAGTCCAGAGATCCTGTTCAGCAACACTTGACTTAGGATCCAGTGAGCTGCACTCAAATATAATCAACAGAGCCACCACATTTCTGCATCAGAGATTAAACACGTCAACACATTTGAGATAGTTACATTAAAATCAACAGGCGTTAACAAATTGAGCATTGAGATAAGAACACACTGGAAAAATTGCTACACAAAGCTGAGGCATAGAGACTTCTTTCTTTCAGATCAGTTCCTGCTGTCAAAGTACTGATCAAGAACAAAATGGAATATACTGTACATGTCTGTGAAAAGAAATATTGCTGTTCCCTGTGCACATGGAAGATAAAATATTTCTTGTTACGCTGCTTCACAAGTGAATTTGTACAGTATGCAGGGAATGGTGCGAACTCTGCAGGAAAGCAATCATTTTACACAAAACACCGAACCTTGAAAGGTGCAATGAAGTTTCCAAAAGAGAATGAAGTAACTTAGTGTAACCTACTGATTGACCTCATCTAGCTGCTATACAGTTAGTAAGAAGTCTCAACACCAGGTCCAACAGATTTATTTGGTAGCAAACGCCACTAACTTTCAGAGCGCTGCTCCTTCGACAGGTGAGTGGGAAGTTCTGAGCACGCACTCAGTTTACAGAATACTGATTAGAATGCGAGTCTTTACAGCTAATCAAGTCTTAAAGGTGCAGACAATGTGAGTGGAGATAGGTGAAAGAGATGTGTATTGTCTCCAGACAAGACAGTAATTGAGATGTTGCAAGCCCAGCCAAGTCATGAGGGTTACAGTTAGTGTGACATAAACCTAAGATCCCGGTTGAGGTTGTCCTCATGTATGCAGAACTTGACTATCAGTCTCTGCTGATATTCTGTAAACTGAGTTGCGTCTTCACATGCCCTGTGATCTGAACTCCACACTCACCTGACAAAGGAGCAGTGCTCCGAAAGCCAGTGGCCTTTGCTACCAAATAAATCTGTTGGACTTTAACATCGTTTTGTGAAACTTCTTATTGCATTTATCCCAGTCCAACGCCGGCATCTTCACGTCCTGCTATACAGCTAACCAGATTAGAAGGGGCCTGATGACGACTTCAGATATCGAAGAGAAAAAGAAACAGGTCCTTAATAATTGGTACAGAGAATACAAATCAAACTATTCATGGGCTCTCAAGATTTTACATACAATATCCATGTGACATGGTGCAATACTCTGGAGACTGTAACGTGACAGCAAAGTTGCTTCAAGCATCTTGTCCTTTCCAGATTGTCAAAAGCATGAATAACCATCTGACTACAAATTAATTTGAAGACATTTGAAAAATTATTTACAAATACAGCAGGAAAAGGGATTAAAAAGTGCTTTCTGATTCAACTGGCAAGTTTCTCAAAATCTGCAGTCAGCCACCAGATCTGGAATGTCATTACAAAAACACATATCAAACATGTAAATCAAAGAGGATTCTTACCAGATCCAACTTGCAGGTTGACAAGGTAACTTTTCAAATTGTCAGCAGGCAAGGCTGCCCTGGACTTCATGCTGACAGAGCTCTGACTCCAAACTGTCATTTTTTTTCCCTTTCTAGCTCTACCCTTTATAAAAATCCTCAGTTTCAGCATCGTACATTCACCTTTTCCCATTAGTAATGTCTGTATCCTTGGGCAAGGACTGGAATCATTTCTGTTGCAGGATGCAAAAGTTGGAACACAGCCTGCCAGACATTTCTCTGCATATTAACTCTGTCAAGGCAGTAGCAGCTTCACTGTATCAATTTACAAAGGTAAAAGTTCAGAAACTGGTTGATGCAGTGGCCTCGTACAGGACACTGCTGTTTAGGACCAAGTTTAACTTTCAGCCCAGGTAGGGTTAATGTCTCCATTCCCTGCTGGCTGATACACAAGATGGACAGCCCTATTCTAGTTCATTGCAGCAAATCCACAGCAACTCACCAAACCTCCTTTGGCAGCTCCTTTTAAACCCACAACTTCTATTGTCTAGAAGGATAAGGACAGCAAGAAGACGATCACCTGCAAGCTCCCCTACAACCCACACACATTCCTGATTCGGAACTATCACCAGCTCAAAATCCCCAAACTCCCCACCTAACAGCACTCCGGGCATACGTAAGCCTACAGGAACAGCAGTGGTTTGAGAAAGTAGCTCACCACCAACTTTGAAGACAATTAGGGACAGGCAATAGATGTTGGGCTTGCCATCCAGAACTCATATCCCCTCAAAGGGGATTTTCATGGGAGCTTCATTACAGTGTGAACATAAGCCTATTTGTGAATAATAAGTAAACTTTAGAAAAGAGAAGAAACCTCACAAAACAAACCAATATTAAATTGGCAACATGGGCTGATGTTGGAAATAGAAACATCACACTTGCACTTACTGAGGGAAAGGGGCACGGCCAGGAAGGAAGTGTGGCATGTTGAAGGGCCAGAAGTGGAGGAATAGAGTTCTTTGAGGGCTGTAGGGAAGGGATTAAAGATAGAAAGATATTAGAGCGATAGATAGTATTGGGGAAGCAGGGGGGCTGCAGAAGGACTTGGACAGACTAGGAAAATGGGCAAAGAACTGGCAAATGGAATACAATGTGGAAAAGTATGAGGCTATGCACTTTGGAAGGAGGAACGGAGGCACAGATTATTTTCTAAATGGGAAAATGCGTAGGAAATCAGAAACACAAAAGGGACTGAGAGTCATTGTTCAAGATTCTCTTAAGGTTAACGTGCAGGTTCAGTCGGCAGTTAGGAAGACAAATGCAACGTTAGTATTCATATCATGTCGAGGGGGTTAGAATACACCAGCAGTTCAGCTGGTCAAATCCCATTTGGAATATTGAGCCCCATATCTAAGGGGGTATATGCTGGCCTTGAAAAGGGTCCAGAGGAGGTTCACAAAAATGATCCCTGGAATGAAGTGCTTGTTGTATGAGGAATGGTTGAGGACTCTGGGTCTGTATTCTGAGTTTAGAAGGATAGGAGGTGGGGCAGGGTGCGGATCTTATCAAAGATTACAGGATACTGCGAGCCCTGAATACAGTGGATGTGGAGAGGATGTTTCCAATAGTAGGAGAAACTAGAACCAGAGGGCACAATCTCAGGCTAAAGGGACGATCCTTTAAAACAGATATGAGGAGGAATTTCTTCAGTAAGAGAATGGTGAATCTGTGGAACTCTGTCGCAGAAGGCTGTGGCAGCCAGGTCATTGAGTGTCTTTAAGATGAGAAAAATATCAGCCATAATCAAATGGTGGCCTAATTCTGCTCTTATGTCTTATGGCCTTACATGAAGAAATTTGAACTCAAGGATGGAAACTTTCAATTTGCAGGTGTCAGGACTATTTCTTTGAAGTTAGGATCTATGATAGATTTATTCATCATTCCACTCAGAAATACTTTTTATATTTATTGTGGAAGATACAGTCCAAATTTTGGGGAGGGCGAGTTATACGCACAAGAGGCAATTAGCCTCCTAATTCAACTTTCCTCTTCCACCACTCCCCATGTAGTACTCTGCAGCATCTATCAGCTGTGTAGAGCTTTAGGGACTTCATAGTACATATCGTATAAAATAGAATTGATTTTAAATAAAAGGTGGAGGATAAAAATTCAACTGTATTGGGCACTTACGAGAGCTGATCTAACCTTCATGACCATCAGATAATCTACTGCAAAACTCACTTAAAACTATACACACAAAACGATAAGACAGTGCTGAGATCTAAAATTATTCATTAAGTGCTCGAAGGTTGGGAAATACCGATAAACAGGCTGCACCTATGTTTCTGCCATTTAAGGTGAAATGGTTCCTTTAGCGCACCATCCTTTAAGCTTGCTGTCCATGTACATTGGTTTATCAGAGAGAAAAAAATGTTCATCCCTTTCACTCACTTCCATTCCCCTCTCCAACACAAAAAGCAAATTTTTTTTAACCAGAACATTGCATCACACATCAACCAGGTGAGCCACCCAGAGCTGCTAGTCCCGAATCGGGAACCTACTGAAGGTCAAGTTCTATTCAGAAAGGCTATTTACCAGGCTGACTCATGCTAGCAGTCTGAATACAATAATGAAACACAATGCTGTGCTTCAAATTGCTTCCATTTATTTTAGCTCTTGATTCTGTCCAGTTTATGCTCCTGAGTGGAATGAAAAGATGTGGAGGTGCTGGCATTGGACTGGGGTAAACACAGTAAGAGGTCTCACAACACCAGTCCTGTTGGACTTTAACTTGGAATGAACAAGCACATGTGCTAAGCTGGTGAATTGGTGCCTCTCTCATTCTCGAGATGGAATTTCCCTACATCAGAGGGAAAATTACTCAGACTATCAACAAAAAAAAAGCACATGACCTTGGTCCGTAGAAACCAAGACCTCATCCTGATTCACAAATGGTGTTAACAAGGGAATGAAAGGGTTATCTGCTGAGCCTGCTGGCGTGCTACTGGGGCCATTGGCACCACTTCATTTATTTTGACAGGAGTATACGCCACCTCTGGCACAGCACAGTCATTTAAAGATGGTGTAATGGTCTTGATTGTAAGTATATGGAAATGGAGATAAGTAGCCATCATCTGGAAGATTCCCTCCAAGGCACTCCTACATTGTCACTGGGTCAAAATCCTGGAACTCCTATCCAGCAGCACTGTAGGTGTATTTATACCACGTGGACTGCAGCAGTTTGAGAAAGCAGCCACTACCACCTTCAAGGGCAATTAGGGACGGATAATAAATGCTAGCCCTGCCAGCGATGCCCACATCCTTAATACTCATACACAGGAATAGGCCAAATATAAAAGCAAAATGCAGATGCTGGAATCTGAAACAAAAACAGAAAATGCTGGAAAATCTCAGCAATCTGACAGCACCTGTGGGGAGAGAATAGATGCAACATTTCAAGTTTGAATAACTCGATGTCAGGAGTAGGCCACTTAGCCTCAAGATTGCTCCATCATTCAATACAATCATGGCTAATCTGATTGCAACTTCAACCCCACGTTCCTACCCACCTCCAAGACCTTACGGTAAAATCCATTCTGACCCAGGGATTTGTCAGCCCGCACGTTCAACAATTTGCTCAATAACACTTTCCTGCTGATTGTAATTTTTCAAAGCTCCTTCCTCCCTTCCACTTTCTGATTTACAGCTATTTCTATGATGTTACTGGTGTCCTCTACGGTGAAGAAAAATGTAAAATACCCATTTAATTAATCTGCCATAGCCCTGATTACCAATTCTTGTGACATGCTTTCTATAAGATCAACATTCCATTTTTTGTTTTTTTTTTAAAAAAAGGTCTATAGAAACTCATACTATCTTTCTTCATACTACTAACTTTCTCTCATTTGTTTGCACTTTTTTTTTGGCAAGGATATAAAGAGCAAAAGATGACAATTTTCTGACCTGCCACATCTTTGCAAAAAAAGTGCTTTAATATTGTCTTTACCTTTTTTTTAGTTCGCCAATGATGGGCCCTCCCCTTGGAATATTTCTTCCTCATCACAATGGGTGTAGTCTGTGGATTCATAAACATTCCTTCAAATTTCTGCCACTGAATCTTTACTGATCTATACCTCAAGCAATTTGCCAGTTCATTTTAGCTCGCTCTACCTTCATGCCTTCACAGTGGCCTTTAAGTTTAAAATCCTAGCCTTGCACGCACTCCTCTCTCTCCCTCTAGCGGGATGTAAAATTCAGTCATACTGCGATCACTGCTACCAAGGAGTGCCTTCACCATGAGGTTATCCATAAATTCGACTAATACCAGGTTAGTATAACCTGCCTGAATGTGACAAATCTCTCAAAAACATTGTGAACTCCCCATTGATGCTACCTTTGCCCTACAATCTAGATGCAGATTAAAATCCATGATTACCATTGTACCTTTCTGACAGATCCCTATTATCTCTTCTCTCATAGTACATCCCACCATGTATTAAGCAGCCTGTACACTACTCCCACAATCAAATTCTTGCCTTCATCATAAATCCAAATGTGTTCCGACAGTACTGATCCCCACTTTCCGAGTACTGGTGCTAGTGCCCCACAAATCGAAACCTACTTCTCCCATATCAGTCAAGTCACAGATTCCTCTCTCTCATTTGTCCTATGCCAATTGGCACATCATTCAGGTAATGAATCGCAACATTACCACCCTTGAGGTTCCATTTCTTAATTTCCTGCCCTTCTCTTCACACTGACCATTCAGAACCTCCTTTCTCATTCAGCCTACATGACCACCACAGGATCTTTCTGTGCCCACTGCAAGTCCCTCTCCAGCCCTGGGTAGATGGCCCACCTTAGCACTGGGTAGGCACTAGTGAACTAGATTCTCAAGTGTCACTGCCCCTTGCCAGGCTGTCCCCTATCACTATGTTCTTGTGTGCTCCCCAACCTGAATTGTTTCCTGTCACAAGGTGCCACAGTCTGTCAGCTGATCTGAACAAGCCAAAATAATCTCAAACCTGCTGGACAATTGCAGAAACTGACACTCCTGTCTCCAGGTCCCCTTATCTGCCTCAAAGGCAGTCACACCCTCTTGTCCCTGATCACTTTCCAAACTAGAAGACCCTATCCTAAGGGCTATGGCTGTACCAAGACAAAAGTACCCAGGATAACTCTCTTGGTTACTGATGTGTCACAGTGTCCGCAACTCAACCTCCAGGTCAACGACACGGAGCTGAAGTTCCTCAAGTTGCGAACACTTACTGCAGATGTGTTTTCCCCAGATCACACTAATATTCAGGAGCTCCCACATTTTGCAGCCTTGACACATCACCTGTTCTGCTCCCCTTAATGTGAGTTTTAAATCATTACTTAATTTATAGTGCAGGAGGCAGCCATTCAGCCCATCGAGTCTGCACTGACCAGGCCCTATCCCCACAACCACATGCATTCACCCTAACTAGTCCCCCTGACACTAAGGGGCAATTTAGCATGGCCAATGCACCTAACCTTCATGTCTTTCAGACTGTGGGAAGAAACCAGAGCACCCAGAGGAAACCCACACAGACACAGGGAGAATGTGCAAACTCCACACAGACAGTGACCCAAGCTGGGAATTGAACCTGGATCCCTGGTGCTGAGAGGTAGCAGTGCTAACCCACTGTATTACCCTTTTATGTATCTTATTAAACTTTCCATCAAGTGCTGCACTGTTTTAACTTTGGGGAAGAGAGTAGAATTTACCCACTTACCAGATTCTCACCCAAGAGCTACCCTTTCCATTCAGTATCAGCGTTCAGAATTAATCGTAGGTTTTCCCCACACACCTTTTGTCTACAGGTGATGTCACACAAACAACCTTATACGTGGCAGTTTTGCACTTTAGTTTGACAAGTGGAAGGCGTGTCAGCGCTAGAAACTCTTGAGCAACTGGAATATTAATCTCAGAACAAGTCTCACTTACAAATGCTTCAAGCATTTCTCTGTCGTAACATGGAAAAAATTACTCAGTGCTCTGCTTAAGGGACACTTTTTAAATCAGTGTGGTCCAACAGAAAACACTGACTAGTGACCAAGGTGGTTGTGGTGATACCATTTCAGCCTTATGCACTAATTTAGTGGAAAACAAATTACATTCACTCATACAATACCACAGCAAGACTCTAGAATCCCTACTGTGCAGAAAGAGGCTACTCAGCCGATTGAATCTGCACCAAGTCTTTGCCCTATCCCGGTAACCCCATGCATTTACCAGGGCTAATTTACCTAACCTACACATCTTTGGACTGTGGGAGGAAACTGGAGCACCTGGAATAAACCCACACAGACACAGAGACAAAGTGCAAATTCCACACAGTCAAAGCTGGAATCAAACCTAGATTTCTGGCACCGTAAGGCAGCTGTGCTGACCACCGTGCCGCCTAGTACAGGAAAATATACTTCACCAGGATATATTTTCTCAAACATCTACCACTATTCAGTAACCAGAATAAAAACACTCGCTCAAAATAACTCTCATCCTGCTTTTCATCTTAACATTTTACTTAACTGCATTTAGTGAAACAATTTCATATACTTTGACAAAACAAAGCTAAAAGTCCACATGAAGAAACCATGCAGTACAAGTGTGGAGTGCAGGAGGCGGCCATTCAGTTCCTCAAGCCTGCACCAACAATAATCACATCCAGGCCCTATCCCTGTAATCCCACATATTTACCCTACTAATACCCCAACATCTTTGGAGTGTGGGAGGAAACTAGAGCACTGAAAGGAAAGTTGGGGGGGGGAGGGGGTGCAAATTCCACAGATAGTCACCCAGGGCTGGAATCGCACCCGGGTCCTGGGAGCCGCGAGGCAACAGTGCTAACCACCGTGCGACACGCCTACCAAGTGTCTATTATCCATCAGAAATATATTTAGTCACCTGCAGTTAGCATTTTGCACTATAGTCATTGTTTTGCTTCAGAACCAATCTTGAGGACACTGCGACAAACAAGGGAACAGAAACCGTAGCAATTCCCCACAGAATAAGCTCAATTCCATCTTTTGGGTGAGTAGTTGGTATGTGGAGATCATACTCTTTCCCTGTGGGAGGAGGGGAAGAGCTGCACAATCAAAAGGTTGACTTTAACAGGGTCCTTTCAGTTACTTTGCAGAAACCGGGATAACCCTCAGCACCTTCTGCTGGAGTGCAAACATGCAAGGTTAGTGGACTGCAGTTAACATCTATCAACTTATTCATCTGATCAGAAGTTGTGTGTGTGCAGCTATCCAAAACTCAACCTATTCTTCTTGTCTATGGGCTTTGAAACTCGGATAACAGTAAATGTGCAAACACGAGTTCACAGCAAACACTGAGTTGCGTTATAAACAGGGTCCAAGCACACTATCAAGAAATAGCTTCTGCATAAAATGATCCAACGTAGAAATGTCACACACTTAGTAACAGAACTCAAAAAAAAACACAGGATCTGGATGCAGATTTTCAGTGCTCAAGTCCCAATTCAGAGGGGTCAGTCCTCATTCATTTATTCTTGTGATTCAGGCGAACCTTAGAAGATTCCATAGGCACTTAAAGCGTTGTGATCTGATTAGGGATACGCAGCATGGATTTGTTAAGGGGAGTTCGTGCCTTACAAATCTGGTAGAATTTTTTTGAGGTGACGAAAATGGTCGACGAAGGACAAGCCGTTGATGTCGTCTATATGGATTTTAGTAAGGCGTTTGACAAAGTCCCTCATGGGGGGTTGGTTGAGAAGGTCAAGACTAATGGGATACAAGAACAGGTAGCTAGATGGATAAGTAACTGGCTTGGTAATAGGAGACAGAGTAATAGTGGAAGGGTGTTTTTCTAGCTGGAGGTCAGACACTAGTGGTGTGCCGCAGGGCTCGGTACTGGGACCTCTTCTATTTGTAATGTATATAAATGACTTGGAAGAGGGAGTAAGTGGAGTGATCAGCAAGTTTGCAGACGATACAAAGATGGCTGGACTTGCGGATAGTGAAGAGCATTGTCAGGCGATGCAGCAGGACATAGATAGGCTGGTAGCTTGGGCAGACAGATGGCAGATGGAATTCAATCCTGATAAATGCGAGGTGATGCATTTTGGGAGAAAGAATGTAAGAGGGAGGTATATGATAAAGGGTAGACCTATTAAGAGTATAGAAACGCAGAGGGACCTGGGGGTGCAGGTGAACAAGTCTCTGAAGGTGGCAGAGCAAGTGGAGAAGATTGTGAAGAAAGCATATGGTATGCTAGCCTTTATAGGAAGGGGTATAGAGTACAAAAGCTGGCCTTTAATGTTGCAGTTGTATAAAACGTTGGTTAGACCTCATTTGGAATACTGCGTCCAGTTCTGGTCGCCTTACTATTGGAAGGACATGCAGACTCTGGAGAGAGTGCAGAGGAGGTTTACCAGGATGCTGCCTGGTATGGAAGATCTGAGTTACAAGGAGAGGTTAGGCAAATTGGGACTGTTTTCCTTAGAAAGACGTAGACTTGGAGGAGATCTAATAGAGGTGTGTAAGATTATGAGGGGTATAGATAGAGTAAACAGGGTTAAGCTTTTTCCTAGGATGGACTCGAATAGTACGAGGGGTCACAGGCTTAGGGTGAGGGGGTAAGGTATAATTTGGATGCTAGAGGAAGTTTTTTCACACAGAGGGTGGTGGGGGTATGGAATGCGCTGCCAAGTAAAGTGGTGGAGGCAGGCACTCTGGGGTTATTTAAGAAATACTTAGATGAGCACATGAACAGAATGGGAATGGAGGGGTATAGAAAACTGATTTAAAATAGGATTCATGAGCCTTGGGAGTCCCTGGGAAGTGTGTATATAGATGACGATATTGATGTACTTGTTTTTATCCTACAGGTGCTTTGGTCCACTTTGTTGTCTAACAAGGGGCATACACGCGATGGGTCGAGAGAGGGCTGCTCTTGGATTTTTTTTTGAGAGTATCCTAGTGCTTCACGTCGTTAGTGTATGCTTGACCTGGACCATTTGATGGGCAATACGACAGCTCAGTGACTATCGCTGTGCTGTGCAGATACATGGATTTGGGCCTGTGTCTGTGGGAGTTTGTGCATTCTCCCTGTGCTTGCGTGGGTTTTCTCCGGGTGCTTCGGTTTCCTCCCACAGCCCAAAGATGTGCTCTTAGGCTAATTGGCAAAACAAATTCTCCCTAAATTGTCTCAAATTTGGTTTTTAATCCATCGATCTATAAACATAGACAGGGATCACAGGTAGAGGTGGGAACATCGGGGTGGCAGCACAGGCTCGTTGGGCCGAAGAGCCTGTTTCCCGTGCTGTTTTGTTCTCTCCCATGGGATTATTTGAAGAGAGGAAAGGATCTCTCCTTGCATTTTGGCCAGCATCCCTTCCTGAATGTCCAAAACCAAATACCAGTGAACCAGGCCATCACCTCAATGCTGGAGACATTTTGAGGCCCAAAATGGCTACTAAGTTTGCCGAGATAATGGTTCCAATTCATGCTTCCTTCCATAATTTAGGTGAAAAGGCAACTGAAACCTTAACTAAAGTCACATCCTTTATAGATATCAATGATGGCATGCTGCACCAAAGTATCAATTCTGACAGGCTAGAGTAAAAAGTAGACAGCCTGAGTGTTGAAATAGATTTGAGACAGCTTTCTCAACATCAGATTGACTCCATGTACCATCAGCAGAAGAGGGATGAGGCCAGGGGCTTGATACAGTTCCTGGTAGGGGTTGAACAGAATGGCTTTGGTTTTGCCAAAATTGAATGACAAATAAGTTTGTGTTATCCACATTCAGGTGGCACAGTGTTTAGCACTGCTGTCTCACAGCACCAGGGATCCAGGTTCAATTCTGGCCTCAAGTCACTGTCTGTGTGGAGTTTGCACATTCTGTGTCTGCGTGGATTTCCTCCAGGTACTCCGGTTTCCTCCCACAGTCCAAAGATGTGCAGGTTAGTTTGATTGGCCATAGTAAATTGACTCTAGTGTTAGGGAGGATTAGCAGGGTAAATATGCGGGATTACAGGGAATTGGACTTGGGTGGGATTATGGTCAGGGTAGACTTGATGGGCCAAATTGCCTCCTTTTGCAACGTAGGGATTCTATGATTCCTCTATCAATCATTGAGTACATTAAAGGTTATGGAACCCCATGCAGCTGTAGGAAGTTGAATTTGGGTATTGTCGGTGTAGCTACGTGGGGAACCATATCCAAGAGGACAGGAGGGGAGCATGAATGGAACCTTTGGGTACACTGGAAGTGATCATGCAGGTAGAGGAGAGGAACCACGGCAGTGCTAGAGGAGCGGTTCATTTTATTACACTGTAAAATAGCCATTAACCTGGCACCTCCTGCACTAGTTCCTTATCCTTCACCCACTTGGCAATGTTATACTTTTTTTTGGAAACCTTTCAGGATGAATACATGCATCTATTTGGTAAATCTTAAAATCCCTACAGTGCAGAAGGAGGCCATTCAGCCTATTGAGTGTGCACCAATTCTTAGAGCATCCCAACCAGGCCCCATCCCTGTAACATCACTAATCCTAACCTGCACATCTTTGGACTGTGGGACAAAGCTCCCTCAGACACAGGGAGAATATAGAAACTCCACACAGTGACCTAAGGCTAGAATTGAACCCAGGTCCCTGATGCTGTGAGGCAGCAGCAATGCCAACGACTGTGACAGTGAAGTTGTGTGGTTTTCTTACACCACACTCACAGGAGAACAGATTGAGTTATAGAACACTACAGCACAAACAGGCCCTTCGGCCCACAAGTTGTGCCGAAATTATTGGTGTCATTAAATAGGAGCTAGGAACCTGATAGAAGCATTTGGGATAATCACTTTAGCCTAGTTTTGACATCCAACCTACACTGAAAGGGGCCTCAGAATGACATTGTATGTTTGCCATTAAAACTAATAATGCCAAAAGGCTTTCAGCAAATTTTTCCTGACATTCATGGATGCAATCTTAATATTCTGTATCATTCTCTCTGGAGATTGTCGCATGTGTGATATTAGTAACATATTTGATTCAAATTCCTATGAGTGCCCAATGCCAGTTAATGTCAGAGTCAGAAGAAATTGCAAGGAAATGTCTTACCAGCTCATTGATACAGTAAATGTTACACAGCCTGGTTTTACCCCTTGGAGTTTTAAAATGTGTCTTTTGGTAATGTTGCTAAAGCTGCCTGCAGGATAAGCAGTTGGCAGCAAAATAAGAGACAGGAAATGATTTCATAAAACCACAAGAGTAACATGCCTCAAAATGCAGCCATTACCCAAGCCTCAGTATTGGGCTAAATTTGTTTGCCTTAGCTCAATGCACATTGTTTTTTTTTTATACCCCTCACATTATCCTCCATCTGCCAAACGTTTGCCCGCTCACTTAATCTATCTACATTCCTTTACAGACTCTGCTCCTCACAACTTGCTTTCCTATCTTTGCATTATCAGTGAATTTTGCTACTTTGTCCCTTCATCCAAAGTTTTTATAGATTGTAAATAGCCAAGGCCTCAGCACTGCTGTCTGATGGATCCCACGAGTTACAGTTTGCCAACCTAAAAATGGTCCACTTATTCTAACTATTAGTTGGCCATTCTATTAGTTAGTTAGCCGTCTAACCACACTAATATTTTCCCCAACACCATGAGCTTTTATCTTGTACCATAATTTTGTTTATGGCAGTTTTACCAAATGCTTTTTGGAAATCTAGATACAAAGTTTATTTATTAGTGTCACAAATCAGCTTACACTAACACCGCAATGAAATTATTGAAAATCTGCTAGTCACCACAATCTGACGCCTGTTCGAGTACACCAAGGGAGAATTTAGCATGACCAATGCACCCTAACCAGCATGTCTTTTGGACTGTGGGAGGAAACCCACAGAAACACGAGGAGAACACGCAGACTCTGCACAGACAGCAACCCAAGCCGGGAATCAAACCCAGGTCCTTGGTAATGAGACAGCAGTGCTAACCACCGTGCCACTCCACTACATCTCTTTAATCACTCTGCTTGTTACACCTTAGTGTTCTAATAAATTTGTCAAATACTATTTTCCTTTCATAAAACCACTTTGATTATGCTTGATTGCATTATGATTTCCTAAATGTCCTATTATTTCCTCAAGAATAGATTTTAGCTTAACATCTGTCATTGAAAAATGTTAATTGACCTATAATTTCCTGCTTTCCTCCTTTCTTGTATAGCAGTGTAACATTTTCAGTTTTCCAATCCATGCAGACCTTTCCAAAATTCCCTATAGATTCATAGAGGTTTACTGCATGGAAACAGGCCCTTCAGCCCACGTTGTCCATGCTACCCTAAGCTAATCCCAATTGCCCGCATTTGGCCCATATCCCTCTGTATCCATTATACTCGTGTAACTATCTAAATGCTTTTTAAAAGACAAGATTGTAATCCACCTCTACTACTATCTCTAGCAGCTTGTTCCAGACACTCACCACCTTGTGTGTGGAAAAAATTGCCCCTTGGGACCCTTTTGTATCTCCCCCTCCCACTTTAAACCCATGCCTTCTAGTTTTAGACTCCCCTACCTTTGGGGAAAGATATTGACTATCTAGCTAATCTGTGCCCCTCATTATTTTATACTCTGGAAAATTACAGCCAATCCATCCGCCATCTCCGCAGCCACTTTTAATGCAGCCCATCAGGTCCAAGGGACTTGGGAAAACTTGGCTTAAAAACTGGCCAAGTACTTTTCCTCTAACAGTGATCATTTTAAGTTCCTCTCTCCCTTTTGATTTTCTATCATTATTGGAACACTTTTAGTATCTCCTACCATGTAGACAGATACAAAACACTCACTCAAAGTCGCTGCTATTTCCCAATTGTTTCCCATTACTAATTCCTGAGTCTCATCTACTCTTTATATACTGAGAAATCCTTGCTTTTTTAAAAAATATATAAATATTTGCTTGTTTATCCTCATTCTAATTTTATTTATATTCTAATTTGTCCCTTTTTTTGGTTACGTTATCCTTTGCTGGTTTCTAAAACATTCCCAACTTTCTGGTCTATCAATTTTAAACCACGCTTGTATGCCTTTTCAATTTGATACCATTCCTTAACTTTCTAGGTTATCCACACATGATTCATTCTTCTTGTAGGGTTTTCTTTCTCAAATGGAGCACATCTCCTTAAGTGTCTGTACCTGTGTATCTGCCGTCCTATCTTTGAAACCTATTTTCCTAGCTTATTTTAGCCAACTCCATCTTCATACTTTTGAAATTGCTTTTGTTTATGACATTAGTTGCAGATCCATGTTTCCCAGTCTCAGACTGAAAGTAAAATTCTATCATATCATGATCATTCTTCCTTAGAGGATGACCAATAACAACAAATAAAATACATGTTTTCCATCAATAACATTTTAGACTTAGAAAAACAGAAATAAATGCCTCACTATGTCCTTTCCTGTGGGGCAGGTTACATCAAAATGGACGTAATGACATTTGTGCATCGTTCAAAGCAATGATTGTGACAATATCCAATTCTGGTATAACAACTTGCTGTATCCGAATATCAAACCATAGATTCATGCCAATTTTTCTACACCCCAAAATCCTAATCTCGCTGTGCTGTCACTAAAGAGCAGTGCAGAGGAAGCTGATTGAGAGACTGGTTATGGAACTGCCAAAAATTTAGCTCATCCAAACTCTTGGCTCAAAAGGTGAGTGCATTCTGGATCAGAGCAATAATAAACCCACTTCCCATTCAGTTTCAATTTAAAAAAAGCAGCTTCTGTTAGAATAACGAGACAAGGTATAAAACTGGAATCGCCTTTGGTTAGGACAGGTGGGATAAACAAGTCTTGTTTTGAGTACAAATACCTATTTCAAATCAAAGCAACTCTGCTTGTTTAGATAAGTCTTAGTCCCATCAGGACAAATGGAAAGTATCAAATTGAATTTACTACCTGCCACTTTTGAGAAACAGTCAGAGCTTTTGCTTATAATAACTGTCCCATCTAAGGGATCCAAATCTAATAGAATCAAATCTCTTTTGCCGAGGGCAATCTGCAGTTCCTTTCATTTCAGGTCCCTTGCTACAAAAAGTAATTGGAACTGCAACAGTTTGATTAATTGACTTCCAGAGTGGTACCTCATGTTCCTCAGATTTACAACTGCTGCTGTAAATGCCAATTTTTCTACACCCCAATACATATGCTGCTCTATGTATCGGGTGGATGGGGGAAAAAGAGCAAAAAGGGAGCTTGTTGGGCTCCAAGTAAGATGACATTCTGGGCCCCTTTGCATTCTTCCTCATTTGTGGCTTCCCCCCCAACATGTTAAAAACAAAAATTCTGCTTTTCCCTTTCAGACTGCATTTTTAAGTACCAATATACTTTGATAGTTAGTAAGCAACGTTCAGAGTTTGTGAGCAGTCACTGGACAGAAGTAAGTTTTCTGAAACTGGGTGGCAAGGTGTGGAAGTTGTTTTTTCCTCTGAAGGTAGCACGAAGGTAAAACATTAGGGTTGCGAGATAAAACCAACAGTTAGCTGAGCTTGAACCTAACGTCACATTGACTTTCAGCTGTTCAATTCAAGGATGGAGCAGAGATAATTCTAAAACCTTTAAATTTTTAAAATGTTTCTAAAAAAGCAACTTGGGAGAGTAAACTTCTCATGGTACAACTGTGTAGCTGTAATGGCTGCGTGGTTATATAGTGGGTTGTTATTGAGAGGCAGCTTGATTGTAGGATTCAGTCTATGATCTCATTCTTCAGTTAAGCTTTCACAACACCCACTGTGTTCCCACTGCTGCTTTTTCAAATAAAAATGACACCGTATGTCTTCTCAAAAGACACATTCAAAGCCAGTTCTGAGTCATTTTAAAACCTTTATTAAATGATGGAGGTGGGGGGAAAAGAGCTTCTTTTACACTTGAATGTTTTGCTCTGGATAAAAAAAAAGTGTTGAAGCTGGTGAATGGAAACACCCCTAGCACAGGTACAACCCAGGTTTGATACCTGAAATTGTGCGCATCAGAAACCTTGTCACCGCATAGCAGAATTTTGTGTTTCCCACACCAGCTATCCTGTGGGCCCAGTGAAATTGTGCTTAGTAAGGTTAGAATCTTTTTGCGTCATGTTTTTGAATTCTTCTAGCTATTGGCATCCTCAGGGATTTGAGAGTGGGAGTTCACTGGAGTAGAAGTGATGAGCTGGCATAAGGTCATTTGAAATTAACATCTAACTTGAACTTTTATTGAGCATGTGGCCAACTGGAATGTGACCTCTGCAGCATTTTTCATTCAATCCAACACCTTTTCATTTACATCTGGAAAATGCTTCCTTAGTAGCCACACCTGGAACAATCAGTGTGATGTCAGCCAACTAGTTCCAGTCATCTTGTTTGTTCAGAATGGGTGTGGCATTAGGCCTTGGGTAAAAACTGAATCAATCATTTGCCAAGCTACAGACATATCAGTTGACCAAACTGGGATCTCTGGACGAAATATTTTAAATAATAATATTTGGTTTTTGAAATATGCTTTGTACACCAGGTTAGTCAAACTGGTTCAGCTACAAATGACTTAAATTGTTCCTGTACCAGAGCAAGGCCTCAGTACTGTCATTTCAGTATCTGTATTGGAGAAATTGAAGACATTTGCTATGAAGCCTTTAAAAGATGAGGTTTATATGTAGGTCCTGCCACTATCCTTGCAGTAGTATCTGTGTGCTATCAGGCAGCACCGTGGCAGAGTGGTTAGCACTGCTGTCTCACAGCACCCAGGACTTTGATTCAGATGCAGCCTTGGGTGACTGTCCATGTGGAGTTTGCACCTTCTTCCCATGTCTGTGTGGGCTTCCTCTGAGTGCTCCAGTTTCCTCCCACAGTCCAAAGACATGCATTAGGTTGATTGGTCATGCTAAATTGTTCCCTAGTGTCAGGGGAACTTGGTAGAGTAAATAGGTGGGGTTATGGAGATAGGGCCTGGGTGGGATTGTGGTCAGTGTAGACTCGACAGGCTGATTGGCCTCTTCTGCACTGTAGAGATTCTATGATCTCTTGGTGAGAATTTGCGGTGTGGAGAAACATGGACCAGTATTTATTTTTTGACACATGATGGTATACTATATGCTGGCACAATATGCTGTGCATGATAACATTTTGGCACAATTTCCTCCTGAACCTTCTTGAATCATAATGTTCAGGGAGTAACTCTACCTTTGTCATGGGGTATAATCAAGTGCTTGGGGTTGATGCAGCATTTCAATTCAAGGTATGTTCCAGTACTCTTTTCACTTTCTCTCTGAAAGCTAGCTTCCCCTGGACAACCCCATGCTTTCTCTGAACTGAAACTTGACCCGATATGTGAAATAACTGAAGTATTGTGCCACAGGTTGACAAATCTTGTGTGATATTGGAACAGGCACAACATACTCCTAATTTTGACAAATTAGTAGGAAGACACCATGCTGACAAATCACAATAAATTGTTAGTTTAGCTTAATTTACAAGCAGTAAAACCATGCAGAGGCAGATTAAGTACAGTAGCTTCAATCATTTGTTCAAAAATTCATGGCCCATTTCAGTAGCTCTTCAATGAATAGTTCAGTTACAGTTCATAGGAACCTGCCCTTCAAGAAGTGTCACAGACAGGAGACCAGTCTTCATCATGCAAAAACATTTGATGGAAATTAGTGCAATGCATGTCCACTCAAGTTCCAATTGTTGTCACAATGCACCAGCACACGTGGCAGTACAACTTTGACAAAGGATCATCTAGACTCAAAATGTCAACTCTTTTCTCTCCTTACAGATATTGCCAGACTTGCTGAGATTTTCCAGCATTTTCTCTTTTGTTGGCAGTACAACTGGTTCTTTTCTACCTGCTGGATTATAGCGGCCCAACAATAATTCTTATGCTTTAAATGAGACTAAGGGTCTTTTCCATTCACGGTGAAAGTGAACATGAGGTCAGACACTCTATTTGAATTTTATTACATAATTTTGCAAATATTATTCACTCTCCATAATTCCAGAACAATGAACTGATTTAAAAAAAAATATTGTCCACATTCACATTGATAATTCAGCTTAACTTAATTCACCAGGGGCTACAAGCATACTGCACTGCACCTTTTTATCCACCTTTCTTCAAAGCCAAAGGGTCACCAACTGTTGACCAACAGGAGAAATGTCACCTGTCAGTCAACTAGTAAAAACCAGTCCTCAGATTGTTACATTTTGCAATAGACAAGAGAAACAAATGGGCATCATGTTTTTCCCCCAGGATTAGGGCCAATTGTTAGCCCTGGCTGAGGGAAGAGCAAAAGGCACGAGTTTTGCAGGGAATTTACAAAACCTGCCACCTAACCCCTTGCAAGTACTATAGAGGTTGAATCAATCATAGAAACTCTACAGTGCAGGAAGCATTCGGCCCATTGAGTCAGTACCAACCACAATTCCACTCAGGCCTTACCCTCACATTTACCCCACAATTTAACAATTTATTGTGATTTGTCAGCATGGTGTCTTCCTACTAATTTGTCAAAATTAGGAGTACGTTGTGCCTGTTCCAATATCACACAAGATTTGTCAACCTGTGGCACGATACTTCAGTTATTTCACATATCGAGTCAAGTTTCAGTTCAGAGAAAGCATGGGGTTGTCCAGGGGAAGCTAGCTAACCTACACATCCCAGATCACTAAGGGGCAATTTAGCATGGCTAATCCACCGAACCCACACATCTTTGGACTGTGGGAGGAAACTGGAGCACCCGGAGGAAACCCACACAGACACAGGGAGAATGTGCAAACTCCACAGTGACTTGAGACTGGGAATTGAACTCAAGTCCCTGAAGCCGTGAGGCAGCAGTGCTAATCAGTGCACTACCATGCCGCATGTTGGAGAAAGTCTGCTTGCACCAGTAGATATTCATGGCATTACACGATGATCAAGGAATGCCCCTAGTTAACATTTCTCCCTCACCAAAAAAAAAAAAGAGATTCAATAGTCATGAGTTGCATTGCTACTACTTGTGGCATGTTCCTTAGCAAAGGATGGTCAACAAGTCTAATTACAGAACTTCCAAGAAGCAATGATTGAATTGTGTAACTTGTAATGCTCTAATAAAGCATCAGCAGATATTCCACGAGTAGTATCTCTCAATGCATGAGCTTTACTGCTTTGCAAGTTTTTCTCCGGAGCTTCTTTGTAAATCAGAATCCATTGGCACAGAAAACAGAATTTAAATAACTTGTCATTTTCTAGGGAAAGTTCAGTATTAATCGAAAAATGTCCTAGTATCACTGAAGTGTTTGAATCACTATCATGATTAATTACCACAATAAACACAATTTTCATGTATTGGTGATCAATTGTGTCTTCATTTTTCAAAACAAGGATCCCATAAAAGTCATAGTTACTTCTGAAAGTAATTTTGTAATACCTTTCTATTGTGCCACAGATTGACAGGTGTAGGATCTGTGTTCTAACCAGTAACAAATGGATATGAAGTCTCATGCACATAGGACAAACTCCACATTCTACATACCCAAGATAACAAGTTGGCTGGGCCAAACATTTATGTTATCAACAAGCATGTAGTTGCCACCACAAACTTGTTAGTGGGACAATTTATAATGCTTTGTGGGAAGAGGAAAGAAAAACGAGTCAACTAACTTTTAGTTGGCAATAACTTCACTTCTGGATTAGAAGGAAGAATGTTGGCTCAAATCCACTTTTGGATGCAACATTAACTACTCTGGCACACCTCTGTACAACAGAAGCATTACATTGTCAGAGGTGATGTCATTTGGTGAGGCATTAAAATAAGGTTTTGTCTGTGTGTTCAGGTGAATGTTAAAGATCCCATGGCCTAGTTTGAAGAACAGGGCATTGCCCTGACCAATATACCCCCAGCTATGCCCATGAAAATAGACTATTATCACTATCTGCAGAATCTTGCTATGGACAAAAGTAGGCCTTTTTTCCTACGTAATTCTGTGTGCAATACTTAGACACTTGAGTAAATACAAATTTTGATAACGTATTTACAAAAATAAATTTGGTAAGTTGTTATCGCTGCTTATGCTGGTCTATTTCTGCACATGAAACCCGATCTTGTCCTCACTTAATGTCCTGGATAGTAGAGGAGTCAGAACTTAATTTTTCCCTCCTTAACCCAGAGGCAATGCTAACTCCAGCTGATACAACTAACTTAAGATGGTTGGAAATCAAACCAATTTAGTCATTTATGGACATTCAAATACTTAAACTATTATTTTAATCTAAATATGTTGGAACCTAGAGCTTCAGAATAGTGCCACCATGCCCATTAGTGTTAGCTCAACTATACAAAATATTGCATTTTTAAAAAGGGACACATGGATATGGTCTTTCTTCAAATGAGCAAAGCCAAGAATTCAGAGTAAAACCATCAAACTCTAGTTTAAAAAAAACACAAGTTTCCAGCTTACTTACCTGAAATTATCTAAACTGGTTTAAACAGATACTTTAAAACATTAAATTATTCAAAAGGAGCAGCCATCTTAACCCTTTGAGAGCCTCTAGTCAATTCCACACACAATATAAAAAGCTTTGAGCATTTCAATCCGCTTGCATCAAAGTCATACGTGTGGGATCGTTATCTACAAGCCACAGGAAACACAAACAATTGCAAAACCTAAAGATCAACTCCAAGAAGTTATCTTTTCCTCAAAGCCAACACACAGAGGTTCCAAAAAAAAAAGTGTCACTTAGGAAACTTCATGAGAAGGAGAGACTTACCGAGGAGTAAGTGTCACCCGTCGCGGAAATGAGAAGGCATTTCCCCCTGAAATGCGAATATCCCCTTCCTCAAAACACGACATAGTTTTTTTTAAGTTTCACACGTACTCTGTCCTGTGTGTCAATTTCTTGAGTCAATAACAATTCAGTTTCACTTTACCCTTCACTTCGAACTTTGAAAATATCCCTGGTTAGAAACTGGCTCCCATTTATCCAGCCATCTATCTGAAATCGAAAGGAGACCAGCGATTAAAAGTACCTTAGATCCGAGCGGAAGAGCAGCAAATATAGGAAGCGTAGAAAACTTCAGACTGTCCTCATTCTGGAGCCGTTTTACAAACAATTCACCAGTATTTGCAAAGGGCGAGCGACCAAAACTAATCTTGGACGCCCTAAATGATAGGGCTGAACCTCTTCTGAACATTAACTCAAACACTAACGAAGACAGAATGACACACACTGCAGCGTCTCGAACCGTTGTAGCAGGTGTAAAGCTGCTTACAGATTCTGTCGGGTCCTAGCGCCCTAATAATCCCTCCCTCAGAAGAGCAAGCTCACGATTTCAGAAGCACTTATTCTCAAAGACAACTCTCTCCCACCCCTCTTCAGCTAAATGGAAAATAATGAGAAAAACGTGTACGAAAAAATACAGTAACCTTTGTTTGTGGTAAGGTCCAATTCATAATTGGGTGACAGGACAACCAATATTGAGGACAATGTTAAGTTTGAAATTTGCCAATGTAACTCCATTCAGCCTTTTCAAAGAAAGAATTGAAATTCATTTAGCACCTTCTGAAGTCTCTCTCCCAAGGTACTTCACATCCATTGAGTTTCTTTGAAGGGCAACTGTTACTGATTGAATGTTGCAGTTATTTTCTAAATCCCACAAATGGAATTAGATTTGAATGGATTTATTATTGCCACATGTATTGGGACGTGGCGCAGTAATTGTGCTGTCCCACAGCACCAGGGACCTGCGTTCAATTCTTGGCTTAGGTCACTGTCTGTGCATTCTCCTTAAATCTGTGTGGGTTTCCTCTGGGTGCTCCAGTTTCCTCCCACAGTCCAAAAGATGCGCTAGCCAGCTGTATTGGCTATGCTAAATTCTTGTTTAGTGAACCCAAACAGGTACTGGAGTATGGTGACTAGGGATTTTCAGAGTAACTTCATTGTAGTGTTAATGTAAATTTACTTGTTTATAATGTTTATTTATTTATTGGTCATAAGCAAGGCTTACACTAACACAGCAATGAAGTTACAGTGAGATTCCCCTAGTTGCTACAGTCCAATGCCTGTTTGGATCAACGCACTTAACCAGTACATCTTTCAGAATGTGGGAGGAAACCGGAGCACCCAGAGGAAACCCATGCAGACACAGGGAGAGCATGCAAACTCCACACAGACAGTGACCCAAGCCAGAAATCAAATCTGGGTCCCTGGCGCCATTAAGCAGCAGTGATGACCACTGTGCTACCGTAGCACCCTAATAAATAAACTTTAATATTGCTTCTTGTGCATGATACAGACAAAAACATACCGTTCGTAGAGTACATAGGAAAGGAGAGAGTGCAAAACGTAGTGAGATAACTAAAGTATTTCATCTTTTTTTTTCTGACGAGATGAGAGAGGAATAATCACCAGAACAGTAGGAGAACTTCTTCCTCTTGGTTGGGGTATACAAATGCTAAACATTGATCCCAGATCACCCATCCAATGTACTAAATGTTTTGTTTTCAAATAGTTCATGTTGGAAATTGGAATTATGTGTGAATTCCAGCAGTTGCAGGTCTTTTTAAATATTGGCAGCCACTTTAAGCACTTGATAATTTCTTCAGTATGATTTGTGAACCTGTGGCTTTCTGATTTTCTTACAGATGACACACAGAGGAAATCCTCAATAAGTGGCAGCTGTTGGAGCCAACCGAACTGGGCAAGCTTTAGGACCCTGTGGTTGCCAGAGATTTCTAAGTGATGGTTCAGGTGTGTGATCTTTCAGGCATTGTTTCCATAATCACCACAGTGAAGTTGACCTACCCACTGTTAATTGCTTCCCACCCACTAAATCAAGTGTAGCAAATGTCTGGAGGTAAAATAATGGATGTGTTGTAGAGGGTTGGTAAAGAGAAAAAACTTGTATTGAAAACTTGTATTGTTAAGCTAATTCATTGATTCTTGTACTTGGTCTACAACAATTCGGAAAGTAGAGGTCAAAGAATCAATGTTTCCTTTGATTTGAAAGGCCTAGAACAAAGCAGGGTCACCGTCAAATCAAATAAGTTGCTTGAGTTGACAAATGTTTTTATGCAGCAGATTCTGAGGTTGAAGAATGCATTGCCAGAGGTAGTGATTGAAGTAAGAACAATGAAAACTTTTAAGAATAGGTTAGATAGGGAGTTGAAGGAAAGGGGAGTAAGGAGTTCGGGGAACAGAGTGGATAAATGGCATTAGAAGATTAAACCAACATAGACTGGATGGTCCAAATAATATGTTTCTATGATAAAAGCAAAAGCAGGATGCAGGCTGTGAATGCTGGGATCTGAAACATAAACAGAAAATGTTGGAAAATCCCAGCAGGTGTGACAGCATCAGTAGAGAGAGAATAGAGCCAAATGTTTTGAGTTTAGATAACCCTACAATCATCAGTAAACATCCCCAGTTCTGACTTTGAAATGGAGTGAAGGTCATTACTGAAGCAACTGAAGGTAGTTGGGCCTAAAATGCAAAGTTCTCTTGACGTCAGAGAGAATGTGGTATGTAGATTTGTATATTTAGCCTTGTAAATGCAGTGAGCTGAAACAATCTTTACTGATTCTCTGCCCCAATTTGTTAAATAATATGCAGCTCAGGGTGGGCTTAGGACAAGAGGCTTCCATAGTGCCCCTCAGACTGAGGCTCTTTCATGAATGTTCTGTTGGGCAGGGTGGAAAGCAAAAGTTAAGGGACCTTTCGCGAAGAAGTAGCTCAATTAAGGCAAGTAACTACTTTGCTCCAATCTGCTCAGCGACCAGCATTTCCACCATGGCTGGTGCTTTTCTGCAAAATTGCTGTATCCTGGCATTAACTTGTGCTACACAATGTGTGGGATGTTGGGCTGTTGCATCTCAATGACTAACTAATTGAAAAACATTATGGACCAAAGTGTGTTAACCATGCACATCCGTATCAGTGAGAGAGTCTTTTTCCTCGGATGGTGATGGCTAACACGAGGGGACGTAGCTTTAAATTGAGAGGTGGTAGTTATAGGACGAATGTCAGAGGTAGGTTCTTTACTCAAAGGGTGGTAAGGGTGTGGAATGCCCTGCCTGCAGCAGTTGTGGACTCGCCAACATTAAGGGTGTTCAAATGGTCAGTGGATCAGCACATGGATCGCATTGGAACAGCTTAGGTTAGAGGGTCATTAGATTGGTTCCACTGGTCAGCACAACATCGAGGGTTGAAGGGCCTGTACTGTGCTGTAATGTTCTATGTATAGATGTGTGCAGTGGTCAAAAAGTTTAAGGGATGAAGGGATATGGCATGAGTTGCAAATCTCTAGAACTCTGTGTTCAATTGATGTTGCTTCATTGTTTGCTTTGCACAAAAGGCATTTCACCCTTACCTTTTCCTTTGAAGAACTTTTTTTTTCTATTCATTCATGGGACATGCTGGGGCCAGCATTTATTGCCCATCCCTAATTGCCCTTGAGAAGGTGGTGGTGAGCTGCCTTCTTGAAACGCTGCAAACTCACAATGCTGTTAGTAAGGGAATTCCAGGATTTTGACCCAGCGACTTTGGTGATGTATCCAACTTGTACATTATTGCCCATTGAATTTCTTAATTAGTCATTGAAGTATCCTTCTAATGAGTTGTTAATGAAATGGCAATCTTTACAGACCAGAAAGGAAACAATTTAAACCAGGGCTGGGATGCTCCCAAAAACACTCTAAGTTTCCAATGTGCAGGAAAATGGGAGTAAATTCGGCTGTGTTTTTTTAAGCGTGGTTTTCAGAATGAATCTTCAACACTGTGCATCGCAGAATGCAGGAGCATAATTCACTCTGGAAATCAGGGACGGGGCCCATTCTTGCTGGAAAGGCCGGCAGCAAAGCTCTGAGCGGGCCACTGTGCCTGTGCCGATCTGTCAGAGCAGAGATCAGCCACTCACCCAGATGGCCAGTCCCAAATGCCCTCTTCCCTTCCTCTGCCAGTGATCCCAATGCAGAATGGCAGCGAGTCCACCGGGTCTCATTTCCGTCTGTAATAAATTGTTAAATTTGTTAATAGTATCAAATTTCATATTTTTGAACATTTGTTTCTCTTTCACAAATCTCGGCTCCTTTTCCTCTACCCACCATTTATCTTTCTGTACCCAATTTGACTCTAATTCATCTTTCTCCATCGTTCCACTGTTTCTTCCATAGAAACAAAGAAGATAGAAGAAGGAGGCCCTTCGAGCCTACTCCGCCATTCATCATGATCATGGCTGATCGTCCAACTCAATAGCCTAATCCTGCTTTCTCCCCGTCATCTTTTATCCCATTCACCCTAAATGTTTTATCTAACTGCTTCTTGAATGCATTCAATGTTTTGGCATTAACTACTTCCTGTGGTAATGAATTTCACAGACTCACCAGGAAAAGAAATGTCTCCTCACCTACATCCTAAATGGTCTACCCCCAATCCTCAGACTGTGAGTCCTGATTCTGGACTTCTGCCACTATCAGGAATATACCCCCTGCATCTACCCTGCCAGTCCTGTTAGAATTTTATAAGTCTCTATGAGATAGATCTCCCCTCATTCGTCTGAACTCCAGCAAAAACAACCCAAACCTAGTCAATCTCTCCTCATACATCAGCCTGGTAAACCTTTGCTGAACCTTTCTATTAACTCTCACAGATTATGGAGACAGATTGTTGGTCTCATCATTCATCAAGGTCCCATGCGCCCCGTCCTTAAGCAATATTTTGAGCTGAAGGGTGCAGGGGAAAAAGTTTAATGGCACGCATGCCAGGTGCCCTACTTCGAGATCAGGCCCAACATGTATCTGTCTGGATGATTGCATCAAAAAAACCCCACCACATTTCAACGGATTTGCAATCTGTTTGTGTAAAAAAAAACTATTTATTTCAATAGCTTTCAATCTGTTGCACTGTTTTTGCCAGAAAAATGGTGCTGTTGGCAATAGCTTAACCTGGAGTGATTTTTGGAACCATATCCTGTGCCCTTACCTGGTTTCTAGGATGACTTTGTGACTATTCATGTATTACGTTCAAGTATGAATCATTAAAACAGGGTTTTTCAAACTCACCAAAACATTGCAGCACAAACATGTTCTGAATTTAGGACTTTTCCTCACTTTGTGTTCGTTGCACCGAATGCCAACCATGTGGACTGTTTATTTATATTCTGCCCTGATAGATCCTTTGTTAAGAATAATGAAATGTATACAGTTTTCTCGCTGCCAGAACTGACTGAGATTTAATTTCCTTTGCTGACTAATGATTTGTTAAACGTATTGTTTAACAAATCATTAGTCAGCAAAGGAAATTAAACGTATTAGCACACAACGTATTGTGTGCTAATTTAAAATGTCTGTTAATCTAACAGATTAAAACAGTACACAAGGGAATCGGGTGATGCTAAACTCTGGCTTTTCAGATAGAGCCAAGTCCAGGTCAGACTACTGGGATGCAAGTGTCTTCTCACTTTAAGGATCCCATGTGAGGGCAGCTAAAATAGCCTCGTCTGAAAAACCATCATCCCATTTTGAGTGTTCATTCTGTAAACGCTTGCTTCGAGCAAAAATAGGCCTCACTGGTTAACAGACAGCAGAGTGATATTGTCACTGGACTGAAGTTTTTAAAGTTTATTTATTGGTGTCATAAGTAGGCTTACATTAGCACTGCAATAAAGTTACTGCGAAAATTTCCTAGTCGCCACACTCTGGCACCTGTTCGGGTACAGTGAGGGAGAATTTAGCATGGTCAATCCATCTGACCAGCACGTCTTTTGGACAGTGGGAGGAAGTCGGAGCAGCCAGACACACAGACGTGCAGGAGAACATGCAGACTCTGCACAGTGACCTAAACTGGGAATCGAACCCGGGTCCCTGGCGCTGTGAGGCAGCAGGTAACCACTGTGCCACTGTGACGCCTTTAGTAATCCAGGCATAATGGTATTGGCACGGCACTAGTGATCCAGAGACCCAAGGCAAGACCTGGGGACCCAGGTTTCAATCCCAATAAAAAATATCTGGAATTAGAATTCTAACAATGACCATGAGACCTTTGTGGATTGTCAGAAAAACCCATCTGGTTCACTAATGTCCTTTAGGGAAGGAAATCTGCCATCCTCACCTGGTCTGGCTGACATGTGACTCTAGACATACAGCAATGTGGTTGACTCTTAAATGCCCTCAGAAATGGAGGACAGTTAGAGATGGGCAATAAATGCTGGGCCCAGCCAGTGATGCTCACATCTCATAAATAAATGAATGAATGAATGAATAAATAAAAAGACAACTCACTGCAAAAATTGAGATGATATTCTGATTGATCGCAAAGGAGGAATAATGACAACCTGCCGTGAGAACACTTGACACTTGGGACGGAGAGACAGATGGTAGAGTCAACAATCTATTTAACATGTACAATAAACTTTCTGAGCAATGAAAGTATTTTTATGGTTTGTGTCCTTATTTAATTTGATTTATTATTGTCACATTATTGGGATACAGTGAAAAGTATTGTTTCTTGTGCACTATACAGACAAAGCATACCATTCATAGAGAAGGAAAGGAGAGAGTGCAGAATGTAGTGTCACAGTCATAGCTAGGGTGTAGAGAAGGATGAGTTTAATGTGTGATATGTCCATTCAAAAATCTGACAGCAGCAGGAAGAAGCTGTTCTTGGGTGATGTCAGACTTTTGTATCTCTTTCCTGACAGAAGATGGGGGAATAGTGCTGTGTGGGGGTCCTTGATTATGCTGGCTAAGTGAGCAACATCATCAGCCTTACTCTTTGCTGAGGTTGCTACCTTGTCACTCCTTCTCAGGGTTCGTTATTCCATACACTATTCTGATGTGAGTACTTCATTGAGTGTTCAGTGGGAATAATAAAAGAAAATTGGCTGCCGGCACCGCCCAATGTCCTGCTTGAGTCAGAGGGGATTACTCACAGTAGCACAGTGTCATTTCCCCCATTGCATTGTCAAGCAGCCAATCTCTTTTACATCTATAGGGAAGTAAAGTGAGGGATTTGGTTTCAGCTGCTGTGCAGTGACAGTGTGAAAATATTTGGAAGCTCCAGCTGGTAAATTTGCATGTTATCAGATCATTAACCATGGTTTGTGAAATTAACTTGTATGATATGTAGCTAAAACTGGGATTGAAATGCCATATGATTAGACAAATCTGTTCATTCAGTTACTCACACCTTTCCTTTTAATGACTTGAGTGTCTCCCAACCCTTTCTTGTTTGAAATATTGCTCCTGGGCTGTGCCATGAGTTAAAGGTTAATTTATATTATTGAGGTGTGTCGCTTTGGAACAAATCCCCTCTCTATAAATCTTCTTATTTCAGTCATATCACAGGATAGTGGGCTGTAGGTCGGAGAGTATGTAGTACATTGTTTCTTTAGAATTCTTCATAAAGAGCGGATTCCTGGGATAAATGAATCAAGTTTTCAAACCAGATACACCAGGGATAGTGAGAAGCTGCTAAACAGATAGAACAAGAGAGATAATAATGCTTGCTCGAACTGATTTGATGCTTGCTCCTAGTTCCCCCTCAAACCCATTCGAGCTGCCTCATGTATCCAGGCCCAACACGATGGCCGACATGTCACTGGTAAAGGGGAAGGAGATGGTTTTGTTGTAATGTCACTGCATTAGTAATCCAAAGGCCCAGGATACTGCTGTTCAGCACAAGGTCAAATCCCATCCCAGCAGCTACTAAAACGGAAATGACGATGGCACCTCAGCCCTCCTGCCATTGTAAAGTCCTCCTTACTTCCTCTACTTACGAACAGCTGAGCGCTTGTGCCAAAATTGGGCTACATTCACGACCTTTTGTAATTTCTTGCAGTCTTGGGCAGAGCAGGATCCATACCAATCTGTGATACAACCAGAAAGAATACTTTTTATGTTGCATCTGTAAAAGTTGAAGAGAGTCGTAGCTGATATGCCAAATTTCCTTAGTTTTCTGAGAAAGTAGATGCGTTTGTTGGCTTTCTTAACTATAGTGTCAGCATGGGGGAACCAGGGCAGGTTGTTGGTGATCTGGACATCTAAAAACTTGAAGCTCTCAACCCTTTCTACTTCATCCCTGTTGATGTAGACAGGGGCATGTTCTTTATGCTTCTTGAACTCGATGACAATCTCCTTCAATGTTGACATTGAGGGAGAGGTTACTGTTGCTGCACCAGTTCACCAGATTCTCTATCTCATTCCTGTACTCTGTCTCATCATTGTTTGAGATCCGACCCACTACGGTTGTGTTTCACCAAACTTGAAAATCGAATTGGAGGGGAATTTGGTTGCACAGTCATAGGTGTACAAGGAGTATAGTAAGGGGCTGAGAACACAGCCTTGTGGGACACCGGTGCTGAGGATGATCATGGAGGAGTGTTGTTGCCTATCTTTACTGAACTACAAAAGGTCGTGAATGTAGTCCAATCCATCACGCAAACCAGCCTCCCATCCATTGACTCTGTCTACACTTCCTGCTGCCTCAGCAAAGCAGCCAGCATAATTAAAGACCCCACGCACCCCAGACATTCTCTCTTCCACCTTCTTTTGTCGGGGAAAAAGATACAAAAGTCTGAGGTCATGTACCAACCGACTCAAGAACAGCTTCTTCCCTGCTGCTGTCAGACTTTTGAATGGACTTACCGTGCAGTAAGTTGATCTTTCTCTACACCCTAGCTATGACTGTAATAGTACATTCTGCACTCTTTCATTTCCTTCTCTCTGAACGTATGCTTTGTCTGTATAGCACACAAGAAACAATACTTTTCGCTGTATGTTGATACATATGACAATAATAAATCAAATCAAATCAAAATTGGGAGAACTGTTCCACATACTAGTCAAGCAACCTGACATAGTCCATAATTCAGTGAGTATATTCTATCCCTGGGAATGTTCTGTCTTGATGTGGAGATGCCGGCGTTGGACTAGGGTAAACACAGTAAGAAATCTCACAACACCAGGTTAGAATCCAACTAATTTATTTGATAATAAACTCACAAGCTTTCGGGGTTTGCCCCTTCATCAGGTGAATGGAGAGTTCTGGCCTCAGACAGAGCATATAACAGCACACACAGTTTACAGAATACTGATTAGAATGTGAGTTTTTACAACTAACCTGCTATTCAAGTCTTAAAGATGCTGACAATGTGAGCAGAAAGAGCATTAGGCATAGGTTAAAGAGATGTGTATTGTCTCCAGACAGTACAGTAAGTGAAATTTTGCAAACCCAGGCAAGTCATGGGGGTTACAGGTAGTGCAACATGAACCCAAGATCCCTGTTGAGACTGTCCTCATGTGTGCAGAACTTGGCTATCAGTCTCTGCTCAGCGACTCTGCGCTGTCGTGTGTAGTGAAGGCCACCTTGGAGAACGTTTACCCGAAGGTCAAAGGCCGAATGCCTGTGACTGCTGAAGTGTTCGCCACTGTGTATCACAGGCATTCGGCCTCTGATCTTCAGGTAAGCATTCTTCAAGGGGGCCTTCATGACACACGACAGCGCAGAGTCGCTGAGCAGAGACTGATAGCCAAGTTCCTTACACATGAGGACGGTCTTAACAGGGATCTTGGGTTCATGTCACACTATCTGTAACCCCCATGACTTGCCTGGGTTAGCAAAAAAACCTCACTGTACTGTCTAGAGACAATACACATCTCTTTAACCTGTGCCTAATGCTCTTTCCATTCACATTGTCTTCATCTTTAAGACTTGAATAGCAGGTTAGTTGTATAGACTCACAATCTAATCAGTAATCTGTAAACTGTCTGTTCTGTTACATGCTCTGTCTGAGGCCAGAACTCTCCATTCACCAGACGAAGGGGCAAACCTCGAAAGCTTGTGAGTTTACTATTAAATAAATTGATTGGACTTTAACCTGATGTTGTGAGACTTCTTACAATGTTCTGTCCCACCAACAGGACAGACCCAGGAGAGGTGGTGGTACAGTGGTATATAGACAGGAGGGAATTGCCTTGGGAATCCTCAACATCAGCTCTAGAGGAGGTGGTGGCATAGTCGTATCGTTGCTGGGCAAGTAATCTAGAGACCCAGGATAATGTTTTGGGGACCTGGGTTCAAATCCCACCATATCAGATAGAACATAGAACATTACAGTGCAGAACAGGCCCTTCGGCCTTCGATGTTGCGCCGACCCATTAGGAAAAAGCAATGACCCTCTAACCTAAACCATTCCCTTTTCGTCCATAAACTTATCTACTAACGTCTTAAACGCCACCAAACTTGGCGCATCTACAACTGCTGCAGGCAGGGCATTCCATACCCTTACCACCCTCTGGGTAAAGAACCTACCTCTGACATCCGTCCTATAACTACCACCCCTTAATTTAAAGCTATGTCCCCTCGTGCTAGCTTTCTCCATCCGAGGAAAAAGGCTATCACTGTCCACCCTATCTAAACCTCTAATCATCTTATATGTTTCAATAAGGTCTCCTCTTAGCCGCCTTCTTTCCAACGAAAACAACCTCAAATCCCTCAGCCTCTCTTCATAAGACCTGCCCTCCATACCAGGCAACATCCGGGTAAACCTCCTCTGTACCCTCTCCAATGCCTCCACATCTTTCTTATAATGTGGGGACCAGAACTGCACACAATACTCCAAGTGCGGCCGCACTAGAGTTTTGTACAGTTGCAACATGACGTTGCGGCTCCGAAATTCAATCCCCCTACCAATAAAAGCTAAGACTCCATATGCCTTCTTAACAACTTTATCGACTTGACTGCCTACTTTCAGGGATCTATGCACATATACACCAAGATCCCTCTGTTCATCAACACTATTAAGATTCCTACCATTAGCCCTATACTCTACACATTTATTATTCCTGCCAAAGTGCATTACCTCACACTTTTCCACATTAAACTCCATTTGCCACCTCTCGGCCCAGCTCTGCAACTTGTCCAAGTCTCTCTGCAAACTATAACACCCCTCTTCACTATCTACCACTCCTCCGACTTTGGTGTCATCCGCAAATTTACTAATCCATCCTTCAATACCCTCATCCAGATCATTTATAAAAATTACAAACAGCAGGGGCCCCAAAACAGATCCCTGAGGTACACCACTTGTAACCGAACTCCACGATGAATATTTCCCATCAACCACCACCCTCTGTCTTCTATCTGCTATCCAATTCCTAATCCAATTAGCTAAATTACCCTCTATCCCATACATCTGCATTTTCTGCAGAAGTCTTCCATGGGCCACCTTATCAAACGCCTTACTAAAGTCCATATATACCACATCAACTGCCTTACCCCCATCCACCTCTTTTGTCACTTTTTCAAAAAACTCAATGAGGTTAGTAAGGCACGACCTACCCTTCACAAAACCATGCTGACTATCCCCAATCAATTCATTTCTCTCTAAATAACTATAAATCCTATCCCTAATAATTCTCTCCAATACTTTGCCCACAACAGAAGTAAGACTCACTGGCCTATAATTCCCTGGAAGGTCTCTCTTCCCCTTCTTGAACAATGGGACGACATTCGCTATCCTCCAGTCCTCCGGAACCACACCCGTAACCAACGACGACCTGAAGATCAGAGCCAGAGGCTCTGCAATCGCCTCTCTTGCCTCCCAGAGAATCCTAGGGTAAATCCCGTCCGGCCCAGGGGACTTATCCAACTTCAAACCCTCAAGAATATCTAGCACATCCTCCCTATCTACTTCAATACTTTCCAGTTTGCAACCCTGTACCTCAGTGTTCTCCACAACTACATTTACATCTCCCTGCGTGAATACCGAAGAGAAATATTTGTTCAGTGCCTCTCCAATCTCTTCAGGCTCCACGCACAACTTCCCACTGCTGTCTCTGACTGGTCCTAATCTTGCCCTAACCAATCTTCTATTCTTAACATATCTAAAGAAAGCTTTAGGATTCTCCTTGATCCTATCAGCCAAAGTCTTCTTGTGTCCCCTATTGGTGATGGTGAATAGAAATCTGGAATTAAAAGTCTAATGATGACTGTGAAATCATTGTCATAAATACTTATCTAGTTCAGTAATATCCCTTTAGGAAAGGAAATCTAATATTCTTACCTGGTCTGGCCTACACGTGATTCCAAATCCATAGCAGTGTAGTTGATGGACAGATAATAAATACTGGCCCAGCCAGCAATGTCCACATCCCATGAGCAAATAAAAAAAATCATGAAATCTTGTGACATTAGGTCAGGATGTGGGGAAGGAAACCTGCTGGCTCCCATGCATTAGATTTTCACTACACAGATGCTGGCAGACCTGCTGAGGTTTTCCAGCATTTTCTGTTTCATTTCAAATTTCCAGCTTCTCTAGCATTTTGCTTTTATTTAGATCCAATCTAAGCTCTGCAGTCCTGCTACATCCAGTTGTGAATGGTGGAGAGCAATTAAACAGCTAACTGAAGAAGGAGGCTCCACAAATATCCCCATCCTCAATGGAGGAGCCCAGCACATTAGTGCAAAAGGTAAGGCTGGTGCGTTCACAACAATCTTCAACCAGAAATGCCAAGTGAATGATCCTTCTCGGTCTCCTCCCGTGGTCCCCAGCATGAAAGATGTCAGTCTTCAGCCAGTTCAGTTCACTCCACATGGTGTCACGAATGGGCTGAAGGCATTGGATACTGTAAAGGATATAAGCCCTGACAATATTTCAGCAATAGTACTGAAGACTAGTGCTCCAGAACCAGATGCACCTCCAGACCAGCTGTTCCAGTACAGCTACAACACTGGCATCCAGCCAGCAATGTGGAAAATCACTCGGGTATGTCCTGTCTACAAAAATCCAAACTGGTCAGTTACGGCCCTATCAATTTACTCTTGATCATCAGTAAAGTGATGGAAGATTTCATGAACAGTGCTATCAAGCAGCACTTAGTAGTAACCTGCTGACTGATGCTCAGTTTGGGTTCCATGAGGATCACTCAGCTCTCGACCTCATTATAGCCTTGGTTCAAACATGACAAAAGAGCTGAATTCCAGAGGTGAGGCGAGAGTGAATGCCTTTGACATGAAGGCTGCATTTGACCAAGTGTGGCATCAAGGAGGCTGAGCAAAACTGGGGTCAATGGGAATCGGGAGGGGGGGGTATTTCTCTGCTGGTTGGAGTCATACCTAGCATGTAGAAAGATGGCTATGGTTGTTGGAGGTCATTCATCTCAGTCCCAGGACGTCACTGCAGGAGTTCCTCAGAGTTACGACCAGCCCAGGTGAGATTCCCCAAAAGTTGTTGATCTGGACAACTCTCCTCAATTTGTCACTTTGGCTGAGATACCCCCAGGAGGGAGGAGCAGTTCCATGTCTTTTTTCAATTTGCCAAGCCTCTTCTGAACTCTTGGAGCAAGATGACCAATCTACAATATTTGCTGAACCAAGTACCTTTTTTTAATGTAGATAAATGTCCCAAGCAACTTTCTCTTTCAGCTGGAGGGCCGTACAGCAATGTGCCACACATGGGGCAAGGCACCCGCAGTGATTTCTTAAGATGCATCCATGCATTGCAATCTTGAAGGGATTGCATGCTGCCATAAAAGGATTGAACAACCCAAAAGGGAATCACAGGGAACAATACTTCCAGCGTGCTCAATTATTGTTAAAGACAATTTAATCCTTTTGAGTCCATACAAACTTGGAACTGGCTTGCGCTTATCCAAAATTCAATTTATTTATGGGCGGCACGGTGGCACAGTGGTTAGCACTGCTGCTTCACAGCACCAAAGACCTGCGTTCAATTCCTGGCTTGGGTCATTGTCTGTGCAAAGTCTGCATATTCTCCTCGTGTCTGTGTGGTTTCCTCCAGGTGATACGATTTTCTCCCCCAGTCCAAAGATGTGTGTGTTTGGTGGATTGGCCATGATAAATTGCTCCTTAGTGTCAGGGAGATTAGCAGGGTAAATACTTGAAATGTCAGCTGTTTTCTCTCCGTACAGATGCTGACAGACCTGCTGAGAATTTCCAGCATTTTCTCTTTTGGCAGCAGGGTAAATATGTTGGGTAATGGGGTTAAGATCTGGGTGGGATTATGGTTGGTGCAGACTTGGTGCGGAATGGCCTCCTTCTGCACTGCAGGGATTCTAAATAAGATCCATGGGGAAACAGAAGCAAATTTTATCCCATAAATTACAATCTAGCCAGTATAAGATTGTGAGACTGAGTGTGATGACGGACCTGGGGATATATTTATTTATGCTTATTATGTTTTGTGTTCTCTTCTCCATAATGCATGTTTCTTGCTTTTATTCCACTTTTCACTACAGATATTGATGACTTACTATTAGCCATTGGTAATCATGCACATGTATCTGGAGCTCCAACTCAGAGTTTGCACTATTACTTTGCAAACCTGCTTTCATGAAATATCCACAGTTCGTTGCTTCTTTTTTTAAAAGTGTTGTCTAAACTGATCACATGACTGTGTATACTGCTTTCAATTTCCAGTATCTGTAGCTGGGTGAAGGTCAAGTTCAAAGGCAAGGCCCACACACTGAATCACAATGTTCTTTTTGTGAGTAACATTGTTATTTTAGTTTTTAATCTATTTCCTCCCCACCTCCCCTAAGTATATTGGTTCATCACAGGCTACAGAACTCTCCCCACCCTGCTAGCTGCCCCAATAATCTATTCTGTAGCATGGATATGTCTTGTTTTGATCGGCACATATTCACCAAGTAAAGGGAGAATTCTCAGTCATACTGTATTTATAGCACAGGAACAGGCATTTTGGTCCAACAGGTCTGGTGATATGCTCCCCATGAACCTCCTTCCATCCCTCTTTGTCTCACTCTATCATCATAACTTTCTATTTAAAAAAAATCTTTGGGATGTGGGCATCACTGGCTAGGCCATTATTTACTGCCTATCCCTAATTCCCCTTGAGAAGGTAGTGGTGAGATGCCTTCTTGAATTGCTGCATCACTGAGGTGTAGGTACACCATGATGTGGAGATGCCGGCATTGGACTGGGGTAAACACAGTAAGAAGTTTCACAACACCAGGTTAGAGTCCAACAGGTTAATTTGGTAGCAAAAGCTTTCAAAGTGTTGCTCCTTCTTCACCTGAAAGCTCCGCAAACTCGTATTACCAAATAAACCTGTTGGATTTTAACCTGGTGTGGTAAGATTTCTTAATATAGGTATACCCACAGTGCTGTTAGGGTGGGAGCTCGCTCTCTCATGTACTTATATATCTTCCCTTAACAGCATCAATATTACTTTATTTAGCATCAAAGTTCACATTTCATGAGGTGACGATTCAGACATTATCCATATAAAATGGGACAGTAACCTGTAAAGTATTATCAATGTTGATGTAAATAGCATGTCTTAAACAACAGGAAAAATAAATGTTGGAAATGTAAAACAAAGCTGGAATATGCTTGGTACGGAAAGCTGGCCTCTGAGAGAGCGAGATTAATGTTCAGGGTGAAATCATGCATCAAAACAGAGTGTCAGGTATTAATCAATAATTCCTTTTTCAAATTCTGTCCAACGCACTCACTTTCCAGCATTCTCAGGGGGAAACTTTCCCATGATCCTACTGCTGGCTGGTTCAATGACAGGGGTGCAGGTGGGAGGAGAATTTGGCAGGAGTACAAAAATCACTTTCACAGCAGCATGAATTTCCTGCAGCATCCTTGGGAAACCTGCTGGAGGCCAGCGTGAAACTGATTTGCATCCCACTAATGGGACGCAGATGAAGGTCTGTCCGGAATCTTTCACCTATGCCTGATTCTCCATGATGCTAACAGAAAAACATTCTGGTACAGAAAACATCTGGAACAATGTGGCATATACATGTTGGGACTCACCTGAATAATGTCTAGGCCTGCCTCTGAAGTTCGGAATGGAGGCCACCAGCAACTCTAAACCCCGGAATACCACAGTAGTGGATGGAGTTTCCAGATTCAATATTATCGAAGAGGTCCAACTTCCAGCCTCAGAGTTTTCCTAGAGATCCACCTTCTTTCTCAGGAAGTTCATCTTCTTTCTTCAATAGTGGGTCAGCATGTTGGGCACCTTTGCAATATGGTGCCTGGATACAGCAGCACACTACCCCTCGTCAAGTCTGCCCCGCTATGAATTACGGTGCAAAACAAATGGTTACATAATTAATGAGGGCACGGCTGAATGATACGGCCTGGTTTTCCGACTGACCTCTGCATTGGGAAATATTCCACATCCCCAACCCCTACCACGGGATTTAGTTCCAGATGGGAGAATTTCTCCTTCTGTTTTCATTTGATATTGAGTAGTTCATTAAGCATCTAGATTTGATGATGATTGGCTAGAATAAGGACAACTTTATAAGCATACGGTGCATGGAAGAAATCATTAGTTTGGTTAGTTTCCTAATTTCTTTTGTTCAGCAATAGCTCATCCATGAAGGCTTTTATACGTAACATGATTAATAAACAATGCTGATACATGGGATGCTATTACATTAATACTGTAATTAGTGTGAATTAGTATCATTCCAGAACCAGTGTCTTGTTACGGACATTTTCAATTAGATGCAGATGTAATCCTTTTGACAATTAATCGCGACAATCCCATAAACAGTGGATGCAGGGAGTTTTAACATGTAACATAGTCCAGGGCTTGGAGAAAGAGATCTTTTTTGGATTAAAAAAAAAATTTCTTCTATGAAGTGCCTTGGAACATTTTTAAAGTTTATTTATTACTGTCAGAAGTAAGCTTATGAAGTGTCACAAGCAGCAATGAAGTGACTGTGAAAATCTCCCAGTCACAACAGTCCAGTGCCTGTTCGGGTACATTGAGGGAGAATTTAGCATTGCCAATGTACCAAACCAGCACATCTTTCAGACTTTAAAATGAATGTTTTTTTACATTAAAGTGCTCTGTAAATGCACCTTATGTATTTGTTATGCTAGAACATAGTCACAGGTAATTTTATGATATATGGATACAAAGGGCAGTTTTGCAGTTTAAATTATTGTTGCCTTTGGGATGGCTTAGTGGTTAGCACTGCTGCTTCAAAGCACCAGAGACCTGGTTTTGATTCCAGCCTTAGGTGACTATGTGGAGTCTGCACGTTCTCCCTGTGTCCGTGTGGGTTTCCTCTGGGTGCTCCGGTTTCCTCCCACAGTCCAAAGATGTGCAAGTTAGGTGGATTGGCAATGCTAAATTGTCCCTTAGTGTCCAAAGATGTAAAGGTTAGGTGGATTGGCCATGCTAAATTGTCCCTTAGTGTCCAAAGATGTAAAGGTTAGGTGGATTGGCCATCATAAATTGCCAATTAGTGTTCAAAGATGTGTAGGTTTGATGGATTGGCCATGGTAAATTATCCCTCAGTATCCAAAGATGTGTAGGTTAGGTGGATTGGCCATGATAAATGTGCAGGGTCACAGGGATAGAGTAGGGTGTGAGCCTGGGAAAGATACTCTTTCAGAGAGTCAGTGCAGACTCGATAGGCCAACTGGCTTCCTTCTGCACTGTAGGGATTCAATGGATCCAACTCACAGCTTTGTTATTTTCTCCAATACTGGCACTGATTCTTTATTTTCTGCTTGAATTTTTTCCCTTCTTTCTTGAATGTTCTGACTAATATTGGGATGAAGTTCAGTAGCTGCTATCTGTTTGTCAGTTACTCTCCCAGCAACTTCTTTCATTTTTTTAAGGGCACAGTAGCATAAGTGGGTATATTGCTGGACTAGTAATCCAGAGGAATGGACAAATGATCTGGAAACATGAGTTCAAATCCCAGCACTGGGGGAATTTAATTTCAGTTAACTAAATTAAATAAATCTAACTTCAAAAGCGAGTATCGGTATCACAAGACTATTGGATTGTTGTAAAAATCTGCCTGGTTCACTAATGTCCTTCAGAGAAGGAAATCTCTTAGCTTTACCTGGTCTGGCCTACATGAGATTCCGGGCCTATAGGAATATGATTGACTCTTAATTGATCCAGCAGCCAATCTGTTGTACAGGAATGAGCGCTAAATGCTGGCCTTACCAGTGACATCCAACTCTTTTGAATGAATTAAAAAAGAAAGATTGAGCCTGTAAATGATGAGTGTCACTGAGTTGTTCTAAACTTAAAGTTTATTTATTCATCAAAAGTTAGGCTTACATTAACGCTGCAATGAAGTTACTGTGAAATTCCCCTAGTCACCACGCTCCGTCACCTGTTTGGATCAATGCATCTCACCAGCATGTCTTTCAGACTGTGGGAGGAAACCAGAGCATCCGGAGGAAACCCATGCAGACATGGGGAGAATGTGCAGACTTCGCATAGGCAGTGATCCAAGCCAGGAATTGAACCTGCGTCCCTGGTGCTGTGAGGCAGCAGTGCTAACCACTATGCCACTGTGTCGCCCCAAATCCAATCCAGTACACACACACAACTCGCTAGATCATGACCAGAGTGGAGCCCAAGCTAGTTTTATTCGATCCTCTCTCTGGCCTGTTGTTAACTATAATGCTGCTAAAATCATCAGACTGTAAACTGCTAACTCAACACATAATGTGGATGGAACCTGTGAATTTCCTGCTCTGTATGGCTCTGTAAAAGGTAAGGGAAAGTCACCATCATCCCAGATGACCATAGGCTGCTTTCCCCTTTGAGGGGGAGAGCTGACTGGTGGCGATTTAATCTGAGGATATTGCACCTCAAGTGAAGTTGGGAAGGCAGAGCCTTCGTGAATAACCTTAGCCGATATGGGAATTGAACTCACGCTGTTGACATCTGCAATGGCTCTGGGAAAAGCTCACCAATATCAGCTTTATTTGTCAGGCATTTTACTATTGTTTTAATGTACTTAAGTTGCATGTGTATTTATGCATCTGAACCAATTGAGTAAAAGTAGATGGATGGTTATCTTAATCCATGTCTTATAAATTGTAAGGTGACACTGAAACATTATATCCTCTTGATTCCCATGAGAGCTTGGACATTCTCAGTTACTGTAAAAGCTAAATTTCAAGATAACATCTAGACTTTGAACATTCTGACTTGGCTGCATTAGCTTTTCCAATAGCTGGTTTCTTTTTATGATGAATATGATACCATGCAAAAGTCTATCACTTTTTCTCCAGAAGTAAAATAAATCCCTGTGCTTGAAATCTCTAACTCCATCCTTAACTTCCCTGCCTTTACTTTTAAAGTGATGTGAAAATATGATCCTCAACTCATTAACAGATGTGGTAACAAGGGCAGTGGGAGGCAAGACAACAGACAGTAAATCACGTCAGAGATAGTCTTTCTCCACAAAAATAGTGATTAAGTATCTCCGTTTTATGACGTCCATGCCCTCTGGTAACATTGTATTTCAAATGAGAAAAATAAAGGAGCCAACGGTGCTTGCAATTCCATATATTAATTCAAAATGAACATGTAACCCAATATATATTTGCATAAAGCAACTTTTTTTTGTTCCCATAGTTACCTTTATATCATGCAGAATAGCAACAAGAACAGCTTGCATTTATTTAGTGCCTTTGACATTGTAAAAAGGTCTCCAGGCACTTCGCAGGAGTGTTACCAGACAAAGTCTGACATCGAACCACATAAAGAGAGATTAAAACAGGTGTAGTCTTCGTAAGTGACTTAAAGGAAGAGAGAGAAGTGAAGAGATTTAGAGGTTTAAGAAAGATGAAGGCATGGATTGCCAACGGTAGAGCAATTAAAATCAGGAATGTGGCCAGATTTGGAGGGGCGCATATATTTTTCCGGGTTAGAACATAGAACATAGAACAATACAGCACAAACAGGCCCTTCGGCCCACGAGTTGCGCTGATCACATCTACCAATCCACAGACCTATCTATAATCCCCTATCCTATTCTTTTCCATATACTCATCCAGAAGTCTCTTAAAAGACCCCAGTGAGTTTGCCTCAACAACCTCCGACGGCAGTCGGTTCCATTCACTCACCACCCTCTGAGTGAAAAACCTACCCCTGACATCTCCTTTGTATTTGCTTCCCTGCACCTTAAATCTGTGTCCTCTCGTAGTGACCATTTCAGCTCGGGGAAATAGTCTCTGAGAGTCCACCCTATCTATTCCTCTCAACATTTTATAAACCTCTATCAGGTCGCCTCTCAACCTACGTCTCTCCAGTGAGAAGAGTCCCAGCTCCCTCAACCTATCTTCATAAGGCCTGCCTCCCAATCCAGGCAGCATCCTTGTAAATCTCCTCTGAACCCTCTCAATAGCCTCTACATCCTTCCTATAATGAGGCGACCAGAACTGCGCACAATACTCCAACTGGGGTCTGACAAGAGTCTTATAGAGCTGCATCATTACCTCCTGACTCCTAAACTCTATTCCTCGATTAATGAAGGCCAGTACACCGTACGCCGCCTTGACCACTTCCTCCACCTGAGAGGCCGATTTAAGAGTCCTATGGACCCGGGCCCCGAGATCCTTCTGTTCTACAACACAGCTAAGACTCCTACCCCTTATATTGTACTCCTTCATCCCATTGTTGGACAGGAGGAAGTTACAGAATAGGGAAATGTAAGGCCAATGAAGGATTTGAATAAGAGGCAGCAAATTATAAAATCAAGGTGTTGGTGGAGTAGGAATCAATGTAAATCAGCAAACATGAGGTGATGGATGAACAGGTCTTGAAATGATTCAGAAAATAGACAGCAAAATTTTAGCTGAGTGCAGGTTTATGGAGGGTAGAATGTGAGACAGTACTAGGGGTACATAAGAATAGTTAAGTCTGGAAGCAGCAATATAGCAGGCAAGCTAAAATGGGCAGTCATTGAATCCAAGTAATGATAGAATCATAGAATCCTACAGTGCAGAAGGAGGCCATTCAACCCATCGAGTCTGCACCAATCACAATCCCACCCAGGTCCAATCGCATAACCCTATGCATTTATCCTAGGTAGTCCCCCTGACACAAAGAGGCAATTTAGCATGGCCAATCCATCCAACCCACACATCTTTGGAGTGTGGGAGGAAACTGGAGCACCCAGAGGAAACGCATACAGACTCAGGGGGAGAACGTGCAGAACTCCGGACAGACAATGACCCAAGCTGAGAATCAAATCCAGGTCTTGGTGCAGTGAAGCAGCAGTGCTAACCACTGTGCCACCATGCTGCCCATGGTAATGCTACGGAGATTGAAGTGGCCTTGATGATGGAGAAAATGTGGAGTTGGAAGGTTAGTTTGGGGTTAAATAGAATACCAAAGTTATGCATTCTAAGGAAAAAAACTTGCATTTCTATAGTACCTTATTACTGCTTAGAATGCTTCATAAACATTTAACTATACTTATAAGGCTATCTGGTATAGCAAGAGTTAATATGGGACTGGGAAACAGTACCACCCACAGTATGATATAGTGAGACATGACCTAAGTCAGTTGTGGATTGCTTCGAGATCTGTGTAGGAGCAAGCATGGAGTTAGTTCCTAGCTTGAGCTATATACTTAACATTCAACAATATAAGACTCCAAATGTCTTTGTCAGACCTAGTGAACATACAACATGGCTGAAGTACAATGTCCGTCATTTTTTTTATATTTGTTCATAAGATGTGGGCATCACTGGCTAGGCCAGCATTTATAGCCTATCACTGAGGGCATTTTAAAATCAACCACATTGCTGTGGCTCTGGAGTCACATGTAGGCCAGACCAAGTATGGATGACAGATTTACTTCCCTAAAGGGCGTTAGTGAGCCACTGTATGGGAACAATTGGCAAAAGTTTCATAATCATCATTCAACTTTTAGTGAATTCAAATTTCACCATGATGAGATTCAAACTCATGTCCCCAGAGCATCACCCTGGGTCTCTGGATTACTAATCTAGTGACTATACCACTACACCACTGCCTCTCCAGATAAATTGAGCACTTATTTTGCACAAAGCAAGATACTTCAATATTGCAGTGAAATGAATGAGTAGTTACCCTGTTTTTTAGTGGTGTTAGTTGAGGGCTGAATGTTGGTCATGACACGAGGAAATTGCCAGGCCCTTCAAAGTCTGCCATGTAGCTTTGTCATTCACCTGAAATACTAAGCAGGATTTAAGGCCTATGCTTTCAGGATGTTTCAGTAGAGGCCCCATCAATCTGGTCAGGTGACACAATTCAAAGACAAGAAAGAAGCTCTCGTGTCTTGCCAAATTCCTCCCTCAACCAAAACCATCAACAAAATTAGGTGAAGTAACCATTCATTTAGTTGCTGTTTGTGGCATGCTATGGTGCAGACTGGTTGCCAAGCCTATTTCCATAAAGGACAGCTCAAAAAACAACGAACAAAATCATTGTGCAAAAATACTTTGGATGTGATGGGGTGGTACAAAGAGGTAGCTGGAATACTGAGCTACTCTGTCTGTTGGGCAACACACTGTGAAACCAACCAGATGTAAAATGGCAAGCACCATATAGAAAGAAGGACTTACATTCCTGTAGCACTTTCAGAACCTCGGGGGATCCCAAAGGGCATTACTTTTTGAAATGTAGGTACTGTTGTAACATAAGAAACATGACAGCCAATTTGTACACAATAATCTCTCACAGACAGCAATGTGAATGTGAGAATCCCTACAACGCAGAAGGAAGCCATTTGGCCCATCGGGCCTACACTGACCACAATCCCACCCACACCCTATCCCTATAACCTCGTGGATTTACCCTAGCTAGTCCCCCTGACACTGAGAGGCAATTTAACATGGCCAATTTACCTAACCTGCACATCTTTGGATTGTGGGAAGAAACCGGGGTACCCAGAGAAAACCCACACAGACACAAGGAGAATGTGCAAACTCTGCACAGACAGCATACGATATACACAATTTAAGAACCTAGCTGCCTTTGAAATATCAGTAAGAAGTCTCACAACACCAGGTTCAAGTCTACAGGTTTATTTGGTATCATGAGCTTTTGGAGCCTGCTTCTTCATCGGGTGAGTGAAGAAGAGGCAGTGCTCCGAAAGCTTGTAATGCTAAATAAACACATCTTTGAAATATCAATTTTAAATAATCACTACACTATTAATAATTTCTTTAGCTGCCTATTTTAATCAAATTAAGGAATTTTACATACAGTGATACATGTCCTCTTCCTAATCCAGATCATATCTCGTGTCAGTCAGCTCCATTGCACACACACCCATTATTGTTTGATTTAATTCCTGCTTCTGTGTCCCTCCCAACTCACTTAAGATTGATGCTCTGACTCGCCACTGATTTATTCTGACCTTGTATGCCTGTTAGAGAGGGAAAGGATCAGGTGGCAAGCCTGACCTCCGAGTCCTCACCACCTTTGAGGAGTGGGCACTCGAGCTTGCAGCAGAGGAGAACATGCAGACATGCAGACATGGTCGGACTACAGCATAGAAGTGAGCATCTGTCAATCTTCCATTTTATGGAGAAATGTCAAGTAGGTTATAACACTCAAGGGTGGCATCTACAGTGGAAAGCCCGGGGCAGGAGATCCTCACCGTGAGTGGCAGGGTCTGCAGCAGGCCACAGCTGAGTCCCAGAGGGCCAAGGCCAAGTCACAGCGGGCCACAGCTGAGGGCCTCAACAGACTTCAGATTCTGTGGCCCATGGCTGAGAGGCTTGAGAGCTTGCAGGAGACCCAGTGGGACAGCGCTGAGACACAGGGGGCTATGGCTGCAATCTTTGAGAACATAGCCCACTCATAGAGGGCCATGGCTGAGGGACTGCAGAGCATGGCCCAATCTCAGAGGGCAGTTGCTGCTGCCATTGACAGGTGGCCCCCTGACTCAGGTGGCCATCGCTTAGGGCTTGACCACCATAGAATATAGAACATTTCAGCACAGTACAGGCCCTTCGGCCCTTGATGTTGCGCCGACCAGTGGAACCAATCTAATGACCTTCTAACTTAAACGATCCAATGTTGTCCATATGCCTATCCAATGACCATTTGAACGCCCTTAAAGTTGGTGAGTCCACAACTGCTGCAGGCAGGGCATTCCACGCCCTTACTACCCTCTGAGTAAAGAACCTATCTTTAACATCCGTCCTATAACTACCACCCCTTAATTTAAAGCTATGTCCTCTTGTGTTAGCCATCACCATCCGAGGAAAAAGGCTCTCACTGTCCACCCTATCTAATCCTCTGATCATCTTATATGTCTCAATTAAGTCTCCTCTTAGCCTTCTTCTCTCTAATGAAAATAACTTCAAGTCCCTCAGCCTTTCCTCATAAGACCTTACCACCATACCAGGCAGCATCCTGGTAAACCACCTCTGCACCCTTTCCAATGCTTCCACATCTTTCTTATAATGCGGTGACCAGAACTGTACGCAATACTCCAAGTGCGGCCGCACCAGAGTTTTGTACAGTTGCAACATGACCTCACGGCTCCGGAATTCAATCCTCTACCAATAAAAGCTAACACACCGTACGTCTTCTTAACAACCTTATCAACCTGAGTGCCGACTTTCAGGGAGCTGTGCACGTGTACACTGAGATCTCTCTGCTCGTTGACACTACTAAGAGTCCTTCATTAGCCCTATATTCTGTACTCCTGTTACTCTTACCAAAGTGAATTACCTCACACTTTTCCGCATTAAACTCCATTTGCCATCTCTCAGCCCAGCTCTGCAGCTTATCTATGTCCCTCTGCAAACTGTAACATCCATCCTCACTGTCTACAATTCCTCTGACTTTGGTGAGGTCAGCAAATTTACCAACTCATCCTTCTACACCCTCATCTATGTCATTTATAAAAATAACAAACAACAGTGGCCCCAAAACAGACCCCTGAGGTACACCACTTGTAACTAAACTCCAGGTTGAATATTTCCCATCAACCACCACCCTCTGTCTTCTATCAGCTAGCCAATTCCTAATCCAATTTGCTAAATCACCCTCAATCCCATATATCTGCATTTTCTGCAGTAGTCTTCCATGGTGAACCTTATCAAACGCTTTACTAAAATCCATATACACCACGTCAACTGCCTTACCCTTATCCACCTCTTTGGTCACCTTTTCAAAAAACTCAATAAGGTTTGTGAGGCACAACCTATCCTTTACAAAACTGTGTTGACTATTCCTAATCAATTTATTTCTGTCTATGGTAGAACACAGATGGTCCTCCAGGACTGGCTAGGCCAGGTGATGCCGGAGCTTCTGGAGCTCACTGCATAAGCTCTGCCATCCCATGACATAGGGCCCCACAGGAATCCCAAAGGAGGAGGAAGGGCTCGAGCCCATGCTGGGGCCTCCCAGCCAGGAGATCTTCTGATTCCCCCCTTCCTGACAACAGGGCATGTCTGGGGCAGTGATGAAGAGGGTGTCATGGATACATTCCTGATACCTGGAAACCGGCTAAGACCCTCAATGTTCTGGACCTCCAGAGGACACTTGCTAAGGGCATCACAGGCCACATGGTGTGGTAGGCAGCTGGCTAATAATCACCCCATGTCCCCCATGAACCATTCCTGCACCTGTATTACTCCTCAAAGACCTCCAGGATACCCACAATACTCAACATGAAGTTGTCCTGCATGTGGCTGGGCTGTCTGGTGCAGATGTGCATAATATCCAGCTAATGATCACACAGCAATTGCACATTTATTGAATGGATGCCCTTTCTGTTCATGAATCTTCCTGGATTCTTGACCAGGACCTTGAGGATAAGATGGGTGCAGTCTACAGCCCCCTGCACATTTGGCATAGAATCCCTAAGTGCAGAAGGAGGCCATTTGGCCCATCGAGTCTGCACTGATCACAGTCCCACCAGGCCCTACCCTGTAACGCCACACATTTTCCTCGCTAATCCCCCTGACACTAGGGTCAATTTACCATGACCAATCCACTTAACACACACATCCTGTGGTGGCTTGAATCCTGCAGCTGGGGTTTCATGCTGGGTCTGGTTCAGGTCAAATTTAATATCCTGGCCAGCCTGGGTATACAGGGCATCCGTGACCTCCTTCACACACTTGTGGTTGGATGATTGAGAAATACCACAAGGTCTCCACTGGCGAGTCTGGAAGGACCTAGTAGCATAAATGTTTAAGGTGGCCGTCACTTTCACATCCACTGGGATTGGGTGCCCCCCTGTGCCCCGAGTTGTCAGGTCCTGTAACAAAGATGTCACACTGTCTCCACAGAGCCAGAACCATCGGCGTCACGCAATGTCCAACAGTTGCTCGAAATACTGCCGAGTCTCAGCTCCGTCCTTCTCTGCTCGTCCCCAGCCTAGCAACACAGCACGCCCCGTATCCCTCCCCCACATCTCCCCCAACAAAACAGACCCCCCACCAGCAACACAAACTTTCCATTAACCACAATCCCCCCCCGCACCTCGCACAGCTCCCCAGCCACACAAACTCCCCATTAACTACCCCCCCAGACTTCCAGCTATACAGCCCTCTCATACCCGCCATTGCATCCCCAGCAACACAGCCTCCCAGCAGCACAGACTCTCCATAACTGCCCCACACCAACACAGACTCCCGATACCCCTCCCCCAACAACACAGATTCCCCATAATTTTCCCCACAGCCCCCAGCAACACAGATTCCCCATAACCCCCCCCCACAGCTCCCCAGCAACATAGATCCCCCATAATTTCCCCACAGCACCCCCAGCAACACAGATTCCCCATAACCCCCCCCATAGCTCCCCCAGCAACACAGATTCCCCATAACCCCCCCATAGCTCCCCCCAGCAACACAGATTCCCCCTAACCCCCCATAGCTCCCCCCAGCAACACAGATTCCCCATAACCCCTCCATAGCTCCCCCCAGCACAGATTCCCCATAACCCCCATAGCTCCCCAGCAACACAGATTCCCCTAACCCCCCCAAGCCCCCCCAGCAACACAGATTCCCCCCCCATAGCTCCCCCCAGCAACACAGATTCCCCATAACCCCCATAGCTCCCCCCAGCAACACAGATTCCCCATAACCCCCATAGCTCCCCCCAGCACACAGATTCCCCCCCCCCTCCCCCAGCAACACAGATTCCCCATAACCCCCCCCATAGCTCCCCCCAGCAACACAGATTCCCATAACCCCCCCCATAGCTCCCCCCAGCAACACAGATTCCCCATAACCCCCCCCATAGCTCCCCCCAGCAACACAGATTCCCCATAACCCCCCATAGCTTCCCCCAGCAACACAGATTCCCCATACCACCCCCATAGCTCCCCCCAGCAACACAGATTCCCCCTAACCCCCCCATAGCTCCCCCAGCCAGATTCCCCATAACCACCCCATAGCTCCCCCCAGCAACACAGATTCCCCATAACCCCCCATAGCTCCCCTCAGCAACACAGATTCCCCATAACCCCCCCCCTCCCCAGCAACACAGATTCCCCATAACCCCCCATAGCTCCCCCCAGCAACACAGATTCCCCATAACCCCCCATAGTTCCCCCCAGCAACACAGATTCCCCATAACTCCCATAGCTCCCTCAGCACACAGATTCCCATAACCCCCCCCATAGCTCCCCCCAGCAACACAGATTCCCCATAACCACCCCCATAGCTCCCCCCAGCAACACAGATTCCCCATAACCCCCCCCCCCACAGCTCCCCAGCAACACAGATCCCCCATAATTCCCCACAGCACCCCCAGCAACACAGATTCCCCATAACCCCCCATAGCTACCCCCAGCAACACAGATTCCCCATAACCCCCCCCTAGCTCCCCAGCAACACAGATTCCCCATAACCCCCCCCATAGCTCCCCCCAGCAACACAGATTCCCCATAACCCCCCCCATAGCTCCCCCCAGCAACACAGATTCCCCATAACCCCCCCCCATAGCTCCCCCCAGCAACACAGATTTTCCATAACCCCCCCCATAGCTCCCCCCAGCAACACAGATTCCCCATAACCCCCTCCCATAGCTCCCCCAGCAACACAGATTCCCCATAACCCCCCGTAGCTCCCCCCAGCAACACAGATTCCCCCTAACTCCCCATAGCTCCCCCCCCACAGATTCCCCCCCCTCCCCCCAGCAACACAGATTCCCCATAACCCCCCCGTAGCTCCCCCCAGCAAACACAGATTCCCCATAACCCCCCCGTAGCTCCCCCAGCAACACAGATTCCCCATAACCCCCCGTAGCCCCCCCAGCAACACAGATTCCCCATACCCCCCTAGCTCCCCCCAGCAACACAGATTCCCCCTAACTCCCCCATAGCTCCCCCCAGCAACACAGATTCCCATAACCCCCCTCCCCCCAGCAAACACCCCCATAACTCCCCCATAGCTCCCCCCAGCAACACAGATTCCCCATAACCCTCCCCACAGCACCACACCCCCAGCAACACAGATTCCCCATACAGGGGTCGTAAAATTCTGCCCATTTGTGTTCAGGTTCATTCTGCCAGTCACAGGGCTGTCATAAACAGGATACATCCTGTCCCTCGTGAATAACTCCGAGAAAAAGAAAACTGATTCTAAGAGAAGAACATTTTACTTTCTCTTTTAAGATACTATTTCGACTGCAGTACCAGATGATAAACTGGGAAGCAGCACATGGTAGCAAATTCATTATGTGTATCTGCAGAGATCAACACTCATGCTATATTGCTTCAGTCCTCACTGGTAACAGGGCACATCACCGCATTGCCAGCCAAACAGCTGAGAGAAGAAGCAACACAGTGAAAGGGAACTCTTTTTCAAGTTAATTTATTAGTCACAAGTAAAGCTTACATTAACATTGCAACAAAACCACTGTGAAAATCCCCTAGTCACCACATTCCAGTGCCTGTTTGGGTCAGTCCATCTAATCCGCAGATCTTTTGGTCTGTAGGAGGAAACCAAAGCACCCGGAGGAAACCCATGCAGACAAGGGGAGAACATGCAGACTCCACACAGACAGTGATCCAAGCTGAGAATTGAACCTGGATCCCTGGTGCTATGAGGCAGCAGTGCTAACCCACTGTGCCACTCATACCCCCCAATTCAATTCAGGTTGGGAACTTGACTGAGAAAAAGACAGTGAGAAAACAGACACATGTAACAAACAGATCTTGTTCTTTTTTTCCTTCTCAGTCTTTTGTTTTACAATTTTCCTATTCTATTCTGGAAGCTCCTTCTGAAGTGTTATCCCCTCTGGAACCTCATTCAAATGATCATCATTAGTGTGGGAGTGTTCAGGGGCTATTTGACTACACAAGGTTGAGTGAAACTTCTCAACCAAGCTTGATTCTGGTGTCCACACAGATGCATATCCAATAAGGATTCACTTTATAGTGAGAGTGAGAAATTTAACTGTATTTCCCCCTTGCTAATTGAGACAATTGTGGTTTCCCCAATTGGCCAGCTAAATGCCACACAGATCAGAGATACCCTGGGACCTTCCTGATTTGTACAGCTCTGAAATGAAGCAGTTATTTCTCAAACACCAAGACAGGCTTGTGAACTTATTGACCAAGCAAAAACAAAAGGCTTGCCCCAGATCAGGAACCTTGGAAGATTGTTGGATGCTTTTTTCCAACTCCAGTTTCTCTTTCCCCAGCCTGGGCTTCTCAAGATGCACTGGATGCTAGGGATTCCATGGGTTCTGGGTGCCCTTGGCTAAATGGCCATAAGGGTGAGCTAAATAGCCTGGCTATTCAACTGTGGGAGGCATCACAGTCTATCTGAACCCTGTCCCTCTGTGACATTTACACACCCACCTTCCAACAGGAGTAACTGGTCAGAATCATTGAACCACATATAACAAGTGGAAGATTGAGTTTAATAAAGATTTTTTCTAAAGCTGAGGACAATCATGTGAACTTTAGGATATCAACCTAACTAATAGGCAACACAACTCTGACAAGATGACCAATCCGTGGTCATCTCAGCAGTGTCAGAGCTATTGGTCGGAACGTTACCAGCACGCCCGCCTGAGGGTTGCAAGATCATGCCCGAAACCAAAGGAGAGTGCTGTTCTGTGAGCTTCAGGTGGGCTTGTCAGTAAAATCAGGACCATTGTGTTTGTCAGAGCATTTGACCATTTTGACTATCTCTCTATACTTCAACTCTATTGTGACTTTTGTGGCTTATGATGTTGTTATCAGAACTGCTTGGTTGAATCACAGTCTTGAACCAACTGCCATTTAACCACCAAAGCAGCATGTATACTATTTTTTAAAACAGTTAGTTTACTGTGAAAATAAAATCACATGGGAAAAATACTGCTATCAGTCTGTGGTTGCAAGATGACAAATGTGTGTGTTGCTTATCTGACACAACAAGCCAGAGTTTAACCACTTGTCCTCACTGAAGTTAAAGGAGGAGTCTTGTGATTGGATTTAACTTTTCAACATTCTTTTTGTCTGAATCTTTCCGGTTTTTTTCTATTCTTGCAGTGAATTCTCATGGACATCATGGGGGAAATTGTTTTGGAGCAGACTGTCAATTCTGTGCAGGTAGGATCCACATCAATCCTTGACTCAGAGATATATGATTAGTGGCTGAATCAATATTTCTTGTTTTACACTATTGCTCAAAGTCAATTATCCCTTTAAAGTTTACAGTCAGTTAGTGACTGTGGTGATTAAATCTTTAAGGGCAATATAGCAGAGTAAGGGTCACATGGCTTATGCGACCAAACGGGACTTGAGTGTGGAATCACACCATGGTGAGAGAAGCTCCAAAGACAAAGAGATATTTTGGGAGCTAGCTATAGCTATGAGGTTGCTGTGCAGTTCTTATGAATAACGACCTTTGTGTTCACGAATGAAGTCTGTGAAAGTGCATTCTTGCACTTGAAAAATATACAATTGCTTTGATTGATTTATTGTTGTCAGATGTATTTGAATACAGAAGTATTGTTTCTTGTGTTATACAGACAAACAAAGAACAAAAGAACAAAGAACAAAACAGCACGGGAAACAGGCCCTTCGGCCCAACGAGCCCACGCCGCCACCCCGATGTTCCCACCTCTACCTGCGATCCCTGTCTATGTTTATAGATCTATGGATTAAGAACCAAATTTGAGACAATTTAGGGAGAATTTGTTTTGCCAATTAGCCTAAGAGCACATTTTTGGGATGTGGGAGGAAACCGGAGCTCCCGGAGAAAACCCACGCAAGCACGGGGAGAATGTGCAAACTCCCACAGACACAGGCCCAAATCCATGTATCTGCACAGCACAGCGATAGTCACTGAGCTGTCGTGTTGCCCATCAAATGGTTCAGGTCAAGCGTACACTAACGACGTGAAGCACTAGGATACTCTCGAAAAAAAAATCCAAGAGCAGCCCTCTCACGACCCATTGCGTGTATGCCCCTCGTTAGACAACAAGGTGGACCAAAGCACCTGTAGGATAAAAACAAGTACATCAATATCATCATCTATTGACACACTTCCCAGGGACTCCCAAGGCTCATGATCCCTATTTTAAATCAGTTTTCTATACCACTCCATTCCTATTCTGTTCATGTGCCCATCTAAGTATTTCTTAAATAACTCCAGAGTGCCTGCCTCCATCACTTTACTTGGCAGTGCATTCCATACCCCCACCATCCTCCGTGTGAAAAAACTCCCTCTAGCATCCAAATTATACCTTATCCCCCTCACCCTAAACCTGTGACCCTTCGTGCTATTCGAGTCCATCCTAGGGAAAAAGCTTAACCCTATTTACTCTATCTATACCCCTCATAATCTTGTACACCTCTATGAGATCTCCTCTAAGTCTACGTCTTTCTAAGGAAAACAGTCCCAATTTGCCTAATCTCTCCTTGTAACTCAGACCTTCCATACCAGGCAGCATCCTGGTAAACCTCCTCTGCACTCTCTCCAGAGTCTCCATGTCCTTCTGGTAGGAGGAAGGAGTATTCTAAATGAGGTCTAACCAACGTTTTATACAACTGCAACATTAAAGGCCAGCTCTTGTATTCTATACCCCTTCCTATAAAGGCTAACATACTATATGCTTTCTTCACAACCTTCTCACTTGCTCTGCCACCTTCAGAGACTTGTTCACCTGCACCCCCAGGTCCCTCTGCGTTTCTATACTCTTAATAGGTCTACCCTTTATCATATACCTCCCCCTACATTCTTTCTCCCGAAATGCATCACCTCACATTTATCAGGATTGAATTCCATCTGCCATCTATCTGCCCAAGCTACCAGCCTATCTATGTCCTGCTGCATTGCCTGACAATGCTCCTCACTATTCGCAAGTCCAGCCATCTTTGTATCGTCTGCAAACTTGCTGATCACTCCACTTACTCCCTCTTCCAAGTCATTTATATATATTACAAATAGAAGAGGTCCCAGTACCGAGCCCTGCGGCACACCACTAGTGACCGACCTCCAGCTAGAAAAACACCCTTCCACTATTACTCTCTGTCTCCTATTACAAGCCAGTTACTTATCCATCTAGCTACCTGTCCTTGTATCCCATTAGCCTTGACCTTCTCAACTAACCTCCCATGAGGGACTTTGTCAAACGCCTTACTGAAATCCATATAGACGACATCAATGGCTCACCCTTCATCCACCGTTTTCGTCACCTCCTCAAAAAATTCTACCAGATTTGTAAGGCACGACCTCCCCTTAACAAATCTAGATGCATATCCCTAATCAGATCGCAACGCTCTAAGTGCCTATGCCTCCTATCTCTAAGAACCCCCTCCAACAGCTTCCCTACCACTGACGTCAAACTCACCAGCCTATAATTTCCAGGGTTATCCCTACTACCCTTTTTAAACAACGGTACAACATTAGGTATTCTCCAGTCCTCTGGGACCTCACCTGTGTCCAAACAAGAGACAAAGATTTGCGTCAGAGGCCCAGCAATTTCACCTCGCACCTCCCTAAGCAGCCTGGGATAAATGCCATCAGGCCCTGGAGATTTATCAGTTTTAATGCTACCTAGAAGCTCTAACACTTCCTCCCTCGGTATGGATATTTCCCTCAACTGGTCCACAGCTCCCTCAGAGACAGGAGCTGTCAACAAGCCCCTCTCCTTCGTGAATACTGATGCAAAGTATTCATTCAGGATCTCCGCCACCATAAACCATACTATTCATAGAATATATAGGGGAAAAGGTAAGGAGAAGGTGCAGAATTTAGTGTTATAAAGAACAAAGAACAAAGGACAAAATAGCACGGGAAAGAGGCCCTTCGGCCCAACGAGCCCGCGCTGCCACCCTGATGTTCCCACCTCTTCCCGTGATCCCTGTCTATGTTTATAGATCTATGGATTAAAAAACCAAATTTGAGACAATTTAGGGTGAATTTGTTTTGCCAATTAGCCTAAGAGCACATCTTTGGGATGTGGGAGGTAACCGGAGCACCCGGAGAAAACCCACGCAAGCACGGGGAGAATGCGCAAACTCCCACAGACACAGGCCCAAATCCATGTATCTGCACAGCACAGCGATAGTCACTGAGCTGTCGTGTTGCCCATCAAATGGTCCAGGTCAAGCGTACACTAACGACGTGAAGCACTAGGATACTCTCGAAAAAAATCCAAGAGCAGCCCTCTCACGACCCATCGCGTGTATGCCCCTTGTTAGGCAACAAGGTGGACCAAAGCACCTGTAGGATAAAAACAAGTACATCAATATCATCATCTATTGACTCACTTCCCAGGGACTCCCAAGGCTCATGATCCCTATTTTAAATCAGTTTTCTATACTCCTCCATTCCCATTCTGTTCATGTGCCCATCTAAGTAGTCATAGCACTGTAGTAAAGAAAGGTGTAAAAGATTGCAACTTCATCTTCATAGCACTGGGGGAGTGCTGCATTGTCAAAGGCCAGGACAGCATTGGGGGAAATGCTGCATTGTCAAAGACCAGGACAGCACTGGGGGGAGTGCTGCATTGTCAAAGGCCAGGACAGCATTGGGGGAAATGCTGCATTGTCAAAGACCAGGACAGCACTGTGGGGAATGCTGCATTGTCAAAGGCCAGGACAGCACTGGGGGGAGTACTGCATTGTCAAAGGCCAGGACAGCACTGGGGGGAATGCTGCACTGTCAAAGGCCAGGACAGCACTGGGGAGGGAGTGCTGCATTGCCAATGCCAGGACAGCACTGGGAGAGTGCTGCAATGTCAAAGGCCAGGACAGCACTGGGGGGAGTGCTGCATTGTCAAAGGCCAGGACAGCACTGGGGGGAGTGCTGCATTGTCAAAGGCAGGGACAGCACTGGGGGAGTGCTGCATTGTCAAAGGCCAGAATAGCACTGGGGGGAATGCTGCACTGTCAAAGGCCAGAATAGCACTGGGGGGGAGTGCTGCATTGTCAAAGGCCAGGACAGCACTGGGGGAGTGCTGCACTGTCAAAGGCCAGGACAGCACTGGGGGAGTGCTGCACTGTCAAAGGCCAGGACAGCACTGGGGGAGTGCTGCATTGTCAAAGGCCAGGACAGCACTGGGAGAGTGCTGCATTGTCAAAGGCCAGGACAGCACTGGGGGAGTGCTGCATTGTCAAAGGCCAGGACAGCACTGAGGGAGTGCTGCATTGTCAAAGGCCAGGACAGCACTGGGGGAGTGCTGCATTGTCAAAGGCCAGGACAGCACTGGGGGAGTGCTGCATTGTCAAAGGCCAGGACAGCACTGGGGAGGGAGTGCTGCATTGTCAAAGGCCAGGACAGCACTGGGGAGGGAGTGCTGCATTGTCAAAGGCCAGGACAGCACTTGGGGAGTGCTGCAGTCAAAGGCCAGGACAGCACTGAGGGAGTGCTGCATTGTCAAAGCCAGGACAGCACTGGGGAATGCTGCATTGTCAAAGGCCAGGACAGCACGGGGGAGTGCTGCATTGTCAAAGGCCAGAACAGCACTGGGGGAATGCTGCACTGTCAAAGGCCAGAAAGCACTGGGGAGGGAGTGCTGCATTGTCAAAGGCCAGAATAGCACGGGGGAATGCTGCACTGTCAAAGGCCAAATAGCACTGGGGGAGTGCTGCATTGTCAAAGGGCCAGAATAGCACTGGGGGAATGCTGCACTGTCAAAGGCCGGAATAGCACTGGGGGAGTGCTGCACTGTCAAAGGCCAGAATAGCACTGGGGGAATGCTGCACTGTCAAAGGCCAGAATAGCACTGGGGAGGGAGTGCTGCATTGTCAAATGCCAGGACAGCACTAGGGACGGAGTGCTGCACTGTCAAAGGCAGGGACAGCATTGGGGGAGTGCTGCACTGTCAAAGGCCAGGACAGCACTGGGGAGAGAGTGCTGCACTGTCAAAGACTGGGATAGCACTGGGGAGGGAGTGCTGCATTGTCAAAGACTGGGATAGCACTGGGGAGGGAGTGCTGCACTATCAAAGGCCAGGACAGCACTAGGGACGGAGTGCTGCACTGTCAAAGGCCAGGACAGCACTGGGGAGAGAGTGCTGCACTGTCAAAGACTGGGATAGCACTGGGGAGGGAGTGCTGCATTGTCAAAGACTGGGATAGCACTGGGGAGGGAGTGCTGCATTGTCAAAGACTGGGATAGCACTGGGGAGGGAGTGCTGCATTGTCAAAGACTGGGATAGCACTGGGGAGGGAGTGCTGCATTGTCAAAGACTGGGATAGCACTGGGGAGGGAGTGCTGCACTATCAAAGGCCAGGACAGCACTAGGGACAGAGTGCTGCACTGTTGAAGGCAGGGACAGCACTGGGGGAGTGCTGGAATGTCAAAGGCCAGAACAGCACTGGGGAGAGAGTGCTGCATTGTCAAAGACCAGGACAGCACTGGGGAGAGAGTGCTGCATTGTCAAAGACCAGGACAGCACTGGGGGACTGCTGCACTGTCAAAGGACAGGACAGCACTGGGGAGAGAGTGCTGCATTGTCAAAGACCAGGACAGCACTGGGGAGAGAGTGCTGCATTGTCAAAGACCAGGACAGCACTGGGGGACTGCTGCACTGTCAAAGGACAGGACAGCACTGGGGAGAGAGTGCTGCATTGTCAAAGGCCAGGACAGCACTGGGGGGAGTGTGTATTGTCAAAGGCCAGGACAGCACTGGGGGGAATGCTGTATTGTCAAAGGCCAGGACAGCACTGGGGGGGAATGCTGTATTGTCAAAGACCAGGACAGCACGGGGGAATGCTGTATTGTCAAAGACCAGGACAGCACTGGGGGAGTGCTGCATTGTCAAAGACCAGGACAGCACTGGGGGGAATGCTGTATTGTCAAAGACCAGGACAGCACTGGGGGAGTGCTGCATTGTCAAAGACCAGGACAGCACTGGGGGGAATGCTGTATTGTCAAAGGCCAGGACAGCACTGGGGGGAATGCTGTATTGTCAAAGGCCAGGACAGCACTGGGGAGGGAGTGCTGCATTGTCAAAGACCAGGACAGCACTGGGGGAGTGCTGTATTGTCAAAGGCCAGGACAGCACTGGGGAGGGAGTGCTGCATTGTCAAAGGCAGGGACAGCACTAGTGAGTGCTGTCACTGTTTCGAGTCGTGATGACCCTTTATCAGAACAGTTGTGATTTGATGAAGGGACATCCAGACTTGAGACATTAGGTCTATTCTCTCATTATAGATGCTGTTAGACCTGCTGAGATTTTCCAGCATTTTTGGTTTTGTTTCAGATTCCAGAATCCGCAGTATTTTATTTTAATCTGGGGAGTGCTGCCTTGTCAAAGGTGCCAATTTTCAATGAAATATTAAATTGAGGCACTGTATAGCCGGAATACAATAAATGGGCCTCTCGCTATTCAATTCCAACAAAAGTTGGGCCATAATTTTTTTTAAATTGTGCTTGATATTATTGAATTAAGCAAAGCTGACTCTGGTGTGTGAGAGAAAGTTACATAGCCTGAGTCTGAAAGCAAACCCAGGGTGACTATAAGCTATGTAAGGCATACCGCATCAGAAAGGAATTGGTCAGGTTTGCAGTGAATGTTTGACAAGAAGAAGAATTGGGGAGAAATAAAAGAGGGTGATTCAAAATGAAAACAGAACAGAGCTCAACGTTTCCTGTTCCACCGACTTTACCGCTGTTTGCACAACTGCTGGGAAAGTCCCACTGAAACCAGAAGTCAACATGTATGTTTCTATTAAAACTTCTGAACGAATGAAGTGAAATTGATACATTAGACAGGGAGCTGATGTGAAGACAGTCAATTTCAGGCCTGAGAATCGCCAATGAGAAGATGGCGGGAGAAATCCATTAAGTTTGTGAAGATAAGTACGCCAGCATGCTTTTGTTTGTTAACACCTGCTAAACATTCTTGAATGAATGAACATTTGGGAACGAGAAATGTAAGAGCCAGTTTTGCTGTTATTTTACTGTGAATCATAATTACTTCTTGACAATCCAAATACTGTTAAATCTAGGTCTGGTGAGAACAAAGAGCTTGTCAGAAAATCAGATTTAGATCCCCACCAATTCTGCTCAGTTAGGTAGATAGATGAGAGAAGCTGGGACTGTTTTCCTTGGAGAAGGGAAGATCTAAGAGATTTTTCAATATCATGAAAGATTGGGGACAGAGTAGATCTGGAGAAACTGGTCCCATTGGAGGAAGGACTGAGAACTAGATGACACTGATCGAGGTGATTGGCAAAGGAAGCAACAATGCTATGAAGAAAAACTTGTGGTTAGGATCTGCCTGAAAGTGACATGGAGGCAGACTCAGAGAATTGTTTGAAAAGAAAGCTGTGGGGAAAAGGTAGGGGAGTGGGAATAGCTGGCATAAGGCCTTCTCCTGTGCTGTAACCATTCTATGATTCTATGACATCAGGGGGTGGAAGCCTTGTGAAAGAAATCTAGAACTCGTTTTCTCCTTCTACCCACAAACCTGAATAGGTGCACTGTGTCACTTCACTATATGGCTTCAACTTTCTCAGAAGAAATATTTCTTTTGTAATAGAATAATAATTTACTATGGTGGATGTTCAAAAAAAGTTTGTCTCTATTGCCGTTTCTATGTGTTGTTTCCAATGGGACCCATTTGGACAAATTCTTTTGGCGCTATTTTAAGGCACTCATTAATCCAATGGAACTGAAGTTTCTGAGAAGGTTTCTAACTTATCTTTCAAAAATACAGATCATGTATTTTTATTTTTGGTTGAATATCTGTTTAATTTGTTTCGTTTTACTTCTGTTTTACACAAACCAACTTGGTTGACTGAAACTGGAAGGAGTGTGGGTGAAGAGTATCCTAATATGAGCTATTGTAATGCCTCTGTACTGTGGCCTGGTAATTTTAGTAAGGCATTATCTGTTACTGTCAGCACAAAGAGCACTTAGCGGGAGTGTTGGGGAGGTGAGAGAGATGGTGAGACCAGAGAAAAGATACATGCGACAAAAAAGATTCACTTTCATTATTGCACTCTTTGAAGGGTAGTAGGTCAAACAGTTCTTTTGTACTCCTGTGGAAATACTAAGTTTATCGATACTTAAAACCACTTTCATTTTCTTTCCAGTTTTTCCCAAGGCCTTTATTCATGCTGGGGCATGCTGCCACTGGTATTAGCCACCTTCCATAGAGTCAAACAGTACAAAAGAGGCTCTTCAGTCCATCAAGTCTGCATGACAAAACAACATTAAATCTATACTAATCCCATTTTCCAGGACTTGACTCAGAGCCTTGAATATTATAACATTTCAGGTGCTCATCCACATGTTTTAAAATGGTGAGGTTTCCCACTTCTAATATCCTCCCAGGCAATGTATTCCAGAATCCCACCATCTTTTGAGTGAAAAGGACTTTTCCTCAAATCCCCTCTAAACCTCCTGCCCCCTCACTTTAAAATTATGCCCTCCCCTCATTATTGACCCATCAACTAAGGGGAACAGCTGTTTCCTATCCACCCTGTCCATACCCCCCATAACCTCAATCAGGTTGCCCTTCAGCCTTCTCTGCTCTAAAGAAAACAAACCCAACCTATCCAGCTTTCCTTCCTACCTCAAATGTTCCATTCCAGGCAACATCCTGGTCAATCTTCTCTATACCCTCTCCAGTGCAATCACACCCTTCCTACACTGAGGCTACCACACTGCACACAGTACTTCAGCTGTGGCCTAACCAAAGTTTTGTACAGCTCCAATATAACTTCCCTGCTCCTATAATCTATGCTATGACTGACAAAGGCAAGTGTTCAGTATGCCTTCTTAACTAGCCTATTAACCTGTCCTGCCACCTTCAGAGATCTGTGGACTAGCACCCCCAGATCCCTCTGTTTCTCTGAGTTTCCTAGTGTCCTGCCATTCATTGAATACTCCCTTGTCTTGTTACAACTTCCAAAGTGCATCACCTTGCATTATTTAGGGTTAAAGTCCATCTGCCACTGGTCAGCCATCTGACCAACCCGTTTATAACTTCCTGCAACCTTAGACTTTCTTCCTTGCTATTAATCACTCTGTCATCTTCATGTCATTTGCAAACTTACCAATCATCTTCTCTCTCTCTCTCTCTCACTCTCTTTCTCTCTCTTCCCCTCACCCCCTATTTATATACATCACAAACAATAAAGGGACCTAACATTGATCCCTGTGGTATGCCATTGGACACTGGTCTCCAGTCACACAAACAGTATTCTACCACCTCTCTCCATCTCTTACCACTAAGCTAGTTTCGGACCCAAATTGCCAAGTTATCCTGGATATATGCATTTACCTTCTTTATCAGTCTCGCGTGTAGGATCTTGTCAAAGGCTTTGCTGAAATCCATATAAAAGGCATCAACTGCCCTACTCTCAATTACAAACCTGATCACCTCCTCAAAAAATTAAGTCAAATTTGTTAGGCAAGAACTCCCTCTGACAAATCCGTGCTGACTATCCCTAATAAAAACTTACCTCTTCAAGTGTAGATTGATTTTGTCCTTCAGAATTTCCTCCAATAGTTTCCCTACCACTGATATGAGTTTCATTGGTCTGTGATTTCCTGGTTTATCTCTGCCACCCTTCTTGAAAAGTAGAATCACATTAGCTTTCCTCCAAGCCCCTGGCAACACCCTATAGTCAGAAAGAATAAAAAATTTGGAGCAGAGCCCCTGTAATTTCCTTCCTTGCCTCCCACAGCAGCTAGAGGTGCAATTCATCAGGACCTGGGGATTTGTCCACTTTTAAACCCACTGAAATCTCCAATATCTCCTCACTCCCAATGTCAAACTGTTCAAGAATCTCACAGTCCCTCTCCCTGAATTCCGTACCTATGCACACCTTCCCTCTCTTGAGTGAAGGCAGATGTGAAGTATCGATTTAACATCCTACTAAGGTCCTCCATCTTCAAGCACAGATTGCCTCCTTGGTTCCTTACGGGCCCTACTCATTTCCTGATTATCTATTTCCTCTTAATACACTTATTGAATATTTGAGGATTCTCCCTAATTTTACCTACCAGTGTTTTTTCATGCTCCCTCTTTTCTCTTCTAAAATCTTTCTTGAGTTTCCCTCTGCACTTCCTATGCTCCATGATGGCCTCTACTGATTAGCTCCCTTTGTAACTGTGAAAAACCTCTTTTTTTGTCTTTTTATCCAGTCCTGAATATTTTTAGACATCCAGGGATCTTGGCTTGTTGCTCTTACATTTCACCCTGAAAGGAATATATTGGGCCTATGCTCTCGCCATTTCCTTTTTGAATGCCTTCAACTGCACTGCTGTAGATTTTCCCACAGGAAGCTGTTCTTAATCTACTTTGGCCATATCCCATCTTATTTTCATAAAACCTGCCTTCTCCTCCCAATCCAAAACGATTTTTTTGCAGACAATCTTTTCCATTTTCTATAACAAACTTATATTGTACTATGTTGTGATCGCTATCACTAAAATGCTCCTCATTACCAACTCAAACACCTGTTTGGCTTTTTTCCCTTGTTGGACCTTCTGCTTGTCATTTTGTCTGTTAGTTAGGTCTTTATAGTGTTTCCTGCTGGACAAAGATTCCGAGGAGCAGGTGACTCATTCTGTTCAAATGAAAGGTCCTTGACCTGAAACTTTAACTCTATTTCTCTCTCCAAAGATGTAGCCTGACCTGTTGAGTATTTCCAGCATTTCCTATTCTCATGTCAAATTCCAGCATTTGCAGTATTTTGTTTTTGTGAGTTATATTTGTAAAATAACTGAAAGAAGATGACAAACATTTCAAAATCGCCATCACACAGTGCGATAATATTCAGGTTTCTTACATACATCATGTTGCAATACAGTTAAAAGAACATTATAGACATTATAGACATTGTATAGTGGTTCTTATAAATGGAGCAATGGTATCTTAAGTTGTCTACACAGGTTGCATTCTGAGATACAATTGTGGTACATATGATATTCACTGTATACATTCAATGTGAGCCATATAGTCTGAGGGGATCTGTACAGTTCCCCTCCTCTCAGTTCTAAAGTTGAATTGTCTTAAACAGCGATCTTTCCCCATTGTGCCTCTGCGACAGCTGCCCCACATTTTAGTGCATCCCGCAGAACATAGTCCTGGGCTTTGGCATGTATCAGTCTGCAACACTTGGTCGGGGACAATTCTTTGCACTGGAAGATCAACAGGTTTCAGGCAGACCAAAGAGACTCTTTCGAGTTGATGATTCTCCAACAGCAGCTGATGTTTATTTCGGTGTGTGTCCCTGGGAACAGCCCGTAGAGCACAGAGTCCCGCTCCCTGGGAACAGCCCATAGAGCACAGAGTCCCTGTCCCTGGGAACAGCCCGTAGAGCGCAGAGTCCCCATTCCTGGGCACAGTCCGTAGAGCACAGAGTCCCCGTCCCTGGGCACAGTCCGTAGAGCACAGAGTCCCCGTCCCTGGGAACAGCCCATAGAGCACAGAGTCACCGTCCCTGGGCACAGCCCGTAGAGCACAGAGTCCCTGTCCCTGGGAACAGCCCGTAGAGTACAGAGTCCCCGTCCCTGGGAACAGCCCATAGAGCACAGAGTCCCTGTCCCTGGGAACAGCCCGTAGAGCGCAGAGTCCCCGTCCCTGGGCACAGCCTGTAGAGCACAGAGTCCCTGTCCCTGGGAACAGCCCGTAGAGCACAGAGTCCCCGTCCCTGGGAACAGCCCGTAGAGTACAGAGTCCCTGTCCCTGGAACGGCCCATAGAGCACAGAGACCCTGTCCCTGGGAACAGCCCATAGAGCACAGAATCTCCATCCCTGGGAACAGCCCGTAGAGCGCAGAGTCCGCATCCCTGGGAACAGCCCGTAGAGCACAGAGTCCCTGTCCCTGGGAACAGCCCGTAGAGCAAAGAGTCCCTGTCCCTAGGAACAGCCGTAGAGCAAAGAGTCCCTGGGAACAGCCCCTCGAGCACAGAGTCCCTGCCCCTGGGAACAGCCCGTAGAGCACAGAGTCCCTATCCCTGGGAACAGCCCATAGAGCAGAGAGTCCCCGTCCCTGGGCACAGCCCATAGAGCACAGAGTCCCCATCCCTGGGCACAGCTGTACAGCACAGAGTCCCCGTCCCTGGGAACAGCCCGTAGAGCGCAGAATCCCCGTCCCTGGGAACAGCCCGTAGAGCACAGTGTCCCTGTCCCTGGGAACAGCCCGTAGAGCACAGAGTCCCTGTCCCTGAGCACAGCTGTACAGCACAGAGTGCCCGTCCCTGGGAACAGCTCATAGAATACAGAGTCCCCGTCCCCGGGCACAGCCCGTAGAGCACAGAGTCCCTGTCCCCGGGCACAGCCCGTAGAGCACAGAGTCCCCATCCCTGGGAACAGCCCGTAGAGCACAGAGTCCCCGTCCCTGGGAACAGCCCGTAGAGCACAGAGTCCTCGTCCCTGGGAACAGCCCATAGAGCACAGAGTCCCCGTCCCTGGGAACAGCCCGTAGAGCACAGAGCCCCCGTCCCTGGTAACAGCCCGTAGAGCACAGAGTCCCCTTCCCTGGGAACAGCCTGTAGAGCACAGAGTTCCCATCCCTGGGAACAGCCCGTAGAGCACAGAGTCCCCGTCCCTGGGAACAGCCCATAGAGCACAGAGTCCCCTCCTGCCAGAGCACGGTCCAGTCCGTGGGAAAAGCATAGAGCACAGAGTCCCTGTCCCTGGGAACAGCCCGTAGAGCACAGAGTCCCCGTCCCTGGGTACAGCCCGTAGAGCACAGAGTCCCCATCCCTGGAAACAGCCCGTAGAGCACAGAGTCCCCGTCCCTGGGAACAGCCTGTAGAGGACAGAGTCCCCGTCCCTGGGCACAGCCCGTAGAGCACAGAGTCCCCGTCCCTGGGAACAGCCTGTAGAGCACAGAGTCCCTGTCCCTGGGAACAGCCCATAGAGCACAGAGTCCCCGTTCCTGGGCACAGCCCATAGAGCACAGAGTCCCTGCCTATGGGAACAGCCATAGAGCATAGAGTCCCTGTCCCTGTGCACAGCCTGTAGAAGGAACTCAGTAAGAATTTAGCAACGCCAATTTTAAATCCAACCGATTTATTTGATAGTAAAATTGCGAGCTTTCAACACTCTGTCGTGTCTTCGTTGCCTGACGAAGACATGACAGTGTTGAAAGCTCACAATTTTACTATCAAATAAATCGGTTGGATTTAAAATTGGTGTTGCTAAATTCTTACTGAGTTCTTACTACCCCAGTCCAACGCCGGCAGCTTTACATCAGCCTGTAGAGCACAGAGTCCCCGTCCCTGGGCACAGCCCGTAGAGCACAGAGTCCCCGTCCCTGGGCACAGCCCATAGAGCACAGAGTCCCCGTCCCTGGGAATAGCACGTAGAGCACAGAATCCTGTATCACAGAGATGCTTGGGATGAACTTTGACAAATACCACTGGATCTCTCTCCGGAGCCTCTTTGCAAAAGCTCATCCGCAAAGAGGTGGACAACGGTCTCTCTCCACCACAGTCACCTTGAGGGCAACCTGTAGGTGGTGTGAGAGTCTGGATGTGTAGGTACGGCATAGTGGCTCAGTCATTAGCATCGCTGCCTCACAGTGCAACGGACCTACGTTCGATTTCTGACTTGGGTCACTGTCTGTGTGGAGTTTGCATATTCTCCCTGTGTCTGCTCCGGTTTCCTCCTACAGTCTGAAAGATGTGCTGGTTAGGTGGATTGCTAAGTTGTCCCTTAGTGTTCCTGAACAGGCATTGGAGTGTGGGATTGTCGCAGTAACTCCATTGCAGTGTTCATGTAGGCCTTACTTGTGACAAACAAAATAAAAGGTTCTGATGGGGAGGGCCAATTTAGGTCTTGGTGCTTGTTTGAAAGTTTTGGTGATGAGGAATGGGGCCTAATGACTGCTCAGTCTGCACAGGAAACTATCCGACAAGATCCACATTCTCTTTTTCATGCAGCATCTTTAGGATATTATATTCAGACTACTTTCTGATGGACTCAGTATTTTGCTTTTGCACCAGTCATTCTCTGGTACATGGCTTGGGCTTTGCTTCAGAAACCTGACGAGTAGTCTGATGGGTCATTCTAGCTGAGATTGGAGCATGAGCTTTGATCGAGCCTGAAGTTTGTGTATTTCAGGCCGACAGACTTGTACATGACAGAAATAGCAAGGAGACGGTTGTCTGCTCTGGCTTTCCTATCAGAAGCTGCTGTTTGGTATGCTGATTAGGTAGTGGGGGTCTATCCCACTATCCAGAAAATGGTTGTCTTTTGCAAAGACATGGGCTGGAAGCAGAGAAAGGGAAATAGAGAGAACAGGTAAAGTAAATCAGAGAAATGGTGAGAGAATAGAGGTTCAAAGTGACCGACAATCCCCCCAGCTACCCCCAGGTTTGGACACGAGAAGACTTTGGCTGATAGGATTAAGGAGAATCCTAAAGCTTTCTTTAGATATGTTAAGAATAGAAGATTGGTTAGGACAAGATTAGGGCCAGTCACAGACAGCAGTGGGAAGTTGTGCGTGGAGCCTGAAGAGATTGGAGAGGCACTGAATAAATATTTCTCTTCGGTATTCAAGCAGGGTGATGTAAATGTAGTTATGGAGAACACTGAGGTACAGGGTAGCAAACTGGAAAGTATTGAAGTAGATAGGGAGGATGTGCTAGATATTCTCGAGGGTTTGAAGTTGGATAAGTCCCCTGGGCCGGACGGGATTTACCCTAGGATTCTCTGGGAGGCAAGAGAGGAGATTGCAGAGCCTCTGGCTCTGATCTTCAGGTCGTCGTTGGTTACGGGTGTGGTTCCGGAGGACTGGAGGATAGCGAATGTGGTCCCATTGTTCAAGAAGGGGAAGAGAGACCTTCCAGGGAATTATAGGCCAGTGAGTCTTACTTCTGTTGTGGGCAAAGTATTGGAGAGAATTATTAGGGATAGGATTTATAGTTATTTAGAGAGAAATGAATTGATTGGGGATAGTCAGCATGGTTTTGTGAAGGGTAGGTCGTGCCTTACTAACCTCATTGAGTTTTTTGAAAAAGTGACTAAGGAGGTGGATGGGGGTAAGGCGGTTGATGTGGTATATATGGACTTTAGTAAGGCGTTCGATAAGGTGGCCCATGGAAGGCTTCTGCAGAAAATGCAGATGTATGGGATAGAGGGTGATTTAGCTAATTGGATTAGGAATTGGCTAGCAGATAGAAGACAGAGGGTGGTGGTTGATGGGAGATATTCATCGTGGAGTTCGGTGACAAGTGGTGTACCTCAGGGGTCTGTTTTGGGGCCCCTGCTGTTTGTAATTTTTATAAATGATCTGGATGAGGGTATTGAAGGATGGATTAGTAAATTTGCAGATGACACTAAAGTCGGTGGAGTGGTAGATAGTGAAGAGGGGTGTTATAGTTTGCAGAGGGACTTGGACAAGTTGCAGAGCTGGGCCGAGAGGTGGCAAATGGAGTTTAATGTGGAAAAGTGTGAGGTAATGCACTTTGGCAGGAATAATAAATGTGTAGAGTATAGGGCTAATGGTAGGATTCTTAATAGTGTTGATGAACAGAGGGATCTTGGTGTATATGTGCATAGATCCCTGAAAGTAGGCAGTCAAGTCGATAAGGTTGTTAAGAAGGCATATGGAGTCTTAGCTTTTATTGGTAGGGGGATTGAATTTCGGAGCCGCAACGTCATGTTGCAACTGTACAAAACTCTAGTGCGGCCGCACTTGGAGTATTGTGTGCAGTTCTGGTCCCCACATTATAAGAAAGATGTGGAGGCATTGGAGAGGGTACAGAGGAGGTTTACCAGGATGTTGCCTGGTATGGAGGGCAGGTCTTATGAAGAGAGGTTGAAGGATTTGAGGTTGTTTTCGTTAGAAAGGAGGCGGCTAAGAGGGGATCTTATTGAAGCATATAAGATGATTAGAGGTTTAGATAGGGTGGACAGTGATAGCCTTTTTCCTAGGATGGAGAAAGCTAGCACGAGGGGACACAGCTTTAAATTAAGGGGTGATAGTTATAGGACGGATATCAGAGGTAGGTTCTTTACCCAAAGGGTGGTTCGGGAGTGGAATGCCCTGCCTGCAGCAGTTGTAGATGCGCCAAGTTTGGTGGCGTTTAAGAGGTTAGTTGATAAGTATATGGAAGAGAAGGGAATGGTTTAGTTTGGAGGGTCATTGCTTTTTATATTGGTCGGCGCAACATCGAAGGCCGAAGGGCCTGTTCTGTGCTGTAATGTTCTATGTTCTATGTTCTATGTAGGTGTCATATGATAGGTACAGCTTAAGACTTTCCAGCATAAATTAACCAATTTTGGGGAGCCTGGAGCCCTCAGTTACATGGCTGCTGATTGAGACTCTCACATTCTGAAACACAATGTTGACATCCTGACTACTAGGAACCAATCTGAACAACTGCAAGTTGCAGACAAGAGGCGAGATGGATTTGGACTAACAGCTGTGACTTTTGTTTGGCTTCAACTCTGTGGAGATCCTGTATGAACAACTGTGTTTTGGAAAAATAAAGCCTCTGAGGTTTAAAAAGAAGGGAATTAAAAACTGGGACACTGAACTGTTCCGAGGGGGAAAAATAAAGCAGGAGATCAAATCAGTTCATCCTGCTACTTGGTGAGATGACAGCAGAAACTGTGTACTGTAGGGCAGCCTAGTCCAATATTCATAAAATCCCTACAATGCAAAAGGAGGCCATTTGGCCCATCAAGTCTGCACCGACCACAATCCCACCCAGATCCTATCTCCATAAACCCATGCACTTACCTACCCAGTCCCCCTGACACTAAGGGGCAATTTAGAATGGCCAATCCACCTTACCTGCACATTTTTGGACCGTGGGAAGAAACTGGAGTACCCAGAGGAAACTCACGCAGACATGAGGAGAATGTGCAAACTCCACACAGACAATAACTGAAGCCGGGCATTGAACCCGGGTCCCTGGAGCTGTGGGGGCAGCAATGCTAACCACTGTGCTACCGTGCTTCCCTAATCATAAAGGAGAGCAAGAGGAGTAATGAGGGGAAAACCATTTAAAAAGCCACAGAGAGGCTCTTTTCAGATGTGATCAGCACATCATGTACTGAGTTTTATTTTGGGCCCTGTCAGTGAACTTTGATTTCCTAACTGCTGGGAAATACTGCCTTAATCTGTAACAAAGCACTGAGGAGAAGCTAGATAGCAGCAGGACTGTCGGGTGTTTCACATTTCTGCCCACCAATACAATGTGAGCAACATAGAATGGTCACGTCACATTTACATGCACGGTCATGTCACAAGGCCATGGTTATGCAAATAAATCACCTTGTGCTTGTGACAAGAACGTAAGGAGGTGATGGTTTAAGCCCTTGCAATACTTAATTCCTTTAAGATGGAATTGAATGCATGCTTATTGTAAAAGAATTGAAGGTTCTAGAAGCACTATTAGGTATTAATGTCCTTGTCTGATGCTACCTATGTTGATAATTCAAAAAACCCATTGCTCTATTAGTTCCATGACACCGTAATTATCTCTACTGAACATGCATTTTGGGGCCAAAGTAGGTCCCTCGAGCCTGCTCCACTATTGGTCATCAAACTCATCTGATTTTAACTTCAACTCGACCTTCCCGATAACCTTTCATCCCCATCCTTATTAAGAATCTATCCAGCTCTGCCTTAAAAATATTCAAAGAACCTGCTTTCGCTGCCTTTTGAGGCAGAAGTTTTTAAAAACTTCTGACAGATTTCTCCTCATCATCTTAAATGAATGACCCCCTATTTTTAAGATGTAGAGATGCCGGGGTTGGACTGGGGTAGTAAGAACTCAGTAAGAATCTAGCGACACCAATTTTAAATCCAACCGACTTATTTGATAGTAAATTTGCGAGCTTTCGATCTTTTCGAAAATTTTACTATCAAATAAATCGGTTGGATTTAAAATTGCTGTTGCTAGATTCTTACTGAGTTCCTCTATTTTTAAACAGTGACCCTCTAGTTCTAGATTTTTGACAGTGGGAATCATCCTCTCCACATCCACCCTGTCAATACCCCTCAGGATCTTGTATGTTTCAATCAAGTCGCCTCTTACTCTTCTACAAGCCAACCCTGTCCAGCCTTTCCTCATAAGACAACTCACCCATTCCTGGGTAAATCTTCTCTGAACTGCCTCTGATAAATTTACATTCCTCTTTAAATAAGGTGACCAGTACTGAAATCAATACTTCAGATGTAGACTCACCAGTGTCCTGTACAATTGAAACATAATTTTTTACTTTTGTGTTTAAAACCTCTTGCAATAAATGATAATGTTCTATTAGCTTTCCTAATTACTTGCTGAACCGGTATACCAGCTTTTGTGATTCATGCACTAGGACACCCAGATCCATCTAAATCTGAGCTCTGCAATGCCTTGCCTTATCAATAATAATTTTTTAGTCTTCCTGCTAAAACAGACAACTTCACATTAACTCATGTTATATTCCACCTTTGAGATCTTTGCTCATTCATTTAACCTATTTATGTCCTTTTGTAATCTCCTTTTAACAATTAACTTCCTTACCAATCTTTGTGTCATCAGCCAATTTAGCTACCATGTCTTCGGTCCCTTCATCCAAGTCATTTATATAAATTGTAAAAAATTGAGGCCCCAGTACTGATCCCTGTGGCACAGCATTTGTTACATCTTGCCCACCAGAAAAACTACCATTTCTGCCAACTCTGTTTCCGCTTAGTTGTCTAATCAATATTAAACCATCAGCTTTGATTCTCCACAGTAACTTTGATGTGGCACCTCATCAAATGCCTTCTGAAAATATAAGTACAGTAGACCTAAATCAGGGTTAATGTGCTTGTATGGAATGTGGTTAATAAGATTGGTGAATTAAAGGTGCAGGTTGACAAATGGAATTAAGATATTATTGCTGTAACTGGCTAAAAGAAGGGCAGGAATCACTGTTAAGTATTCCTGCGTACAAGGTTTTGAGGAGAGACAGAAAAGGAAGAAAAGTGGAGGGGTTGGGAGTATTGATTAAAGAAGGCATTCAGTACTGGAGAGAGGATGTTCTAGAGGGGTCAATGTGGAATCTCTCTGGCTAGAGGTAAGGAATGAAAAAGGTTCAATAACCTTGATCAGTGTCGTTTGTAGGCCACCAACTAATGGAAGGTATACAGAGAAACAGGTTTGCAAAGAAATGACACCGGTGCAAGTAGAGTAGTTGTAATGGGGGGTTTCAATTAGTCAAATATGGACTGAGATAGGAATACTGTAAAGGGACAAGAGGGGCAAGTTTTCCTGGAGTGTGTTCAAGATCATTTTCTGTAGTAGTATGTTTTCAGCTCAATGAGAGGTCAAACACAGTTAAACCAGGCTTTGGGAAATGAATTGTCGTCCCAAATGGATCAAGTATCAGTGGGAGAGCACTTAGGGGACAGCGGTCATTGTTTTATAATGTTTAGATTGGACATGGAAAAGGAGAAGGAAAAATCAGGGTTAATTAATTGAGGGAAAGCCAACTTTGGTTGGATGAGAATGTCAAAATAGTACCAGTATGACTGGGGGAGATGAAAAAGCCTGCTCCACATTTGATAATATTACAGCTGATCTGATTGTAGCCTTGCCTCCACATTCCTGTCTAGCCCCCGCCCTCCCCTCCCTATTCCCCTTGGCTTCCTTGTCAATCAAAAATCTGTCTAACTCAACCATGAATATATTCAGTGACTGTCTCCAGTACTCACTGTGGAAGAAAATTCAAAATGCAACTCTGTGAGAGAAAAAAATCCTCCTCGTTGCTGTCTTTATTAAAACCTGTGACCCCTAGTTTGGGATTCTTCCCACCCCACTCTTTGCTACAGCTGTCATAGCTCACAGTCTATTATTATCATTGGATTGGCTGGAGGCAAAGATCTTTTTTCAAAGTAACCTTTATTTACAAACACTAGGATAGACCCACTTGCTCATCTCTCTGCCCTCATTCTCTTCTATGGGTCATTATTATTACATAGCTCCTTCTGCATATGTTCAATAGCTGTCGTTAGAGTGGTGTTAGAGGTAACCTTTTACTCTACACCCCAAGGGGAAATATTCTTCTAAACTCCAATGAATATAGGTCTAACCTGCTCAACCTTTCCTCATTAGACAGCCTCTTCATCCCAGGGATCGATCGAATGAACCTTCTCTGAACTGCTTCTAATGCATTTATACCTACCTGAAATAAGGAGACCAAAACTATATACAGGCACAGTGATACAGTGGTTAACACTGCTACCTCACAGCACGAGGAACCTGGGTTTGATTCCTGGCTTGGGTCATTGTCTGTGTGCACGTTCTTCCTGTGTCTGCATGAGTTTCCTCTGGGTGCTCCAGTTTCCCCCCACAGTCCGAAAAATGTGCTGATTAGGTGGATTGGCCATGCAAAATTCGCCCTCAGTATACCCGAACAGGTGCCGGAGTGTGTGGCGACTAGAAGATTTTAACAGTTACTTCATTGCAGTGTTAATGTAAGCCCTTCTTGTAACACTAATAAATAAACTTAAAAAAAGACAGGGTCTCACCAGGGCCCTGTACAGCTTCAGCAACATCTCTATTTTTATACTCTTCTTGTAATAAAGGCCAACATTCTGTTTCCCTTCTCAGTTACCGACTGTACCTGCATCCCGACTTTTTATGATTAATGTACTGCAGCATTCTGCTGTTTTTCTCCATTTAAATAATATTCGGCTTTTCCATTCTTCCTGTCATATTGGAAGTTCATGTTTTCCCTCATTATACTCCATACCAAATGTTTCTCCACTCACTGAACTGATCTATATCCCTTTGCAGTCTATTTGTGGCCTCTTCACAAGATACTTTGCTGTCTACCTTTGTGTCATCAGCAAATTTAGATACTATATACTCAGTCCGTTCATCTAAGCCTACTGATGGCACTGATCTCTGTGGCAGTCCACTGGTCATAGTTTGCCAACCTGAAAATGACCCATTTAACCTGCTTCCTGTTAGCTAACCAATCCCCAATCCACGTCATGCAAGGTGGCACAGTGGTTAACACTGCTGCCTCACAGTGCTAGGGACCCGGGTTCAGTTCCCGCCTCGGGTGACTGTATGGAATTTGCACATTCTTCCTCTGGGTGCTCCAGATTCCTCCCACACTCCAAAAGTGAGTGGTTAGGTTGATTGGCCATGCTAATTTGCCCATTAATGTCACAGAATTAGGAGGAAAATTGCGAGGGATTACAGGGATGGGGCTAGGTAGGATTATTGTTGGTGCAGGCTTGATAGACTGAATGGCCTCCTGCACAGAAGGGATTCTGTGGTTCTAATCTATTAGCCCCCCAACATCATGAGCTCTATCTTATGTTGCAATTGTTTATGTGCGACATAATTGTGTACCTTTTGGAGGAATTTGTAAAATGTGTACTGGAAGGATCATTGGAGCAGTATGTGGCTAGCCCGACTAGAGAGGGGGCTATATTGGATTTAGTTCTGAGTAATGAGCCAGGGCAGGTGGTTGATGTTGTAGTAGGGGAACATGTGGCTAACAGTGACCACAATTCTGTCTACTTTAGGATACAGATGGAAAAGGATGCTTGTTGCCCTAGAGGCAGGGTGCTGAATTGGGGGAAGGCTAACTACGGTCGGATTAGGCAGGAACTTATGGAAACTGATTGGGAACGGTTGTTCGAGGGTAAGTCCACGCTAGGCATGTGGGACTCTTTCAAGGGAATACTGAAAATGTTGCAAGAAAGATATGTGCCGGCTAAGAGGAAAGATGGGAAAGGTAGGATTAGAGAGCCGTGGATTACTAGGGATATTGAGGACTTGGTTAGGAAGAAAAGAGAGGCGTATGATAGGTCAAAGCAGCTGGGAACGGAGACAGCGTTGGAGGAATATAGAGAGAGTAGGAGGGAGCTCAAACGGGGAGTTAGAAGGGCAAAAAGGGGGCATGAAATGGTTTTGGCGGATAGGATTAAGGAAAATCCAAAGGCTTTTTACTCCTATGTTAGGAATAAAAGGGTGGTTAGAGGAAAAATCGGATCTCTTAGGGACAGAGGAGGGGAACTGTGCTTAGAGCCCGAGGGAATGGCGGAGATCCTGAATGAATACTTTGCATCGGTATTCACGAAGGAGAGGGGCTTGTTGACAGCTCCTGTCTCTGAGGGAGCTGTGGACCAGTTGAGGGAAATATCCATATTGAGGGAGGAAGTGTTAGAGCTTCGAGGTAGCATTACAACTGATAAATCTCCAGGGCCTGATGGCATTTATCCCAGGCTGCTTAGGGAGGTGCGAGGTGAAATTGCTGGGCCTCTGACGCAAATCTTTGTCTCTCCTTTGGACACAGGTGAGGTCCCAGAGGACTGGAGAATAGCTAATGTTGTACTGTTGTTTAAAAAGGGTAGTAGGGATAACCCTGGAAATTATAGGCCGGTGAGTTTGACGTCAGTGGTAGGGAGGCTATTGGAGGGGATTCTTAGAGATAGGATGTATAGGCACTTAGAGTGTTGCAATCTGATTAGTGATACGCAGCATAGCTTTGTTAAGGAGAGGTCATGCTTTACGAATCTGGTAGAATTTTTTGAGGAGGTCTCGAAAACGGTCGACGAAGGACGAGCCGTTGATGTCGTCTACATGGATTTCAGTAAGGCGTTTGACAAAGTCCCTCATGGGAGGTTAGTTGAGAAGTCAAAGCTTATGGGATACAAGGACAGGTAGCTAGCTGGATAAGTAACTGGCTTAGTAATAGGAGACAGAGAGTAATAGTGGAAGGGAGTTTCTCTAGCTGGAGGTTGGTCACTAGTGGTGTGCCACAGGGCTCGGTACTGAGACCTCTTTATTTGTAATATATATAAATGACTTGGAAGAGGGAGTAAGTGGAGTGATCAGCAAGTTTGCAGACGATACAAAGATGGCTGGACTTGTGGATAGTGAAGAGCATTGTCAGGCGATGCAGCAGGACATAGATAGGCTGATAGCTTGGGCAGACAGATGGCAGATGGAATTCAATCCTGATAAATGTGAGGTGATGCATTTCGGGAGAAAGAATGTAGGGGGGAGGTATATGATAAAGGGTAGACCTATTAAGAGTATAGAAACGCAGAGGGACCTGGGGGTGCAGGTGAACAAGTCTCTGAAGGTGGCAGAGCAAGTGGAGAAGGTTGTGAAGAAAGCATATAGTATGTTAGCCTTTATAGGAAGGGGTATAGAGTACAAGAGCTGGCCTTTAATGTTGCAGTTGTGTAAAACGTTGGTTAGACCTCATTTGGAATACTGCGTCCAGTTCTGGTCGCCTTACTACCGGAAGGACGTGGAGACTCTGGAGAGAGTGCAGAGGAGGTTTACCAGGATGCTGCCTGGTATGGAAGGTCTGAGTTACGAGGAGAGGTTAGGCAAATTGGGACTGTTTTCCTTAGAAAGACGTAGACTTAGAGGAGATCTGATAGAGGTGTACAAGATTTTGAAGGGGATAGATAGAGTAAATAGGGTTAAGCTTTTCCCTAGGATGGACTCAAATAGCACGAGGGGTCACGGTCTTAGGGTGAGGGGGGTAAGGTATAATTTGGATGCTAGAGGGAGTTTTTTCACACAGAGGATGGTGGGGGTATAGAATGCGCTGCCAAGTAAAGTGGTGGAGGCAGGTACTCTGGAGTTATTTAAGAAATACTTAGATGGGCACATGAACAGAATGGGAATGGAGGGGTATAGAAAACTGATTTAAAATAGGGATCATGAGCCTTGGGAGTCCCTGGGAAGTGTGTAAATAGACAATGATATTGATGTACTTGTTTTTATCCTACAGGTGCTTTGGTCCACCTTGTTGTCTAACGAGGGGCATACACGCGATGGGTCGTGAGAGGGCTGCTCTTGGATTTTTTTTCGAGAGTATCCTAGTGCTTCACGTCGTTAGTGTACGCTTGACCTGGACCATTTGATGGGCAACACGACAGCTCAGTGACTATCGCTGTGCTGTGCAGATACATGGATTTGGGCCTGTGTCTGTGGGAGTTTGCGCATTCTCCCCGTGCTTGCGTGGGTTTTCTCCGGGTGCTCCGGTTTCCTCCCACGTCCCAAAAATTTGCTCTTAGGCTAATTGGCAGAACAAATTCTCCCTAAATTGTCTCAAATTTGGTTTCAATCTATAAACATAGACAAGGATCACGGGTAGAGATGGGAACATCGGGGTGGCGGCGCGGGCTCGTTGGGCCGAAGGGCCTGTTTCCTGTGCTGTTTCGATCTTTGTTCTTTGTTATCTACTGGTTCCCCATTATCCATCCTGCTTGTTACATCCTCAGAGTGCTCTAATTCTCCTTCCCAAATCAACATTGACTCAAACTGATTGATTTTCTAAACGGACTGCTATACCTCTTTGGCAATGATTTCTAGCATTTTCCCGATGACAGGTGTTAGACTTAACAGGCCTACGGTTTCCTGCTTTCTGTCTCCCTCTTTTCTTGAATAGAAGTGTCACACTTGTGGTTGTCTAATCCCCTGGGATCTTTCCAGAAGGGAATTTTGGAAGATTACCTCCAGTGCATCCATTGCTTCTACAGCCACTTCTTTTAAGACTCTAGGATGCAGGCCATCAGGTCCAGGTGACTTGTCAGCCTTTATTCCAAAAGCTTTCTCAGTACCTTTTGTTTGTGGTTGTGATTATTTCAAGTTCCTCCTTCTCTTTTCCCTCTTCAACTATTATGGGGATACTTTTTGTGTCTTGTCTTCCAACTCAAATCTACATGTTTGTTCGGCAGAAAGGGTAGCTGCTTTGCAAATTGGTGGCACGGTGGCACGGTGATTAGCACTGCTGCCTCATAGTGTCAGGAATCTGGGTTCAATTCCAGCCTGTGTGGAGTCTGCACATTCTCCCTGTGTCTGCGTGGGTTTCCTCTGTGTGCTCCAGTTTCTCCAACAGTCCAAAAGATGTGTGGGTTAGGTTTATTGGCATGCAAAGTTGTCCTTTAGTCCCAAGAGGACTAGTAGGGTAAATATGTGGGGTTACGGGGATAGGATCTGGATGGGATTGTTGTTGCTGCCAACTCGATGGGCGAATGGCCACCTCCTCCACTGTAGTGATTCTATGATTCTATGAAATAGGACAATTACTTGCCTCCCACTCTTTCCTAGCCTGGAGACATGAGGCCAATTGTCTCATTCGCCTTGCCATCCTGTGTAGGATCAGCACAAACCAGTTACTAAACCTGGGATTTTCCTCAGCAGTAAGAAGTATCACAACACCAGATTAAAATCCAACATGTTTATTTGGTATCAAAAGCCACTAGCTTTCATAGTACTGTTCCTTTGTCAGGTAAATGGGAGTTTTGTTCACAAACAGGACATCTCAAGACACAAACTCAATTTATAAAATAATGGTTGAAATGCAAGTCTTCACAAGTAATCAAGTCTTAAAGGTGCAGACAATGTGAGTGGAGAGAGGGTTAAGCATAGGTTAAAGAGATATGTATTGTCTCCAGACAGGACAGTTAGGGAAATTTTGCAAGCCAAGCAAGTCGTGGAGGTTACAGATAGTGCGACATGAATCCAAGATCCTGGTTGAAGCCATCCTCATGTGTGCGGAACTTGGCTGTCAGTCTCTGCTCAGCGACTCTGCGTTGTCATGTGTCATGAAGGCCCCTTTGAAAAATGCATTTTCCTCAGCATCCAAATTCATGTGTTGACTTACCGATTGATATATGGGGCCAGCCCTTTGTGTGGATTAGGAAATCTGGCTCTTTCAGTGAAGTAGAAATCAATCTGAAAATGTGTTGGGAAATTAGACATTCTAAAAGATTCTGACTTAACTTATCAACTGACATCACAAAGTGGCATTTGCTTGGCTTACGTTTGAACTTTTGCTTTCCACTAGTGCTAAAGAGATGGAAGAAGCATTTGGACTGCTGTACCAGGAATTTAGACGGTTGAAAGTTGTGTGTGTGAGGCAGGCAGAGCTTATCAAGGAGCTGACTATGAAGCAAGAAATAACCATTGGTGAGTAAAGAGCAATTTTTTCAACCTAGGTCAGTTGGTCTCCCGTTGTGTATTCATTGTGGGATGGGAGATGTGCATTTTTTAAAATTTAACAAGACATAATCAATAAAGTGTGGCCTGATTTGTGAAGGGACAAATGCTATAGGATTTCAGAGGAAGAGTATATAGTACTTGGAATATAGTATAGATTGGCATGTGTAGCAAGATTTTCTCATTGAGCTGAGAAATGGTGAAGTAATGCAAGAATTGACAAGATATCAACAGAACTACGTATACTCCTTAACAAGCAAGCTTTCTTTTCCTTTCCAAAACTGGCTTTCAGTGAGGAACATAGGAACAGGAGGAGGCCATTTAGACCTTCAAAAATATTTTGCCATTTTTGGAGGTTGAGGGGGGTGCTGGGGGGTTGCTTGTGAGGTCATTTGACTTAAAAGTGCTGACATGATCTCCCGCTCTCTTGTGATCTGTTTGGGGACTGCCTTCCCTGGACCCTATCTGCCCCTTTGTTGTTTCACTAGCTGGGCAGTGGGTCGCTCTGTACCATCATTTACTTTCACCCCATTAAAATACATTGGTGCTATTGGTGGATTTCAGGTTGTCTGACTATTTGGATGGCCTTTTCTAAAGTCAGATCTTCCTTGGCCTGCAGCATGTCTGAAAGGACATCATAAGTCACCCCAACAACAAATCTATCCCTAATGAGTTCTGATTTAAGGTCACCATACACACAGCCATCAGCCAATCTGTATAATTTATGTATAAAAGAGTCAACAATTCTCCAGGCTGTTGAATGCGTTTTGTTGAATTTAGCTCGAAAACTTTATTTCTTCTTAGATTAAAATATTGTTGAATTATCTTAGAATTTCATCAAATTTATCTGAAGATTTGTTTTTTCCTTGCCTTGCAATAATGTAATCTGACATTGGTTACCACTGTTGCCTCTCAGCGTCAGGGATCGATTCGATTCGCAGCTTGGGTCACTGTCTATGTGGAGTCCGCACGTTTTCCCGTGTCTGTGTGAGTTTCCTCTGGGTGCTCTGGTTTCACAATCTGAAAGATGTGCTGGTTAGGTGCATTGATCCAAACAGGCACTGGTGTGTGTTAACTAGGGGAATTTCACAGTAAATTGTTGCAGTGTTAATGTAACACTTGTGACTAATAAATAAACTTTACTTTTGGATATTGGACCTACTGAATAAAATAGTGTATTCACTTATTTTAGCTTCTTTTTTTATCTCATCCAGAACTATTGTGTATTTTAAGAATGTTTTTCCATTAAAGTCCCTAATTCTGCATTTGATTTGGCCCCAAATCAGTCCAGATTGGCCTGTAATGTTGATTTGTTGTTCATGGTTGCTTTAAAGTTCAGGTGAGTACAGCTTTAAATGCTGTACGGGGTTTAAAGATGGCACTGCATTAACTGATTTTTCAAAGAATCTTCCTGTGTTTGTCACAATTAGGCAAACTCCTGCAGAGATGGTGAGCTTTCAATTCTTATAGTCCAAGCTGGGAGCTAACTTCATGCTTGTGGTGATGAAGGAGTGGTCACAATTGGCATCAGTATCCCTGGATTTCAGAGGGAAAATTGGTCTTGATCATCATCCAACAATCCCCACTGGAAAGCATGCATGTTGAATGTGGACAGGGTTAGATTTGGCAGTGATACCCCTGTCACTAGCAAAGTTCACATATGAATAATGGTAACTTCAGCGAGATATCAGAATATGCTCAGTATGTGTGGACCGATAATTCAAGAAGAACTGATGGCCCAATTGCCATTCTAACCCACCTATCTCTCTCTCTCTCTCTCTCTCAGTCACTGACTGAACTTCATTGTAGGTCCACCATTTTCTCATGTCCTTAACATGACATTTTAAGATACAAAATACATTCTAATTAAAATCTTCCTGTTTTTCTCAAGAGTCTCCTTGCTTTCTTTCAGATATGCCATTCACTGTGCCCATACAGTGCACAGACACTGGGAAGCCAGACCAATCTGAAGGTCCCTTCCTTAGACCACAGAAGAAGAACAGCCTTCAGGTAGTTGCCTACAATGTTTCTGTCAATTTTCAGGATGTTATGATGGACAGAAACCATGACAAGGAACTTGAGTACTGTTCCAAACTTGATATGAAGCTTCCCCCAAACAGTGACAGTTACAACTTTTTAATCAGTGAACCGGAAAAATTACCTCACCGGAACACTATTCACCTACCAGAATCTCCAACTCCAGCTGACAAAATTGTTCAAAACTCTGCAAGCAACTTGTATAATGACTACAGAAGCACTTACAGCTTCAATATAGGCAGCAATGCACTAGAACAGTCAACTGTGCATATTTCTGGGTCCTTCCTGGATGAGAGGGTACTCTTGGGGCAGGCCTACCCCTTTCGGGAGGAAGAGTACTTGGGCACTTTCAATATTCAAAATGTTCAAGTACCGAGGAACTTGGACTCAGCTGTTGTCTGTCATTCCACAGACTATGCATCTGTTACACCTGAACCTTTCAGCCCTTCACAGATAACTGGGCCTCAGCAGGTAGGCAACTGTCCTTTTATGTTGTTTGGTGGTGTCATACTGTTCAAATATCAATGAATGATTTACATATAAGACTGTCTGGTACTTTTGAAAGCATCTAGAAGACAAAGATACACTATATGACTTAACAAAGAAATTGTACCCTGTGGACTGGGCAGGATTAAAAATCAGGCCCGCCCATTTGAAGGTCAGAGGCATGTCACACTAATTTTACTTCTGGTCCTGGGTTTCATAGACTGACATTCGATTTTCTCTGCTAAATATTGATGTTCTCTTTCAAATGATTCTGGAGTGGCACAGTGGTTAGCACTGTTGCCTCACAGCACCAGGGGACCTGGGTTTGATTCCAGCCTTGGATGACCATCTATGTGGAGTTTGCACATTCTCCCCGTGTCTGCATGGGTTTCCTCCCACAGTCCGAAAGATGTGCAGGTTAGGTGGATTGGCCAGGCTAAATTGCCCCTTAGTGTCTAAAAATGTGCAGGTTAGGTGGATTGGCCGTGCTAAATTGTCTCTTAGTATCCAAAGATCTGTAGGTTAGGAGGATTAGCAGGATAAATATGTGGAGTTACAGGGATAGGGCCTGGGAAAGATGCTCTGTCAGAGAGTTGATGCAGACTAGATGGACCAAATGGCCTCCTTCTGCACTGTAGGGATTCTATGATTCCGTTTTAAACACAACTCCTAGGAGGTGCAGGCGCACAGCATAAAACCACCAAGAACACAGCACTAATTGATTAGGATCACTCAAATATGGCTGCTATGAGTGGTTCAGCTGTCACTTTCCTGTGATGGTGTTGGTGCAATGTCAAGGATTCTGTGTATAGCTGTGCTGTACCTCACCACAGAGTCCTTGATGCTAACATTCAGTGGAAAAGTGTTCCATTTTCCAACACTTCCTCTCATCAATCAGCTCCAAGTTAAGCAAAAAGTAAAAATGACTTTTGAAGTAAAAACATTGTTTTGAATTTGAGCCACTTCGTGAGAACTGTCTGTGGAGCACTTTCTGGTGGAACCGACAAGGGCTCACTTTGCCATTTCTAAAGGAGCTGAGTACTGGGGACTGCATACCTGCCTGATGCAGTGATATGTCATTTGGCATTGTATGAAGTACACCGGACCCCAATTGCCATTTTAAAACCACAACTTATCAGAGTCAGCACTGTCAATCTTGGCATCCAGCCAAAGAGGACCAAAATTATATGTTTAAAATGCTGCCAAATCCAAACTTTTCTAATGCACTGATGCTAAATCCTGGTATCTTTCAAAGAAGCAGCACAGACACGATGGGTCAAATGGCCTCTTTATGCGCTGTATCATTCTACAATTTCCACCCCACTGCTACTAAATCCCAGCATCCCTTGTCTAAGTACCTCACTCCCCTATATAGCTCCACCCTGATACATCTTGGAAATCATCTTGTTGTGTTTTCTCAACTTTAAAAAGTGAATGGATGAAAGCCCAGCATTTGTTGCCCATCCCCAATTGAGTGGCTTGCGAGGTCACTTCAGAGGGTAGCTAAGAGCCAACCGCTTTGCTGCGGCTCTGGAGTCACATATAGGCCAGACTGGATAAGGATGGCAGATTTCCTTCCCTAAAGGACATTGTAGAACCAGGTAGGTTTTTCCAACAATCAATGATAATTTTGTGGTCAACATTACTGGGACTAGCTTTCAATTCCAGACTTTAATTTATTGAATTTAAATTCCATCAGTTGGATTTGAACTCTTGCCCCCAGGGCATTTGCCTGCAGCTCTGGTTTACTGTGATATTACATTGTAAACTAAAGACCGCTCATTAACTAATGTAAAATAATCAAGATAACTAAAACGCTCAAAATATCCCGCAGTAAAGAATTTGATTTATCTACTCACTGGAGGTTGGTGACCAGGCTAATGTGTTTAATGGAAAGCAGCTTGATTCTTTGTGCACTCACTATGAGGGGTGGAATTTTCCAGCCCTTCCCATCGGTGGGATCTCCTGGTTCCACCAATAGTGACCACGATCCCACTCCAGGACAGGTTCTCCCTCGGCGAGCCCAACAGGCCACACAAAGCACTGTAGAGATTGGTGAAACTGGAATATCCCACCAGTGGCCAATGGTGAGCTGCCTCTCTGCTTCTGGAAAACAGGCCACACATGGGGCTGGAAAATCCATGGTCTTCTGAAGGGAAAAGAATTTTAAGACATCAACAGAAATTGGTTCCATCTACATGTTAATAATGCTTCTGATTGGCTGCAGAGTTCATGGAGCCCTCATTGTTTAGCCGAGGATTGCCTCGTAGGACATGGAACCACGCTGAACTCGGAATCAAGCCTCAACTCCCAAGTGTGTGAATTCTGTCAAGCTGTATTCCCAGCTGGCGCAGCAACTAGAGACGATTACTTGGTACATCTGACCGGACATATCGAATGCGAGTAACTCCCGTGGCTGCATTCATGGGTATCTGAGTCAGGCTACCTAACCACTGCAAAAGGCCAATGAGCAACATTGGATTCGGTTCACTGGAGGCTGAGGTGTGGGTGAAGGTATTTGTTTCTCATAGTGCATTGGTGAGAGACACTTGGGCTGAACTCAGCAGATGTGAAACAGCACTCGGCAGGAGGTGGTGGGGTGGTAATTAAAGTCATGCGAAAAAAACAGAATTGCTACATCGCAGATCACTTTATGTTTGATGTAGTGCAGAGAACAGATGGCTGAAAAGTGTTTGATCCATAGAATAACACACAGCAGGAGTGTGTTACCAGGCTGCAACTCACCAGGGAAGGGTTCAGATCACTGCAATCAACAGTGGGGATAACATTGCTGTTTCTGATAGATAACAGGCACACTTGCAAAATGAACTATAGTAACATTATACTACATTTCATGTGGCCTCCATTGAAGTGTCATCACATCTCCCAAAAAGAGGCTGTTTGGCCCATCGTATCTATGCCTGTTTCCTAAAAGAACTGTCCAGTTAGCCCACCGCCCTGCTTTTGCCCGACTACCCCCCAACTCCGCCCATCAAGTATTTATCCAATTTCCTTTTGAAAGCATCAGCCACTGCTCTTTCAGACATCACATTCCAAATTGAAACTCCTCATTGTTTGCCTTTTTTTCCCTCATATTACCTTTGATGCTTTTGCCCATTGCTTTGAATCTCTTTTCTTTTGTTACAGACCTTCCTGGAAAGTAGATGCGGGGGGTGGGGGAGGCTATCAAAACCCTTCACAATTTTGAATGTCTCTCTCTTAAAACTTTGCTTAACCTAATCTGCTTTAAGGAGAACAACCATGTTTTTCCAGTCTCCCCAGGCAACTAAAGTCTTTTATCCCTGGAACTTTCTTCTGCTTTATTTATGAAGCAAAGGATTCCGTTTTCCTTCCTAATGGCCTTCCTGCCACCTCCAAAGACTTGTGTATGACCACCTCGAGGTCAGGTGTTCCACATGACTATATGTGCCATGTGACCTCTAATGTTGTGTAACCTCCTGCAGTGATGTGGTCAGTTTAACAAGTTTTTTTTGTCTCATTTATTTGTCTTTACAGTTTGGCATTTGGAGCTCTTTAACTGGAGAGCTCTTGAAAAAATCTTTAAATATGGTTTGCTGAATCAGATTGTAGCAACTATATAATAATGAAGCCAAGATAATTGGATACATAAGCCTACATATGTTTCATATACATGGGGAGTCAATGTAACTTGAAATTTCTGTACAACAACAAAGTGACAAAAGCTTCAACTTGTCACCAGATGACTGGTGACAGTCAGCAGAGAGAGGGTTAGAAGATCAACTTTTAGGACAGGAAAACTAACTGGGGTTAGGTTTACAAAGGGAGCGAATCTTCCAGAGGGTTAGTATTTGATTTGATTTATTATTGTCACATATATTAACATACAGTGAAAAGCATTGTTTCTTGTGCGCTATACAAAGTATACTGTTCATAGAGAAGGAAATAAGAAAATGCAGAATGTAGTGTCACAGTCACAGCTAGGGTGTAGAGAAAGATTAACTTAATGTGAGATAGATCCATTTAAAACTCTGACAGCAGCAGGGAAGAAGCTGTTCTTGAGTCAGTTGGTACGTGACCTCAGACTTTTGTATTTTTTTCCCAATGGAAGAAGGTGGAAGAGAGAATGTCTGGGGTGCGTGGGGTCCTTGATTATGCTGGCTGTTTTGCTGAGGCAGCGGGAAGTGTAGACTGAATCGATGGATGGGAGGCTGGTTTAATGCATATGTCAGCTATGTCTGGGCGGCACGGTAGCACAGTAGTTAGTACTGCTGCCTCACACATCAAGGAACCAGGTTCAATTCCAGCCTTGGGTGACTGTCTGTGTGGAGTTTGTATGTCCTCCCTGTGTTGGCAAGGGTTTCCTCTGGGTGCTCCAGTTTTCTCCCACAGTCGAAAAATGTGCAGGCTAGGTGGATTGGCCATGCTAAATTGCCTCTTAGTGTCCCAAAATGTGTAGGTTAGAGGGACTTGCAGGGTAAATATGTGGGGTGTTATGGTGGTAGAGTCTGGGTAAGATGCTGAGTTGGTATAGACTCGATGGACCAAATGGCCTTCTACTACTCTGTAAGAATTCTATGATCTTTACTGTCAAGACAAGTAATCCTCCAGTAAGAAAGTGTCTGATTTTTTTTCAGACAGGTTCTTGGCTGTTGGATTTTCAGCTGACAAATTCCCTGGTCAGCACAGTGTGAATCACCCTGTCTTTTTTCTACTTCGTGTGTTTTATCTTTTTGTACACAAAACCCTTCACTTTTCTGTTAATTCTGTAAAATTATATTCTTCAAATAACCTGAATAAAACGGCCAATCTGCTGACTGAGCTTTCTTGTGTTGGGAGGTATAATTTTTATTGCCCTTTTATAAGTCCATTTTCTGAGGGATGAAATGACTCCAAGAATAACTTTCAAAAGAAAGAACATTAAGACTTTTCCTGAAATATTAAACATAATTGAGCAAAAATTATGGGATTTAAAAAAATCAGTTTAATATTGCAAATGTTCACTCTGTCCTCATAACAATCTTCTGGTTTGAACTAAAATATACTTCTTAAATGACTGGTGATACTCACAAGTACATGACTCAAGTTGCTTTTTATTTGATGTCATCATCCATTTTTAGACTTCACAATCTTTTAACTTCAAAAGTGTTGCTCTAATGTCCTTTAAATCTGTGAAAAACCCAACAGTACAAATGTGTAATCAATAACTGCTGGTCCCCCTTTTTGACAAGTTGTACAAATAATTAATCTCTGAATCAGATAGATGCTACAGGTAGATTGAAGTCCAAATGCTGTCAGATCTCAATTATCAAGTGAAGAGGTTCTGAAGAAGCCGTACATTTGCAACTTCAGCTGAGCTTTTACCTTGTGATTTTAAAAAGAGCCTTGCTTCTTTTTCAGTTGCAAGGTTAAAACCCTGACAGTCCTATAGGCCTCAAGTATAATCTTATCGTTTGGTTTGGCTCAAAATGACAGAACATGTTTGATGTTTAAACTGCGCTTAGTCACTGAAACTATCCACTTGTATTAAATTTATCCAGCAGCACCAGTCAAATGTTGCAAGTTCTTTCCACCAAACTCAGAAATGCTCAAAGGGGCTGTGGTCCTTTTGTTTACCGCTGGTGAACAGTACAAGTGTGATCAGCATTGTACCCAGTGAATTCTCAGGTACTTTTGACCAGTTTGCTTACTCCAAGGTTTTACCCTGGTGTCTTTATTTGCAAGATGGACAAAGGACAAACAAAATTAAAAGTTCAACGAGTTTATTAATAATAGAACATAGAACATACAGCACAAACAGGCCCTTCGGCCCACGAGTTGCGCCGATCACATCTACCAATCCACAGACCTATCTATAACCCCCTATCCTATTCTTTTCCATATACTCATCCAGAAGTCTCTTAAAAGACCCCAGTGAGTTTGCCTCAACAACCCCCGACGGCAGTCGGTTCCATTCACTCACCACCCTCTGAGTGAAAAACCTACCCCTGACATCTCCTTTGTATTTGCTTCCCTGCACCTTAAATCTGTGTCCTCTCGTAGTGACCATTTCAGCTCGGGGAAATAGTCTCTGAGAGTTCACCCTATCTATTCCTCTCAACATTTTATAAACCTCTATCAGGTCGCCTCTCAACCTACGTCTCTCCAGTGAGAAGAGTCCCAGCTCCCTCAACCAGAAATGTTTGTGTATTGTACAATTGGCCTGCCCGAGGTTTGACTGTGTTTGATTTTAATATGCCCAATTTAGTAACACAATTAACCCTTAAATTGCCTACATAAAACAATAGGATACCCCAGATTCAAGTATACTCCTGCAAAGATAGTTTGGTGAAAACTGCAAACTCGATTCTAAGTCCCTTGGTCTGTTGTCACGAAGGTGAGTCTCAGTGGCAGATTCTTCCTCCCTTCTTTCTCTGGTCAGCCTTCCGAATGGTCAAAGTCATCTCCCTCATCAAGTCTTTGCTGCTTGTGTCTGAAAATGTGTCCCTTTATCCCCTGCCTGCTTGCCTTTCCAGAAACTTCTCTGGCTTCCAGCCAATGAGGTCCCAGGTGGGGGTTCCAATACCCAGTGGGTTTCTTGATGTCTGCCTGAAAGGACACCATGGTCCACCCCCAGGTGTCCATCTCCAAGCTGTTGCTTACATCAATTAAGCCAACTGCAGGAACTTTTTGTGACAGAAAGTCTGGCTCGACCTAGACCTCCAACAATAGACTGGTGCATTTCAATGGGGTGCAATGATTTCCTGCTGAGTATAGTAGCATGCAACGACCTTTGATGGGTGATTGATGAATCCGGCCCAGAAATGTTTGTGTATTGTACAATTGGCCTGCCCGAGGTTTGACTGTGTTTGATTTTAATATGCCCAATTCTTTAATTTAGGATATCCAATTTTATCAGCCTTAAAAATAGGTCGTGTTTATATTACATCAACAACTTATTCAATTGAAATCTACATTGTGGGGAGGCAATGGCCTTGTGGGATATTATTGCTACACAATGAATCCAGAAACTCAGCAAGTGTTCTGGGGACCTGAGTTCAAATCCTCCCATGGCAGATAGTGGAATTTGAATTCAATAAAACTTATCTGGAATTAAGAATCTGCTGATGATCGTGAAACTGTTGTTGATTGTCCTTTAGGGAACAAACTCTGCCATCCTTACCCAGTCTGGTCTACACGTGACTCCAGAGCCATAGCAATGTGATTGACTCTCAACTGCACTCCAAGGGCAACTAGACATGGGCCCATGTCCCATAAACAAATAACAAAATATAGTTTTTTTTTACTTATGCTCATTGGAACCCTTTGTCAATAGGGGAAAATTATAGAGATTGTGCCTCTTTCAGAGCTCTGTAAAGTTTATGTGATCTTCCTGATCCCATCCTGCTGCCTCACACTGATTCTTGACTCTTCCTCTGCAGTAGTTTGTACCTGGTGGGAGAATTCGTCAAGTTGTTCTGCTCAATTCTGAACAGGATGGCAGTAGTCCCAACCCCTTTTATTGGTGCCATACTCCAGTCAATTCATCTCAAAGTCACTTTGCAACTGGAACTGCAAAAACCAGAGCCCACTACTATTTCCCCATCAAAGTAATCTTCTGAGGAACTCTGGGTTCTTTTAAAATGATTAACGAGCAAAGTTATCATTCACAATGACACTTCACTCCTGAACATGTAGCAGTATTTAGAGGACAGGTCTCCTTGTAGTCTTTGGCCTGCAGTGATGTAGTTGCTACTCTTTAGTTGAAGCTCCTCTGCAGCACCAAAGCTTCAAATTTGGCACATCCTTGATATGGGTCTGAGGGACCCTGTGTATGCTTAGCCCTGTTTGCTTTAGTCTATGCAAAGACTTCACTTTAAGATATTTCTGCCTCTGCAACTCTGCTGAGCTGGACAATTGTAGCTAACTTGACTGAATGTGGAATCAGAGGGCATGGTGGGTTAACTAGAAATTGACTGCATTCCTGAAGGGTACACAATGCAAGCAAACAACAGCAGCTGCAAGGATTATTTTTCTAAGTTGGAAACAGTCTGCAAAGAACACTTCCACGAGTGAGATAAGGATCGAAATATATTTTGGAACTAAGTATTCAAGTTCAGTAGAGCCTGGCTGAGAAGCCTGTCTCCAAGTTCGCTTTTTACTGCTTCTGTCATATTAATCTTTTAAGTTGTGTCGAATAAAAGAAAACCATTTTAAAACTCATACCAAGTGCTGTCCTTGCCTATTCAAAGAAATGAATGGACCCAACAAGGTTCTTTCCATAGTCACCAGCATGCTTTTGGCAACTTCCACCAATCTTGGGCAAGCTTTCCTTGACCGCTTGAGGCAGGTGATGTTGAAATGGACAAGCATTTGGGGACAAATGTTTAGACATGGAGGAAGATCTTACTGGTACTAATTTTGTATCTTCCCTTGGATATCGACTTTTGAGTTTAATATGCAGACACTCATAAACTTCTGCACTCTTAAACTCCATCATAAGGCCTACCTCTCTCCTAGACATTTGGGTCTTCCTCCTGGCACTTTCTTTGTTGTTCACCATAAGTTGTGAGTTAATCTGCACCCTCAGCATTCTATTAGACGGATTTTCAACTGAGTTGGTTATCTGGAAATTAATCTGCTTTGTGGATCTCAGAAAGGAAGTGAGTGGGCTTATTCCAGGGCTCAGTGTGTTAAGCTGTGATTTCCCTCCCAGTTCTGCTGACAGCAGGACTCTGGCTGGAATTGATAAAGGATCAACGTGCTGGCTGTGTTGAACTTTTAGCATTAAGGAAGCACCAGCTATAAGAAATTCAATTCAACTGAACAGATATGAAATTCTTTGCGCAAACTTGCCAGACTGTGCTGCTTTGTAGCATTGGTAAAGCTGTAAGGCAGACATTGGCAGGCTTGTATGAAATGACACTGACTCATTTGATGACCCCTCATTGTTGCCTCACATTCTATTGCACTGATCTTCACTATCTCGTGGCACATAGAATCATAGAATCTCTACAGGACAGAAGGAGGCCATTCAACCCATTGAGCCTGCACTGACCACAATCCCACCCAGGCCTATTCCCATAACTCCATGCATTTACCCAAGCTCATTCCCCACAATAAGGGGCAATTTAGTAAAGCCAATCCATCTATCCACAGGTCTTTGGATTGTGGAAAGAAACTGGAGCACTTGGAGGATATCCCATAGAACAGTGACTCAAGCCGGGAATTGGACCCTGGTGCCATGAGGCAGCAGTGCTAACCACTGTGCCACCCTGCTATACCTACACTAGATCTTGTTTCACTTTGTCTTGCTAAATTATTTTAGCCGATGTAAAAATAGTTTGGAATGACTGAAAACTTAAAACGCTCAAGCCAACAATTTTACACTTTGGACCCTCTCTGAATTTCTCTTTTTGTGAAACTTGTGTCCACTCAGCAGCTTCTGGGAGAGGCAAAATTTAGTCTGGCCTTCCTCATCTTCCTTTCCTTTCCAACACTCAGGATTGCAACATCTTACCATCTGTCCCTTGTGCAGGAAGTGTTCTCACTGCATAGTTCAATGTGCGTACTGTGGGAAAGGCATAAATCCTGGTTTCATGTTTCACAGAATTATTACAGCACCAGAACAGACCATTTGGCCTGTTTTGTCTGTACTGACTCCCCAAAGGGGCAATTTATCTAGTGCCACCGTTCCCCTGCGCCTCCCTCCCCCCCAAACCCTGCACATTTTTCCTTTTCAGATACCAAATCCAATTCCCACTTGAAAGCCTCCGCCAACAGGAAGCAGAGAGTAGGTATTAATGGGTGCTATTCTGGTTGGCAGTTGGTGACTAGTGGAGTGCCCCAGGGATCGGTGCTGGGGCCTCAACTGTTTACCATTTACATAGATGATCTGGAGGAGGGGGTTGAGTGTAGGGTAACAAAATTTGCTGATGATACAAAGATGAGTGGAAAAGTGAATAGCGTGGAGGGTGTGGAAAGCCTGCAAAGAGATCTGGATAGGCTGAGTGAGTGGGCGAGGACCTGGTAGATGGAATATAATGTTAGCAAATGTGAAGTTATCCACTTTGGTAGAAATAATAATAGGAGGGATTATTATTTAACGGTGAAAAGCTGCAGCATGCTACAGTGCAGAGGGACCTGGGGGTGATAGATAAGGGAATTAAGGGTTATGGGGAGAAAACGGGAAAGTGAAACTGATCCACCTCAGATCAGCCATGATCTTATTGAATGGCGGGGCAGGCTCGAGGGGCTGGATGGCCGACTCCTGCTCCTATTTCTTATGTTCTTATGTTCTTAACCCTGCCTCCATCAGGCTCTCAGGCATTGCATTTCAGATCCTAACCACTCACTGTATGGAGATATTTCTCCTTGTGTTGCCATTGCTTCTTCTACCAATTACCTTAAATCTGGCAGAAGGATTGTGAACCAGAGGACTGGAAAGCTGGGGTTGTTCTCCCCTAGTGCAGAGATGGTTAAAGCGAGATTTAACAAAGGTGTCCAAAATCATGAAGGGTTTTGATAGATGAAATACAGAGAAACTGTTTCTGTTGGCAAGAGGGCTGGTTTTGATTTGATTTGATTTATTTTTGTCCCATGTATTAGTATATAGTGAAAAATATTGTTTCTTGCGCGCTATACAGACAGAACATACCATTCACAGAGAAGGAAAGGAGAGGGAGCAGAATGTAGTATTACAGTCACAGCTAGGGTGTAGAGAAAGATCAACTTAACATTAGATTTGATTTATTATTGTCACGTGTATTGGAATACAGTGAAAAATATTGTTTCCTACATGCTATACAGACAAAGTATACCATTCGTAGAGAAGGAAAGGAGAGGGTGCAGAATATAGTGTTACAGTCATAGCTAGAGTGTAGAGAAAGATCAACTTAATGTGAGGTAGGTCCATTCAAAAGTCTGATGGTAATAGGGAAAAAGCTGTTCTTGAGTCGGTTGGCACGTGACCTGGTAACTGAAGGACACAGATTTAATGTAATTGGTAAAAGAAAACCTGAGGCAACACAACTTTTTTATGCAACAGGTTATTATGATTCGGAATCCACTCCCTAAAATGGCAGATTTAGTAATAACTTTCGACACTTGAAGAGGGAAAGAAACATATCTGCTGTGGGAGCAAAAGTCAGGGTACTGATACCAATCGGATGGCTCACGAGGGCTGCTAAAGGTATAATGGATCAAGTGGGCTCCTTTTCTATTCTCTGATTCTAAAACAAACTTTGAAGTTTCATCACGATATAGAGATACACGTGCACAAATTGTTGAAGGTGGCAAGTTGAGAAAGTTGTTAAACAAGCATATGGGATCCTGGTTTTTATAAATAGAGACACGAGGAGAGGGAGGATTTCACAGCCTCACTCATCCCTAAACTGGAAAATCCCATCCAAGTTCAACAGACTGTCCCTCTCACCTAGTCTGATTTCTATGGTGGGCGGGATGGTAAAATTCATCCAAAGAGTACATAAAACAAGGAGGTTTTTAAAACTCTGGTTTGGCTTTAATTCTGAGTACAACACTTTAGGAAGGATGTGGAGGCATTAGAGAGGGTGCATAAAGTGTTGATGAGAATGGCTCCAGAGCTGAATGACATCAGTTATGTGGATGGATTTGAGAAACTAGAGTGTTCTCTGTGGAGAAGAGAGGGTTTCATAGAAGTGTTCAAAATCATGTGGGATGTGGACAGAGTAGATGGAGAGAAAGTGGAAATGTTGAGAACCAGAGGATGGCAATTTAAGGTGCGTGTTAAAAACCCAAAGGCAACATGAAGAAAAGCTTTCTCGTCACCAGTGTGAATCTGGAATGATCTGCCTGAAAACAGACTTAATGTGGCTTTCAAAAGGCAATTAGATTCGCACTGCAGGGGAAAATATTACCGGACTACAAGGAAAGAGCCAGGGTGTGGCAGAGAGCTTGATGGACCAAATGGCCATATTCCATACTCTAACCATTCAATGTTAACCATTCAGAAATCAAAATGGTGGCTAATGTAAACTGAAATGTGCGGCCCTGCCAACGGCAGTTTCCCCCATGGTAGATGAGGTGAGGGATTCAAACATCCATTGATGATGGAAGAGCCCATCAGCAGGAGGGACTAGAAAATTCCAGCCTTGACTGCCGTACAGTTACTTATTAATGACAGCAGGGGGCAGTGAAACTCTATTAAAAGTTGTGAAAGCAACCCCAGTTTGAGCAAGATTGAGATGTGTATGATAACAGCACCCAGCGATTTTTGTACTCATGTTTATTTTTTCAATCAAATTCATGAAGAGAGTTGGGTCTGCTCTCATAAGTACACTGTTTTATATCTCCTTGAAACTCCTTTGCAGGAGTTTAGCCAAGATTTCAATCAAAGTTTTTGATCCATGGTTTTTACAAAAGAAAGGATAAAATCTGAGAATGTGATTCTTTTTCTCAAAATCATCGAATCAAATCCTACAGTGCAGAAGGAGGCCATTTGGCCCATCGAGTCTGCACTGACCACGTTCCTACCCAGGCCCTATCCCCACACATTTACCCTCGCTAGTTCTGCTGATACTGAGGGGCAATTTATCACGACCAATTTACCTAACATGCACATCTTTGGGCTGTGGGAGGAAACCCATGCAGACACAGGAAGAACTTGCAAAACTCTACACAGACATTGACTCAAGCCGGGTATCAAACCTGGGTCTCTGGCACTGTGAGATAGTAGTGCTAACCACTGTGCCACCATGCCACCCACCAAAATTGTGGTACAAATCCTGGAGTCTCAAGGCAGAGTTTGAATTCTTTGTTCTTTATGTCTCAAATGGACCTGCGTTTAGTGAGCTCCTCCTTTGTGTGCCCTTTCAATTAAGAATTATTGGCTGCAGCATCTTAGGAGATGGATGTTCTCTGTGATGGGCCAGTGTTCTAATCATGTTTTGTTTAGGGTTTCCCAAAGACATCTGTCTTTTGTCTAATTTTTAATTCTTCTCGAAATGCTGTTTGAATTCAACACCAAATTGTCGTGTTATAGCACCCAGAGGAAATTCAGTGCACTATCTCCCTGCTTCGTGAACCTGGCTTCAGTTATGCTCTATCAGTGGTTTTGCACTACTTGCTTTCTGTGCTGGTAACTGACCTGACTCTCAAGTTCTGTCCACTGCACCTGTGAAACTGCTTTTCACACAAGTGCAAAAAGAATAAGATTCGGGGCCCCTCCAAATAGCAAACCCACATAGTTCAAGGAGTGGTTTGTATTGAAACAAGGATGTCACGTTATTTCTGTATAAGTGCATCTTCAATCCAAGTGCTCCCTGTTTTGCTCTTATTATCTTTGAGTCAGGCAGTGACAGCTATCATAGTCTGTAGTATCAGTCCCAACATATCATATTAATTGGAAAACCATGGGACTAGGGGTAGGCATGATGAAACACAAAAGAACTCTTAAGTCTGTGTGTGAGCTGAAGACAATATTTTTCAATTTTGAAGTGTGCAAGGTGTCGCTGATGGCCTTGGAGCATCTTAATTAATCTGTGTTGCTGTGTTGTGTTCAAAAACTTCAGGGATACAAAGCAGTATTCTCAGTGCTGTGAATACATGTTGCTGAGCCCCATCTACTGGAGGGAAATGAAGAAACGATTTCTGTCTTGCCCTTCATTTGTCCTTGTTCTCGTGCTGCAAGCTCTTGTCGCTGATAATAAATGCTCCACTGGAAGGCACAAAACTGCTGGCTATCCCTTTACCAACATCTGAAGTTTTGAATAGGTGAATGTCTCGCTGCTGTCACCTCATCAAGTGCAAAGTGCAGTTGTTTTAAAAAGAAAGACTTGCATTTATATCGTGTCTCATCGAGTATCAGCAGTCCCGAAGCACTTTACATCTGACAAGTATATAATGTAAATGATTTATATTCATAGATTTGCAAGATCATTTTGACTGTTAATGTAAGTCCGAAACAGTTTGAATTCTGAAGCTGAACACAAACTGGTCGGAGTTGCAGTTGATGTCAGGTTTAGTGGAGAACAGGTGAATCTGGAGGATGTAGTAGACGCGATGCAAAACAAGTCCAGCCAAGGCGAGCAGCAATTAAGGATGAAAATAGAATAGAATCTCTACAGTGCAGAAGGAGGCCATTCGGCCCATCAAGTATGCGCTGACCACAATCCACCCAAGCCCTATTCCCATAATCCCACACATTTACCCTTGCTAGTTACCCTGACAGTATGGAGCAATTTAGCACAGCCAATCAACCTAACCTACATATCTTTGGACTGTGGGAGGAAACCTGAGCACTTGGAGGGAACCCATGCAGACACAGAGAGAATGTGCAGACTCACAGACAGTGACCTGAGGCTGTGCCACCATCCCACCCAAAATGTTGGGCTACATGCCCAAAACAGTAGAATATAAGTGGGAGGAAGCAATGGTCTCTCAGTTTAGTTAGCCTAAAGACAATCTATCAGGAATCTTAAGATAGACCTCAATTAAAGAACTAAGATAAAAGCAAATTACTGCAGATGCTGGAAACAAACAGAAAATGTTGGAAAATCTCAGCATGTCTGACAGCATCTGTGGAGAGAGATTCAAGGCTGGATAACCCTTCATCAGAGATGATCATCAATTAAAGTACTGTGTGCAGTAATAGGATTATTTAACCTTTTCACCTGGGGGCCCATTTCAAAATTTATCTCACTCTGGGGGGTGCAATAACTAAATTTCAGAAAGATAAAGTTCATTGCAACACTACACATTAATTTAGAAAAAAAAAGCTATTGAAAGTAAACAACTTACTGCAAAAAAAGTAATAAATAAAACAGAGCATTAAAGTGTAATAAGGTGAGTGTGTGTGTGTTTCTGGCTCAATTCCAGTCTCTGGGAGCTCAGTCTCTCACCCTCACCCACTGTGAGAGTTAGAGGAGAGGGCATGTTGGTGTGTGTGTAACTAGGGATGAGCCACACTTATGAAGTCATTCTGCCCTTGCACACCCTCTCCCCCCACCTCGCAATCTCTCTATTCCCATCAAATACTCTCTCTCTCTCTCTCTTTCTCTCTCTGCCCTCACACTCTCTCCTCTATCTCTCCTCCCCAAACTCTCTCCTCTCTCACTCTCCCCCTCAAACCCTCCACCACCCTCCACTCAAAGTCCCCACATATGCACTCTCTCTCTGTCTCTCGCTCTCTCTCTCCATCAGAGTGTTCCCCTTCAACACACACAAGACCATGTCCTGCCCATTGTTTGGTGAGGTGAGGTGGTAAGAGAAGGTGGCAAAAAACAAAAAAAAAGCCCTGTTTTTCACCTCCCCAGTTATTACCAGCCCCTTTTGCCAGCGAAATTAGGCGCAAAACCGATTTAAGTATGAATGACATCATTCAGATGTCATTAGCGAGTCTGGATGCTGTTGTCCAGACTTACTTCAACTTACCTGCTCACCGATCGAGGTCCTCACCAGCAAGAATCACAGCTGGTCTCCATCAGCAGAGACAAGATGTGATGGTATTGCCTGAGGGCATTGGAGGTCATTGAAATCCCGGGTGGTCCGGGCCAGGGCCAGGTAGTGCCCATGGAGCAGTGACAACCTGACAGTACCTACTGAGTTTCTTGGCAATGCCCACTTGGCACCTTGGCACTGCCCACCAGGCACCATAACTGTTTTGGGGCAATGCCAAGGGGGTGGGGTCTGAGTGGAGGCAGAGCCTGTTGAGGTGGAGCTATGATGATGGGGGGAGAAAATGGGAACTCTGCAGAGAGGGCAATTGCGGAGGGAGGGAGGAAACTGGGGGGGGCAAATGCGGAGGAAGGAAGGGATCTCTGCATGAGGGAGGTGATCATGGAATGAAGGAGGGAACTCTTCAGGAGGTCAATTGGGGTGGGAGTGAGGGAAGAAACTCTGCAGGGGACAATCAGGGAGTGAGGGAACTCTGCAGGGGGGTGACTAGTGGGTGAAGGGGGGGGGAATTCTGCAGAGAGGGTGATTAGTGGGGGAAGGAGGGAGGGAACTCTCCGGGGGAGGGTGCGATAGGGCAGGGAGGGAAGGGAACTCTGCAGATGGTGGTGATCAGGGAGGGAGGAAACACTGCAGGTGTAACAGGGAGGGAGGATGGGGGCAATTGGTAGGGGTGGGCGTTATGTCTGTGGAGTGGGTGGGAGGACAGCAGGAGATCTCCCATTTCACTAGGAGATTGGGGAACCTGCGCAGTGGTGCCCCGAGAGCTTAGCAGCCAGCTTCCCTGGCCAGCCCAGACTCTGCACTTTTAAGTGCCATAAGATTGTGACTCACAGCTCGCTGTAAAAACTGGCGTGTTTCGCTCCCATTTTCTTGCTCGTTCAGCACTGAGGATTTTTTTCGTAAGATTGCACCCACAGTTTCCAGTCACACTTTCTTGGATGCCAGTAGGCTGTGCTCTCTGCCATGTGCTCCAATCTGGACGCATGAGCCCTACTTCCTGGCTTCCCCACTCCTGGAAATGCATATTTGAAGAATTCAGAACTTTGGAAATTGGAAATATTTTCTGAGAACAATGCGGTTTATGCGTCAACACTAAAATCCTGAAAGGATGGGACAGGACAGATAGAAGCAGATGTTTCCAATAGCTGGGGGAGGGGGTTCTCAAGTACAAGGGGTACAGAATTAAATGTAAGATTTGGATCAAAGGGCAGAAGATTGGTGCTGGGACCCTGGCTATTTACAGTTTGTATTAATGGTTTAGATGAGGGAACTAAATCTAATATCTCTAAGTTTACAGATGGCACAGAGTTGGGTGAGAGGATGAGCTGTGAGGAGGATGCAGAGATCCTTCAGTGTAATTCAGGCGGAATGAGTGGGCAAATGATTGGCAGACGCAGCATAATTTGGACAGATGTGAGGTTATCCACTTGGTAGCAAAAATGGGAAGGCAGATTACTATCTGGCCATAAATTAGGAGAGGGGAATGAGTAACGAGACCTTGGTGTCCTCGTTCACCAGTCACTGAAGGTAAGCATTCAGGTACAACAGTCAGTAAAAAGGGCAAATGGTATGTTGGCCTTCATAGTGAGAGGGTTCGAGTGTATGAGCAGGGATGTCTGGATGCAATTATACAGAGCCTTGGTGAGGCCACACCTGGATTAGTTTGTGCAGTTTTGGTCTCCTTATCTGAGGAAGGATGTTCTTGTTCTAGAGGGAGTGCTGAGAAGATTTACCAGACTGATTCCTGGGATGGCAGGACTGACATATGAGGAGAGATTGAGTTGATTAGGATTATATTTGCTGGAATTCAGAACAATCATAGAATCCTACAGTGAGAAGAAGTCATCCAGCCCATTAAGTCAGCACCAATTCTCTGACAGAGTAACTTACCCAGACCCTCTCCCCCATTCTTTCTCTGTAACTCCACAAACCTACCACTGCTCATCCATCTAATTTATACATCTTTGGACACTAAGGGGAAACTTAACATGGCCAATTCACCTAATTTGCGTATCTTTGGACCATGGGAGGAAACCCCCACAGCTGGTGACCCAAGGCTGGAGCTGTGTGGCACAGCTGTGGAGCTGTGCCACCGTGCCATCGAACGAGGGGGATCGCAGAAATCTATAAAATTCTAACAGGACTAGATAGGGCAGATGCAAGAACCATGTTCCCGATGGTGCGGGTGTCCAGAGCCAGAGGTCACAGTCTGAAGGTACAGGATAAAATGTTTGGGACTGAAGTGAAGAGACATTTCTTCACTCAGATTTTCTTCACTTCTTCGCTACCATAAAAAGCAGTTGCAGCCTACGTATTTAATGATTTCAAGAAGCAGTTAGATACAGCAAAGGGAGTCTCAGGATATGGGGAGAAGGTAAGATTAGGCTACTGAATTGGATGTTCAGCCATGATTATAATGAATAGTGGAGCAGGTTCGAAGGGCAAATGGCTTCCTCCTGCTCCTATTTTTCTATGTTTCTAAACTTTTCACAGATGTGAAGGGGTGTTCACTTTCAAGGTTAGTGCTTGAGGCAGACATTATGGGTTGAACTTTTTGAGATTTTTTTCTAAGTGTCCAGCTAGTCTGAAAATGGGAGAGTTCCAGATCTGTTTTTTGGGTGAGTTTTCACACCCAATCTTGTGCACTCTGTCTGTAAAATGATGGGCTAGTGAGTTTCTAGCCAGAGAGGCTGTGAGTGGGGCTTAACTCACCAGACAGCCTGTACAGGGAGGTAGTGCCCATGTGCAGGCCACTGATGTTGCACATGCGTATTAATAGAACAGGGGTCTGACAGACAAAGAGAGAGCTATCAGGCCCCTGCTACTGCAGGCCGCCTCAAGTAGCCCTCCCCCCCACGTAATCATGGGAGCCTGTAGCCTGAGATACAGCCCCCGCTGTCCTCCTGCTGTCCAGACCGATCGTGACCCCCTTCCCTCCCCCGCCATGAACATCTACATACATTTCAATAAATTAATCAACCTCTCACCGAAAATGGGCCACCCCCCCTGTTGGTCCCACCACCTGGCCTGCTCCCATTAGCCCTGCCCCCAGTCCACTCCCATTAGCCCTGCCCCTGGATCTGCCCCCCACAGGCACTGCCTCCATCGCAATTTCACATTCCCTGGATTTCCAGTGAGAGGCTGATCACGCTGGAAATCCGGGTGTCGTAAAATCATGACAGGCACAAAACCAACATCATTCGCACAGGCTTCTTTACACCTGATTTTATGACATTTTCCTGCTGAAAAACGGGCGCAAAGAGGCTGTAAACAGAATTGGACCACCTGTCACAAAATGAGACAAAGGAAATATGATTGAGAACATGAAGTGTTTTCAAGTGTAAGAATTTTAAAATTATAGATTGTATGGTAAACGTTCTTAGCTTGCCATTTTAGTAAACCCTGCATTTCAGGTCAAGATTTAAATTTTGATGCTGAATTCCAGAAGTGATGCTCTTGGCGATTTATTATTATTTTGGACTATACTTTAAGTTTAAGTTTATTTATTAGTATCACAAGTAGGCTTATATTAACACTGCAGTGAAGTTACTGTCTTGACATTGGGCTGTGTAAATTTTGATCCCACCCCATACCTTTTTTAATAAAGATGTCCACCAATCATGTTTGTACAGTTTGATTTCAAGGACACAAAGATTTTAGAATCTTAAAAAGTACATTTATTTATTTTCTGAAAGGTCATTAACTTTAGAAACTTATAAAATTCTAACAGGATTAGACAGGGTAAATTCAGAACAAACGTTCCCGATGGTGGGTGAGTCCAGAACTAGTGATGAGGTAGAGGTGCGGACTTTGGACTGGGGTAGTCACAGTAAGAAGTTTCACAACACCAGGTTAAAGTCTAACAGGTTTATTTGGAATCACAAGCTTTCGGAGCACTGTTCCTTCATCAGGTGAGTCAACAACAGGCATATCACTCACCTGATGAAGGAGCAGTGCTCCAAAATCTCGAGATTCCAAATAAACCTGTTGGACTTTAACCTGGTGTTGTGAGACTTCTAACAGAACGACAAAGAACAAAGAAAATTACAGTATAGGAACAGACCCTTTGGCCCTTCAAGCCTGCACTGAGCATGTTGCCCATCTGAACTGAAACCCCCTACTCTTCTAGAGACCATATCCCAAAGAGCAAAGAAAATTATAGCACAAGAACAGGAAAATAGTAGTCATAGTTTGAGGAAAAGAGATAAACCTTTTAGAACTGAGGTGAGGAGGAATTTCTTCACCCAGAGAGTGTATGAAATTCACTCCCACAGAATGTAGTTGAGGCCAAAACGTTGTGTGATTTCAAGAGGAAATTAGATATTGCTCTTGGGGCTAAAGGGATCAAGGGATATGGGGGAGAAGGGGAGAATCAGGATATTGAATTTGATGATCAGCCATGATCATAATGAATGGTGCAGCAGGTTTGAAGGGCCAAATGGCCTACTCTACTTCTGGTTTCTATGTTTCATCGAGTCATTATAATGGTACAAAGAGGGCCATTCAGCCCATTCAAGATCTATGTACAGTTAAGTCAGTTGCATTTCCTTAGCTATAGCCTTGCAAGTTCATTTCTCTCAGGTACCCATCCAATTTCCTTTTGAAAATTGTTCAGCAAATTTGTACTTCTGGGTAGGAAGGTAAGGAGGAAAAGAAAGCGCCAAGAAAAGTTGTATGTTGTTTTTCTACCAAAATGTTGCGCACAAGGAATGTAAAGTGATTGGATCTCATCTATGCCATTGTTTGATCTACAAAAGCCTTTTAATGAAAACCAACTCCATTAAGGATCTATCCAAAGGCAAAACGGTTATTTTGTTGATTAAATCTTGACGTCATTTGGATATCAAGTGAAATCTGTAAACTTCTATTAGGCATTAAAAAACAGATGTTAATTTAATTTAGTCTGGCTCAGCATTCAAAGTAATGAACTTACTTCTGAACTAATGCTGAAATATATCAGATTTGTCTGTAAATTTGCATGCCCAGCTGTTGTTTCTGGTCCAGTAGTGAATCTGTTGACACCTTGTTCCCCACTGCCTCATCCTGCTGGGAAATCAAATAAGGGCTCCTGGGTGTATGGTAGTCTCAGAATGGTGTGCAGAAACATGGGAAGGTGCATAAGACTGAACGATTATTTCTCTGAGTCTGCAAGAGTGTTGTTTCCCAACTCTAGTTGATTGTATTCCTGGAGGTTTTGTCATATGATCTCCTGTGAGCAGCACGGTGGTACAGTGGTTAGCATTGCTCCCTCACAGCATGAGAGACCTCTGTTCAATTCCTAGCTTGGGTCACTGTCTGTGTGGAGTCTGCACATTCTCACAGTCTGAAAGATGTGCTGGTTAGGTGCATTGACCATGCTAAATTTCCCTCAGTGTACCCAAACAGATGCTGGAGTGTGACAGTTCTGGATCCACAAGGCAACAGCCCCTTGGATCCCATGCTCTCACTTTCTCAAGAAGTTAATGTAAGCCTACTTGTGACACTAATAAAAAAAAACTTATTTCCAAATGGCCCCCAGCTCTGTTATTTTCATAATTAATAAACAAAATTGTGCGAAGAAAATTGAATACTTTGATTTTAATTTTTAAATTCTTCATAGGATTTTTCCTCCCTGCTTGCACACAGCAGCGTCCAGTAGGTTAATTTTTAATTTCTTGAGATTCCGGAACTATCCTGGTAGGTTAACAATCTTTGTTGTCTTTTAAACTCCGAGAGTGGGCTTTAAGTTAATTTATCTTCTAATTTTCCACATGGAGAAGCACTGTACCTTGCCAGTAGGCCCAGCTGAGATGTACAGAACAATGGCAGAGATTTGTTTCCTGCTAAATGCCCCTAGCACTAAGCATTAAAACCTTTTGCAAGTGTTCACTGCAAAATGTAAGTTATGTATAAACTAAAAACATTGTGACAAAAAGTGTATTAATTGTACTATATCTATTTGCTGTATTTTTATTGCATCTATCAAGATTGTATAGGACAATATCTCATTGTAAATATGCATTTGAGATTCTGTCTGAACAGGTCTTTCAACAGTAATTATAATACAGTCTCTGTAAATTTAGCTGATGTTCAAGAGGGTTGATCAGTGGAAAAGCTGTGAGGCATTGTCCTAATCTCATGAACAAATCTGAAAGGAGAGGTCGACTCTTGTATAATTATAGGTATTGTCCGCCCCCTGCTGGTTGATTCTTTTGAACAGCGTAGGCTGAGGAGGTGTTTACAGTTGTCATCATTCTGCTCTCTCTCTCCCAGCTGGAGTTGACATGTTGGCAGGTAGCAAGGCTTAAGATAGAGGGAAAGGTAAAATGATGGTTCAGAGTATGAAAGGAACAGTGAGAGTACCCAAATCCTTTTCGAAGTTATTGTGTTTATTTGACTTGCTTTAATGCACCCAATACTTGACCAACCCTTTCCTAACTCCATCCCCTTTCTCAGTACATTACAGGACAGATTTTGAAAGGTACAGTGTAAGTTCAACAACACATCACTCGGGGAGAGGTGTACAGTTGCAAAAAGATAAAAAAATTTGGGCTTTTTGCATGAAGTTGAGAAGATTGGTTTGTGTCTGCAGTGATACTCAGTGGCCAGTTACAAAGGTCAGTATGGATAAGATAGACTTTTTTTTTCCAAGTAGCTTAATCTCTCACAAATAACCATCTACACTAACATGGTATCTAATTGTTTTAGTGTACTTTTTGCCCCACTATCTTGTCAGGTATTCTAGGTATTGCTCACTCTTTGACTGAAGAAGATCTTTCTAATAGTCTAGAGTCTGCATTTTACCAGTTTACACCTACCTCCCCTTGTTCTGCAGTTAGAATAATGGAAATTCAAACCTGCCAGGGGCTCAAAAGATGACTGTAGTCTCTCTTCCTTTCCCTGCTCTGCATTTTCCTGAAATTGCGAAAGCTTCCTAGACTTCCAATAACCACAAAGTTTCTCTGACAGTCAAATTCCAAGCTTCAGCAGTTTGATTATTGTGTGCAGGAGAGATCTGTTAATCTGCTCAAGCATATCATCTGTTCCAGGTGCAATCAGCATATTTCAAAGCATCTTTCTGCCATTTTAAATACGGACAAAATTAAGATTTACTGTGTGGAGTACTGTGCTTTCTTAAAATTGTTGCATTTTTAACTTTTATAAAATATCTTGGAAAGTAGATCCTAAATTGAGCAAAAAATATCGTTTGTTCAAAAGATCAGGCACATTGCTTTATTTTCATATCTACACCTTTGTTAAAATTAGTGGAAAATAGGAATGTGAAGCAAAGCTGAGCACTGCATGTAGAACGTGGCAACCATGAAACAAATGCCTGTGTTAATATATTGCCTTATTTCCTCTGAAATTGCTCAAATCGCTTTACCTGATGAAAACATATTTTTCATTTCAACTCACTCTTTTGCTGACAAACACAGTAGGCACACCTCAAAAACACAACTGAATAAATGACCAGTGTAACTTGAGTGGTGTTGGTTGTAAGAGGGATGTTGATAAAGACATTAACCCCTGCTTTAGGATGCAGTAAGCTGAAGGTGTCACTTTCTCAAAATAGTCTAAAAAATTTGTTAGAATTCTGACTGTGACTGGATGGTTCTGTTTTCATTGATTATTTTAAGTCTCTTCTTTGGTATCATGTTGTTGCTAAGGACACATGTGTGATAGGATTTTTATGATCGATGGAGGAAATAGAGATGATTGCTGGAGTTTAGACATCTAAAGTGATTTGTTGTATGCAGATAATGAATCAACTCTTGTCAAAATGGTATCTCATGAGCAAGTAAATATAGACATGGTATAATAAACTAGCAATGATAATGAGGCAGTGCTCTTTTTGAAGATTTGAGATCAGATAAAAAGAAAGCTCTGAAGAATTTGGTGATATTATTGCTTTCTGATAAGTTGCATGCAACAATTTTATTTATAGAACAACATATATTACAGCACAGAAGCAGACCATTGAGCCCATCAAGTTCATGTCTTTGCTTTCTCCACATTAATCACACTATCCTACTCTCTCACCATAACCTTGCATAATCCTATTTTTCTGACTAACTATTTAATTCCTTTTTAAATGATTTTCTGGACTTGACTTCAAAAGAAGTTTATGGTGGAGAATTCTATATATTAAATATCCTCTGCGTAAAGATTGTTTGTAATTACCTTCAAATTGCGCCCTGCTAACCAGTTACTGACCAGTGGATATGATCAACCTTATCGGAAGTAAAGTTGCCATCATCCCAGATGACCATAGGCAGTGACTGGTGGTGACTTAGCCTAAGGATCATCACACGTCAGGTGAAGGGCAAGGTTGAGGAGGTTCATGAATAACCTCTGATGATACAGGAATTGACCCTGCACTGTTGGTATTGCTCTGCATCTTTAACCAGCTGTCCAGCCAACTGAGCTAAACTGGTCCCTCTCATACCCTTACATATTGACCATCAGATATAGGAGCAGAATTAGGCCACTTGGGCCATCAAGTCTGCTCTGCCATTCAATCATGACTGATATTTTTCCCATCCCATTCTCCTGCCTTTTACCCATAACACCTGATCCCCTTGAGGGATTTGAGGGATTGGATTTACTCTTGAACTGAGTTTTCTTTTCCAGGCTGGGAGCAAGCCTGAAGGTTGATGATGAGGGGGTCTCCATGTGGTGTTCACAGGACAATATTCACACTAGACTGCAATGTGCTCAATAGTTGGGAACTAAGAGTCTACATGTAGTGCCATGTGTAATAGCCCATGCATTTTTTACTGGCTGGATCCCAATATCAGTGATTCCATTGTCAACAATGCCAATTAAGGAATGTGGGGCCTGATAGTATGCCATATGAGTGCTAAAAGAGTTTATCTGAAACTTTGATCTTGGTTATTTTTATGAACTGAATTTGTTTTTAAGGAAACTTTAATTTAATTTAAAGCCAACTAAAGTCTCTGTTAAAATGGAAAAGGAAAGGATTTTAGACAAATGATGTTAAATGTTTCTATGCTAATATGACAATGGCATTTCAGCCTATCTTCTTTTTAAAATGCCAAAATCAAACCAGATTTGAGAACCAATAAACCAAGTGTTCGATGTGTGTTTTAACAACTGAAGAGTCACATTGAATGTCAGCAAAATTCTGTTTCTGTAATCATTTGAGGTGGACAAATTATTTGATCCAAGTCTGATTATAATACGAGGGGCTTAATCCCACTAACCACCTCAGAAAATGATTTACAGCTGAATAAACTGTTACAAGTCTTGGGCAGTGATACTCCTTACCTCTTTCCATCTTTTCACCTGTACCGGATATTAAAGTTCAAGTTTAGTGCCATATTCACTTCACCCTCTCCTACTTTCAGACTTTGTGATGTCTTGCACCATGGATGTTGGCCTTTTTTCAGTTTGAAATATGGAAGTTCTAATGCTCTACATGGTGGCACAGTGCTTAGCACTGCTGCCTCAGCACCAGGGACCCTTTGTTCTCTGTTCTTTGTTGACCCGGGTTCGATTCCCAGCTCGGGTCACTGTCTGCGTGGAGTCTGCACCTTCTCCCCGTGTCTGTGTGGGTTTCCTCCATGTGCTCCGGTTTCCTCCCACAGTCTGAAAGACATGCTGGTTAGATGGATTGTTCCAAACAGGCACCAGAGTGTGGCGACTTGGGGAATTTCACATAACTTCATTGCAGTGTTAATGTAAGCCTTATTTTTGATTAAAAAAATAAATAAACTTTAAAATAAAGAACCTGGAGCTTTGTTTAATTTGAAATGAGAACCTGATAAGGGTCAGTTAGATTGCTTGAGGGTTACGAGGTAGCAAGGAATGAATTAAAAAAGGGCTTAGGAGACCCAGGAGGGGGCATGAGAAGTCCTTGGCAGGAAAACCCCAAGGCTTTTTACTCTTATGTGAGGTTAGGGCCAGTCAAGGATAGTAGTGGGAACTTGTGCATGGAATCAGAAGAGATAGGAGAGGCATTGAATGAATATTTTTCTTCAGTGTTCACTCAGGAGAGGGGCCATGTTTTTGAGGATAAGAGTGAAATACAGGCTGATGAGATGGAGGAGCTGAATGTTCTGAGGGAAGATGCATTAGCAATTTTGAAAAATCTGAGGGTCGATAAGTCCCCTGAGCTAGATGGGATACATCCTAGGATACTTTAGGAGGCAAGAGATGAGATTGTGGAGCCTTTAGCTTTGATCTTTGGGTCCTCACTGTCCACGGGGATTGTGCCAGAGGATTGGAGAGTGACGAATGTTGCTCTTCTCTTCAAGAGAGGAAATGGGAATGACCCTGGTAATTATAGGCCAGTTAGTCTTACTTTGGTGCCGGCAAGTTAATGGAAAAGGTCCCGAGGGATAGGATTTATGATGGATTTTGGAAAGATGCAGCTTAATCCAGGATAGTCAGCACAGGTTCATGAGGGATAAGTCTTGACTCACAAATTTGACTGTATTTTTTGAGGAGGTAACTAAGTGTGTAGATGTAGGTAGAGCAGTTACTGTTGTATACATGGATTTTAGTAAGGCGTTTGATAAGGTTCCCCATGGTAGGCTCATGAAGAAAGAAAGGAGGTGTGGAATAGAAGGAAATTTGGCCTGTTGGGTAAGTAACTGGCTGTCTCATAGAAAACAGAGGGTGTTGGTGGAGGGAAAATTTTTGGACTGGAGGCCAATTACCAGTGGTGTACCACAGGGATCAGTGCTGGTCCTCTGCTATTTGTAATTTTTATCAATGACTTGGAAGAGGGGATTAGTAAATTTGCTGATGACACCAAGACTGGTGGAGTAGTGGATGAGGTGGAGGGCTCTTGTAAGTTGCAAAGAGACATTGATAGGATGCAGAGCTGGACCAAAAAGTGCCAGATAGAGTTTAACTCTGATAAGTGCGAGGTGATTCATTTTGGGAAGACAAACTTGAATGCAGATTACAGGGTCAATGGCAGGTTCTGAGGAATGTAGAGGAACAGAGAGAAGTTGGGGCTCATATCCTCAGATCTCTGAAGATTGCCACTCAAGTGGATAGAGCCGTGAAGAAGGCTTATAGTGTATTAGTGTTTATTAACAGGGGGTTTGAGTTTAAGAGCCGTGGGGTTATGCTGCAGCTGTACAGAACCATAGTGAGGCCTCATTTGGAATATTGTGTGCAGTTCTGGTCACCTCTCACTATAAGTAGCATATGGAAGCATTGGAGAGAGTGCAGAGGAGATTTACCAGCATGTTGCTGGTTTGGAAGGCAGGTCTTATGAAGAAAGGTTGAGGGAGCTGGGGCTTTTCTCTTTAGAGCGGAGGAGGATGAGAGGCAACTTAATAGAAATTTGTAAGATGATGAAAGGGATAGACAGAGTGGACTTTCAGAGGCTATTTCCTCATGTGGATATAGCAATTACTAGCGGGCATAACTATAAGATTCATGGTGGGAGATATAGGAGGGATGTCTGAGGTAGGTTCTTTACTCAGAGAATGGTTGGGAATACACTGCCTGCTGTGATAGTAGAGTTGGAAACTTTAGGAACTTTCAAGCAATTATTGGATAGACACGTGGAGCATTCCAGAGTGATAGCGAGTGGGACAGCTTGATCCTGGGCATAGCTCGGCACAACATTGAGGGCTGAAGGGCCTGTACTGTGCTGTACTATTCTATGTTCTATCCTTCACTGGTTCCACTGTTCCATCTCCCTCCTCATTCCAAAGAAAGTGTTTTTCACTCACTTTTACATCCACTTGGGGAATACAATGGGAGATAATATACTGCTGAAGCTTCTGAACTTGAATTGATCCATCTAAAAGCAACAGATTGTTCCTTCTTTGTGAACAGTTTATACCAAGGTTGAGAATACCAGGACAATGATGCAGATGTAAAGAATCAAGTCTCCAAAGCAGCGCAATGTTTATTTTGATCATTTTGATAAGATTTTGGAATAATAAAGGGCCATTTGAAATAGGTGTTTGACAAACTGGGGGTGTTACTTCAGCGCCAAGGTGAAAATCATTCTATAGCCAGAGAATATCATGAGAGGGGCGCATTATGCGATTTACATTGAGGAGAACCTCTTGTGGGATTCTTTCTACACCCCTGTGATGATGTTATCTTCTTCATGCCCAGCAAGAATGTGAATCAGATTAGCATATCTGCCTGGCTCCCAGCATTCATCAACACAATGGGAATCACTACTGATCTCCACAAATGGAGAACATGTATGTTTAAAGTTTATTTATTAATCACAAGTAGGCTTACATGAACACTGCAATGAAGTAACTGTAAAAATTCCCTATTCACCACACTCTGGTGTTTGTTTGGGTATACTGAGGGAGAATTTAGCATGGCCTCTGCACCTAACCAGCATATCTTTCAACTGTGGAAGGAAACCGGAGAACCCGGAGGAAACCCATGCAGACACGGGGAGAATGTGCAGACTCTGTGCATTCAGTGACCTAAGTTGGGAATCAAACCCAAGTCCCTGGTGTTGTGAGGCAGCAGTACTAACACTGTGCTACCGTGCCATCCATAGTGTGTGATTGCCATGCCAGGAGTTTGGAAGTCATTGGAGTCCCCAGGTGGTCAGGGGCATAGCTGCGCAGTATCCTGACACTACCCCCGACACTGCCAGGTTGGTATTGCCAGAGTGCCAGTTTGGCACTATCAGGAGATAGCGCCTGAAGGGGGGACATGTGGGAGGTTTGAAGGGGGGATGCCTTTGGTGACCCTATAGCAGGGTTTCACACATTTGGTGGAATGGTAATTGTTAACAGCGATTGGAGAGGGGCCTGAAGCCAGCGAGTGGGAGGGAGGGAGGGATCTGTCGATCTGCAAGATGCTGGCCTTGCTGCTATTTTTAGGTTTCACACATCTCTTTGCCGATGAGAATCTCCCCAAGTTCAAAAAATACAAATAAGACTGGAATTCTCTTTTCTTGCATGCCATTCTACCAGTGAGGATGGAGAATGTGGCACTCAACGAATTCTTCATTCACTGCAATGAGACCAGAGAATTCCAGCCACAGACGAGGTCAGAACATTCCGTCCTAAATGTGAATGGATTGTGATCTGAATTGTGCCGGCTCACCCAGCAAGAATCTCACCAGTTTTTCCGCTGAGGACAACATTTTAAATTTTTTTGGGAAAATTGCATCCACTATTTTTATTTTGAGAGAAGAATTGTCAGTAGAATATTGTCTTATCAGCATTGCATATAACTGACATGGGGATGTGGTTCATAACATTATTATACTGTGTATTTGTAAATAAAGAGAACGGATAGCTCGATACAGTTCATGGAGGTGATTTCCCCTCAGATAAGAAATTGTAACAGTTGCATGTCCTAAACATTGTGCATTGCCCTGTGTAATGTTTCCTTTGCAATGCCAAACTGTGCAGCATGTGAAACTTTTTCAACCTATAAGTTACTGGCAGCAGATTATACAGTTGCATTTACCGACGTATGGTAAAAGGGAGAAACTGTTCCCATTGGCAAAACAGTTGACGATCAGAAGACTCCAGTTTAATTGAATGGCAAAAGAACCAATGGTGACATGAGGAGAAATGTTTTTAAGCTGTGAGTGGTTAGGATCTGGAATGCACCGCCTGAGAATGTAGTGGAGGCAGGTTCAGTTGTAACTTTCAGAAGAGATTTGGATAATTATCTGAAGAGAAAATATATACAGTTGTGGGGAAAGGACAGGAGTGAGACTCGGTGAGTTGCCCTTGCAGAGGGTTGGCACAGATGATGGTCTAGGTGGTTTCTGTGCTATTGTATGATTCTATGGCATGATTCTATTTGTGAAGGAATATAAAAAATGTGCATTATCAGGTTGAAATGTCTCAAACCAATGAGTTATTGAAATACTATATCTGATTTTAAAAAAAGATGGTACTGGAGCGAGGTGACTTCTTGTGAGCTGTCCTCAGCGTACTCTCTAATTTCAACTTTTACTCCCATTCTGCGCTTTTAAAATTGAGTTATTATACACTAAGCTGATCTTGCTCTTATTTCCTACATGTGATTGCAACATTATATTCTGCATCCTCTCCTTTGCTTTTCCTCTATATGGTATGTTCTGCATAGCACATGCAAAACAAACTTTTCATTGTATTCCAATACATGTGACAATAATAAATCAAATCAAATATTAAGTTGATCTTTCTCTGAATCTTAGCTGTGACTGTAACACTATATTCTGCACTCTTTTCTTTCCTTCTCTATGAACAGTATATTGTGTGAAGAAACAATACTTTTCAATGTATCCCAATACATGTGACAATAATAAATCAAATATTAAGTTGATCTTTCTCTTCACCCTAGCTATGACTGTAACATTACATTCTACACGCTCTCCTTTCATTCTCTATGAAGGGTATGCTTTGTCTATATAGTGCGCAAGAAACAATACTTTTCACCGTATTCCAATACGTGACAAATCAAATAATGAAATTTTGTTTGGATTTCTTTTAAAAAATCGAAACAATTGCTGCATTTTGAAAAAAAACTCTCCATCCATCCTGGGTTACGTCCTGTTCTTCTCCAGCATCCCTCCCTATTGCATATATTAAAGGATCAGCGGTTGTGATTGGCCGGCTCCACTAGCAGCTCAGCCACTCGGGGATGATATAAGGATGGTGCTGATGCCGCTCGCGCTGCTGGTGCAGCTGTGCTGGACCACACTGAGCACGCGCTGCCACTCTCTTCAGCGGGCAGCTCGCGGCGGCTTCAGTTAGCGGCGCAGATCAAGAGCGTTTCTGTCACCTTCCACCATGCCGGCTGGCAGCCAAGAATCTGAATGTGCCCTGAGTTACCAGGTACCGTGTCTGACCTCTAGACTGTTTATCTTTGAATCTCTTCAGTATTTTGCTCCTTTACAAAAGATATATGTGCAAATGATAGAATAGGGGCGATTATCGAAGGTGGCTAATTCGTTTTATTCAAGCATGATGAATGCTGTTTAATATTTGATCCGTTTTCTTGACTCGTGTGTGCGATGTACAAGGTATTTTTCATTCCTCGTTGTAAAGGTAAAACTATTCTAGTCAATGCGGCAGTGACATTTAATATTTCTGTCATGTGTGCCGTGTGCATGTTCTGCCTTCCTGAGCATCGATTGCTGCTGCTCAGTGTGCTTCCGATAAAACAGTAAATGGAGCTGGGCGCATGGGGCGGGGGTGGGGGTTGGGGGTTGGGGGTTGGGGGGTTGGGGGGGGGGGGAGAAGACGATCGCCTGGACCCGCTACACATTAAAGGATTAACCTTGAAAGCGGTGAGGATGAATCCTGGGCCAAGAATATGTCAAATATGTCAGTTGGTCTGAAGAATGTTTTGCTGCAATAGAAATATTTTAATAAAGTTGTATCTAGCAGTGCCGTTCTATATTGTAATCGTGTTTTCAGATACTTCTAGTTCACCCTATCTCAGTGCAATTTAATTGGATACAAAGGTCTTCCTATCCGTATGGGAGTATTCTACATCATCCTTTCAATTGTTATTCTGTGATGTACATCTACATCTGAATATATACACACTAATATTTTGACTGGTATAGGTCACTGTAAAGTGCAAAGCATTGTACAGAAAGACTGAGCATGATAGTGTGCGTGCTCTTGAAGATGCTGGTTCAATCTGGGTTTTTTGTTTCGCCACTTTGCTGATTGCCATAAATGCAAACTCCTGACAGCTGGGAAAGGGAGGTGGTGCTGCTTTAAAAGAAAAGTGGTTTGCAAGCCTCTTTCCCTTACCTGAAGGATGACTTGATTCATTGGAAAATTGCAATGAAAATTCTGTATAAGATGGTGTCTTGATGCAGTTATACTGTGCTATTGATATCTAGTCAACATGAAGTCAGTGAGACGTATTTACTTTTGAGTTAAAACCCACCAACAGTTCACGATGCTTTCATAATTGTCTTATTGGGGTCTGATTGTACTTAATCTTCATTTACACATTTCCAAGATTGTCTTCCCACACTGATCAATAGATGTATTCTGTATATTCTCATTCAATTTTGGTTTAGATGAATGCTCTCAATTCTCCATAAAAGGGTTTGTGATATCAGCAATGACCAGAAAATGAGATACAAAAACATTAAAATGTCTGTTCTATGGAAGTTTGCCATAGTTTACCTTATTTTATTCTTGGAACCCATCTTTTACTTTTAACTAGTGCAATCAAGCCAAGATGCTTAACGCTGACTGCTTTCCTGTATGTACCCTGCAAAGCTTCTCATTTTAAGCTGTCTTGTGTATGGAGTAAAATGCCTTTGTCTCCTGCAGGCAACTATGTGATAGTGCAACACACAATGACTTGATATTTCAGCTTCCCAGTTATGTTTAATTCTGACATCCATTTTTGAATTGATTTCTTTCTTCCCCCATCATGGCTGTATTCATTAGCAGCAAAAAAAGTTTGGTTGTTTCTTAGAATGGAAGTTATTACTCTAATAAATGGATTATTGGGATGTTTTATGTTAAGAGCTCCATAGAGTATTTGTATCTGAATTTCTCTAAAGCCTGGGAGATATCTTTGAAGACTTCTTCTCGTTTCAATTCCATTGGTTTCTTTGACTCATCCTTCCCCATCTTCCAATAGGTAACTTGAGCAAGATTAATTCAGAATATTTTAACTATTACCACTAATGACAGACTTTTCTATCTTTCTTGGGCTTTAATACACTTGTATGAAGAATTTTATCTTGTTGTACTGTCCATAGTAATCCATAGATTATTCTTCTGAAATTCTTTATCATTTTTATTTTTTGCACTGCCTTCTCAAATGAGCCAAAGAAAAGGGATTGGTACAGTCAGAACTTAGGAGCTTAAGTGCATTAAGAATAGCAGATGGCTGGGAATGAGCTAGAAGGCAGATCTCGTGTGGAAGGGTTCAGATAAATCAGTCAATTTTAAACAGTTAGACCATCACCTGAGATTAGATTACAGCCTCTAAATCTTCCCTCTACCTCCTCATTGAATTTTTATTTTGTGACCTCTCTTCCTATACATCACCAAAGCATGAATTTCTGCACTTGTAGTTGGGGTGCAGTTTCATAGTGCTCCAGTGGTTTACTCAAATGACGTTGTTCGATCTCATGCATCAAGAATAAGTGTTAGTAGGCTATTTCACAAAATCACAAGGCAAGGAAGATCATTCAGCCCATCTTTCTTTGTCTAAGCAGAAATACCTTCTCATTGTAGCATTCAGTTGGCTCTTAAATTTTTTCAACAATATTTGCCTCTGTCGCTAACCATTCTATGTATTGATATGGTGTCTGCTTTCTGATATCATTCCTAATTTTGATCTTGCACTAAATTGCTCTTGGATGTCTCCTTTTTGATCTGATTTGTGCAACTATCTCAATTATTTTTCACACTCTGAGGAATTGATGGCAGCAAAAAATATTGGTCTTGAGTTCCAATTGTCCCAGCATCCACATCTGGTGTGTTCCAGATTTCCAGCCCCTTTTTCTCACCACCTTCAAAATTGCCTGAAAGTTGATGACATCACTGTGTATGGTCCAAGCCTCTTTTCTGTTAAGTAACTTGAAATATAGAATATTAGTCATAATTCATAACTAAGTCAGTGGGTGGGCTTGGACAGAATACGGATTATTGACACTCTCTTCTTGAGGGCAGAACATGCCTCATAAATGTCTCATTCTAAATGTAGTTAGGTTGGCTAGGATTTAACTATATATTCTACAGTGCCTTACTGCTTCACTCTGGAGATCCCACACCATTTGACATTGAATGAGATACACAGTCAATTGTCATTATCTAGCAATCCTTTTGCACCCAATTTCTCAAATAGCAGTGAAATGAGTGACAAGTTCAGCTATTTTGGTGGGAGTTGAGTGCAAAATATTGGCCAGGCACTGGCAGAATTTGTTTACCACTGAATAGTGCCATGGGGTCTCTCACTTTTAATCATGTAGACATTTTTGCTTTCTAATAATAATAGTTCTGACAGTACAACAATCCTTCAGAAGCTTAATTTCAAATGTCTAGACAAACCAAAGTTTTTGTTCATTTAAATCAGTTTTTCCTAAATTGCACATTTTTTACTATTCTACCCTGCTGTCTGCTCTCTGTTCCAGGTAGAGTATGTTCACTAACACCAATATACTTGCTTATGACTGGGTGCAGATGGACACTACCCAAAGTCCACCAGCTAGTTGCATTCTATTAGTAAACTGAGGAGGATAAAGTATTTTGGATTTTAAAAGAATAATTAAAAGATAATGTCACTGATGGAAGGAGGCAAATATTTTTTATTAATTTCAGCAAGTCAACCTTGAGTGACTGTATGATCACCTGTGAGTGCTTGCACTACTGATCAAGTGTAATTCGGGCCAGATTAGATCCTAGTTTGATCATCCTAGACTTCAGTTTGTTGCTTGAGGGCTTGATCACTTATCACTTATTTATCATGTAAACAAAAGGATCTTGTATGGTCTCCAGATACTTAACTTTGTAAATTATGCATGGCTGCACCATTGAAATGGGTGTCTAAACTGCACTGAAATGAATGGGAGAAAATATTGTTGGGTTCTGTTTGATTCTTCCTCTTCCACCTGGCACTAAAACTTTCCTCTCGGCTTTGCCCAGATGATGTAGAGATGCTGGCGTTGGACTGGGGTAAACTCAGTAAAGTTTTACAACACCAATTTTAAATCCAACCAATTTATTTGATGGTAAATCAGTGAGCTTTTGACTTTTTCGTCTTCGTCAGGCAAATGCAGTGTTCTGGTCTGCAATAGCACACATCAGCACAGACAGTCACAGATTGCTGATTAGAATGTGAATCCTTATATCTAACCTGCTATTCAAGTGTTAAGGTGGCTAACAATGTGTGTGGAGGAAACACTGAGCATTGGTTAGAGAAATGTGTATTTTCTCCAGACAGCACAGTGTGAGGTTTTTTGCTAACCCAGGCAAGTCACAGGGGTTACAGATAGTGACATGAAGCCAAGATCCCTGTTGAGACCGTCCTCATGCGTACGGAACTTGGCTATCAGTCTCTGTTCAGCGACTCTGCACTGTCGTGTATCACGAAAGCCCCCTTGAAGAACATTTACCCGCAGGTCGGAGGCCAAATGCCCATGACTGCTGAAGTGTTCGCCCACAGGAAGGGAACTGTTTTGCCTGGTGATTGTTGAGCGATGCTCATTCATCCGCTGTCGTAGTGTCTGCATGGTCTCCCCAATGTACCATGCTTCGGGACATCCTTTCTTGCAACGTATTAGGTAGACAACGTTGGCCGAGTTGCAAGAGTATGTACCGTGTACCTGGTGAATGGTATTCTCACGTTTGATGATGTCGTCCATGTCTATGATCTGGCATGTCTTGCAGAGGTTGCTGTGGCAGGGTTGTGTGGTATTGTGGTCACTGTTCTCCTGAAGGTTGGGTAGTTTGCTGCGAACAATGATCTGTTTGAGGTTGTGTGGTTGTCTGAAAGCAAGAAGTGGGGGGGTGGGGATGGCCCTAGCGAGATGTTCATCGTCATCAATGATATGTTGAAGACTCCGGAGAAGATGTCGTAGCTTCTCCGCTCTGGGGAAGTACTGGACAACAAAGGGTACTCTAACCACCGTGTCCCGTGCTCGTCTTCTGAGGAGGGCCTTCATGACACACGACAGTGCAGTTGCTGAGCAGAGACTGATAGCCAAATTCCGTACACATGAGGACGGTCTCAACAGGGATCTTGGCTTCATGTCACACTATCTGTAACCCCCATGACTTGCCTGGGTTAGCAAAAAAACCTCACTGCTGTCTGGAGACAATACACAATTCTCTAACCAATGCTCAGTGTTCCCTTCACACACATTGTTCGCCACTTTAACACTTGAATAGCAGGTTAGATGTAAGGATTTGCATTCTAATCAGCAATCTCTGACTGTCTGTGCTGATGTGTGCTATTGCAGACCAGAACACTGCGTTTACCTGACGAAGACGAAAAAGTTGAAAGCTTGCTGATTTACCATCAAATAAATTGGTTGGATTTAAAATTGGTGTTGTAAAACTTTACTGAGTTTGCCCAGATGATTCATACTTAATGTGCAGGAAGAAAAGACAATAAACGGCCCTGTAAGGTTTTTAAGTGCTAGGATATACCAAAAATGTTCTGTATATTAAAGTTTTTAAATATAATTTCAGATCCTGATTCTTGTCTTTAAAGATTCTAAAATTCCTGTGGTGATGACTTTCAGCTGATGCAGTCTTTCTGACACTTGTAATGGATAGCAGTTGAACTGATTATCATTGTGGCAGCCTGTTAATGAGCACCCCCATGGAGATCAATGCAATGCAAACAATGGTTAGCAATGTGCTTACAAAGAAGGAAACATGTAGGCTGGAGCATATTTAAAAGGCAGTAACATCGTGAAAGGTTCAGATAATGCTATAAAGCAGTGGTTCCAAACCTGTAGTCTGTGGACCACTGGTCTGCAAGGGTACTGCACGTGGGAGGAAAAATACAATTGTGTATCTTGGATGATTTTTTTTTTTGAAGACAAAGTAATACAAAAGTGAGCTGAAAAAAAGTTGCAGCAGTATTCAGTGTAATTGTTGTGTGATGAGACAGTCTCAAAGATTCCTGCTGATGAAGTTAAGCAGACAAAGGGTTTCTACTGCAGACTTAAGATATACAATATGTATTATAAGATAACAATGAGTTTGGCCTTAAGTGCTGCAATGCCATCATGCCCTGATCTCATGATGATGCTTGTCCGTACACTTCATCTGGTTCTGTAGGAGGAGCTGCAAAGCTCTGCTTTTGTTCTCATGTAGAGATGCCAGCATTGGACTGGGGTAAACTCAGTAAGAATCTGGCAACACCAATTTTAAATCCAACCGATTTATTTGATAGTAAATCTGCGAGCTTTGACTTTCGAAGATGAAAAAGTCAAAAGCTTGCAGATTTACTATCAAATAAATCAGTTGGATTTAAAATTGGTGTTGCCAGATTCTGTGTTCTCACACATGGAGGTGTTTGCTGTGGCTGCAGCACTGAGCTGGCCTTTAGTCATGATGTGGAGATGTCAGCATTGGACCAGGATAAGCACAGTAAGAAGTCCAACAGGTTTACTTGGTAGCAAATGCCACTAGCTTTGAGCTCTGCCCCTTCATTGGGTAAGTGGGAGTTCTGTTCACAAACAGGGCATATAAAGACACTCAAATTACAAAATAATGGTTGGAATGTGAGTCTTTACAGGTAATCAAGCCTTAAAAGTAAATGGGAATGGAGAGAGTGTTAAGCACAGGTTAGAGATGTCTCTCCAGCCAGGACAGTTTAAGATTTTGCAAGCCCAGGCAAGTTGTAGGGGTGACAGAGTGCAACATGAACCCAAGATCCCAGTTGAGGCCATCCTCATGTGCAGAACTTTGCTATCAGTCTCTGCTCAGTGACTCTGCACTGTTGTGTCATAAGGCCACCTTGGAGAACACTTGCCTAAAGATCAGAGGGTGAATGCCTGTGACCACTGAAGTGTTCCCCAACAAGAACAGGAACTGGCCTTTAACGCCACTGCTGGCTGTTTGAGTCTAAGGGAAACGAGCAGGTTGAAACCACACTATCTGATTCAAAAAGATGAATGATAAATGGCTGGGAGGTGTGCAGAGCTTCATTGCATGGGCATTAAGCCAGTTACTTGACTTCAGTTGTGCTGCTGGTGGGATTGTGCACAGGGTATAGCTATAAAGATTTGACCTGACTAAAGAAATTGTTTCTGAAACTGGCAATATGGTTGGAGAATAGAACCAAGAGCTGCAAAGCTCTCTTTAAAAACTGAGCATGGTTGAGGCACCAGTGGCCACCAAGTTCCAGAGGCAGAGAGACTTCCCATCTATTACCTCCAATGAGCGCACACAGGTAAGCAGTGAGTCCACACAACTCAACTTCCACAGCACTGTTGATCACTCATCTGAGCAAAATCAGATTGTACATGGTCATGCCATACCAACAGTAATGGAGGTCTCTGAAGAGAACAGAAATGTTGGGTTAAAAAACAGATTTCAGCTGGAAAAAGTCACCAAGTAAATGTATGTGAAGCTCATAGTGAGCCACCCAACGTGGACCTTTTGCTCAATTTCTTAGTGGCATGGATTGAATGGGAAAACTTCTTTAGAAAACAATGAGTTGAAAGCAGATCCAGAACTGGCCTCAGCAGCCACAATTCTCAAGAGCTTTGAACAAATTCCACCTCCAACAGAAACTAAGAGGGCAATTCACCCCAAAAAAGTTGAATTTGCATAAAACCTGGAATAAATCCTTAGTTTTTCAGTGGGAGTTTCAAAATGAATCTACTCTACACTGCAGAGTGCACTAGTGTAAATCCAGCCCAAAAATAAGTGGGGCCTATTTCTGCTGGAGAGGCCAGCAGCATAGTGCTGAATGGGCCCTGCATTGTCAGCTTCCTGATTGCTGGCCAGCTCCATGATCCCTTTTATCACTATTCCTACCTCACCCCCACCACTTGATCACTACTAATCCCAGATGTGTATGGGCCAGTCCTGTGTCCAGCCTGCCTTGATCTCCATTCCCCCTCCACCCCTCCCAACTGACCAGCACTGATTGCTGGCCTCTGTCACTCAGCCCAAATGCAGAGTGGCAGCAGAGCCCTGCACCCCCAATAGGCCTTGGCCCTGTGATATGGCCCAATGCCCATGCCCAGTGGGCAGAGCTAAAGTGGTCTAAAGTTTTCAGTGACAAGTGGTGTACCTCAGGGATCTGTTTTGGGGCCCCTGCTGTTTGTAATTTTTATAAAGGATCTGGATGAGAGTATTGAAGGATGGATTAGTAAATTTGCAGATGACGCTAAAGTCGGTGGAGTGGTAGATAGTGAAGAGGGGTGTTATAGTTTGCAGAGAGACTTGGACAAGTTGCAGAGCTGGGCCAAGAGGTGGCAAATGGAGTTTAATGTGGAAAAGTGTGAGGTAATTCACTTTGGCATGAATAACAAATGTGTAGAGTATAGGGCTAATGGTAGGACTCTTAATAGTGTTGAAGAACAGAGGGATCTTGGTGTATATGTGCCTAGATCCCTGAAAGTTGGCAATCAAGTCGATAAGGTTGTTAAGAAGGCATACGGAGTCTTAGCTTTTATTGGTAGGGGGATTGAATTTTGGAGCCGCAACATCATTTTGCAACTGTACAAAACTCTAGTGCGGCCTCACTTGGAGTATTGTGTGCAGTTCTGGTCCCCACATTATAAGAAAGATGTGGAGGCTTTGGAGAGGGTACAGAGGAGGTTTACCAGGATGTTGCCTGGTATGGAGGGCAGGTCTTATGAAGAGAGGCTGAGGGATGTGAGGTTGTTTTTGTTAGAAAGGAGGCGGCTAAGAGGGGACCTAATCGAAACATATAAGATGATTAGAGGTTTAGATAGGGTGGACAGTGATAGCCTTTTTCCTAGGATGGAAAAAGCTAGCACGAGGGGACAAAGCTTTAAATTAAGGGGTGATAGTTATAGGACGGATATCAGAGGCAGGTTCTTTACCCAAAGGGTGGTTCGGGAGTGGAATGCCCTGCCTGCGGCAGTTGTAGATGCGCCAAGTTTGGTGGCGTTTTAAGAGGTTAGTTGATAAGTATATGGAAGAGAAGGGAATGGTTTAGTTTGGAGGGTCATTGCTTTTTATATTGGTCGGCACAACATCGAAGGCCGAAGGGCCTGTTCTGTGCTGTAATGTTCTATGTTCTAAAGTGTCCTCTGGGCATTGGCACTTGGCTCCTTAGGCAGTGTCAGGAGCACAGGCAGGCACTAATGGGGGAACCCCAGCATCTGATCCTCTGGGGGGTGCCTCCCTCACTCCAGTGTGGTCAGGCCATAAGCTCTTCACAAGTGGGGAATCACTGGCAGGGGGAAAAAACTAGCAGGCTCAGATATTTCAATCTCAGGTCCACCAATCAATCGTATGGAAATCAATATTTAAATATGTTTAACATAATTTATTCAGCTCTGTGCCAACTTCTGGCATGGAGCTGGCAGTGCTGGAAATCTGCTGCTCAGACTTGCAGAAGCCATAACACCTAGCAGGGAGATCTGTTCGAGTCTCCCCACTGCACTACAGAAGCATCACAGCAGGCTGGGAGAATTGCCCCCTAAATCTGGTCAACTGACTTGTCATTGAGTTTGCAGATGGTGATGAAAGGACCCAACAGAATTCAGCATCCAATCTGTGCAGAATTGCCAACCCCAGAGACTTAAACAGTGATTATCAATCTGTAGATAACCCTAAGCAATGATTTCATTGCAGAATTAATCAGTTTTTCATGTGCAGGACAAAAAAGGTGATCAAAGTAGAAATGTTGGCCAAATGACTCGAGCAATCAAATTACAACCTGTTTGAATATCTGCCAGTGTTTTTGGCCACAGCAGAAATGCAGCTTCAAAACAGTATGAAAGATGACATCAAAATACCTGCAAAGTTTGAAAACAACAGCTATGTGAGCAGTTCCTTGTTTCTGACAAAGTTCAATTGGATACAAAAATCTGAGCCTTGATGTTATCCTTGAGAGAGCGAGACAGCCTTGTGGAACTGTTCTATGGGAGTACTTTAAAGATGGATTCTTAGTTACCTGACTGATTTTTGGCTTAAAGTTGCTTCGGAATACTCAGAACTGCCTGACAAGGCAGTAAAGTTTCTGATGCCTTTTCTTACAACCTACCTCTGCAAAATTGGATTTTCAGGGCTTGTCACATTCGAAGACCAAATATCACAAACTTAAAATTAAACCAGGTTGCCAATTAAGACAATCATTCCTGGAACCTGACATCCAGCATTCATCTGCGAAACATGAGCCTTCTTGTTAGGTAAGTTATATCAACTCAAGGACAGATAACTAGATGGATAAGTAACTGGCTTGGTAATAGGAGACAGTAATAGTGGAAGGGTGTTTCTCTAGCTGGAGGCTGGTCACTAGTGGTGTGCCACAGGGCTTGGTACTAGGGCCTCTTCTATTTGTTATATATAAATGACTTGGAAGAGGGAGTAAGTGGAGTGATCAGCAAGTTTGCAGATGATACAAAGATGGCTGGACTTGCAGATAGTGAGGAGCATTGTCAGGCGATGCAGCAGGACATAGGCTGGTAGCTTAGGCAGATAGATGGCAGATAGAATTCAATCCTGATAAATGAGGTGATGCATTTCAGGAGAAAGAATGTAAGGGGGAGGTATATGATAAAGGGTAGACCTATTAAGAGTATAGAAATGCAGAGGGACCTGGGGGTGCAGGTGAACAAGTCTCTGAAGGTGGCAGAGCAAGTGGAGAAGGTTGTGAAGAAAGCCTATAGTATGCTAGCCTTTATAGGAAGGGGTATAGAGTACAAGAGCTGGCCTTTAATGTTGCAGTTGTATAAAACGCTGATTAGACCTCATTTGGAATACTGCGTCCAGTTCTGGTCGCCTTACTACCGGAAGGACGTGGAGACTCTGGAGAGAGTGCAGAGGAGGTTTACCAGGATGCTGCCTGGTATGGAAGGTCTGAGTTACGAGGAGAGGTTAGGCAAATTGGGACTGTTTTCCTTAGAAAGACGTAGATTTAGAGGAGATCTGATAGAGGTGTACAAGATTATGAGGGGTATAGATAGAGTAAACAGGGTTAAGCTTTTTCCTAGGATGGACTCAAATAGCATGAGGGGTCATGGGCTTAGGGTGAGAGGGGTAAGGTATAACTTGGATGCTAGAGGGAGTTTTTTTTTTCAGAGGGTGGTGGGGGTATGGAATGTGCTGCCAAGTAAAGTGGTGGAGGCAGGTACTCTGGAGTTATTTAAGAAATACTTAAATGGGCACAGGAACAGAATGGGAATGGAGGGTATAGAAAACTGATTTAAAATAGGGATCATGAGCTGTGGGAGTCCCTGGGAAGTGTGTAAATAGATGATATTGATGTACTTGTTCTTATCCTACGGGTGCTTTGATCCACCTTGTTGTCTAACGAGCGGCATACACGTGATGGGTCGTGAGAGGGCTGCTCTTGGATCTTTTTTGAGAGTATCCTACTGTTTCACATCATTAGTGTATGCTTGACCTGGACCATCTGATGGGCAACACGGCAGCTCAGTGACTATCGCTGTGCTGTGCAGATATGTGGATTTGGGCCTGTCTGTGGGAGTTTTCTCTGGGTGCTCCGGTTTCCTCCCACATCCCAAAGATGTGCTCTTAGGCTAATTGGCAAAACAAATTCTCCCTAAATTGTCTCAAATTTGGTTTTTAATCCATAGATCTATAAACATGGACAGGGATTGCGGGTAGAGGTGGGAACATCAGGGTGGTGGCGTGGGCTTGATGGGCCAAAGGGCCTGTTTCCTGTGCTGTTTTGTTCTTTATTCTTTGTTCAAAAGGAAAGTTTACAGGGGTAAAGGGGAAGAATGAGATGGGATGAATTGAACAAAGATAGCATTGGCACTACAGGCCAAATGGGCTCCCACTGTTTGGTTCTATTTGGTCAAACCTTCAGGATAAGGCTGTCACTAAGTGTTATCTAATCCCACTTGTAGGCCTTCTACAAGTAAATGTGCTGTGATGGGTGCAATGTATTTGAGTGTGCATCATGAACTATTCAAGATGTGAGCTGTTGCTGTAATGAGTTGTACCATCTGCAAAGAATCCTGAGGCATTCCTAGTCACCAGTGGCATCACAGGGCTGTGTGCTTGCACACTCATCAGCATGATGTTTACTGCCATGCTGAATGATGCCTTCCAGGATAGTGTTGCTGGAATCAGCCTCAAGTGTGGAATGAATGGGAAGCTTGTCAATCTGAAGACTTCAAGCTATTACCAAAGTGAAGGAGACTGTTCTGAGAGATTTCATCTTTGATGACTGCACAGTATACTGGCTCAGAACCAGAGATGCAAGTCAGTATGGACAAATTTTCCACAGCTTGTGACAAAGTATGCACCAGCCTGTTCCTTGTGCACTGCACACAGAACCTATAATCACAATCAAAGGGCAGAAACTACAGGCAGTGGATCAGTTCATTTGGCAGCACTGTCTCCCAAGCAGTGACTATTGATACAGAATAGTAAAGACAAGTTCTGCTTTTGGTAGACTGTGCTCCACTATATGGGAACATCTGAGTCAGCCCAGGAACAAAACTGAAGGTCTACAGTGCCGCAGTACTCACTACCTTATTCCATGCCTGTGAAACATGGACTGTGTATTGAAGGCATGCAAGACAGCTCAATTATTTCCATGACTTGTCTTTGCAGAATAATACGCATCTGATCGCAAGACAAAGTACCAGACATTGAAGATCTCTCTAGAGCAAGTCTATTATCAGTCCACAGACCTGATGGGCAGGTCATGTCATCCGTATGTCAGACAAGCATATACCCAAGCAGCTCCTTTTTGGGAACTCTGCTAGAAGATGCTTGCATGGAGGGCAAAAGAAACGTTTCAAAGATGCACACAAAGCCTCCCTGAAGTCACTTGACATAAACACCACAACCTGGGAAACACTGGCACAACTGCCCTACCTGGTGCTGTGTCATCCACAAAGGCTCTTGAGCTTAGGAAGCAAGGTGTATTGCTGAAGCACAAATTAAGCACAAGCTGTGTAAGTCCAGAGCCACCAGCACAAACTTATAATACCTACGCAAATCTGTCCAATATGTGCCAGGACATTCCATGCCTGAATTGGCCTGATCAGTCATCTTTGGACACACTGCAACCAGCCTCAATGACTAATTATGTCAAGGTCCTCATTAACAATGGATGAACGACAACAACATGAACTATTAGAAATAGCTGCATTTTTAATACTGAGCTTTTTGGAGTCAAATTTGTATATGACCAAGTAGAACAAAGTACAGCACAAAACTTGGCACAAAGGGCTAAAGTGCCTGTATTGTCTGAATCCAAGATCAAGGTGTCCCACTCCCTATCATTCTGGTGTGCTCCATGTGCCTATTCAATAACCACTTGAGTTCCTAAAGTGTCCGACTCCACTATCACAGGCAGTCCATTCCACAGCTCAACACTGACATCCCTCATCGCCCATGAACCTTAAGTTATGCCCCCTTGTAATAGCTGCATCCACTGAAGGAAATAATGGACGTTCAGAGACTATTTATCCCCCTCATCTTAAACCTCCAAGTCGCACCTCATCCTCTTTTGTAAAGAGAAGTCCCAGCTCCCTCAACCTTTCCTCATAAGACCTACCCTCCAAACCAGGCAGCATCCTGGTCAATCTCCTCTGCGCACTCTCCAATGCTTCCATATCCTTCTTATACTGAGCGCACAATATTCTAAATGTGGTCTCACCAAGGTCTGATATGGTTGCAGCATAACCCCAAGGCTCTTAAAACTCAAACGCTAACATACTAAGCCTTCTTTTACAGCTCTAGCTTCTTGAATGGCACCCTTCAGTGATCTGTGGATATGAGCCCCAAGATCTCTCTGCTCCTCCACATTCCTCAGAACCCTGTTGTTGACCCTAGAATCTGCATTCAAGTTTGTCCTACCAAAATGAATCACCTTGCACTTATCAGGGTTAAACTTCATCTGCCACTTTGCAGGCCAGCTCTGCATCCTATCAATGTCTCTTTGCAGCCTACAAGAGCCCTCCACCTCTTCCACTACTCCTCCAATCTTGGTGTCATCAGCAAATTTACTAACCTACCCTTCAGTCCCCTCTTCCAAGTCATTGATAAAAATCACAAATAGCAGAGGACCCAGCACTGGCCTCCAGTCTGTGAACTTTCCCTCCACCACCATCCTCTGTCTTCTATGAGACAGCCAGTTACTAATCCAATTGCCAAATTTCTTCCTATTTGACACCTCCTTATTTTCTTCATGAGCCTACCACAGGGAACCTTATCAAACACCTTACTAAAATTGTATATAGCATTAACTGCTGTACCTTTTTGTCTACACACTTAGTTACCACCTCAAAGAATTCAATTAAATTTGTAAGGCAGGAATTACTTCTCTTGACACCATGTTGACTATGCTGGATTAGGCTGCATTTTTCCAAATGGTCATAAATCCTATCTCTCGGGACTCTTTCCACAAATTTAGCAACCATCAAAATAAGTCTACCTGGCCTATAATTACCAGGATCATTTGCCTCTGCAGTCCTCTGGCACAATCTCCATGATGTGGAGATGTTGGCATTGGACTGGGGGTAAACACAAATCTGTCAACACCAGGTTAGTCCAATTTTATTTGATAGTAAACCCACAAGCTTTCAGGGTTTGCACACTGTGCCTTTATATACTCTTGAGAACAGAACACTCCTCTCATCTGACAAAGGGGCAAACCCTGAAAGCTTGTGGGTTTACTATCAAATAAACTTGTTGGCTTTTAATCTGGTGTTGTGAGACTTACTGTGACAATCCCCATAAACAGTGAGGACCCAAAAATCCAAGCTAAAGGCTCTGTAATCTCATCCCTTAAATCCTAGGATACTTTAGGATGTATCCCATCTGGCCCAGGGGACTTAACCCTCAGGTTTTTCAAAATTGCTGATATATCTTCCCTCAGAACATCTACCTCCATCCTATCAGCCTATATCTCATGCTCCTCCTCAAATATGGCTCCTCTTAATGAACACTGAAGTAGTCATTTGATACCTCGCCCATCTCTTCTGACTCAATGCACAAGTTCCCACTGCTATTGTTGACTGGCCCTAACCTCACCCTGGTCATTCTTTTATTTCTCAAGAGTAAAAAGCCTTGGTTTTCCTTTATCCAACCCTCAAGGACTTCTCATGCCTTTTCTAGCTCTCCTAAGCCTGTTTCTAAACTCATTCCTAGCTACCTTGTAACCCTCAAGTGGTCCAACTGAACCTTGTTTTCTCATCCTTCCATACACTTCCTTTTTCCTCTTGACAAGACATTCAACCTCCTTTATGAACAATGGTTCCCTCACTTGGCCATTTCCTCCCTGCCTGCCAGGGACATAGCTATCAAGGACATGCACTATTTGTTCCTTGAACAAGCTCCACTTTTGTGCCTATACCTGACAGTTTTTCCATCTCATGCTCTCTATTTCTTCCCTAATCACATCATAATTACCCCTGCCATGTGACCCTATCCCCCTCCATTACAATAATGAAGGACACTGAATTGTGGTCACTATCTCAAGTGCTCTCCCACAAATAAATCTAACACTTAGCCCGGTTCATTACCCAGTGCCAAGTCCACTGTGGCCCCACCTCTTGTCAGTTTATCCACATTGTATCAGGAAGCCCTCCTGCACGCACTGTAGTGTCCCATCTGAACTATTCAACCTATAAGGTTCCAATCTATATTTGGAAAGTTGGTCACCCATGATAACTACTCTGTGACCTCCATACCTATCCATAATCTGCTTTGCAATTTCCTCCTCCACATCTTACTATTTGGGGGCCTGTAGAAAACTCCTAACATGATCGATCCTTTCATATTTCTAACTTCAGCTCATGTTACCTCCAATAGGCAGATCCCCCTCAATGCCTTTTAGCAGCCGTTAAATTATCCTTGATTAACAATGCTATTCCTCCACCTCTTTTTACTACCTTCCCTACACTTATTGAAACATCTATACCCTGGAACTGCCAACAGCCATTCTTGTTCCTGTTCTAACCATGTCTCCGTAATGGCCGCAACATCATAGTCCCAAGTATCAATCCACACTCCCAGGTTCACCTACCTTCAATGCAAGGAGCATCAGGAATAAATGCACTTCAACCCACCATCCTGTCTGCCTGTATACTCTTGTGATCTTGATGATTTCCTTAGCACCTCATGACCCTCAACACTGGCTTTTGGACTACCGTTTGATTTCTCATCCCCTTGACAAATTAGTTTAAACCCCCCTGAAGAGATGTAGCAAATTTCCTTCCACAATATTGGTACCCCTTTGGTTCAGGTGCAAAATATCCTGTTTGTACAGGTTCTACCTTCCCCTGAATGTGCTCCAATTATCCATGTAAAGGAAACTCTGTCCTGCACCATCTTTACAGCCACATGTTAATTTGTACTCTCCCTTGCTCAACTCAATAGCATGTGGCACCAGCAACAAACCAGAGATGACAACATGCTTTGTCCTGGGTTTCAGCTTTCATCCTAACTCCCTAAATTCCTGTTTTAAATCCTCATCCTTTCTCCTACTTGTGTCATTGGTACTGATGTACACCATGACCTGTGACTGATATCCTTCCCCCTTAAGGATTTTGAAAACATGGTCCAAGATGTCACGCTGCCTTGCACCCAGCTGGCAACATAACATCTGTGAGTCTCCTTTTGCTAACACAGAATCTCTTATTTGTCCTTCTAACCATCGTATTCCCAATTACTACTGCTGTCCTTCCTTTCCTTCTGAGGCACAGGGATGGACTCAGTGCTGGAGATCCAGTCACCCTGGCTTACATCCTCAAGTGTCCAGTGTGATACTTGTTGCTGAGGGGAACAGCCACGGGATCCCCACACTGGCTGCTTCCTCCTGGCCCCTCTTTCCATCACCCATCTAATTTCATTCTGAGTATCTAAATCCCTGAAGCTTTTATCTATGATCACCTCTGCCTCCTGAATGATCTGAAGTTCCTGTTCAGTTCCCTAACACTGTTTTTGAAGAGTTGGAGATGGGTGCACTTCCCACAGGTGATGGCATCCCTCACCTCAAACATTCTGCAGGAAGAACTGCCTTTCCTGCCATTCCCTCTAGATAAAAGGAAAGAAAGATCTTACCTGATATTTCCCCCTCTTCCTTTCCTCCCCTCCCCTGCTTAGGTTAGAGGAATAAGCTTTTTTTAAAAAAAAAAGCCTGCTCACACCAAGTTGTCTTTGGGTTAGAGAAGGGAGGGTGGAGCTTCTAGACATAATCTCTGGTTTCCCATTCAAATTTGGGCAAAAGAAGACCTTCCCAGGCCTCACTGGGGCCTACTTCCAGTTTTATACTCTTGGCTGCCTTTAAAGAAAGAAGTCTGGAAGCAGGGGGGGTAGAAGTAAGGTGAAAATCCCAATTACTTGCTCTCCAGTATGTACAAAAGTTTAAAACAGATTGCGTAAGTTATGGTTTGCAACCACAGTTCTGAAGCACAAAAGCAGAGCTGGAGCAGCTTAACTATACTTCCTGATTTTTTTTTCAAACTTCAGCTCGATATTCTCTGAAATGCAGTGTAGGGGCAAAATTTTCTGTTACTTGTAGCAAACTTTTTTATAGCTGTTCTTGATAATTCACTACAAGTTGTTGTATACACAAACATCCCATTCCATGAGTGAGTTGTTGTTTCCATTTCTTTGAGACTAGATGTGTTTTTCTTCATACCACTATTTCCCCTGTTTTAACATTATGGGGCAATCTTACCAAAAAAGTTCTAAGTCTAGAGCAAGCAGGAAAATGGGAGTTAAGATCTGATTTTCAGCAAGGCCACAAGTCAAATCTTACACAATCTGGGCAAAAAAAGCCATCAATCTGATCTCTGCCTGTGAGGAGTGGGCAGGGCCTAAATTGTTCAAAGCCAGCTGAAGGCAGCAGAGGGCACCATTGCCCACATGCAGTTCTCCTGTCAATGCCTTTACAGCTTTGGTGACTCATGGTGAACAATCATTGAAACAACTGTATGATGATATCAACAAGTTCCATCCCACCATCAGACTCACCATGGACTATTCTCCAGAATCGGTTGCATTCTTGGACACGCGCATCTCCATCAAGGACGGTCACCTCAGCACCTCACTGTACCGCAAACTGACAGACAACCTCACAATGCTCCACTTCTCCAGCTTCCACCTTAGACACGTTAAAGAAGCCATTCCCTATGGACAAGCCCTCCGTATACACAGAATTTGCTCAGATGAGGAGGATCGTGACAGACACCTCCAGACACTGAAGGATGCACTCGTGAGAACAGGATATGGCGCTCGACTCATCGATCGGCAGTTCCAACGTGCCACAACGGTAAACCGCACTGATCTCCTCAGAAGACGAACACGGGACACGGTGGACAGAGTACCCTTTGTTGTCCAGTACTTCCCCGGAGCGGAGAAGCTATGACATCTTCTCCGGAGTCTTCAACATGTCATTGATGACGATGAACATCTCGCTAGGGCCATCCCCACCCCGCCCACTTCTTGCTTTCAGACAACCGCTCAACCTTAAACAGATCATTGTTCGCAGCAAACTACCCAACTTTCAGGAGAACAGTGACCACAATACCACACAACCCTGCCACAGCAACCTCTGCAAGACATGCCAGATCATAGACATGGACGACATCATCAAACGTGAGGATACCATTCACCAGGTACATGGTACGTACTCTTGCAACTCGGCCAACGTTGTCTACCTAATACGTTGCAAGAAAGGATGTCCCGAAGCATGTACATTGGGGAGACCATGCAGACACTACGACAGTGGATGAATGAGCGTCACTCAACAATCAGCAGGCAAAACAGTTCCCTTCCTGTGGGCGAACACTTCAGCAGTCATGGGCATTTGGCCTCCGACCTGCGGGTAAATGTTCTTCAAGGGGGCCTTCGTGACACGACAGCGCAGAGTTGCTTGATAGCCAAGTTCCGCACACGAGGACAGTCTTAATAGGGATCTTGGCTTCATGACACACTCAACACCTGTAACTTGCCTGGGTTAGCAAAAAACCTCACTGCTCTCTGGAGAAAATACACAATTTTCTAACCAATGCTCAGGATCCCCTTCACACACATTGTTAGCCACTTTAACACTTGAATAGCAGGTTAGATGTAAGGATTTGCATTCTAATCAGCAATCTGTGACTGTCTGTGTTGTGTGCAATTGCAGACCAGAACACTGCATTTGCCTGACGAAGGCACAAGAGTGTCGAAAGCTCGCAGATTTACTATCAAATAAATTGGTTGGATTTAAAATTGGTGTTGCTAAATTCTTACTGAGTTCTTACTACCCCAGTCCAACGCTGGCATCTCTACATCATTACAGCTTTCAAGCAGGCCTCAGTGGCTGAAACCCAGCACCGCCCTCTACTCTACCGTGAAGCTCAGTGGCTGTTTGCAATCCCCTCCCTTGTGGTCTTAGTGGCTCATCTTGCCCATCAGCCAGCAGGGTGCAGTGTTAAGATTGCCCCCCTCTCCCCATGACTTTGGGAATTGATAAACTTCAAAGGTATTAAACAGATCTAGTTTTTCTTTCAAAACATTCCTAAACAACAAAATTGAGTGCCTTATAGCACGAAGTTCCATTGCTCCACTTTCTTTGATTCATTGAAGATTTATGCACACTTGCTCTGTTCCTGATTCGTGTACAATGCATCTCTGTCCAGATGTAATTTGCGTCTAACTTCATATCTGCTCCATCAGACTACCTGCTTCCATCTTTAATATCACATGCATTTGCTGGTACCTTGTGAATTCTCCCACTGGAGGGAATCAACTTTTATCTCTATCAGTTTATTTTATTTCTTAACCACTTCTATCAGATCATCCTTCAATCTTACAAAGAACAAAACAGCACAGGAAACAGGCCTTCAGCCCAAAGAGCCTGTGCCACCACCTTGATGTTCTGACTTTCACCTATGATCCCTGTCTGTTTATAGAAATCTGCATTGGAACCAAATTAGCGAGACAATTAAGGGAGAATTTGTTCTGCCAATTAGCTTAAGAGCACATCTTTGGGGTATGGGAGGAAACTCGAGCACCTGGAGAAAGGCCCAAATCCATGTATCAGCACAGCAATAGTCACCCATCAACTGGTCCAGGTCAAGCGTACACTAATGACGTGAAGCACTAGGATACTCAAAATCCAAGAGCAGCCCTCTCTCGACCCATTGCGTGTATGCCCCTTGTTAAACAACAAGGCAGACCAAAGCACCTGTAGGATAAAACAGAAATACGTGCACAACTTGCACAATTCCCAGTGAAGTCCCAAGGTTCATGATCCCTATTTTAAATCAGTCTTCTATATCCCTCCATTCCCATTCTATTCATTGTGCCTATCTAAGTATTTCTTAAATAACTCCAGAGTACCTGCCTCCACCACTTGGCAGTGCATTCCATACCCCCACCACCCTGTGTGGGGGGAAAAAAACTCCCTCTAGCATCCAAATTGCATCTTGCCGCCCTCACCCTAAGCCTGTGACCCCTCGTGCTATTTGAGTCCATCCTAGGAAAAAGCTTAATCCTGTTTACTCTATCTATACTCATAATCTTGTACACCTCTAGATCTCCTCTAAGTCTGTCTTTCTAAAGAAAACAGCCCCAATTTGCCTAATCTCCCCTTGTAATTCAGACCTTCCATACCAGGCAGCATCCTGATAAACCACCTCTGCACTCTCTCAAGTCTCCAGTCCTTCCAGTAGTAAGGCGACCAGAACTGGACGCAGTATTCCAAATGAGGTCTAACCAACGTTTTATACAACTGCAACATTAAAGGCCAGCTCTTGTACTCTATAACCCTTCCTATAAAGGCTAACATACTATATGCTTTCTTCACAACCTTCTCCACTTGCTCTGCCACCTTCAGAGACTTGTTCACCTGCACCCCCAGATCCCTCTGCATTTCTATACTCTTAATAGGTCTACCCTTTATCATATACCTTCCCCCTACATTCTTTCTCCCAAAATGCATCACCTCGCATTTATCAGGATTGAATTCCATCTGCCATCTATCTGCCCAAGCTACCAGCCTATCTATGTCCTGCTGCATCACCTGACAATGCTCCTCACTGTCTGCAAGTCCAGCCATCTTTGTATTGTCTGCAAACTTGCTGATCACTCCACTTACTCCCTCTTCCAAGTCATTTATATATATATATTACAAATAGAAAAGGTCCCAGTACTGAGCCCACTAGTGACCGACCTCCAGCTAGAAAAACACCCTTCCACTATTACTCTGTCCCCTATTACTAAGCCAGTTACTTATCCATCTAGATACTTGTTGTATTCCATTAGCCTTGACCTTCTCAACTAACCTCCCATGAGGGACTTTGTCAAACGCCTTACTGAAATCCATATAGACGACATCAACGGCTCGTCCTTCGTAGACTGTTTTGTCACCTCAAACAAATCTGGTAGAATTTTAACGCACGACCTCCCTTTAATTAATCCATGCTGCGTATCCCTAATCAGATCACAACTCTAAGTGCCTATACACCCTACATCTAGGAATCCCCTCCAACAGCTTCCCTACCACTGACTTCAAACTTACCAGCCTATAATTTCCAGGGTTATCCCTACTACCCTTTTTAAATGACAGTACAACATTAGCTATTCTCCAGTCCTCTGGGACCTCACCTGTGTCCAAAGAAGAGAGATTTGCATCAGAGGCCCAGCAATTTCACCTTGCACCTCCCTAAGCAGCCTGGAATATGTCATCAGACCCCAGAGAACAGTGAGGTGGATTCACAGATGAGTACCTGATTTATACTCCCCCACTCCCTTCCCAGCTATCCCCACGTCTAACTACGGCAGCAAAAAACCGAACCAGAAAGAGGAAAAAAAGCGATTTGAAAATTCTCACTCACCACAGCCACCAGCACGTCCTGCGTTAATTGTTAGAAATTTCCAAAATGTCAAATTTGCAGAGTCGAGAAATTCTGGGATAGTCACACAGCATTTTGTATGGGAAGTCATGTCTGACAAATCTTTGAGTTTTTTGAAGAATCATCCAAGAGGATGAATGAGGGTAGGGCAGTAGATGTTGTCCATATGAACTTTAGCAAAGCATTTGACAAGATCTTGCATGATATCTTGTCTATGGTCAGCACAAAAGTTTATACAACCTGTTCTCATGATTTCACACTTGAATCATTAGTAGGGGTGCAGCACAGAGTCAGAATAATACTAAGGCCAATATATTGCTCCTGATGTGGCATGCTCAAAATTGACCCCAATAATGAGGATGGAGTCTGATTGAGGTCGTAATAGTTGAATATCCTACCAGCATTTGTGATCAGTTGAGACAAACGAAGGATGGCCATTTGATTAAAGTACTGAATGATTTCTGATGTCTGAATCTACAACTCCCATCAGGGGAGAAGGAAAAACTGTTTTACAAAAATAAATATCTTTGTACCTGATCCCAGTACATCCTCTTCACAATTTCTTGAGACTGAAAATAACATCTTGATGTACCCATTGAATTGTTGTCCTGCTATTTGAAATGCATCTATTTTTGCCATCTTTACTTAAACTCTTAATTCTATTTATATAAAGGCCAGCAGGAATGACTGGCTACATATTAAAAATGAAAGTTTGTTCCCTTTTTCTATGGGCAATGGTTGTAAGTGTTATGATGCAGCTTGTCTCCCTTTAACCTTCATGGGCATGCTACCCAGGAGACGGTGTCTTTTGTGTAAAATTTCAGTTCCCAGGTGTTAAGTTTGTGTTGGAATAACAAATTTGGCAACTGGAAGATTTTGGAGCATACCAGCATTATCATTGCTTGAGTTGATGATCTTAGCATAATCTATGGAGTATGTGTCAGGGATTTGCCTAACAGCTTTAGTAACTGGAATTTAAAAAGGTCTGAAAGATAAAAACCTACCTAGCAATCCATGGCTGTGAAATGGGTCCTAGCCTCCTGGTTGAGAATCGTGGACTTGCCATTTGCCATTCTCCTCAGAGGTAACAGTTATATTGTTTCCTATAGCCAGCATTTCCAAAGCAGACGAGTCTCCAACAGTGATCAGGGCATTCCAAAGGCATGACGATATCTAAACGTGATCTGGTGTAAATTGCTCTAGGGGTAGAAAGAGATTACTTAAATGACTCCTATAGAACTATTATGTTCTGTCAAGAGTTCACCTAAATGGTGATTAGGGCTACAGAAATGGGTGGCATGATAGCAGTGGTTAACACTGCTGCTTCACAGCCCCAGAGGCCTGGGTTTGATTCCCAGCTTGGGTCACTGTCTGTGTGGAGTTTGCACATTCTCCTTGTGTCTGCTTGTATTTCCTCCAGGTGCTCCTGTTTCCTCTCAGTCTAAAGATGTGTAGGTTAGGTTTATTGGCTGTGCTAAATTGCCCCTTAGTGTCCTGAGATGTGTAGGTTAGAGGGATTAGTGGGTAAATATGTGGGGGTAGGGCCTGGATGGTATTGTGGTCAGTGCAGACTTGATGGGCCAAATGGCCCCATTCTGTACTGTAGGGTTTCTTTCTAAATACTAAGGTCCACAAAAGGAATGTATAGACAGCCAAGTTTCAAACAACAAAATAGGAAACAATATAACTATTACCTCTCTCAGAAGCAAATGGCAAGTCCACGATTCTCAACCAGGAGGCTAGGATCCATTTCACAGCCATGGGGTTCTAGAATCACATTCTATGCTCTAAAGACCCTACTGTGCAGAAGGAGGCCATTTGGCCCATTTGAGTCTGCACTGAACCCAATCCCCATAATCCCATGCATTTACACTAGCTTAGTCCCCCTGACATTAGGTGGATTGGCCGTGCTAATTTGCACCTTATCTGCACATCTTTGGACTGTGGGAGGAAACTGGAGTACCCAGAGGAAACCCACACAGGTACAGAGAATGTACAGATTCCATACAGACATTGACTCAAGCTGGCAATCTTACCTGGGTCCTGGTGCTGTGAGGCAGCAGTGCTTGCCACTGTTCTGCCCCTATGTCACCGTGCCTTCCCAGAATTCTGCAGCATCTATTATTTCTCATGCTATAGCGTTGCATTTAAGTCTTAGAGCCAAGGCATTGCAGGAAACTCTCAGAAGTAGTTTAAATATCTTTGGCTCAAGACATTCCCCAAACTTGATCACCAGCCTTCTATTGTGTGGTAACAAGCTCAACTTAACTTTGATTTATTTAATTTGGATATTATTTTGGAAAGGGAAGTATTGGAATTCAGGGATCATCAATTATTTTGGAACAAGGAGGAATTTTGACATAACACCCTGTTTAGTTATTTGTATATTTAAGTGTCTTAAAGTATGTACTCATTTTTGAATTTTTCAAGTTAATAAATTTTCTTTAATTCTTCACTGGGTTTTATATTACATCTCTAGTTTAAAAAAACCATATACCACCATGAGACATCACCAGTATTTCAAGTTGGGACACTCAAGTAACATGAGTGTTCTTGACAAGTGGCAGAAACATACTTCTCTAAGGAGATCAAGTTGAAAGTTGGTAACAGACAGTTGGAAAAAGCATGGTTGTCCCTCAGTCTTTTAAGACTGCCAGGCCTGAATATTATGCTCTGAGATCAGGTGTATGCTGAACCCAAACTAAGGTAAAGTAACTTCAAATGACATTGGATGTGTCCTGGCATAATTGTGCATGCATGCAATATTGAGGTTGACGGACACATGTGAATCAGCTTTGTGCCTGCTGACAATTAAGGCCAGTAACAAATCTATTTTACATGTTTATATTGCCCAAGCAGCTTTTTGCTCATCATACAGACAAAATAGGTTGGCATTTACATCAACTCCTCATCCAAGGGCAGGACAAAAAGCTCCTGGAGCACAAGCACATTCAGTCTCTTTGCAAGTTTGTTGCTGTCTCAGTTCAGAGTTGTGCCAGATGTCTTTTTGATTTGTGTAGTTTTGTTTTAAACCTGCAACCTGCATTTGAAGACTTCATTTTTCTTGGAAGGTTTGCTTGAGGAATGCAGCACAGCACATTATTTTCAAGGCACAGGTCCTTGTGCATTTCATGTAATGGAAATTAAATGCAACGCTATAGCATGAGAAGTAATAGATGCTACAGAATTCTGGGAAGGCACGGTGACATAGGGGCAGAACAGTGGCAAGCACTGCTGCCTCACAGCACCAGGACCCAGGTAAGATTGCCAGCTTGAGTCAATGTCTGTATGGAATCTGTACATTCTCTGTACATGTGTGGGTTTCCTCTGGGTACTCCAGTTTCCTCCCACAGTCCAAAGATGTGCAGATAAGGTGCAAATTAGCACGGCCAATCCACCTAATGTCAGGGGGACTAGCTAGTGTAAATGCATGGGATTATGGGGATTGGGTTCAGTGCAGACTCAAATGGGCCAAATGGCCTCCTGCACAGTAGGGTCTTTAATTTAGAGCATAGAATGTGATTCTAGAACCCCATGGCTGTGAAATGGATCCTAGCCTCCTGGTTGAGAATCGTGGACTTGCCATTTGCTTCTGAGAGAGGTAATAGTTATATTGTTTCCTATTTTGTTGTTTGAATCAGTTAGTGGGACTTTTCTCTGAAGAAAGGGGCAAGAGGAAGAAGAGAGTGAGCATGGGTAACATCCCAGTGAGTCATTTTTGAGAAGAGAGGCAAGGGCTCAGTGCAGGGCAAGCAAGGAGGAGCAGGTGGGAGGGTCACATAAGATCCATTACTGTGGCTAGAGTCTACTGGTAGTGCTTCAACTCCTCCAAACCATTGAGGTCCAGTGCCAAAGGAGGCTTTGCTTCTCTAGGAACACAGTGACACCAATATGCCAGATGATTTGGGCTGGAAATCACTATGCTGGTAGCTTTGAAGGTTAGTGGCCTTCAATGTCCACTCTACTGATTCTTTCCAGGAGTCAGTGGGAGATTTGTGTGGTGTATCCCAATCAGCCGCAACAGTTGTCAAGATTGACACTGACTTCTTCTTTGACACTATCTTCAGGCACACTTTATCCATTATCAGATAGACAAAGCGATCCAGGCAGAGAAAACCAGAGGCTTTGTAATTTCTAAATTTCCCAGCATTTATGCTGCATCTGGCACCTAATTGCAACCATCAAGCTAACTCAAAAGCACAGATAAGGTTCTTCAGTCAATTGGCCTAGGTATTTATCCATCTCTCTGGCAGTGACCTTTGAGGGATGTTGTATATTTGCAGTGACCTTTGAGGGATGTTGTATATTTGCAGTGACCTTTGAGGGATGTTGTATATTTGCAGTGACCTTTGAGGGATGTTGTATATTTAAGAGCTCATCACATGATTTGATGTCATTAGATTGTTGCACAGGTTATTGCTTTAGATTTCAGTTCATAGTCTGTACAGGCCTAGAATAAATCTGCTGTTTTGAATTACAACCAGGGTTCTCCCACAAGTTCTAAGTGTTGAATTCACAGGGAAAATCCGTTTCAGTGGGAGTTTACACTAGAATTTCCCATGCTGTGCAATGCAGAGACCACCAGCATGAATATCATGAAATTTAAGGGGTCAGGGCCTATTCCTACCCAGGAGCCTAAAATCCCTGAACTGTCAGCACCCCCCTGCCCCCCACAAAAAGCCAGCCCTGGATCACTGGCCTTCCTCCTGACCCCTACTGGACCCTAATGCAGTGTAGCAGCATGACACCCCCACCCCCACTGCTCTCTTGGCAGTGCCAAGGTGCCCTGGGGCAGGGGCATAGGCACTGGGACAGTGTCAATCCTGCACATAAAAACAAAATACACCTGTATCTCCTTCACATCATTGGGAATGTTCTAAATGCCATGACAATACACACAGTTTGCTGATCTGTTTTGAGGGTTACATGTTCTTAATCATTGATGCACACAACAGCCAGAAGTTATGAGATCTACTGCATCTGCACAAACCATTGAAAACTTGATCTAAGATTTGGTAAACCTGGACAGATTTAGTGAGTCTTCAAAGTCTTGAACTGTGGACCATCTCAAAGGAAATAGTATTCATCATCCAAAATCCACACCTTATCCACCAACCAATGGATTAGCTGAAAGATTCATGATCCTTGAAACATTCTTTAAAAGCTTCAAAAGAGCAAGGTTCATTTTCATATGAATAGCTTTTTGGCATCTTAATGAAACACTTCATGTGACTACCCTAAGTTCACTTGCATAATTACTCTTGAAGAGAAAGTTAAGAACTACATTTGAATTGTTAATACTCAGAAATATCGGTGTCAATAACAATCTCAAGTTGCTAGATGAGAAGTGAGGGTAAAATAGTGCTCATTTCAACAAGGAAGTCAAGTGTGACATGATTATATGTTGACAAGTGAGAAATTGGTACCAGCCATAGTTTCAGCAAAAACAAGGCCAATTTTTTTTTTACATGGTTCAAACTGAAGATGAGTTTGTTTACTCAGCAGTTAACTTGAAACTATCAGTCACCATCAACTAGTGCATTCTCCATGGCAATGCATCTACCAATCAGCACCCTCTTTTCATATGATTTAAAGTTGTTGTTCCCCTGACATTGGTATTCTTGCAATTGTCCTGATGAGTGTAAGATGAGCTTAGACAAAATGTCCTTTTTTAGCAATACACAATTCTAACACGCTGGGTTTCTTTCTTGTCATGACTTTATGGTACTAGGAATGTCCATGCAGCTAGAAGCAGATGTAAAAGATTCCATGACATTATTTCAAAAAGGAATTGGGAAATTTTGTCCTGGTGTTCAGACTGATATTTATTCCTCAACCAATGCTGCAAAAATATCATCTGGTTGCTATCATATTGCTTTTGTGAGCATAAATTAGCTGCTGCAGTTCTCTCACTGCAAAAAAATAGTGACTCCAAGAAGTACTTTATTGGCTGTAAAGTGTTTTGAACAACTTTAGGTTGTGAAAGACACCATGTAAATGCAAGTGTTTTCTGCAGGGGAAGCTTTGCTTTTGTTTAATGCTACCAGTGGCACTGTTGGCCAAACTGCCAATAAAAATGTGATGGATGCTTCATGATTTAAAGAGAGGGGTTAATGTCACCATCAATGTAGGCTAATCAAGGAATAACATGACATGGCGTGCTTAAACTTTTATGACCACTGCCCATTGCAAGGCTATTATCTCCTGAGCTTGCCCATGTTTTAGATTTCTAGCATTCAAACAGCTGATTTCTCTCCATCTGCTATATAGCTATTGATGATACTGAAACCATAAAGGCAAAGTTGAAGACAATTTGTCACTACATATAGCAACAACATTTTATGCTTGACATTATAATGAAGTCTTGAGTGGTCTGATGCAAAAGGTTGTTTGCAACAATTCAAGGAGCGAAACTCAATATTTCAAACTCTTAAAATCCCACTTATATTCCTTGCTGGAAGAAAATTTGAATGTAAAATCTTCCAGTTTTTGGTAAAAGATTGCTTTAATATTGTCTTGATGTCCCTCCCTTTGTAGCAGAAGGGAAAGTTGATGATGCAGGAATATTGAATCAAAGAACATTGAGATCTTTGATTTAAAGAATGGGTGTCCAATGCCTCTAAGAACAGAGCTGCACATTTTCTTTTTAAGATGGCATATGTCGAATTGGGTTCCCACTGGGAACTGAAGATTTGCCTAAATATATTTTTTGATTGTTACTTCATTTTTAAATGAAACATTGTAGTGGGTATAGGAGATTGGAATTCTTCCAAAAAACTTATGTGAATTTGTGGGGAAAACAGGAGTAATGCATGCTGGTTTTTAGTGCAAGTTATCACTAGAATCTCCCACATGTTGTGCACTGCAGAGGACACCAGTGTGAATATCATTTAGATTCTTGGGGGGGGCAGGGCCTCCTCTCTCCTGGGGGACAGAAATCAGCAGGCCTGTGCACATGTACAATGGCTCCAAACTGTCCCATTTACTGGCTAACTCAATTGCTGGTCAGCCTGGGATCCTTCAGTGCTGCCCCATGGAGCCCCCAAGCATTCCAGCCTGCCCTGATCACTGACCCCTCCTGTCCTGACCTGTCTCTATGCAGAGTGGCAGTGGGACTACCTCTAGGCCCTGCCCTGCCCTCACACCCTGCCTGATGCACTGCCAGGAGCACAGCCCCCACCCAGGGCCCCCAGTTGCACCCCACATTCACTCCAGTGGGCTTGTCCTGATAGTAGGTCCCCACTTTTGGGGAACTATAAACCCACTAGAATGAAACACTGGTGGGGTGGGAGAGGGAGGATTCAGTCCCAGGCCTGCTAATTACATTTGAACTGTTAAAAACAGATATAAAATGATTTGCCTGGTCTTCTCATTGGTTTCTAGCACAGATCTGACGATGCCAGAAATCCAGCACTGGGAGATGCGCTCCAGGCGGGAAAGCATGTGCAAATCCCACGCATGCCCGGCTGCAGGATTCTTCAAGCAGGCTGTGGGATGAGAATTGTCACCATGCTAGTTTGCCAGGGCAAATATTGAATGGAATCTTGTGATCTATTTTGGTGAATTAAATTGTTTTGGGTTCAAACTGAGAATCTCCCAGCTCAGTCCTGTTCATCTTCTCACTTTCACTTTCTCCCCTGTATCTCTCCCCACCTCCAATCTTTTTCCTATCAACAATCCTTAAATCTCTCTAAAGCCCAAATCTATTCTAAGCTATAGTGTTTGCATTCTTCAGTTGAGAATGTGTTTCCATCTAAATCAGAAGGTTGTTGTTCAAATCCTACTCCTAAGATTAAGAATATTATCTAGGCTGACAGTAGTGCAATGTGGAGGTGATGTTTGGACAGATTTTAAACCAACATCTGGCCTGTTTAGATATAGAAATTCTCCCCTAAGGGCAGCATGGTGACAGTGGTTAGCACTTCTGCCTCTGTACTAGGGACCTGGGTTCAATGCTGGCCTTGTTTGGTGTTTGCACATTTTTCCTGTGTCTGCATGGGTTTCCTCTGGGTGCTCTGGTTTTCTCCCACAGTCCAAAGACGTGTAGGTCAGGTGGATTGGCCATGCTAAATTGCTCCTTGGTGAGCCATGATGTGCAGGTTAGAAGGATAAGTACGTGGGGAAATGGGGATAGAGCCTAGAGTGGATGATCTGTCAAGCTTTAGTGCAGACCTGATAGGCTGAATGGTGGCCTCCTGCACTGTAGTGTGTGATGCAGGGATTTCTAAAATTAGTCAATATTTGGATATATTTTTTAAGGTTTTTTGCCTGTTATTTCCAGATGACTAAAGAAAAATGGCAGATAAAAGCTGTGAAGATATTTAAGCAGTTGGGTTTTGGGTATTTGCTGACATTTGAAGGTTGGCTTTTAAGACAATTGATGTATTCTGTTGCTTGCTTTTCTACTGATTTAGTTGCTGTTCCTTGGTAATTTTTGCCACTTGATTTATTTCAGTCAGTTACATTTAGTTTCACCTAAAGGATAGGTGATAAGTGATGTGATGTCAGGAAGTGTGATGGACTTGCATTTGCTACAAGACTCATGTAGATGATTTAAAGGCAAAATCTGAAGTGTCTGCTCAAAATGTAGTATCTAACCCCTCTCCACATTGCAAAATAAGAAATGCATTGTGTGAGACGTCATTTCAAGAAGTTTTTTGCTCATGCCTGGCATTGATTCTGTTTAATTGAAGTATGAGGCTGGGGTCATTCACTTTGGCATGTAGAGGAATGTTGTCCCAAGTACCAGATAAATAAATATACATACAAAACAAACACTAACCTCTCAAAAGGCTAGACAAGATTATTGAGCCTGATTGGAAATGGTGTGACAGAGATTATCTACTATGTACACATGGACTTATAATGTGCCTGTTATTCTGGGCACAGTAGTTTTGCATCTCTGATGTCGTCATTAGAGGTTCAATGAACTTGTGTGCCTCCACTTATGTATACATAACGCTTCTTCAGTTTTGAAGAAACTGACCACTTGCCATTTACTTTACATTCTATGTAAAAGATTGCCCATTTCAAAAAGGCTTGAATAAGGTTGATGACAATGAACTTGCAGCAGGTCAGAAATGTCCTAAGTGGTCTGTTTATTGCTTAAATTTCCTTCCAGTAGCACTTGGAAATCTACAGGCATTTTATGGTGACAAATAATTATTGATAACTTAATCACTTTTTGTGGTCTTATGGAAGACCAGAACTTAATGCTGAAAGGGACAGGAAGGACCAGATTATAACTTAAAGGAAGATGAACTTGAGGACCAGTATGTTTTTGCATATCATTTCTTTGTCCCATTGACATCCCACTGGGCTTTATTAGGAGTCACTTTTCCCCAGTTTATAGTTACTGCCCTGCCCAATTGCCATTATCACTTTATGAACAGTGCCTTTCATTTTCAGGTCTGTATGCCTGAGTGAAGTAATTAGTTGTTGATGTCTGCTTGGAAGTGGTTACTCTCTCCATTAGCTACATGGACTGGATTTTTGCTGAGTCCATAATTCAGGTGTGCCTTTTTAAGGGTGTGGGCTGATTTAGATCTTAAATTATTATTTGTCATTTACATAAAATTACATTGAATATGCGAGGGGTAGAATTAGTAAGTTTGCGAATGACAAAGATTGGATGTGGTTAATAGTGAGATGGAGTGTCTTGGGCTAAAAGTTATAGATGAAATAGGCAGATGGAATTTAACCCTGCGAAGTGTGAGGTAATACACTTTGGAAGAAGTAATTTGACAATGCACTGCCAAGTAGGGTGGTGGAGGCAGGCATACTAGAATTGTTTAAAGTTTAGTTAGGCACATGAGCAGACTAGAGATGGAGGGATATAGGAGACTGTCTTCTAAGTAAAGATCAAGAGCCTTGGAACATCCCTGGGAATCAATTGATTCCTCTGGACTTTTCAACACCTTTCATGGCTCACTTGTCTTACTTCTGAGCTTCTGGGGATTCCATGAATGTCTGCCTCTAAGTTGTGTATCTTTATTGATGTCTTGTCTTTTAATCCACATGTGATTCAGTCCACCTTGTTGACCAACAAGGGGCATACACACAGTGGGTCATGCGAGAGCTAATCTTGGATGTTGCTTAGAGTTGCCTAGTGCTTCACATTGTTAGTGTATGCTTAAACTGGACTAGCTGACCGGCAACACGACAGTTCAGTGACTATCACTGTTTGCTGTGCAGATACATGGATTTGGGCTGGTGTCTGCAGGAGTTTGCACATTCTCCCTGTGCTTGTGTGGGTTTTCTCCAGGTGCTCCAGTTTCCTTCCACATCCCAAAAACATGCTCTTAGGTTGGTTGGTGTTAACAAATTTGTCCCTAAATTAGTCTTTGGTCAATCTTCCCAATAGGTGTGGACAAAAGTCATAGGTAGAAGAGGGCACTCAATGTTAAAATGGCAGCATGGGCTCATTGGGCCGAAGGGCCTGTTTCCCATGCTGTGTTGTTCTTTAAGTATTCAATGAATGGTAGGACACTAGGAAGTTCTGTGGAACAAAAGGACTTTGTGTCCTCAAATCTCAAAGCAAAAAGGCATGTTAGGGTGGTGCAAAAGCATACGGGGCTGTCACCTTTATCAATCAAGGCATAGATCACCAAAAGCAGAGACGTCATGTTGGAATTGTGTAGAATTTTGGTGAGGCCACAGCTAAAGTACTCTGCAGTTTTAGTTGCCACATTGTAGGAAGGATGTGATTGCACTGAAGGGGGAAGAATCATAACTTCCTACAGTGCAGAAGGAGGCTGTTTGGCCCATTGAGTCTGCACTGACCACAATCCCACTCAGGCTCTATTCCCACAACCCCACTTAATTACCTGCTAATCCCCTGACACTTGGGTCAATTTAGCATAGCCAATCAACCTAACCTGCTCATCTTTGGACTGTGGGTAGGAAACTGGAGTATCCAGAAGGAGCCAATGCAGACAAGAGGAGAGCGTGCAAACCCTCACAGGCAGTGACCTGACATGGGAATTGACCCCAAGTTCCCACTGCTGTGGGGCAGCAGTGTTAACTACTGTGCTACTGTACCACCCCCTTGATTTGATTTGTTATTGTCACATGTATTAAAAACAGTGAAAAGCATTGTTTCTTGCATGCTATACAGACAAAATATACTGTTCATAGAGAAGGAAACAAGGGTGCAGAATGTAATAGTCACAACCAGAGTGTAAGAGGAGATTTACCTCTTAACAGAAGTAAACCTCTTCACCTCCTCGCAGAGTGCAGCTATTCCCCTTAGCTGAAGGGTCAGCCACAAGAGGACATAACCTCAAGGGGAGGGACAGGAGGCATAAGGGAGATGAGTAAAAAAATTATTCCTCAATGTGCTGCCTGGGAGGGTAATGGAGGCAGGATGCCTCAATCCTTAAAAATTATCTGGATGAGCACTTGACACATCGTAACATTCAGGGCTAAGGGATTAGATGGGGGTTTAGATGTTTCTAATGTTTAGTGCAGACTTGATGGGCCAAAGGCCCTCTTCTATGCTGTGTGATTCTATGGGTTAAAATCCCACACCCTGCATTACCAACCTGGCTGGCCCGATTGCAGGAATTGGGTATGTCCTAGTTCTCTCTAATTTTCGTGGCGTTGGTCCAGTGCTTCATAAAAATCGTGGCTCTCACAGCAGCTTGGAGGTGTCATGAACCATAGTCAGCACGATGAAAATCCCATCTTTGCAAGCACTTTCTCTCAAGGTGGTGGCTGAGCCAGAAATTTACTGACTCCCACTACCTGCTTTGAGGGTGAAAATCCAGTCCAATATATCACACTTTTCCTCCTTCACTTGCTGATGCAAATATTTAAGATTGTAGAACTTGAAGTGAACATTGAATACTCTTGTCCATTTTTGGTTTCTACCTTTTGGATTTGTATTTCAGATATTTTGTGCAATCCAGCATTCCTACTAATGGATTCCAAAGGATGATCTGGAATGTTCCCTTTCATGTCTAGTATTTAACTAAACAAATGCAATATCCATAGATTTATAACAAAGAACAGTTTTTTGCTATGCACACTGGCTGATGGAATGTATCACTTGCTTTTGTGATGGTCTTTTTATGAAATCAACAGTCTTTGAATCACATAGGTTGTTTTATTTATGTAGGGTAAATGAATGAAAGAAGCATAGTTTAGCATTAAGCAATATATTAAACAAGTTAATACATAAAACAATAAAGATTTCACTTTTTTCTTAACATAATAGTTGAAAGGAAAGTTTTTAGTGACCTACAGTCTGTCTCATAGCTAAACTGGCTCTAGTTGGAGGCACTTAACTTTACAGCTGGCAGTTGTAAATTTGAAAATACTGCACCTCACAAAAACATACTGCTGTAAAGTCTCAGCAGGTCTGATAGATCTGAAGAGAATAGAGCTAATGTTTTCAAGTCAGGATGTGTTTTGATGAATAAAACTCAATATTTTTAATGGAAGATCATAGGTCCACCTGAATGATACCACAACTTAATTAAATTCTGGTTGCATAAACTTGGCTTGCATTTCCTTGAATACAGATTGTTGAGTGAATGAACTGAGATCATTAAAATGATAAAATGATTCAATAGGGTAGATACAGACAAACTACTTCTTGGGGACTCCCAAACAAGGGGTATAATCTTATAATTAGAACAAGGCCTACGGTGAAGTCATGGAGTACTTATTCACAAAGTAGGTGGAAGTCTGGAACACATTTTCTTTTAAAAGCCTTGGATGTTGGGCCAACTGTAATTTTGATTACTCTCTCCAAGGTGTTAACAAGATTGAATAGTCAGATAAAAGGAGCTATATAATAGAATCTGGTGCTGGCTCAGGGAGCTTCAGCTTTAAGTGTCTGGACCGCAAACAACCTGACCTCCCATTTCTGACAGGTATAGTTAAGAAAGCCCACCAATACCTCTACTTTCTCATAAGGAAATTTGGCATGTCTGCTATGACTCTCCAACTCTTACAGATGCACGTAGAAAGCTTGTATCACAGCTTGGTATAATTCAAGAAATAATACTTGGTATATACCAATGCATGTGACAATAATAAATTAAAAATCAATCAAATGATCTACTGCTGTTACTAATAGTGGCATGTAACTGCTAGTGCATGAAAGATGACAAATTGTGAAAGGATGCAGCATCAGAATATAGTGCTTGGGGAGAGGCTGTCATGAAGAGTATAGGAACAGATGCAGCAAGCCTCACTGGAAACTTGGTCAGTGACATGATTATCACTGCAACAATTCATTTGCCACATCTTTTTATATGCCGTGCTGGAGATAATGGGTAGGTTTTGGCTCCCTGCTAGAGCTGGGAACTGTTGTGTGGGAGCTTAGTCTTGCTGGCTGACATGTTGTTTCTTGGGCTCCATCCTGCTTCTAGGCCAAATTGGGCAGGTATGATGGGAGGAAGACAGAGGACAGTTTTAAAAAGCTGACTAAATTTAGTCAGCAGACCAAGGGCTGGTGCTTTGGGCAGGTGTTAGAGGCCCTCCCTGCCTGCTTGGGTGTAGGAGCAGCCAAAGGTTGCCCTGTAGATGGGCTGCATTCTACTTTTTTTCCTCTGTGGTGGCCTGGCTGCAACATCAATTTCTTAATTTAAGATGTAAAAATATTGAAAAGAGAGCACCTAAATTTTGAAGTACCCTCTTGCTTAGTTGCTCTGAGAGCCTACAGTTCCTTTAAGATGGGAGGCCTCTGATCCTTCAGCTTCAAAAACCAGCTTGCTGTCCTTAATTGGACAGTGAGCCTGAGTCCAGGCCAATTTCAAGGATGCCCTGTGAAAATTTCCATCAGTGACTGTGCTCCCAGGACAGCTTTGGGACATGGAAATGTTCTCAACCTCTTTCCCATCTCCTGAGGGAAAATCCTGTCCAGTATGTATTTGTACGATACTGAGCAGTGGTGGGCAAAAGAAGAAGCGCTCAGTGCATTTTGCCTATTGGGCAGTGCCTATGGGCACCATGGCACTGCCCATCAGGCATAGGGCAGTGCCAAGGGGTGGGACATGGGGCAGGGCCTATGAGGCAATCAAGAGGGGAAGGTTGGGGGGGGGGGGGGGGGGGTGGTCCTGCTGCCACTCTGCAAACAGGATCAATTGAAAAGTCAGCAGTTGGAGGGCTGGGTGAGTTGGCACTGAGGGGGTGGTATGGCAGTCGTAGTTGGATCTGAATATGGTTGGGGTGCCAGTGATCAGGTCATGGGTGGTTCTCTTGACCAGCGATGTGGGATTGTGGGGCTGGCCTGGCCAGTGATTGGGCAGCCAGCTGACAGGTCACTGCACATGCACTGATCTCAGCACTGACAGATGCCGCTTAGCATTGTGGTGTTGGCCTCCAGCAGGAATAGGCCCTGCCAACTGTTTGTTTTTCGCATGAGTCATGCTAATGCACTCTGCAATGCTCACTGTGGGAGATTCCTTTTGTTAAAAAAAAGTGTGATTTACTCCAGTTTTCACTTGAATTTGGCATCCCCCCTTCCTTCCCAATTTCTCCTTTGGTTATCAGCAAACACAGTTAGGATTTGATATATCCGATGACTTGTCTGAGTCAAAAACATACCTGTAGCGTCTTTGGAATCTGAGCATTTTAAAAAATCTATTGTGTGATGATATGGGAATACAATTAGTGTTTTTATATATTTTCCAAACCAGTTTCCCATGTGCAGTTAGTTGTATAAAGAAACAAAACAATGGGAAGCTAACATTCTTTGGTAATTGTAATGACCTCCCAAAGGCCAATCCTTTGATACAATGCTGCTTTATTAAAACCAAAGAAAGGCTATGTTCCCTAGGCCAGGTCCATAGCTCTTCCAGTATCCCTGCTGAGAAAGTTAGTTATTTTTTTCCCCACTTGGCAACTGATTTAAAAACAGCTGGAGATGGCACCAGATCTGAAGGTGAACCTAATCAGGAACTTTTGTGTTCTGAGGCAATGGCAAAGTGTCACTGTGTGTTCCTCTTCGGTGCTCATTTCACTCTGGGCATCTGCTTCCTGTGTGTGTGTGTAGAGAGAGAGAGAAAGGGCTCCAGGTTCATCTCAAGCTGTTGCCCTGTACTTGTCACAGCTGCCTTTATGGCTGGAAGCAACATCTGCTCTAGGTCAGATTACCTGCATCTACGGTGGTCTGTGTTTTCTCATGATCTTGTCTTGGACCTTCACCTTTGTAGGAAACTGGCCCTGTCTTTTCTATTATGATCCCTGGAACCCAGCCAAGCCCACTCCCAAAGTTCCCCACGTACCCTTGATCACTTATTTCAGACATCATCCCTGCACTTGCAGAGTCATTTCTTTTCTGGGTCTCTTGGCTAGACTCCACCCTCTGCCAAGTTTGGAAATAGTAGGCTAGTCTTATGTGATGCCAACGTCCCATTAGTTCTGCTGGATCAATTCCTATCATAGCATGTGGGGTCACTCTACAATCAAATAAGAAACATGCTAAATTGGTGTAAGTGTTGCAAGCTGTTTCTTCATGCCAGTTCTAAACGTTTGCACTGTTGTTCCACCAGCCTATTTGAAGATGGCTGGTAAGGTGCCATTTTAATATGTTTGAAGTATGTCTCCATCACCTGTTGGAATATAGCAAATGCTGATGAGACCCAAAAGGATAGATATCCCTACTTGAGAAAGTAGAAGCTGAATGTGGAACCTCGAAGGTCTAGGCATTATAAAGTTTTAAATAATTTACAGACTGGGCCGCAGCTATCCTCACCATCCTCAAGCAGATAAGACTATTAATTTATAATCCCCACAAATGCAATCAACTGGATCTCTGAATTAGACAGGTACCCAATGCCCAAGATTGGAGATTTGTACACCAAGATAGTTGGCAGCCAGACGTTCACTAAGCTGGCAATTATACTATTGTTTTCCTTTGGTTCCCTCTGTATTAGCTATCTATCTTCTCAGCTTTTATAGTTTAAAAAAATTAACATGTATGCCTTCCCTGGATGGTGCAATCATTGACCCAAAGTGTTTGCTATTAGCAGGACAATGTATTCTTCTGATCTGTCTACATTGCTAATCTCGTTATTGAGACTTGCATCCTGTGAAATACCTTTTTGGTATGCTGATGGCTTTAACCTGCTGGCACATTCAATGACAACCTCCCAAGATAGGGCTGGTACTGGTTTTGTCTACTGCAACTGTGCCTTGGCTGAGTTGCCTGGCTGTGCCTACAATGGTCCAACCTTTGGCACTTGCAGCCTTCCAGTGCATGATTTCCTCCACGTTTTCATTTCCTCGAATGCCTGGTGACCTGAGCTGTGCTTGGATATTGTAAAGGAAACTCTGATGTCGACTTGAGCAAGCACCCTCAGTTGAGGAATGATCACTATTGCTCATGGCTCCTATCTGGAAAATATCACTTTCAGACACTCTTTGCAGCTCTTGAGCCCTTTTTTCTGTACTTTCCAGTGATAAGGCCATTTCATTAGCCCTAAGTCCAGATCAAATTCTGCCTTTTTTTGGATTTTCAAGTTGTCCATTGACACCAATTTATCTCCAGTGTTTCGTTCAGAGATGACACGAATCCACAATGTTCTGCCAAATTCTGCAATCTGGCCAAAAATTCTGTAATGTATTCCCTGGGATTTCTCTCCATTAATACCTCTGGATTATAACAGAGGGCTTTGGATCACACTGGTTTTTAATCAAATGTACAGGCTCATTGAAATCAGAGGGACCTGGGTAAGTCAGGCTTTTTGATGCTGAATGTCAGAGCCCCACATCCTCTGAGTAGGATTACTTTTGTCTTTCATCTCTCTCAATACTATTTGCCTGATGCACATGTGCTCTGCATATTGGGCCCAGTCTTCTCTGCTTGCATCATAAGATTTGAGTTTACTGAAGAAAGACATTTTTTCCTTGGAGGAATTGCTGCTTTCTGCTGGATAACAAAGCTTACCAGAACAAGTAGAAAAAAATCTTGTTCACTTTTGTCGCCAATGTAATAACCTCACCACTGCCAATGCTCCAATACGATGCTGCTTTATTGAAGCAAAGGAAAGACCATGTCTGTGGCTTACAACAAATCAAGGCCTGTGCTCTGCACTTGCATAACACCAGTCCAACCTGTGAGTGCTGGGTTTAAACTCGCACCACACCTCTCACTGGGAGAGCTCCTGCTCAATCAGGAAACTTTTTATTTCAGGAAGCTCAGTGAGATCTATTAATGATGCCCCATATCCTTAGTACCCACTGACAAATCTATTGATGTAAAATAAAATGAACAAAATCCTTTCCTTTTATCTGATAAAGATGGGTAAAGTCTTCACCTGTAAAGACTTGCATTCCAAACATCACTTTGTAAATTGAGTTTGTACCTTTTTTATATGTCCTGTTTGTGAACTGAAATACCACTCAATGAAGGAGCAGTGCTCAAAAAGCTAGTGGCTTTTGCTATCAAATAAACCTGTTGGACTTTAACCTGGTGTTGTGAGACTTCTTACTGTGTTTACCCCAGTCCAACACTGGCATCTCCACATCATTTGTAGTGTTTGCACAGCTCCATCTGGTGTAGATTGGCAGAAATGTGCAGCTGAACTTAGCCTGTTGTTGATTTATACTGGGTCAAGTCCAAGCCATCTGTTCAGTTATCTTCTGATGCTATCATTGTAGCATCCAAAATGTTCTTAGAGATTGGCAAAGCTATGGACAAGAGGAAGAGAAATCCCATTATTTTTAAAGATCTTTTGTAGTTGCTTCCCTAGCAATCTGAGTGCAAGCAACTCGTCTATAAACCAATTTGCTGACCTTGGAAGTGAATAGAGAACTAAATGAAATGTTTTGTGAAGATTGAATTGCCATTGAGTAGTTCACATGTTCCTGAAGTATGAGCTGCTTTGCTTCTTGCAAATGTGGTGGTCCTCCTATTTTCAATAGTAAAAAGATCTTGTGTAATAGTGTACCAGAAACCCTGAGTCAAAATGATAAAATGGAAAAATGAGTTGGGCGGAGGGGAAGAGGTACAAAATCTTTCACTAGTTCTGTGGTACAGAGGTACTAAATAAAACCAAATCTGAATTTTTGATCAGCGTTGAATAGAAGGCAGACAAACTGAAAAATTAAGAAAAATCTGTTCTTATAAGTTGCTGTTGGATGTAAATGCACAAATTTAGATAATGGCCAGAATTCTTCAACCTTGCCCACAGTTGGGATTCTCTAGTCTTGTTACAGTGAATGGAGTTTTGACTGAGTGCCAAATGCTCTGTGTTCACTGGCAGCAGTGGCAGGGTGAACAAGATTGGAGAATGCAGCCAATATCTTGTTTTCTAGTTGTGATAACAGCTACAGTGACATGAACCTGTAACTTCCCTCTTTTTCAATCCTGATGGAATGTTATGTTCCTGTTTAATTTAGTACCAAAGATTACTTTGATAATTGTTATGATGGCCATGGGGATCATCAATAGATCTCTTCCCTGTGGGCCTCGTAGAGTACAAAGCACTCCGAGTAAGCAAGTGAATCCTTGCCCAATAGGGAAAAAGCATTGTGGGGTTTAAAACCAGCTGGCTCTACTCAGGCTAGCAGTCAAAACTTCGTTCGGGGCTGACCTGTATATTGTAGCTGTTGAACCGCACTTTGAACATGTTGTAATTGAAGGGTGATGGCAGTGGAAGACCAGTCCTAGTAAGATTATTATATTGAAACTGAGGGGAAGTTCTTGTGACACTACCAATGCAGCACTATTTTCCAATTAACATTTTCTTTCTGAAGAGGTGGGAGTTGGAGCATACTCCACTCACAATTGGGAGCTTAAATTTTAATCCCATCATCTGACTTGGAATCATGTGGAGTGCTAATGGGGGAAGGTCTTGTTGGAACAAGTCCAGAAAGAGAAGTATCTATTTATTCCATCAAGCCTGCTTCTTCAACCACTTTGGTTTATTCATGGTTTTCAACACTACACTCTGGTTACCTGTTGATCTATATCTTTCTTCCCACACCCCAAAATGTGGTCATGCTAATGAGTTCTTTCTAGTCAATGCAGGGGCTTGTACCTTAAGATGAGCCCCTGCCATGTTTTGTCACTTGCATGAAATTTCAGTAGATTCATTTGCTGTCTTGTTGGATCAAAAATCCTGAAATTCACTTCCTAGCAGCACTGTTGTACACTGTGGACAGCAGTGGTTCTAGAGGGCAGCTCACCATCACTTGCTCAAAAAAATTTCAGGAAGCCAACAAATACTGGTCTTGCTAGCAATGCTCACATCCATGACCAAAAAAAAACTGCTCTTGCTACTCAAGCTTTGAGAACAATTAATGTATCCTTTTAAAAGAAAATGAATTGGGTCATTTCCATAGTTTCTAGGTGATGTATCCAATTCTGTCAGAGGCTTTATGCTTGAGGACAATTAAACAGAATTTGGACTGATTTTCAATCTTTATTGAAACATAAGTTATTGCACGATAATGTGAACCATGCAAGGTGCCAGCCTCAATCTCAAGTTAGACTATTTTTTAGCTGGGGTAGCAGTATGGATAATTGATCTGTGTGCCTGTTATGGACAGGCAGGGGTTTAACTTAGACAGCCCTGATTTTTCTTCTCTCATCACCCTTTTTTTTTGAATGGTGGCATATTTCCCCATCCCTTGGCTTTGCATTCTCACAATAAGAGAAGGATCTAGAAAAAGATCGTGTGGGTCAGAAGTCCGATGGTGTATTCCTTAAGGCTAAAACTAATACTGAATGATCATTTTTATAGGAGAGATGACTTCCACAATGTGATGGACATGCAATGCTGAATTAGCCTTGAGGCATTTGTACAGAAGTTCAAAAGTTCCAGTAGAAACAGCATAAATTTGAGCACCTGGTCCCATCAAGAGAGCACTTTTTCTGAGCTGTTGCTTAGTTAATAGGAGATGGCAGATTAAAGCAATATTACAGGTTCCACTAGCTGCAAGAGGTGGGGTTCATGTGACTCCCACTGCTTTACTTTGGCTTTAATCTTGATTATTAATATTTCAACCATGATTTTCAAAATGGTTTCAGGGTCCTTTGGTTTAGCAGGCAATCTGTCAGGCTTTGGTTAAAAAATGTAAATGATCTTTGTGCAAATCCCTTGGAAGCTGGTCTTCTGAAGATCACTGGGTCATTAGCACATCTTTGGGGATAATGAGGTGGTAGCTTCTCTGAATGCCAGTAAGTTCCTTTTTGAGTCACAGCCAGCCATGATTTCAGCCATTTTAACTGTTTCTCCATTTTTAATAATCCTGTAAATTAGCCATGATATGTATATTTTATAAAAATAGTGAAGTCTTACCTGCCACCACCCAAACAGTGACCGTGAACAGGACAAGTCTCCTACTTATTGACTACGGCTCAGTCTTCAACACCATTATTCTTACAAAACTCATCTCAACTCCATAGTCTAGGGCTTGGCTCCTCCCTTTTGAGACTGGATCCTAGAGTTTCTAACCCATAGACTGCCTATCCTTACTGATTGCAATGTCACCTCCTCCACGATCCACCTTGACAATGGTGCTCCACAAGGCTGTGTTCTCAGCCCCTTACTATACTCCTTATACACCCATGACTGTGGCCAAATTCCCCTCCAATTTGATTTTCAAGTTTGCTGGTGACACCACTATAGTGGGTTGGATGTTAAACAATGACAAGCCACAGTACTGGAAAGAGTGAGAATCTGGTGAACCATTGGAATGACAATAATCTCTCCAATGTCAGTAAAACGAAAGAGCTAGTCATTGACTTCAGGAAGTAGTGGAGGACATGTCCCTGTCTACATCCATGAGAATGAGGTGGAAATGGTCAAGAGCTCCAACTTTCTAGGTGTCCAGATTACAACAGCCTGTCCTAGTCCCTCCATGCTAATGCTATACATAAAGCCCATCCAGACTTCTACTTTGTCAGAAGACTAAGGAAATTTGTCAGCTATGACACTCCAACTTTTACAGATGCTCCATAAAAAGCATTCTTTCTGTTGTATCACAGCTTGGTATGGGCTCTTGCTCTGCCCAAGACCGCAAGGAACTACAAAGGGTCATGAACGAAGCTCAGTCCATCACTCAACCCAGCTCCCATCCATTGAAACTGTCTACACTTCCCACTGCCTGGGAAAAGTCGCCAGTATAATTAAGGACCCAAAGCACGCCAGACGTTCCCTCTTCCACCTTCTTCCATTGGAGAAAAAGGTAGAGTCTGAGCTCATGTATCATCCAACTCAAGAACAGCTTCTTCCCTGCTGCTGTCAGACTTTCAAATGGACTTGCCTCACATTAAGTTGATCTTTCTCTACATCCTAGCTATGACTGTAATACTACATTCTGCATTCTCTTTCATTTCCTTCTTGAATGGTATGCTTTTTGTATAGTGAGCAAGAAAAATACTTTTCACTGTATACTCATACATGTGACAATATCAAATCAGTGTTCTCCATGCTCAAGTGTGTACATCTGCATGTATGTGATTAAATAGACAGCCTATCTCCCTCTGTTCATATGCAAAATTGCTTTTAGGCAAGATTCTGGAGATTCTGATATTGTGGTAAATGTACAGTAGTTTTTTTAGATACAAGAAATAAAGCACAATGTACCAGATATTGAAGATGGATGGCTCTCCCTGATTTCTTGTTCATTGTATTTTGCTTTGCAGTAGGGTATGGACTAGATAGCCATGCTCATCTTGTAACTCTTTTGATATGACTTGAAATCCCATCTGTACATTTTTAGCTTAAATGGTTTACAATCAACTGATCAACAGTTTTAAGACAAACCTCTGTTTGTAGAGTGTTATTTTTTAAAGTTCCTATTAAACATAACAGCCAGAATTTTCCAGCTTTTCACCTGAGAATTTTTAGTCTGCTATAGTAAATGGTGATTTGGTTGAACATCAAATTCTCTGTCCTTGCTTGCAGTGGTGGCAAGGCGTGAACAGCCAGAAAATTTTGGCCAGCGTTTCATGTCTCCAATAAAATTGGAAACCTTTTTAGAATCATTTTTTGGTTATTTGGAGCCTGATAGCAAAGCTACATTTTAACATTAAAGTACACAGGTTTCTTTTTGAATCCTGTCTTTTGCCCTCTGAGGTTCTCGCACGTTTGTTTTTTCCACACACGATTTGCAGTTATCTTTCCACAAGGGTACACTTGCTTGAATCAACTCAAATAAATGCACTGAACTGTAGACGCATTCTTCTGCATGTTTCCTAAATCTCTGAATCTGTGCATGAATCTGTTGCCTTTGTCATTAGTTATGTACCCTTGTCAAGAAATAGGTATGAGCATTCTCAGCAGCACACTTTCTTCATACTAATTGATTTATCTAAAACAGGGTTTCCCAAACTTTTCCAGCCACTGAACCCATTTGACCTCCCAAGAGTGCTGATGTAACTCCTGAGAAACATTATATTGATGAATTAAGCCACAAAAAAATTATGCAATAGCTATGAACATACAAAAATAAATGTAAAAAGGTTTATTATACATTTATTACAATTAAAGTTCTCATTCAAAAATAGTTCCAAGTCTTGTCTTTAATGGGAGAAGTGATACTTTTTGCTTACAAATTAAATTAATATTTGGAGTGCTGCTGGAGAGCTGGATTCTCATTTCAGACACGTGCATGCACACAAACTCGCACCAAAAGAAGCACATACTGTCTCGCCTCTCTCTCGTGCACACTCCTCTCACACGCTCAGCACTGTCACACACCCCTCTCATACGCATCTCTCTCTCATACTTCACCTCTCACTCACACAGACATACTTCTCTCTCACACCACATACCCACCCCCCACCGTGATATTCTTTGGCCATAATGCAATTTGTGCCAGGACCCCCATGGTTTTCCCAAGATCTTAAACTGAGTTAGTATAACTATTTTAAAGGGGAATTGACTCAATTGTCCCTATTAAACAAACTCAAAGTACTGATTTTCTGTTTAGTGTCACAGCAAATATCCCAATGAATCAATGTTCCTTTTAACTACCTTTCCATCAACTTGCTTTCATTTGATCATATCTGTGATGCAAAAATTTATTCACTATCCCTAACTTTTATTTCATGAAAAAGAATCATTCATATGCTGAATCCAGTTCAGGCATGCTGTTCAGAATGAATAGGTTTACAAAAATGTAACGAAAGGGGATGCATTTGCTCCAAATTCCCCCCTCTCCAGTTTGGTAAAAATGCTACAATTTAGGTGGATGACAGACATGGCCTCTTCACACCTATTAGAATTTAAGTCGAGTGGTATAGGCATGTAATATAACTGATCATAAATGGAGAAATGTGACACCAGATGAATGTAATTCTTTTAATCTAAAATCCATGATGAGCAAGAGTTTACATGGGCTGTGGAATCAATATAGCTGCTTTGTCTCCCGTAACTTCTCCAAATATGTTAAGCTAAAGGTGCTACATGGTAACACAGGGCTACTAGCCACACACTGGTGGATTTTTGGTAGTTCAGAATGTGCAGTTGTGTATGGAGTATGTATTGCTATCATTGTCATCATTATTGATCATCTTCAAACGTTTACAGGCATGACTTTGGTTATATTTTGGGATAATTTAAAGAAACATTGAGGCTACTAAACTGAATATACTAACATTGAAGACCAATAGGCTCTTTTCTTTTGATGACTTTTCTCACCCTGGTGCCTGTTACCTTCCTGGTAAAGCACCTTGGGCTACATTGAGAGGAACTATATAAATGTAAGTTGTTGCCTAGTTTTCCAAGTGTTGAAATCCTTTTAACAGAAATACTATTATACCAGTAATCAAATCAAAAAATCCTACAATGCAGAAGGAGGCCATTTGGCCTATCAAGCCTGCACTGACCACAATTCCAGCCAGGCCCTAGCCCCATAACCCCATGCATTTAGCCTAGCTTGTCACCCTGACACAAAGGGCCAATTTTAGTATGGTTAATCCACCTAACCCTCATATCTTTGGATTGTGGAAGGAAACCTGAGCACCTGGAGGAAACCCACACAGGCACAGGAGAACATGCAAACTCAACACAGTGACCCAAGCCGGGAATCTAACACAGGCCCCTGAAGCTGTGATGTAGCAGTGCTAACCACTGTGTGTGCCACTGTGCTGCCTGTGGCATGTAATACTTCAGATTATTTATATTAAAGGAGTTGATGGACCTTGAGCTGTCTTGGGAGTAGCTGAATTTTGTTTGACCCTTTTGACATAAATGGTACCATTTTATGGATTTGTTGACTTATTCTCAATCATGTTGTCACTTTGGACACCTATTTCAAACATGAAGTGCTATATCATCCCATGGAAATTCACCCATGATAGCAAATCATAGCATCTCTATGGTAGAGAAGGCCATTGGGCCCATTGAATCTGAACTGATCACAATCCCACCCAGGCCCTATTCCTGTAACCTTGCACATTTATCCTGCTAATCCCCTGACACTATGGTCAATTTACCATGGCCAGCCAACCTAACCTCTGCATCTTTGGAGTGGGGGGGAACCTGGAGCTCTGGGAGGAAACCCACACAGACATGGGGAGAATGTGCAAACTCCACACAGGTCAGGACTGAACCTGGGTCCCTGGTGCTGAGAGGCAGCAGTGCTTGCCACTGTGCCACCCTCCACCTGCAACTCTGTCTGTTTTTGGCAAGTACTAAGTCTACTAGCTCCCACAGATATACCTTGATTACATTTCCTCACATCCCGCTTTCTGGAAGGACTCCATTCCATTCTCCCAGTTTCTCTGTCTCCATCTCATCTGTTCTATTGGTGCAGCCTTCCAAACCAGTGCTTCTGATGTCTTCGATTTCTGTCAACTGATTTGTTGGTCCTCTTATTTGCATTTCTGCTCTCAACCTTCCACCCCATCAGCCTCTGTACTCAACACACCAACCTCTGACATTTCTGCCAACATAGTGTGATGCTACCAACAAAACACATCAGCCTTTCAGCATTTTTTAAGGATCTGTTCTCGGTGACATACTACTCTTCTATTGCCCTTCCCTTTCCAACAGCACCTGCCATTTTACCTCACTGTCCTAGGTCCCAAGGTGAAACATGTACTTTCAATTTAAAATATTATATCCACTTGTGTTGCAATCTGCTCTATATTGTGAAGACCAAATATAGGTTGGGTAACCACCATGTGGAACATCTCAGTCTGCAGGGTGACCCCAAGCTTCATTTTTGCCTATAATTTTAATTCTACAGCTTGCTTTCACATTATCTCTCTGTCCTCTACCTACTGCACCACTCAATATAAGCTCAAGGAACTGCACCTTGTCTTTTCAATTAGGTACTTCCAGTTTCAACATTGGGCTCAACAACTTTGGACTGTAACCTCTGTCCTCATTTGTTTCCTTTTTCTTTGTGGGTTTTTCAAAATTACTTTTTTCCCCTTTTATTGTTTTTGCTTTTGGATGGCAGCAGTTCATTATTCTGCCATTTACAACTCCTCCAGACGCAGTTTTCTTTTTTTACTTGTCCCATTGCAATTCTCTCTTGTGTTACCAAACTTTATCATTTAGCCTCTCCTGTTCACTACCCCATCACAGGCATTCCTTTTTTGTTGTTGTTGTTCTCCACTCGGCTTCCCTTTTTTCCACTGGTTCAAACCTGTTCTATTTCTCTCGACTTCTAGTCTGTTCATTCAAACAGTTAACTCTTGTTTAACACTTATTTCTCTCTCCACGGATGCTGCCTGGCCTGTGGAATATTCCCAGCATTTTCTATTTTTAAACTCCTGCAGGGCTATATTCAGTAACAGTCGTTCTAGCATCCAGGTGACAACTGACATAAAATGAGAACATCCTATAGCACTTGAGCACATTATTCCTAATTAAGTATTTGTGTATCAACATTAATCCATTGCAAGCAGAATCCATTTTTCTAATAATATCATAACATAGATGTAAACAATGACTGTATTTTGATAGGTTCCCTCTATCTAGCCACTGTTCTGCATGTCAAGTTGTACACATCTACAATTTGCTTTATATAGCAGGGAAGGGGGCAAAAAAACCACATTACTTGCACACTGCTGACCTATTGAAAAACCTGTCAGTAACTAGAAGTCACATGTCATCAACTGCTCTGTTAGCACTTGAGCAGACATTATACATGCATTTTCTGTAAATTGGATGTGTACTGTGTAGGATGTTTTGGACCTGTGCATTTAGTGTTGGTGACATGTTAAAAATTAGGCCTTTAATGTTAGTTGACTGTTATGAATGCTGAGTGTTCTTCTACTTTTAATAGATGCCAAGATTTCTCTAATTACACTTCAGTATGTTGGAGCATTGGTTTCCTTTGAAATCCAGTAATGCGAGTAATTGTAAAATGGACTTGGTGTATAACCACATTCCTTTTTGTAACCTAGTGTTCTTTTGAATAAATTTAGGAAACTAGTGTATTGATGCAGAATGCACATTTCAATCATTGTGACATTAGTTGTACCATGCCATGTTTGTCCATTCTCCTCTTCTACTCCTTCACTTTTGAGCTATCTTGTTTTTTTTCCCCCACCCCTGTTATATCCTGTTTAAATGCTTGGTATGATTACAAAGGTACTAATAACAGTCCTGAAATTGGAGCATTGGAGGAAGGATGTAGAGGCTATTGAGAGGGTGCAGAGGAGATTTACAAGGATGCTGCCTGGATTGGGAGGCAGGCCTTATGAAGATAGGTTGAGGGAGCTGGGACTCTTCTCACTGGAGAGACGTAGGTTGAGAGGCGACCTGATAGAGGTTTATAAAATGTTGAGAGGAATCGATAGGGTGGATTCTCAGAGGCTATTTCCCCAAGCTGAAATGGTCACAGAGGACACAGATTTAAGGTGCAGGGAAGCAAATAGAGGGGATGTTAGGGGTAAGCTTTTCACTCGGTGGTGAGTGAATGGAATCGGCTACCGTCAGAGGTTGTTGAGGCAAACTCGCTGGGGTCTTTTAAAAGACTTCTGGATGAGTATATGGAAATGAATAGGATAAGGGGTTATAGATAGGTCTGTGGATTGGTAGATGTGATCGGCGCAACTTGTGGGCCGAAGGGCCTGTTGTGCTGTAGTGTTCTATGTTCTATTATTGGGGTTCATCATAAGATGCTTTTTGATATAAGACTCAAGATATTGCGTGGCTACAAGGAGTAGCATTCTAGCCTCTAAGCCAGTGGTTGAGGTTTTGAGTCTCACTCTAGATGGAGACTTTAATACATATTCTAGATTCACTTCAGTGAACTATTGCTACATTGACAAAGGTGCCAACCTTGAGACATTAATTAAATTGAACTCCACCCACCTATTCATGATTGGATGAAGAACAGGGCAGTTTTCTAACCTCCTTGGCCAATGTTTGACTGTTAACCAACACCACCACCAAAAACTGGTTCAAGTATCCACTCATCTGCAGGATCTTGCTTTTTGTAAATTGGTTATAATTTCAGTAATTCTTTATAACTCAAGTACTTTGGGACATCATGGAGATGTGAAAGTTGCTTTATAATTGCAAATTAAAATTAGGATATTGAGAGATTTGGGTAATGGGGGAAAGAGCAGAGAAATAAGATTAAGGAAGATAATTCAACACTGGAAATAATACTTGTATGGATACGATTGGCTGAATGTCCATATGGGTATAAAATGTACATCTGGAGATTGGGGTTGGGAATATGAATTAATCGGGGAGAATATGATGTGCACCTTTTGCTAGAGTGTAATAGACTTCAGATCATAAAGGAAAGTAGTAACATTAATAGAAAGACTACCACAGTTCCCACACTATTCCAATTTTATAACGCATGCTACGCTACCTTTGCTCTAAGTTAATGCGTTATTGCCTCTGACCAGTAAGAGTTGATCACTATTTGTATTATTTGATATAATCAAGGAAGATGGAGTTTTGCAATTGAGGACGACATGTCATGAATGAATTGTGAATCAACACTGGACAGCTGTTTGGCAAATCAGTTACTGTGTAATATTTATATGACTAGTATAGATTGTCATCACCTTGCATGAAGGAATACTACTAAATTGATTAAATGCAGAACAGCATTGTAAAACTTTGTTATCCTGCTCTAAATAGGTGAGAATAGCCAGATAGGTTTCTTTACATCTCTGGATTAATTTAATTGTACAATTTTTGGCAAACAGTACAAAAGCATAACTTAAAATCACATCTGGAAGATGATCAAACTTGCTAGATTCTCTATAACCTTTAGATATTCACCATGTCTGTTCTGTGTAGCAGACCTTTTAAAATAAGTTGTGGTTGAATCATCCCTCAAGGTGATGGATATCTGTACAGGAGAGTGAGGTATTTTAACATTATTGCAGCCTGTGTCAATTGAGCCCCATGAGATGCAGAAGTATGCTTTTCTCATTTGGAGCCAGCATTATATCCAATACCAGAGGCAAGTACAAAATTTGTAAGCACTGATTTGTGTATAGGATTCGTAAGTGCCATTCATTTACTTCCACAATTCATCCATGGAGAAGTTGCCCCAACGTAAATCACTTGCTTGAAACCAGGTTTCTGTTTGTATGTTTTCCCTATGCTCATCTCTAGGTCTTGGTGCACTTCCTTGAGTCCATAAGAACATAAGAAATAGGAGCAGGAGTAGGCCATCTAGCTGCTTAAGCCTGCCCCACCATTCACCAAGATCATAGCTGATCTGAAGTGGATCAGTTCCACTTTCTTGCTTTCTCCTTAATAACCCTTAATTCTCTTGTCTATCAGAAACCTATCTACCTGTGACTTAAATGTATTCAGCGAGGTAGCCTCCACCACTTCAATGGGCAGAGAATTCCAAAGTTCATCATCCTTTGAGTGAAGAAGTTGCTCCTCAACTCTGATCTAAACTGCCCCCCCCCCCCCTTATTTTGAGGCTCTGCCCTCTAGTCCTGCTATCCTTTCTAAGTGGGAAGAATCTCTACCTCTACCCTATCCATCCGCTTCATTATCTTATGTCTCTAAGATCCCCCCTCAGCCTTCTAAACCCCAATGAATACAAATCTAGTCTATTCAATCCCTTCATAGGCTAACCCCCTCTGGTATCAGCCTAGTGAACCTTCTCTGCACCCCCTCCAAGGCCAATATATCCTTCCTCGAATGTGGCGACCAAAACTGCATACAGTACTGCAGCTGCTGCCTCACCAGCACCTGTACAGTTGCAACAAGACCTCCCTACTTTTTTATTCTATCCCCCTCGCGATAAAGGCCAACATTCCATTTGCTTTCTTGATCACCTGCTGCACCTGCAGACTGTGTTTTTGTGATTTGTGCACAAGGTCCCTTCAGGTCCCTCTGCACTGTAGCATGCTGCAGCTTTTTTCCTTTTAAATAATAATCCCTCTTTCTACCAAAGTGGATAACATCATACTTGCTAACATATTCCATCTGCCAGGTCCTTGTCCACTCACTCAACCTATCCAGATCTCTCTGCAGACTTTCCACATCCTCCACACAATTTGCTTTTCCGCTCATCTTTGTGTCATTAGCAAATTTTGTTACCCTACACTCAGCCCCTTCCTCCAGATCATCTATGTATATGGTAAATAGTTGAGGCCCCAGCACCAATCCCTAGGGCACTCCATTAGTCACCAGCTGCCAAGCAGAATAGCACCCATTGATTCCTACTCTCTGCTTCCTATTAGACAACTAATCCTCAATCCACACTAATACCTTGCCCCCAACTCCTTGCACCCTAACCTTTTGTAGCAACCTTTTTGAGGCATTCTATCAAACGCCTTCTGAAAATCTTAAACACCACATCCACCAGTTCCCCTGTCTACTGCACTAGTCACATCCTCAAATCCAATTCAACATACAGGAGTTCAAGTAAATTGGACTCTTGTATGTTGGTAGCAAAGGAGGTCACTGTTGTAAGGTATTGATTACAGTTTGGTAAGTCTGAAGTCCCCAGATATACATTGGTTAACTGTAAGTCTTTTGATTTTGAACTACTTACAAATATACAATGAAGGGTACAAGCTAGGAGCTGTTTCCATGCTTCCTGGTATACACCCCTCTGTCCAACACTCAGCTGATCTGTAGCTGTGGATCATGTCATCTTACATCACTGTAGGTGAGACTGTACTCAGTTGCACAATAATCCTCTTATGTGCCAGACATTTATACTTAAATCTCCTCCCAAGTCTTCATATTGAGTGATTATAATTTGCCATAAATTAACTTGTTATTGATATTGCATTTATATTGTCAGTACTACATTATCACTACTCCATCTCCCCTATAAGTCCTTGAATTCAAAGTTTCAGGTAATCTGGGGGCCTCGATTCTTCCATATCTTTACAGTACTGTCAGAAGTCTGCTAGATCTTTCTGTAGGTTTAGAGGTTGTTCTGGCATCTTGGTATGTTTTAATTCTTTTCCATTCTTTCATGTTAAGCTTCTATTAGTCAGTTTGGCTGTTGCACTGATTGGTGATTGCTACTCTAACTTGTATCTTGTGGGTGGACAAACATTGTATTCACTTCCTTGTTTCTTTGGCTGCTTGTTATTGTGTGGGTCATGGTGATGCATGAGGAAGTTCATCTCAACAATGGAATCTTCATTCCTATTTGTTTCACAATTTGACCCGAGTTTTTTTTGAGCACTTTCTTCTTTCCCAGTTGCTCAAGCCTTTGAGCCTTTTCATTTTAGCCTAGTACCTACTCTGGTATGTTGAGTTGTTCGGAATTACCAATGGAACTGTTATACAAGTTTGAGAACTTCATCTGGACATTTGAGGGGAATCATAGATGGGGGCAGACATGCAAAGGCCTGTGGACCTTGGATGGGATTTTCCAGCTTGAAGCTGAGAACAGCCAGAAAATCCCACCCTCAGCTCTGTTTCATTCAATGGAATAACTTCCATTGTCAATGACTGCTCCTTTTATCTCTTTCAGACTCACTCATTAGGTAGTCCATCTATTTTCAAAATCTGGATTGCGACTTTCAACTTGTTGATCAGATTGGACTGAAGTTCATAAGTTTTGGTTGGTAATTTTGCTTTTGAGCAAGTGTTCTGAAGCAGCAGTAATTCTTCTGTTCCAGGCATTTTGCATGAGGCTTACTAGAGACTTCTGATGCTTCATGTTTATTATGTTTTAATTGAGAATCTATCCTTTTTGAACTTGCTTCTACAACTTAATTTAAGCATTTCAAATCCTCTTGGAAGTGTTCTACTTCCTGTGACTGAAATTCTAGAGTTCTTATCAGTTCCCATTTTTCCTTTACAAACTCACCTTTTTTATGAAAGTTGTTCTCTGCACCAATCAATCTTTGTAAGAAGTCTCTCAACACCAGGTTAGAGTCCAACCACTTTTTGATAGTAATCTTACAACCTGGTGCTGAGACTTCTTCCTGTTTACCCCAGTCCAATACCAGCATCTCTACATGCCAATCAATCTTTAGCAGAGCCTGATTCTTTGCTGTCCTTCAGGCTCCCATTTTGTAATTGCACTTCTGCCACTTGTTTCTGAGATCCTTCATGCTCTTTTGTGGGAAGTTCTACTTTCTCTTATTTCAGGGATGAGATTCTGGCCCTTCCCATCAGTGGGATCTTGCAGTTCCACAAGCAACATAGCCTGTGAGCAATGCAAACAACTATTGACTTCAGTGGGACCAGAAGATCCCACTGACAGCCAATGGCCGACTGCCTCCATCACCAGAAAGCATACGTGGGGTTTTGAAAATCCCAGCCTAAGTTCTTGATTTCCATTTCTTATATTTCTGGAAACATGGGGTAGAATTTTCCCATCCCACACATCACAGGAATCATAGCTGCAGGATGGGACATGCAAAGGTCCATTGAACTCGGGTGAGATTTTCTGATCTTTGAGGCAAATGTGGCCAGCAAATCCCAGCTGTAATGTTTTTCCAAGATCTCTTCCAGATGTCTAACTGTTTTCTTTAGTGCTGCAGCCTCATTCTTGTGCTACTTGGCTGCTTCATGGAATATAGAATACCCTGAGTCTTCTCTGCCAACTTTGTCATTTTTTTGTCATTTCATTCAGAGTGACATTAAATTCATTTTGTTTCACTTCATAATTTTCCAGAGGAACAACAAACTTTAATCTGAGGAACACTTGTAGCGTGAGAAGTCCTTTAGCAGGTTTTCCATTTCTTAGTGAAGCAAGATTACTTTGGCTTGAGCTTCCTTGTAATTTGAGTTTCATCAAGTTTGTTCTGCTGCTCCTCCAATTTTGTTGTTCAAAGTGGCCTTTATTCCTATATGCTGCTGAAGGGCTATGCACTGTTTTTCCTTAATTTCAAAGGACAGTTAGCTCTTCTTTCAACTGTTTGTTTTCCTGTTCAGCCCTTGTCTTCTCACTCTGCACTCGAATGCATTACTTTGTTACAACTGAGTTCCAACAGCACTTTTTCTGTTTTGCAAGGCATACATATTGATTTCTCAAAGTCTTTAAAATTCACAATTTTCTACCTGCTGGTGCACCTGTATGTATTTGAGGTTTTCCAACACCTTTGTTTTGCCAACAATGGAATTCAGAGTTGTTGTTTACGCTTGATGATTTTCTAATGCCTCAAATTTACACGTTCAAATCTCAAACAGTTTGGTTCATTATCATACATTTTCAAAGGTATATACTCAGCTGGAGTTTTGTTTCAAATCTTCCCATTCAGTTTTAATGTGAATGTTTTCCAACTTTATTTCATTTTTCAGGGTTTGTCATTTGGACTTCATCAAATAGCTTTCCTTCATTCCCAATCAGCTGCTCACTCTGCAGTGCTACCTGTTGTAGTTTGGATTATATGTCAGGCTTCCTAAAAAGACACATACAGCGGGTGATTCTCCTACCCCGCTGTGCTAGTTTTTTCATGCAGCATGGTTGGAGAATCTCGCATCTGGGCATGAGAGATTCATGCATGTGTTCCCACTGCATGTATATCTTGCAGCATCAGATATCCAGCAGCATCAGATCCACACTGGAAGCTGGCAGGAACACTAGGTAAGTCATTTACACCTATTTTTAATGTTATTTTAATGTGATTAGCTTGGGACTAAAGTCTCTGGGCCTGCTAGCCTCTCCCCACCTCCCCATCACTTTTACTCCAGCAGGGAGTACACTAACTCCTTGCTTTCAAGGAATTAACAAGATGACCCCGCTGGAATAAAGTGGGGGCAATCAGGGTTCTCTCCCCCCTCCCCCCCTCCCCAGGGGGTCTAGCAGTGGGGAGAATGGTGCTTCCCTGGGCATGAATACCCTTGGTAAGAAGTCTCTCAACACCAGGTTAAAGTCCAACAGGTTTATTTACCAGTACAAGCTTTGGGAGTGTTTCTCCTTCAGGTGAGTGAAGAGTTGTGTACATAAACAGGACATATATAGACACAAACTCAATTTATAATATAATAGTTGGAATGAGTCTTTACAGGTATACACAATGTGAATGCCCTGACACACAGTACATTATTGTACCATCTGCATAGTCTCAATGGATGAATGAACACCACTTGACAATCACCAGGCAGGAGTGCTCTCCAAGTCGGAACACTTCAGCAGTCACAGGCATTTGCCCTCTGATCTTCAAGTAAGCATCCTCCAAGGTGGCCTTTGTGACACACAACAGTGCAGAATTGCTGAGCAGAGACTGATAGCCAAATTCTGCACATTTTGGGGGGGTGGTGGGCAGCCTCAGTTGAGAGATTGGGTTCATGTCACGTTCTAACTCCCACAACTTGCCTAGGCTTGCAAACCTCACTAACTGTCCTGGCTGGAGATGATTCACACTTTAATCTGTGCTAAACTCTCTCTCCACTCACTGTGTGCATGTGAAGACTTGATTATCTATGAAGACTCGTATTCCAACCATTATCTTGTAAATTGAGTCTGTATGCCATGTTAGTGAACAAACTCTTCACTCACCTGAAGATGCAATGCTCCAAAAGCTTGCGCTACCAAATAAATCTGGATTTTAACCTGGTGTTGAGACTTCTTGGCACTGCTCAAGGGCAAACTGCCAATACCTAGAGAGTACCTTGACAATGCTGGTGGGGGGGCGGTGGGAGCTGAAGATCAGAGTCAGCTGGGACTGAGGGGGTTGATGGGGAATGGTCAGGAAGGGTTGTGATCAGGGTGTGGGAGTGAGGTTGTGGATTGGGGGGGGGGGCAGTCAGGAGACTGACAGGTCAGGGGCCATTGTGCATGTGCAGAGGCCCACTACTTTCAGCCTCCTGGGTGGAAATAGGCCCTACCCTCTTAAATGTAGTATTCATGCTGGTGGCCCTACAATGCACAGTGTGGGAAATTCTCGTCTGAATTCCCACTGAAAAAAGAGCAAATTATTCCAGTTTTCCTGTGAATTTGACACGTTGGGTGTATCGTCCTCTTATTTTCAGGACCTCCAGAATGTTCTTTGCCTCGTCATTTGGTTGGGTAATATCTTTTTCCTTTCATAGCTTTACTGGGAGTTTTATATCCCTCTTTTTAAGCTCTTTGCATGCCACAGCTTGATTAAAATGTTTGTCAAAAGCTTTTAATAGTTCGTCAAAGATGATTGGCGAATCCTCAATGCCTTACATGAGGATTATTTCTTCTGCAAATATATCAAATGAATATAAAAACGTACTGACTTGTGCTTTTTTGGATTTCTAACTTAATCCTGATGTACTCCAGTAATTAAAAAAAAACTCTTCCTCAAATGCTCAATTTTGATCTGGTTTGGCGCCTGCTATGGCCTAAATTGGTCTGGTAGTTTTAATTTATGATTCATGGCTGTTTTTCAGAGCAGGTGAATATAATGAATTTAAAGCTGCCTCTTTTTTAAATTGGTTCTGCATTAACTGGGTTTTCCTTCCCTTTGATCTTTCTATGCTTGTCAAGTTTGGGCAGGCTGTTGTGCTGATAGGACAATCTTATAAACTTATTCTTTCCTCAGGAACGCCAGAAACCTCTGACTGTATCTGTGGCTGTGATTCTCTGATCCTGCTGCAATGAATGGATTTTTGGTTGAGTGCTAAATTCTCAGTGCTCACTGGCAGTGGGGCAGGAATGGAGAGATCAGAGAAAATGAGGAGCCTTGATCACTTAGTATCCCATTGCTGCAGCTTTCTGAATTTCAAGATGGAGGCAAAGGGATTTCCTGTGCTTGCCAGTTTTGAAATTTCACAACACCAGGTTAGTCCAAGAGGTTTATTTGGTAGCAAAAGCCACTAGCTTTCAGGGCTTTGCTACCAAATAAACCTGTTAGACTTTAACCTGGTATTGTGAGACTTGTTGTTTACCCCATTCCAACACCAGCATCGCCACATCATGACTTGCCAGTTTTGGCAGGCTCCACAACAATGCAATTGTGCTCAGCTTGGAAAATTTTTTCATCAATGGCTGCCTATAGAATTCTTTTCCTCAACGTATGTTTAATGTCACAAATTTGGCTTTTGCCATCCTTAAGTCACAATTCCCCTGGAGTAATTTATAAACATTTTGGAGCAAGCTCAATGTTAAAACACTGACTTGGGAATTGGGTTTTACTGATGGCTTTTTTCAAACTGCACTTATGACTGAAATTTTTAAAGATTTCTCAGGAGTTGCTTTAGCCTGAAATTTTAAAATAATTAGCTCACCCATGCCAAGTCTGCTGACTAGGTGCTCTGGGATTTGAAGCTAGATTTCCAAAGGAGATGCAATGGAGTCTTCTGCTGTGGTAAGCAATTTTAAATCTCTGCTTTCAGCTACCAAATTTTTTTTATTGGAGCTTTTCTCGATTCAGTGTTTTGGGAACTTTTGCTTTTGGTCATGCTGCTTTGCTCATTTTTGTTCAGTCTTCCAGCATTTTAGTTTTATTCTACATTTTCTCTGGGATTTTAAGTTTTCACAAGCTGCCACCATGTTTGGTACATCTGAAGAAGTGGGTTAATTGTAAGTCTTCACTGACTCTTAGAACTATTCACAAATATATAGTAAAGGGTACAAATAGGCTTGCTGGTACACACCTCTCTATCCAATACGCAACTGACTCCTAGGTCTGAGTCATGTGCTCTTTTGTATCAATCACTGTTTGGTGTACAGTACTCAGCCCCACATTAACGTTAAAAACAGAAAATGCTGGAAAAATAACTCAGCAGGCTTGGCAGCATCTTTGGAAAGAGAAACAGTTAACATTTTGGGGGCTGATATTCATTTAACCCTATGCATGAAAGACCCTGATACTACAGTCAAGCTATTTTTTCACTTTTGTTCAAATATCTTGCACTACAATAGTGAATTTAATAATACTCAGTTGGTTGTAAAGTACCATGGGACCTCTTTGAGGTGATGAAATGTGTAATATAAAAATCTTTTTCACGGCAACTCTGTTCAAGTTCTATTGAAGATTTTGCTGACAACACCTTTTTTCACTTTTGCAACATTGGCCAGTATTTTACGACCTTGCTTGTCAAATCCTGCCCAAGACCAATGGAAAATTCTGCAAGCCTCGCCTGCCCCAATTCTGGGGCAGGTGAGGCAGTAAAATTCCAGCTAATCTTCTGGTATTTAACTGTTATTTCAAAGTTGTCATTTTTCTGTATATCTAAACCCTTTTAAAATTCTCACGTTACTCCTAGAATAAAGAAATGACTAAATCATGAAAATGAATCCCATTGGTGGGTTGGGTTTACTTGGACCTTGACTATTAATTCAGTCTAATACAAAATGAGACTTCAGAGTGGGTATAGTCACTAAGTGATGATTTTGGTTTTCAGTGGTTTCATAGTCATTGCTAATAAAATGCTTTGTTTCATAGAATTATTGAATGCCATCCAGAGGAAAGCTATCACAATTAGACAAATAGCAGAGTTGTTTTAAAGGTTCAAAAGTTAAATGTCAGTGCCACTGTTTATAAATTGCTGCTCTACAAGTGGCCACGGATTAGAGTAAATTTAGTGACTAAAGGATATTCATCCAATAATCATCAGTGGATCCAGTCAAACTGAGAAAATTACTGATCACTGAAATATGCAAACAGAAAACTAGCATTGTCTCATTAAAGTTTGGAATAAAGTATGCAGTCAATGAACTTTGGTTAAATTGCATCTTTTCAAGATGGTCTGAGTTTTTGGTGTTATTAGACTATAACAGTATAGATACAATATTGTGCCAGCTTCTCTTGGGCTTCAATTTTTGTTTCTGCTGTTTTAAAAGGCACAGCTTAACTATCAAACTAATTATAGTAGCAATTTTTTTTCTCAAAGGTATGATTGAGACTTTTTCGTCCTAGTTGCCCTGAGATCAGAAATCCCTGTTTGAGGTCAATGGACTTTTCAAAAATCCATCAAATTTCTTGTCGTGCCTATGATGAGTCCCATGGTGAACAAGACCAGAAAATTTATCCCTACACCTTTTTAAAACTGTCAGTTGTAAGGATCTTGACTCTCATCTCAGTAGTGTATAAATGTCATGGTATATCATTCTATAAGGAATGACTAAGTAGAGGTTGAGGGGCTCTGTCTGTATAGCTCAGAAAAAAGACCACTGAAGAATTTCACTGAAGTATATTAAATACTTAAGGTAAGATAAATCCAGAATTTAAGGGTGGTATTCTCTAGCCTCCCCTCAGCATGCCTCTTGTGGCAGAGGATTGGTGTGCTATTGGCCAGTGGCAAGATCTTCTGGTCCTGCCACTGTCAACTTGTGGCAGGAGGGTGCCATTGGCAGGACCAGAATATTCTGTAAGAATTTAGCAACACCAATTATTAATCCAACCGATTTATTTGATAGTAAAAAAGCGAGCTTTCAACACTCCCGTGTCTTCATCAGGCAAGTGCAGTGTTCTGGTCTGCAATAGCCCACATCAGCACAGACAGTCAGAGATTGCTGATTAGAATGCGAATCCTTACATCTAACCTGCTATTCAAGTGTTAAAGTGGCTAACAATGTGTGTGAAGGGGATCCTGAGCATTGTTAGAGAATTGTGTATTTTCTCCAGACAGCACAGTAAGTGAGGTTTTTTGCTAACCCAGGCAAGTTACTGGGGTTACAGATAGTGTGTCATGAAGCCAAGATCCCTGTTAAGACCGTCCTCATGTGTGCGGAGCTTGGCTATCAGTCTCTGCTCAGCAACTCTGCGCTGTCGTGTATCATGAAAGCCCCCTTGAAGAACATTTACCCGCAGGTCGGAGGCCGAATGCCCATGACTGCTGAAGTGTTCGCCCACAGGAAGGGAACTGTTTTGCCTGGTGATTGTTGAGCGATGCTCATTCATCTGTTGTCGTAGTGTCTGCATGGTCTCCCCAATGTACCATGCTTCGGGACATCCTTTCTTGCAACGTATTAGGTAGACAACGTTGGCCGAGTTGCAAGAGTATGTACCGGGCACCTGGTGAATGGTATCCTCACGTTTGATGATGTCGTCCATGTCTATGATCCAGCATGTCTTGCAGAGGTTGCTGTGGCAGGGTTGTGTGGTATTGTGGTCACTGTTCTCCTGAAGGTTGGGTAGTTTGCTGCAAACAATGATCTGTTTGAGGTTGTGCGGTTGTCTGAAAGCAAGAAGTGGGGGGTGGGGATGGCCCTAGCGAGATGTTCATCGTCATCAATGATATGTTGAAGACTCCGGAGAAGATGTCGTAGCTTCTCCGCTCCGGGGAAGTACTGGACAACAAAGGGTACTCTGTCCACCGTGTCCCGTGTTCGTCTTCTGAGGAGATCAGTGCGGTTTATCATTGTGGCACGTTGGAACTGTCGATTGATGAGTCGAACGCCATATCTTGTTCTCACGAGTGCATCCTTCAGTGTCTGGAGGTGTCTGTCACGATCCTCCTCATCTGAGCAAATTCTGTGTACCCTTTGTTGTCAGACAACCGCACAACCTCAAACAGATCATTGTTCGCAGCAAACTACCCAACCTTCAGGAGAACAGTGACCACAATACCACACAACCCTGCCACAGCAACCTCTGCAAGACATGCCAGATCATAGACATGGACGACATCATCAAACGTGAGGATACCATTCACCAGGTACACGGTACATACTCTTGCAACTCGGCCAACGTTGTCTACCTAATACGTTGCAAGAAAGGATGTCCCGAAGCATGGTACATTGGGGAGACCATGCAGACACTACGACAGCGGATGAATGAGCATCGCTCAACAATCACCAGGCAAAACAGTTCCCTTCCTGTGGGCGAACACTTCAGCAGTCATGGGCATTCGGCCTCCGACCTGCGGGTAAATGTTCTTCAAGGGGGCTTTCGTGATACACGACAGCGCAGAGTCGCTGAGCAGAGACTGATAGCCAAGCTCCGCACACATGAGGACGGTCTTAACAGGGATCTTGGCTTCATGACACACTATCTGTAACCCCCGTAACTTGCCTGGGTTAGCAAAAAACCTCACTTACTGTGCTGTCTGGAGAAAATACACAATTCTCTAACAATGCTCAGGATTCCCTTCACACACATTGTTAGCCACTTTAACACTTCAATAGCAGGTTAGATGTAAGGATTCGCATTCTAATCAGCAATCTCTGACTGTCTGTGCTGATGTGTGCTATTGCAGACCAGAACACTGCACTTGCCTGATGAAGACACGGGAGTGTTGAAAGCTCGCTTTTTTACTATCAAATAAATCGGTTGGATTAATAATTGGTGTTGCTAAATTCTTACTGAGTTCTTACCACTCCAATCCAACGCCGGCATCTTTACATCCAGAATATTCTGCCAGCAGAGCAATTGAAAAGTTCTGACCTTTGTTTTAAAGCTGGGTTAGGAGGGAAAGGGATCACCAAATAATGGTGTCTGGAATAATCTGCCTGGAGTGGTAGCAGAGAAAGTGTTTTGGGTTTCTTACAACACCATCAAATATTTGGGCTGAAAGATGTTCCCTCAAGAAATTAGCTTTTCTGATCTTTGACTTATGTTGAACTCCTTTTTTAAGAAGCCAAAATTAACCTTGATTTGTCACTAATCTTTCTATCCACACACTAGAATACAAATTGACTGCAAGTCAAAGATGCACAGCACTGGTTTAGCTTGGCTTTTGGGTCTGTGTTTTCTTGTGTTTAATTTTTCAGAATTATTTTGAGATGTTGTGTGGAAAAAAGTCCCTAAATTATCTTTAGTGCTGTTCCTGGCTTTGAGAAAACAAAATAGAGCTTATAATCTTGAATCCTATTCAAAACCACCTCCTGCTCCACATTGAATGAGTTTAATCTATTGATGCCAGGAGTGCAAATTGAGGTATTCTTTAGCAATTAGTATAGATATCCAGTCTGAACCCACTCTACAGAAATTGTAACCCTTTGTGGAATAACACTGACTTGTGCAGAAAAGTCTATTTCTTTCAACTCAGCTGGCTGGAGGAAGTTCAGGATGCTCAAAAGAAACAAGGTAGGATTTTCCATTTTTCCTGCCCCTTCTGGAGCAGGTTTTCTAGCAGTGGAAGTGCCTTGCCATTGGCTGACAGTATCTTCTGGTCCTGCTGAAGTCAATGGCCATTTGTGCTTCATGCCAGCTGAGGGCTTGCCTTTGGCATCACAGCAAGTAAGAAGGAATGGAAAATCCCAGCTAAAGTGTTGGAAAAATTGCTGAAAGCAGCCCTAAGATTAAAAGCATCTTCCTACAGGAGATACTCTTGCCCAACTCTTTTGCTCTTGTTTCCATATAAAATTTGTAATACACAATTGGCTACATTTTTGGGAACTGTTAGCATTCACATGAATGGACTGAATTTTACTACCCCTCGAATGATGGGCTGGGAGGTGAGAGAGTTGTAACATTGCAAAAAGGTTCAGAAGAGGCCTGATGTCTTTGTCACAACTGGGTATGTTGAAGGGTGGTTGGGCTAGAAAGAGGGCCTCAGACTAAAATGAAGCAAGAAGATAATGAAGTCTGTTTAGCAGGAAATTAATCCTTATTTTTACTAAGGATTTCTAATTTTGTGATGTGTGCACTTGAACTATAGGCTTCAGGCTTTTCCAGGAATAAGGAGGTGGTGGATTTGGAGGACACCTTCACTGTTGCTGGGTCAAAAATCCTGGAGCTTTCTTCCTAATGGTACCACTGGTGTTCCTATGACGCATTGGTTGTAATGATTTCAAGAAGGCAGCTCACCACTAACTCCTTGAGCACAATTAAAGATGAACAAGAAATACTGGCCTAGCCAACAATGTCCACGTACCATGAATGAAAAAAATAAATTTGTGCTGGCTGTGGATGGCAGCTATTGTGATTGGTGGTCTCGCTCTACAGGGAGTGGAACAACATGGGCATTGGCAGTCAGAAACAGGAGTAAACTTGTCAGGAGACAGAGGCATACTGTTTGAGTAGCATCCTGGGCATGGTACTCATACACAGAGTAAGTGGAAGCCCCTGAAATTGATGCTTGCAGCTCTTTGTCAAGCATCTCATTCACTCACTCAGGCTTTGAGATATCCATTGAGAAGTGTTTTTAGAGAAGGAGCTACAACTTGGCTAGTGGGCAAGAGCAATGGGAGCTTCAAACTCCAAAAGGGCCACAAAGGCCCCTCGTACCCTGAGGATGTTCTTCATTAGAGAAGACCTACCATCAAAGGCTCAGCTTCCTGAAGTGTCAGAGCAACTGTGCTTCTCCAGGGAGGCAGCCACAGACCTGTCATGATGGAGGTTGAGCTGAGTCCTAAGGTAAATGGTAGCCACCCAATGTTTGTGGCACTTAAGTTCACCATGGCATTGGATTCCTATGCTTCAGGTCATTCCAGGGATCCTTAAAAGAAATGTTGGATCTTATTGCTGCATCAAGATGGGCACCAGTGTCCCCTAAGAGGGCCAGCCAGTAATATGTACTTTTAGTACTGGAAAATCAAGATGAGGCAATAGCTGGATTCCCTTGTTTGCAGGGTGTTATTGGCTGGATAAATATGACAATGAAAGGGTCCCATCGATCGGGCATGGCCTTCACTGATAGGAAGGGATACCACATGCTCAGCATATGGTCTACAACCATCTCAAACTGTTCCTTCAGGTGTGTGCAAGGAATCTGGCAGAAAGCAATGCCACCTATGTACTGAGGCAGTTCTAAGTATCCAGTCTTTTTATTACACCTGTGCACCTTCAAGGATAGATAATGGATGATTTAATGCTGAAGCTGTGGCTACAGATGGCTGTATGGCATCCAAATACTAATAAAGGAGTGGTACACCTGCCATGGGACAACTTGAATGACCATCGAGCAAGCTTACAGGGCTTTTCAAGATATAGTTCAAATTCCTAGATTGGTCTAGTAGAGCTCTTCTGTATGCTTCTGCAAAGGTCTTGTGTTACATTGTAGTATGATTTGTGTACCTTCACAACCTGGATTTAGAGGGGAGAACTTTTTAACTAGAGGATATCGTGTATGAAATGCAATGTCTGTTCTCCAGATGAGGTTATAGAAGGAGATTCTGACCAAACATAGCAAAGATCAAGAACTGTATGCAAGGCACAATGAAATATGTGCAGGGGAGGCACTCAATACTGTTACTCCTGGACAAACAGGTCCAGTGTGAAACAAGCTTGACAAGTCATAACTTGCTTGAAGATGTGGATGAATGGAGTCACAAGACTGCCAATTATCTTAACAAAATAATAAAGCACTTAAACAGATAATAACTAAAATACACAACTTCACCCCAGCTATATCTTTACAGATATATACAAACTTAAAGATAACACACAAGCTACAAAAGTTATACTCTGTTCTCAGTAAATACAATATCCATGTAAACCACAAGGCAAAATATGGTTAGACAAGACACCACACCCTGAAACCAAGTGACAGATCCAGTGTTTTCAAGAGTGCTGAAGTCTGGCAACTTGCAAGCTGTGCCCAGCATAGCCTCGTTCTATCTTTTATTCTCGTTCTATGCTTTTAAAACTCTACTCTAGCTCTTAAACTCTGGAACAATGCTTTAATTCAATCTCTTAACACTCTAGCTATGTCTGTAATGCTATGTTTTGCACTCTTGCTCCTTTCCTTCTCTATGTACAGTATGCTTTGTCTATATAGTGCACAAGAAACAATACTTTTCACTGTATATTAATACATGTGATAATAATAAAGCAAATTGGATTTAATTCTGTGGATTCCTTATCAAATCTTATCAAGATGCTTGTCACACTGAACCATAGACTCAATAGAACTGTCATCTCAAGGTTTTCTAAATTCCACTCTTGAAGATTGATCAAGCAATGTATTCTCTCAGATGTCTTCACTAAAGACCCACATTCAGGATCTTAACCTTTCCTTTCAGTATTCCACTGCTCTGGAACACCTTATGCATTCAAATGTCCATGTAGTGTCTCAGGTACCCAGTCATGCCAAAAGGATACCACTGCTTCACAGGCTTTATTAAGGTGTCACCAATCTCAGGACTACCTTTTGGATATCTGGCTCTTGCTAGCTGACGTCTCTACCTTACAGCCCTGAATTTTACTGGGAGCATCTCTCTCTGCTCCTGACTTTGCTGAACAGAATTTTTTTCCCAGATTTCTGTTTTTAATTTCCTGGAACACTCATTTCCTTATTTCTAACTGTCCTTTAGTTCTGGGACTGACTTTCTGCCTGTCTGTATTGCCCTGTCTGTATTAACAATTCCTGTGGAAAGCTTCTTGCTTCTGGGTTGCCTGAATCTGACTGAACACACATGCTTCTGCTCTTCAGTGTGGATGTCTGTTTGCTAAGAAACAGCTTTTTTTTTTTATAAAAGCATGCAATTGCTTTAATGTTGTAAAACTGCAGTTATATTGCAGGCCAAGCTTTTAAGCGAAACTAAACTATAAGCTTGCAGGCACTTTTTGTTTAACATGGAGTTAAACTAAAATTTTAACCCTTAGCATACAAATATGGAAACAAATTAAACTTAAAACTATATCTCATCTCTCAAACATACATTACTCAATCTATTTTCTAACAACATGTTAATTTAGGCACATTTCAGATTAGCCTCACCAATGGGTTCTAATAATATAATCCAATAAAGTTACTACATTTCTGCAGTCCTAGTGTCATTTATTCAATTGCCCTTAGCACTTACCTGTACCTATTAATAAATTGGGCAGCGGCATGAGGAATGCATTGACCTCACGTGGTGTAGTGCTTCCCATCACAACCTTTTTGAGGGTGTCATGGTACTGTTAAGACCCAATGGCCCACAAGAAATGGAAGATAATTGCTGAAACATTCCACATTTATTAGAACAAAAATAGTCGTACTATCGGAAGGATGTGGAGTCCTTGGAGAGAGTGCAGAGGAGGTTTACCAGGATGCTGCCTGGTATGGAAGGACTGTCTTATGAGGAACGATTAAATAGACTGGGGTTGTTTTCCCTTGAAAGACGTCGGCTTAGAGGGGATCTCATAGAGGTGTATAAGATTATAAGGGGTATAGATAGAGTAAATGGAGGTAAACTTTTTCCACCTTTAGAAATGGATAGGACGAGGGGTCATGGCCATAGGGTGAGGGGGGCTATGTATAGGACGAATATTAGAGGGCAGTTTTTCACACAAAGGGTAGTGGGGGTGTGGAATGCACTGCCGAGTAAGGTGGTGGGAGCAGGCACGCTGGGGCTGTTTAAGGGTCTCTTGGACAGCCACATGAGCGGTATGCAGATAGAGGGATATAGTAGGACTGTTTAACTATGGCTTTTTCCCACAGGTAATTCGGTCCATACTTGACCAACAAGGAGCATGCATTCGGCAGGTGGTGCGAGGACAGCTCTTGGATGTTGATTCATGGGTTGCCTGGTGCTTCATGTCGTAAATGAGTGCTTTATCTGGACCATCTGAAGGGCACCACGACAGCTCAGTGACTATCGCTGTAGCTGTGCAGACACTTGGAATTGGGCCGGTGTCTGCGGGAGTTTGCGCGTTCTCCCCGTGGTTGTGTGGGTTTTCTCTGGGCGCTCCGGTTTCCTCCCACATCCCAAAAAATTCGCTCTTAGGCTGATTGGGAAACAAATTGTCCCTACATTGAGACTCTTCCATATTAGGAATAACCTAAAATTAGAATAGGATAATGGAATTGTTACTATATAGTTATGACGGCGGCGCAGGCTTGTTGGGCTGAAGGGCCTGTTTCCCATGCTGTGTTGCTCTAAAAAAAAAAAGTAAGGTTGAATGTAATCAAAATAAACACGAACCTCAAATGCAACTTGGTGATAAGAACATAAGAAATAGGAGCAGGAGTCAGCCATCTAGCCTTTTGAGCCTGCCCTGCCATTCAATAAGATCATGGCTGATCTGCAGTGGATCGGTTTCACTTTCCTGCTTTCTCCCCATAACCCTTAATTCTTGTCTATCAGAAATCTATCTACCCGTGTCTTAAATATATTCAATGAGGTAGCCTGCGAAAAAGTGAGGTGGCTCACTTTGGTAAGAGTAATGAGTACAGAACATAGGGCTAATGGAAGGACTCTTGGTAGTGTCGATGAGCAGAGAGATCTGAGTACGTGTGCGTAGATCCCTGAAAGTTGGCACCCAGGTTGATAAGGTTGTATGGTATTAGCTTTTATTAGTAGAGGGATTGAATTTTGGAGCCGTGAGGTCATGTTGCAACTATATAAAACTCTGGTGCGGCTGCACTTGGAGTATTGCGTACAGTTCTGGTTGCTGCATTATAAGAAAGATGTGGAGGCATTGGGAAGGGTGCAGAGGAGGTTTACCAGGATGTTGCTTGGTATGGTGGGAAGGTCTTATGAGGAAAGCTAAGGGACTTGAGGTTATTTTCGTTGGAAGAAGGATAAGAGGTGACCTAATTGAGGCATACAAGATGATCAGAGGGTTAGATAGGGTGGACAGTGAGAGCCTTTTTCCTTGGATGCTGATGGCTAACACAAGGCTATCTCTGACATCTGTCCTATAATTACCACCCCTCAATTTAAAGCTCTTTAATTGGAGGGTAGTAAGGGCGTGGAATGCCCTGCCTGCAGCAGTTGTGGACTTGCCAACTTTAAGGGCATTCAAATGGTTAGTGGATAGGCATATGGATAACATTGGAACAATTTAGGTTAGAGGGTCATTAGATTGTTGCGCTGACCAGTGGAACCATTGAGGACTGAAGGGCCTGTACTGCACTAATGTTCTATGTACTTCAATGGGCAGGGAATTCCAGAGACTCACCACCCTTTTGAGTGAAGTTCCTCCTCAACTCTGTTCTAAACTGTCCCCCCTTGAGGCTATGCCCTCTAGTTCTGTTTTCCTTTCTGAGCAGAAAGAATCTCTCTACCCCTACCCTTTCTAGCCCCTTCATTATCTTGTAAGGCTCTATAAGATCCCCCCTCAGCCTTCTAAACTCTGAGTACAGGCCCAGTATACTTAATCTCTCCTCATAGGCTAACCCCCTCATCTCCAGTATCAGCCTGGTGAACCTTCTGTACTCCCTCCAAGGCCAATATATCCTTTTGCAAATGCAGTGACCAAAACTGCACACTGTACTCCTGGTGAGGTCTCACTGGTGCCTTGTACAGTGCAGCAAGCCCTCCTGCTTTTATATTCTATCTCCCCTGCTATAAAGGCCAAACTTAACTCAAATGCACACACTCCACCTGTGCTTGCAGCTGAAGTTGGGATAGGCTGCTGATTTTGGTACCTGTTAGTTTTGATGACTTTGGCAGTTGACCTCTGGTGTATATATAAATGATCTGGAGGAAAACACGGATGGTCTGATTGGTGGAGTGCTGGGGATTATCAGCAACTGTCAGAGGATACAATAGGATCCAGATTTGAGACTTGGTCACAAATGGTAGATTTGAGCTTAGTCAGAACAAATGAGGTGATGTGTTTTGGAGGATCAAATTTAGGATGAATTTACTGCAAATGGCAGAATCCTTAAGAATGTTACCATACAGAGATCTGGGCATACAGGTCCACAGTTCCCTAGAAGTGGCACCATTGAGGTGCTTCGAAAGACTAGGCATGGTATGAATCAATGCCAGCCTCCCAGACTATCTAGATCCACAACAGGTTCACAGCAGATGTCATCTCCTTTGGCCCTGCACTCAACTGTGGAACATTTGGGTATTTTTGTTATCTATGTCAGACTCCTATTTATTGACACAGCTCAGCCTTCAGCACCATTATTCCCACAAAACTCATCTCCAAACTCTGGCTGGGCTTTGGCTCCTCCCTCTGCAACTGAATCCTGAACTTCCTAACACTCATCACAATCAGTAAGGATAGGCAACAGCACTTCCTCCACAATTATCCTCAACATTGGTACCCCACAAGGCTGTTCTCAGCCCCCTACTATTATTCTTCAACACCTATGACCATGTAACCAAATTCCTCTCCAGTTCAATTTTCAAGTTTGCTGACAATACCACTGTCGTGGGACAGAACTCAAACAATGATGAGACTGAGTACAGGAATGAGAGAATCTGGTGAACTGATGTGGCAACAATAACCTCTCTTTCACTGTCAACATAACGAAAGAGATTGTCATAGACTTCAGGAAGCGTAGAGGAGAACATGTCCCTGTCTACATCAGTGGGGATGAAGTAGAAATGGTCACAATGTTCAAGTTTTTAGGTATCCAGATCACCAACAACTTGTCCTGGTGCACCCCCCCTCCCCCATCTTGTATTTAAGAAAACCCACCAACACTTCTACTTTCTCAGAAGACTGAGGAAATTTGGTATGTCTGCTATGACTTTGACCAACTTTTACAGATGCACCATAGAAAGCATTCTTTCCAGCTGTATCACAGTTCGGTATGGCTTGTACTCTGCCCAAAACCGCAAGAAATTACAAAAGGGTCGTGAATGTAGACCAATCTATCACGCAAATCAGCCTTCCATCCATTGACTCTGTCTATGCTTCCTGCTGCCTCAGCACTGCAGCCAGCATAATTAAGGACCCCATGTGCCTGAGACATTCTCTCTTCCATCACCTTCCAGCAGGAAAAAGATACAAACATCTGAGGTCGTGTACCAACCAACACAAGGACATCTCTACTGCTGTCAGACTTTTGCATGGACCTATCTCGCATTTTGATTCTTCTCTGCACCCTCATTATGACTGTAACACTACATTCTGCACTCTTTTTCCTCCTATGAATGGTTGGGATTTTTTGTATAGTGAGGAAGAAACAATACTTTTGACTATACTAATACATGAGACAATAAATCAAGTCAAATCACAGGTGGCCAAAGTGACTAAGAAAGCATATGGCTTGCTTTCATCAGCCAGTAAGAAGTCTCACAACACCAGGTTAAAGTCCAGCAAGTTTATTTAGTAGCAAAAGCCACTAGCTTTCAGAGCACTTGCTGCTCCTTTGTCACGTCAGGTGGGAGTTCTATCCACAAACGGGGCATGTAAAGACAAATTCAATTTACAAAATATTGGTTGGAATGCAAGTCTTTACAAGTAATTATCTGTACCTTTTTAATTCTTAATGTGAGTGGAGAGAGCTTTAAGCACAGGTTGGAGATATGTATTGTCTCCAGCCAGGACAGTTAGTGAGATTTTGCAAGCCCAGGAAAGTTGTGGGGGTTACAGATAATGGGATATGAACCCAAGATTCTGGTTGAGGCCACCTCGTGTACAGAACTTAGCTATCAGTCTCTGCTCAGCGACTCGGTGCTACCCATCTCCACAGAAGCCAGGGCATTGAGTACAGGAGTTGGGAAATCATGTTGCAGCTATATAAAACCTTGGTTAGGCCTCATTTGGTAGAAGCAGGCATGTTAGCAATCTGGATGGGTACGTGAATAGTGAGGAAATAGAGGGATAAGGACTGAGTTAGGGCACAAGCTTGCTTTTTGAGAGAGGGATCAGCACAGAAGGGCCTGTTCCATACTTGTTCTTTGGCTGCCTGAGGCCTGGAGGGCTCCAGCATATTTAGGGCCTGCTGCACAAATGCAAGATCATCCTCTGTCTTCTTGGCTTTTTATGGCATTGGTGTCACAGCCAGAGGGATTGAGGAACCTCTGTCCACACCAGTAGCACCTTGAGAGACAACCCCCCTCTCCAGATGCATCAGGCAGCCAGTCATCTAGCCTTTCAAAACACAATTGCCCCTTTCTGTTCACCTGAGGAGTCCATGAACCCGACAGTGAGTTTTTGCATCTTGTACCACTATTACTCCATAGAGCTCAAAGGTAGTGATAGCATACAGTTCCACCTGTTCCTCCAGCACCCACAGAGTATGCTGACTGTGGCTCTCCAAGAGGCTCACCACTCTGTCCATGGAGAAGCAAAGCATGCACAAGCCAAAGACATGACCCTGGATGGACACTTCCATTGTCCATGCTTGGGTGCGCAGTCTCCTGAAATCTGTCGGATGTTGATGCGCCTTATGCTGCTGATCCAGGGGAAGATTCCAGACGCTGATCACCAGCTTGAAGCTCAGTATCACCTGGCTGTTCGTAGGCCTCCACCATTTGAATGGCACCAGCTATCACTATTTCTACTATGCACTCAGGTGCATCTGCACTGTGTTCACCAAGTTGTGATCTCAAATCTATGCATAAGTGGATATCTAAAATGATACTCAATGTGAGAATATCTCTGAATGGAGAAAGTGCAGGAAATGATGTGTTGGATTACCTTCTTCAGATCCCTCCTCAGATTGTCTTTGGCAGCTGTCAGTGTATTCTGGTGGGAGCCTGACTGTCCTTGGTGAAATCTCCTGCATGCTGTCACTCAATGCAGAAATCAATTCTGATAGACCAGGACCCTTCTCAGAGAGGCTACCATTAACAAGCAATGTTGCTGCCTGACTCCATTGCCAGTGATTGGGTAGGCATACCCTTTTTCTAAATCAATGTTCATGGTTTGTAACAAGTGACAACGTGTGCTGCACTCACTTTTTGGCACATTGCAAGTCATTAGCAGCTTTCCAGTTAGGTTCAAGGATAATCCCATGGCTACTGACTTCCTCTGTGATCTCCATCCAGGCTTTCTTGAACTGGCAGACTGTAATTTTCCTCCCAGGATGAGGGAAAAGGACTTCCCTCTGCTTGAGCAATATGGAAGAGAACCTGCAGAAATCCACCTGTTAACTGTGGATCATCCTCCAAAGGAAAAGAGCAAGCCAAATGATCCATCAACCTGGCTCTGCCATTCAATGCAATCGTGTCTAATCTTGGACTTCAACTTCACCTTCCCACCCACACCCCATAGCCCTGGATTCACTGAGAATGCTCAGCCTTAAATAGTCAATAATGGAATAGCCACAATCCTCTGAGATAAAGAATTCCAAAGATTTCTTCTCATCTCAGTCCTTAATGATTGGCTCTTTTATCCTGAGGCTGTGCCTCCTGTTTTAGATTCCCCAATGGTGGGGAAGTATCCCCTCAGGACCAACTCTGTCCAACCTCTTCAGAATCTTGTATGTTTCAATGAGAGCACCTCTCATTCTTCTAAACTCCAGATAATATTGAAGCAATTTACTCAGCCAGTCATCATTTGGACTACTCCCCTCATCCCAGGAACCAATCTAGTGAGCCTTCAGTGTACTGCTTCCAATGCAATTATGTACTTTTTTAAATAAAGGGACCAAAACTGCACACAGTACTCCTCCAGGTTTAATCTTTCCAAAGCCCTTAACAATTATAACAATACTATATTCTTCACACATTCCATTTTTATCCCATTCTTCAGGGCTTTAATATATGCTACCTGTGTGAGGATTGTTTTGACAGAATACTGACAACTCTTTAAATAAGGTGCCAGCACTTCAAATGTTGCATCCCTGTGTTGCCAGAATGGACCACTCCCCTGCTTCCTAGCAATTAATTGGCAGAATGCAATGGAATTGCAGACTTTACCTCCCCTCCATCTTGTACAGTAACAGTTCTCCCTTGTGGCCTGGCACAAGACCTTGGGCCTTTGCAGAAATTTCAGCTCAGTAAGAGATCACTGTGACCTGAAAATAGCAGCATCCAATGACCCTGAATAGCAGTGTTATTTGAACAGGTAGCTTGATATTTGATATAATGCTATCAATTAGATGATCTGTATTTTGAGTTGCTTCATTGAAATAGATATGTGCAACAGGAGGATACTAAAGCAAAGTATCAACTCACTGACAATGGCTAAACTATTAACCCTGAAGTTCTCATTGGGGCACTTTCAATTTGTTGACCTGCTTTTGATTGTTCCTTCACTTAGTAAAGTACAATGCTACGTGACTAAGGTTTATAAATTCCATTTCAGTTCACAATGAGCTGATTGACGAGGCAGCTTTAGAAAGCTGCAAAACAATTAACTTGCCAGCTTGTAGGTAATATCACTATAATTCTTCACTGTAGCTTCCTCTAATTTCCTGTTGCTGATCATCTGTAACTATTTCCTTTGTTTTTATATATTCATTCATGCGAAGTGAGCCTTGCTGACTTGGCCGGCATTTATTGCCCATCCCTAACTGCCCTTGAAGGTGGTGGAGAACCGCCTTGAACAGCAGTCTGTGGTATAGATGCACCCACAGTGCTATTAGGATGAGAACTCCAGAATTTTGACCCAGCAACAGTGAAGGGAACAGTGAAATAGTTCCAAGCCAGGATTGTGTGACTTGGACAAGAACTTGCAGATAGTGGTGTTCCAATGTATTTACCACCCTTATCCAACAAGATCATCAAAGTAACACAGATTTAGAAGACCATCTAGCCCTTCGAGCCTGCCCCGCCATTCAATGAGATCATGACTGATCTGAAGTGGATCAGTTCCACTTTCCTACTTTCTCTATAACCCTTAATTCCCTTGTCTATCAGAAATCTATCTACCTGTGATTTAAATGTATTCAGCAAGGTAGCCTCCACCACTTCAATGGGCAGAGATTCATGAACCTTTGAGTGAAGAAGTTCCTCCTCAACTCTGTTCTAAACTGCACCCCCCCCCACCCTTATTTTGAGGCTGTGCTCTCCAGTTCTGCTATCCTTTCTAAGCAGAAGAATCTCTCTACCTCTACCCTATCTAGCCCCTTCATTATCTTGTAAGTCTCTATAAGATCCCTCCCTCAGCCTTCTAAACTCTGAGTGCAGACCCAGTCTACTCAATCTCTCCATAATCTAACCCCCTCATCTCTGGTATTAGCCTGGTGAACCTTCTCTGCGCTCCCTCCAAGGCCAATATATCCTTCTGCAGTGTGGTGACCAAAACTGCATACAGTACTGCAGCTGCGGCCTCACCAGTGCCCTGTACAGTTGCAGCAAGACCTCCCTGCTTTTATATTCTATCCCCCTTGCTATAAAGACCAACTTGCCATTTGCTGCCTTGATCACCTGCAGACTGTTTTTGTGATTTGTGCACAAGGTCCCTCTGCACTGTAGCATGCTGCAGCTTTTCACCCTTTAAATAATCCTTCCTACTCTTATTTCTACCAATTGGATAACCTCACTTGCTAATGTTATACTCCATCTGCCAGGTCCTCGCCCACTGAGCTAAGAAGCTTTGGCGAGTTGCTGTGTTGCATGTTGTAACTGGTACATAATGTTGCCACTGTGCATCAATAGTGGAAGGAGAGTTGAAAATGGTGAATAGGATGTCAATCATACAGACAGCTTTGACTTTATTAAAGTCAAGCTACATAAGTACTTTTGGAGCTGCACTCTTCCAGGCAAGCGAAGAGTATGTTATCATATTCTTGACTTGTGCCTTGGAAATTGTTGACAAGGTCTGGGGAGTCAGGAGGTGAGCTCTTTTGTCCTGTTTGGACTCGTGCTGTAATGAGGTCAGGAGCTGAGTGACCCTGACGGAACCCAAACTGAGCAGGTTATTGCTGAGTAAGTGCCATTTGACAACACTGGCTGCTTCCATCACTTGCTTTGTTTTACCCAGAGCTGTATTCCTTTAAGATTATTTTCCTTCAGTTAAATATATAGCCATATGTCAAAAGGAGATCTGTTAATACAAAAATACCGTGTTGCTAATCTCGACCTACAAATTTCAGCTAAGATTAAGATGAAACACATTTGAGTATGTTTTAGACTGCAATCATTTAATCCACTAGATGTGGATGAGCCATCAAGACTGTGTGTACAGCTGAGTTAGGAGCAGATTATGGTGCTAAGCCTGCCCCACAACTCCCTAATATTGAAGCATTACCTTTTTTATACAGCCCTAGGAGGCAAATTGGGCCTTCAAAAATTTTAATTGAGTAATGCTGAAACCAAATTCCAGTAGTGTGTATAATAGGTTCTGCAGCTTTTAAAACTGCCTTCACAACACAACAGCGCAGAGTCGCTGAGCAGAGACTGATAGCCAAGTTCTGCACACAAGGACTGCCTCAACCAGGATCTTGGATTCATGTTGCACTATTTCTAACCCCCATGACTTGCCTGAACTTGCAACATCTCACTTACTGTCCTGTCTGGAGACAATACCCATCTCTTTAACCTATGCTTAATGCTATCTCCACTCACGTTTGCATCTTTAAGACTTGACTAGCAGGTTAGCTGTAAAGACTTGCATTCTAATCAGTATTCTGTAAACTGTGTGTGCCTTTATATGTCCTTCTCTGATCAGAACTTTCCACACACCTGACAAAGGAACACCATTTCCGAAATCTTGCGGGTTTACTATCAAATAAATTATTTGGACTTTAACCTGGTGTAGTGAGACTTTTTACTGTACTTACCCCTGTCCAACACCGGCATCTCCGCAGCACTACTGGAAAAAATCATCAAGAATCTTGTGTGTGTCTGTGTACGTTTCCTGTGAAAAACTGAAGGAAGCCTTTTCCAATAAAAGGGCATAGTTATTGGTACAAGGGACTGGAAAGTCCATTCATTCATTGAATCCATCATTCCCACAGACTATGTACACTTTAAGTGGTATCCAATCACACTTTTGAGGAAAGATTGAGGTTTCCATTTTAAAAGCAAAACTCCAGATCTAACTAGCTTTGCATGCTGTATTGTATATTGCTGAACTTGCTTTCTTGGTATGGCATCTCAATGACCTCAGTAGTTGAAGAACCATTGTTTTACAGCCTTACCATTGTTCAGTTAATGCAGACTTACTGCCTTCTATAAGGGACTTTCTTGAGATACTTCACCTTTTTTGGTAATTACAGTTAGATGAGCAGTTTATGGGTAATTGTAACACTATTGCTTTAAGTTTTGACTGGCGGTCTCATTAAAATCATAAGTGAGTACAAGGCCAGGAAAATCAATTTGCTTCAACAGGTTTTATGTGCTACTTGACGACACTTGTTCAACTTTCTGAATGTGATGAATGACCCCAGATATTTTCAGTCCTGAAGTGCTACATTATTAGTAACAACAATATGATTTTGTACAACTTTTTAATGGAGAAAAATATCCAGACACTGAATAATGTTGATTAAAAACTGGATTTCTCTGCACCACAGAACACTTGGCTGAAGCCTCTGATTCAGTAGGCTTTTACTGCTTGTCACATAAATTTGGTTCAGTTAGTTTTTGTACGGTTCCCCTGGAAAGACAATAATTATATTTTTTAAGACATTGTAGGGAGAGTTTTCCCATCTCACCTGCCGCAGGAATCGTGGCAGGCAGGGGGGTGAACCACATACAAGTCCGTTGACCCCGGGCGGGATTTTTCGCTTTTACGGCAAGTGTGACTGGAAAACCCCGCCCTGTAAGTTTTGAATTTTAAAGTAAACGTACCATTTTTCAAACTAATAATTACAAGAAGTCAACTCTCAAATGTGATTGGCATTGTAATAATGTTTTTTAAATGCAGAAGCCAGGCCTGGATTTTCAGATGAAAACTCAACTACGTCCTAATTAATCCTGCGTATTTTAATTTTTGTGAACTTAATTAGCCAAGATTTTAACTCACTAGAAACAAATCACTTAAGGCAGTAAAATCAGGCCCAATGTTTGTGCCAGTAAGTGCCGAGAGCATTGGCTAGAACTTTCTGGCTATTCACGCTGGTGGGATCTTCCAGTCCTGCTGATAGTGCACCCCTGCTACAAATTTTCCGGCAGCAAGGGGTGCATTCAACAGAAAATCTCAATGACAATGGCAGGACCAGAAGATCCCACAGCAGTGGGTTGTAGGGTACATTCTGCCCATTGAATTTGTTTAAATTAACCCCCCCCTCCAAAAAAAAGACAAAACCTAAATTCAACATGCGTTAGAGGGATATAGGCTTGGTACCAAAGCAGGAAGATGAAATGAACATTAAATATGGCATTGATTGTAATACATACAGTGAGAGGTTTAATATGTATGCAGTTTATATACCTAATAAAGTCTAATATTCACTTATCTTCTCCCAATTGGCATCATCTCAGAATTGTGTTGAGTTCAAATTGGACTATTTTTGAATATTACCATTTCAGATCCTACTGGTCAATGGTAACCTCAGGATGTTATAGTGGAGGATTAAGCAGTGGTAATGCTACTGAATGTCAAGGGATGATCGTTACAATCTCTCTTGTGGAAATGGTTGTTGCCTGGCATTTGTTGTGCCACAAATGTTACTTGCCACTTATTAGCCAAGCCTGAATATTGTCCAGGTCTTGTCACTTTCAGACATTGACTGCTTCAGTATCTGTGGAGTTGTGAATGGTGCTAATCATTTTGTAATCCTCAGTGAACATCCCCAATTCTGACTTTATGGTGGAGGGAAGTTTACTGATGAAAGAGCTGAAGATTGTTGGGTCTAGAAAACAGCCCTGAGGAACTCCTGCAGTTATGTCCTGGGATGGAGCTCTTTGCCTCCAACCATCACAACCATTTGTGCCAGGTATAACTCCAGTGGAGAGGTTTCCTCTTGATTTCCATTGACGCGAGTTCTGCTAGGGCTCCTTGATGCCATACTCTGTCTCATGCTACTTTGATAGTAAGGACAGTCCCTCTCACCTTCCCCCTTGAGTTCAGTTGTTTTGTCCATGTTTAAAACAAGGCTGTAATGAGGTCAGGAGTTGATTGTCTATGGCAGAATCCAAACTGAGTGTCAGTGAGCAGGTTATTGCTGAGTAAATGCCACTTGATAGCACTGTTGATGACCTCTTCTATCACTTTATTGGTAATTGAGAGCAGACAGATGGTGCTAGGCTGGATTTGTTGTCTTTTTTTGTGTACAGGACATACCTGGGCAATTTTCCACATTACCAGGTAGATGCCAATGTTGTAGCTATATTGCAACAACTTGGTTAGAGGCACAGCAAATAATCAAACACAAGTCTACCATACTATTGCCGGAATGTTGTCAGGACCCATAACTTTTGCAGTATCCAGTGCTTTCAGCCATTTCTTGACATTTGTGTGGAGTGAATCAAATTGGCTGAAGACTGGCATCTGTGATGCTGGAGATACCTTGAGGCCAAGATGCATCATCCACGTGGCTGAAGGTGGTTGAGAATGCTTTAGCCTTTTCTTTCACATTGATGTGTTGGGTTCATTCATCATTCAGGATGGGAATATTTGATTTGATTTAATATTGTCATATTAGTATCCAGTGAAAAGTATTGTTTCTTGCGTGCTTTACAGATAAAGCATTCCGTTCATAGAGAAATAAAGGAAAGAGTGAAGCTTCCACCTCCAGTGAGTTGTTTAGTTGTCCATCATTCACGACTGGATGTAGCAGGATTGCAGAGCTTTACCATTGTTATAGTGGGCACAAAGGACATGGGGCATCATTAATAGAACATAGAACATTACAGCGCAGAACAGGCCCTTCAGCCTTCGATGTTGTGCCGACCAATTTAAAAAAAATCTATGACCCTCTAACCTAAACCATTCCCTTTTCATCCATAATCTTATCTACTAACCTCTTAAACGCCACCAAACTTGGTGCATCTACAACTGCAGCAGGCAGGGCATTCCATACCCTTACCACCCTCTGGGTAAAGAACCTACCTCTGATATCCGTCCTATAACTACCTCCCCTTAATTTAAAGCTATGTCCCCTCGTGCTAGCTTTCTTCATCCTAGGAAAAAGGCTATCACTGTCCACCTTATCTAAACCTCTAATCATCTTATATGTTTCAATAAGGTCTCCTCTTAGCCGCCTTCTTTCCAACGAAAACAACCTCAAATCCCTCAGCCTCCCTTCATAAGACCTGCCTTCCATACCAGGCAACATCCTGGTAAACCTCTGTACCCTCTCCAATGTCTCCATCTTTCTTATGTGGGGACCAGAACTGTACACAATACTCCAAGATCTCCCTGTCAGCTCATCCAATGAAAGATAAGCAGCAAGAACTTGAAGCCCCCACACTCAACCGGAACAGGATTTTATTTTAGTCTCTTCCTGGCAACTTTCATCAAGCACAAGCGGCTCCTCTTCAGTCAGAAAAATAAATATCTCTCTTCAGTAAACTTGAACCTAATGACATAAGCAGAGAAGAATGGGCCCAACATGCAAAGTGCATGTGCTACTTCTTCCAGACAAATAATATTGAGGGAGATGAAAATCAAAGTGATCTTACTGACGGTATATGGGACCCCGATATTCAATGTGCTCAAAAGCCTGACCTACACAGATACTTCTGACGCAAAGAATTTTAATAAGTTCCTAGGCCTGGTTAAAAACCATTCTGATCCAAAGCCCTCTGTCATACTCCAGAGTTATTGCTTTAATACAATAGGGAGAACCACTGGAGAATTGAGTTTTTGACCAAATTGCAAAAATTAGAGAACAGTGTGAATTTAGGCCATCCCTGAATGAAATGTTGAGACAGATTGGTATGTGGAATAAGCAAGTTGATAATCCAAAAAAAATTGTTAGTACAGCGTGGTCCAGTTTCAAAGCTGTATCACTGCAAATGGCAGAAAAAAGGGTTCAAATGTTACAAAGAGCATCTGAAAGTAAGAGGGGCCTTGAGTTGACCATTCCTCAACTGAAAGCAAAAAACAGAAAATGCTGGAAAATCTCAGCAGGTCTAACATCATGACTGGAGAGAGAACGGAGCCAATATTTTGAGTCTGGCTGATCCTCCATCAAGATGGACCAATGGACAGCAATCAGTCCAACTGCCACATCAATGTGCGGGGACAAGGTCCAAGCCTAAATGGGGCAATATTGGCATCAGCGAAACAGGCTAAACCGATTGGAGATCCTCTGGGTGCATGTGGGAGGACTGTATGAAGTCATTGGCAGACATCCTGAAGCCTTTCAGGAAAGACTTGGGGGTGGGGGGGTGGAAATCAGAAGCCCAAGCCAGATTTATGTTTTCTCAAATTTTGTGCCTAAATTTGTACAGTGAGATCTGTTCCATACTGTCTATTGGAGAAAATGGAGACTGGGCTCAGGCACCTCTAAGATCTAGACATAAGGCCCATTCAGACTGCTGCTTATCCCTGTCCTTAAGCTAGGAAAGTCCATTTGTGTCTGTGGAGGCAAGTTAGTTGTCAGTTGGGTCTCTAAGCTGGATAGGTATCTCGTGCCCTGAATCAAAGACCTGTCAGGCAAGTTAGCAGGTGGCCAGGCATTCATTAAGCTGGATATAAGCCATGCTTATCTTCAACTCTAACTAGGTGAAGCATCCCGAAAGTACATTGCACTCAATATGCACCAGGGTTTCTATGAATAGCCCACTTGCTCTTTTGGGGTCTCATTGGAGTGTGCCATATTCCAATGGCTGATGGAGAACATAGCCCAAGGGTTACCTAAAGTAGCGGTATACTTGGATGATGTGCTGGTCACGGGGACTTCAGGACAAGAGCATTTAGTGAGCATTGAAGAGATCCTGACGAGATTTTTGCAAGCTGGGGTGTGTCTAAAGAGGGTTAAATGTGTCTTCCAGGCAAGTGAAGTGACCTATTTGGATGCAAAAAGTTAACTTCTAGTAGAAGACAGAGTAAAGACCATTAAGGAGGCACCAACTCTTTTAAAAAATGCCACAGTTAAAATGCTTTCAAAATTAGTAAATTGTTGTGGGAAATTCCACCTAAAGGTGGCCTCCTTACTGACTCCCTTGCGCCTTGCTGCATAAGTATGAAAATGGTCTTGGGAGGCACCATAGTTGGAGGCCTTTAGTAAGATCAAACAATTGCTGTCATCCAATTTGTTGGTCCATTTTGATCTGAAGAAGGAACTACATAATGGCCACCCCAGAGCAGTCCTCATTACTGGCCACAGAGGCAATTGCCTCCAGTACAGGGCAATAGCTCGAAACTGACCTGGTGTCCGTCCCTCTGGAAGATGAAGACACAAGAAGCAGGTGCCAATTGCGAAATGAATCCTGAAGATGGGTCCATGTCAGTAATACTTTGGCGCTCCCCCCTTGGGAAATGAAGGGTTTGTGTTCACGCTGCCAGATCCAGGCCACACCGGGCTAACCTTAGACCGGTTGCCAAGTGGTGGAAAGAACTCTTTGAAAGCAAGGGTACTGGGTAAAAAAATTAACCTGTGGGGTGAGGGATGTTACAGTGGCCCTGAAAAACAAAGCATCATTAATAGATCTCCCTGTGAGCTTCGTGGAATACAAGTTACCCTACTGAGCAAGTAGAAGCTTACCCAATGAGATGAGTGGCAGGTGGCAGAAGATCAACCATTTTTTGAATGTTTTCAGTGTCATTACCTGTCAACATACACACAATCCTTGTTAACTTTTAACATAGGAAACTATAGAAAGTTAGAATAATGTGACAATGCCATCCATCAGCAAATGCTCCAAGTTTACATCAGTGTGTGTTTGTTTCTTGATCTTAACCTGTTTCTTGTATATCCATATCTTCTATCTTTACTTGTTATTCTCTATCTCAATGATTGGAATTTTATCATTCCACCTGCCACAGGAATCGGAGCGGGCGAGGAGCAGACAGTGGAAAGGTCTGTTGACCTCGGGCAGTTTTATGGTTTCGGGATGAGCAAGGCCACAAAATCCCACCCTGTATATCTTAGTCTTGTCTATCTCTATAACAAAAAATATTTATTGAAATAAATTTATTTTATCCATATTGCTATGGTGCAGGTTGCATTCAACTGACAGCTTAACCATGATGTTGCAACACACAATGATTACAAACACATCAAAACCTATGCATTGAGCTTAATGGTTTTATTGTTTTCTGCTTATTATTGACAGCAGGTGCCTGAAGTATTCCATTCCCCTGTGTTAGCATCCTTCTCGTTATTGCCAGATTAAAATGGAGCTGTCACACTGAGGCTTTTACATCATGAAGGAGCACTTTTGCTTACCTGTACCTCACATGAAAAGCTTTCTGAAAAAGACAGATTGTTTTCCTCTTCTGACTCTGGCTCCTCTTCCTGTTGGTTTGTAGGCATCTTGATAAAATAGCAGCCTGATTGCCATGATGTTCTTGGAGCCCATTCTGCATCTTCAAAGGTGGCTTCTGCCTGGTGTCCTTTTTGTTTGTTCCAAAATGGAAGTTAAAATTATAACCTATTGAAAGATTGAACCTCAGTGGGCAAGTTCCTGGAATTTTTAAATGCCTGCTTTTGAGGGCCGTGTGTGTGTGAACATTTTATAATGTACTTTTGCTTTTTAAACTTAAGGTGAATTGATTTGCTAGTTACTTCACTGCAACATAAGAATGTTGCTATGGTAACTCCAACGTCTTCATCTATTATGGAGCATAGGAGGACAAAGCTGATGAAACCATGGTTTAATCTTTAATGTAGAGACATTGGGCTGATTTAATTCAGTTTCCTGTATTTCAAGAAGTAACTTAGGGGCGCAGACCTGATTTGACATTGAAGTGGCACTGGCTTCATGAAAATAATTCATCAAATCTTGCTATTTGTTCAAGGAATGAGAAGAGATTGTATATAAGGCATTGCAAGCTGTAGTGTTGAAATGATTAGACAATATGTTCAAAGGGATTTATATCATTGCATTATAATAAATGAATGGAGGAAAGTTTTTCCTAAAGGTTTCATGCCTTAAGTGGCACTTTTAGTCTGTTAGCTATGCACCTGGTTGCTACAATGAAGTTATTTCTTAATCCATGAGACTGAAGCTGGAGGTTGACTCAACCCCTGGTGTCTGAATCATAAACTCATTGGTAGCATTTGATTTTCTTGAAGAATGAGCTCCCCCTTAGTTTTTTCCTTTTGCTGTTTGTGTCATACCTGTGACCAAGGGGATGTGGAAAGGGTGGAATGGATGCCGACCTTTCATGAGATGTGTGAGTAAACCTCTTCCTTTATTCCCCAGTTGGCACTTTCAAAGATACTATATATGATCCTTCAAGGATGATAATCACTCATTCAGTCCTGAAAATATGACCTCTTACATTATAATAGGCTACATTTCAGAAGGGCTTCATCAGCTATTAGATATGTTGGGATCTCTCAAAGACATTTAGGGCATTATTATAAATGCAAGTCTTCCTTTTGATTAGTGCCACTGTTTTTAAACTTGACTCGCTGAGTTCTTGCCTCACACTCCAAAGGGAATGTTGTCTCATTGAGGCACTGTGATTTGAATAAGATGCTAAATAGTTCAGATGGACTGTGAAGAGCAGGGAGTTCTCCAGTAGCCTGATCATTCTTTCCTGAACCAACATCACCAAAATAAAAATTATCATTTATCTCATTGTACCAACAGCATCCCACAAGAAATTGAGAGGCTGCTTAAATAAGTCAAATTCCAATGAATTATTTATTCTGCAAATTAATTTAAAAATAAATAGAATATATTAATCCTTGAGTTGGTAAGGCCATTGCATTGAAATGAATTCTGTGGGGGGTAAAAAAAACTAGACACAACTAGCTAAGAGATTGAGTCCATTAATCATAACAATGGGGTAAATTATAACTTGCTGGAGCATGTGGGTTTTAAAAAAAAATTGATACAACTAGGAAGCCAGCTCCCACCTGTCAAATTCTGCACTTGCCTCTTCAACACATGTAAGTAACAACATCCTTGAAATATGTTGTTAATTTCAATATGTTAACAACTCAGTTATAGCAATATTAATGTAGCTTTTAGAATTTAACTGGGTACATACATTTTCCAGACTCCCTGAAATTTGCTGGTGAAAGCAAGGAGAGTGTACAGCAATAACTGAATAGCTCAAGACATGAGGAAACATGCTAATAAGCACTGAAGGCTCTCAGTTGCTTTCTTGCCCAACTATGGGTCAAATTTTATGCTCCCATCAGCAATGGAAAGTGTGGCAGGCGAGGGCACGAAATTGGGCTCTTAAGTCACTTTCCTATGGTGGGAAGCTAGTTTAGAATTCTTCTGATATTGGCAGGTTGAACATGGGTCAAGTTTTCTACTGATAATTGTTGGGAACCTTATTTGCCTTCATTTACATCTCGTGAATGCTTACTAAAAGTCCAACTTGCTGAATTGCCCCACCAGTGGAAAAATTAGAATAGTGTTTCCCCGCTGTATCTGTTGAACTTCATTAATGACTTCAAAGTCAGTAGATGTTGATTTCACCTACATTTTAAGAACTTTGCTATGAGATTTCAGGTTCCTGTGTCATAAGCTGTGCCACAGGAGGCAATATCAGCAGGGAGGAGGGAGATGGAGGCAGGACTGGGCCAGAGGGCAGGATGAGTATGTGCAAGGAGGGGATGCAAACAGAGGCAGGACTAGAGAAGTGGTGTGGAACACAGAGGATGAAGACTGAGGCAGGAGTAGAGGGTGGCCAAGGAACATAGTGCACTATTGAAAGACTGTCCAAAAGTATTCTGGGACTGCGACTGTTGTTGAGGGCATGCTGAAAAGGCTGTGCAGGCCATTTTAAAGGACCCTGCATGTCATGGCCCCTGTCTTGGATAGCACAGGCTTGGGGTTGGAGTCGTGATACTGAGGCAGAGGACACAGTAACAGTCAGGGGAGGCATCTGTATCCTGTAAGGTGGTAGCTGAAAGATTGTGGGTGGAGTAGGAAAGTCCCAAATAGTTAGGGTGCACATGGCCAGAAAATGGCATAGGGACATCAACACTGAAGACTTGGATAATGATGGGGTCAAGGGTAACAGGGTAATGCTGGGTAATAAGAGGAGGAAGGAGGAGGAGGTGATGGGGATGTGAGGAACATCGTCCAATAGGGGAAGAGTGGAAGCTAGTCTCCCAGATGAAGGTTAACAGCTCACCTTTGAAAAACATGCTAGAAGAATATTAGTCAGGATTGGGACTCGGGGCATATGGGAAAATTTCAGCACAGCAATTCTTTGCTGATTGAAGGGGCACTCTAACTGTCCTATTCAAACCATGGAGAGCATGCCACAGCTTAGTGCTGGACTCCAGGGTTTAATGCACAATGAATAAACTTGACTCCTTTGCTAATGGTGCATCTTTAGGCAAGAATCCATTAAGTTTAGGTATTGTGGTGCATGTGGCTGCAATTAGCATTTGATCCTTAGAGATGTATCAAAATGGATGTCAGGTCAAAAAAAAATCAATGGTCACATTTGCAGTGCAGAGACACCATGGTTGCAATCAGGGTGTAAGTGCAAGGAATGGATATTAATAGTTATTGTCAAGACCAGAGGAGGATGAGCAGCACAAGGTTGACTGGCTGTGAGGACTTGGGTCATTTGAATCTAAGATCCTTGTGAGCGTACATTTACAATGATAAGAGAGATGGACAGGCGTTTAGTGATGAGGATACTATGATTGGGTGACTGGGCAAAAACCTGGCAAATGGAGTTTAATGCAGGGAAGTGTGAGGTCATGCACTTTGGTAGGAGGAATCAAAAGGCAGATTATTATCTGGATGGAGAGAGAATGCAGGTGAGTGAAGTACACAAGGATCTAGGTGTTCTAGTGCATGAATCAGAAAAAGCTAGTAAGCAAGTGCAACAAGTAGTTAAGTTAAACAGCAGTTTGGCCTTTATTGCAAAGGAGTTGGAGTTTAAAAATAAGGAGCTTTGTTGCGATTGTACAGGGTGTTGGTGAGGCCTCACCTGGAATACTGCGTACAATTTTAATTCCCTTTATCTAAAGATATGGTAACATTGGAGGCAGTCCAAAGGAAATTCACCAGGTTAATTCCTGGGATGAGTGACCTATTAAGAGAGACTAAATAGTCTGGATATGTATTCCTTGGAGTTTAGTAGAGTGAAGGGTGATCTTATTCAAGCATATCAGATCCTGACGGAGTTGACAGGATAGATGGTGAGATGTTTTCACTTGTTTTAGAATCTCAAACAAGGGGATGTTGCTGCAAGATAAAGGCCTAGTTATTTATAACTGAAATGTGTAGAAATTTCTTCAAGCAGAGGGTAGTGAATCTCTGGAATTCCCTGGCCCAAAGAGTGGTGGAGGCTGGATCATTAGAAGTATTTAAAGTGGAGGTGGATAAATATTTGATAAGGGAATAGAGGGCTATAGTGAAATGGCACTAAAGAAATTGAGGCTGGCATAGAACTGCCATGATATTGAATAACTGGGCAGGCTTGAAGGGCCTGGTGGCCTTCTGCTTCTATTATGTTCTTGTGTCTAGGGGAAAGATTAACCATGAGTCGTACTTCACAATGATGTCATTCTGAAGGGCTAGTATGAGGGCTAGAGACTGCTTTCCTGCCTTGCATATGGAGGAAAAGTATTCAGGATGATTACTCATCAGTCACCGATACAAGGACGGATGAATCTGCATTTAATATTGCCTTTTTGATAATTTTGATAAAAATGAGAAGAATGGCCTGGTGCCAATTGACACAGCTCTGGGAACACCATCACCCTAAAGAACAAGAACCAGTGGTGCTCTGAGAGGATCTGAATGCTGATTGGTTGGGGCCAAAAACAAAGGTGTTTGGTACAGCCAAGAGCCTACAGAAGACATAGGTCATACCTGGAGATGAGTAAAAGACAACACTGCATGACTAGGGATGTGGTAGCTCATATTTGCTACTTGCACTGTCTAGGCTTGGAGGATATCCAATGACAGTTGCTCTGAAAGTTACTGCTACATAGTTACCTGTGGATCCTTCCAAGGCTACCCTGGAGACCTTTTGTGGAATCTCTCAATTGATGACATGTGCATAAGGAAGTTGACTGACACCCTTCTCAATAAAGCTCAGCATTACCTGCAGTTCCAGATGGTTGAAGCAAGCTGGGCTCCCAGAGCTCTTGGATTCAATGCAATCTCAGGCTTCCTGCAAGTGCTGGACAGTGTAGACTGCACATGTGACCTTGAAAGCTCCAAGGCAGCAGTCTGAGAGATTCATTGAGTGAACTCCTTTTCCATTCATGTCCAGCCAATTTGTGATCACAAAGCAGATCCAGCATGTTTGTGCTCAGTACTCAAGAAGCACTCACTACTCATGCATTTTGAATCACTCCCAGGTGCCAGAGATTTGAGGATTTGGGGTACTCAAGATGTGATTAATATCCATTCTTATCCTCAGAATGCATCTGAGGAGAGAAAAGATTGCACGTTCAACCACAAAGTCCCTACAGAGCAGACTATTGGCCTCTTAAATTTGTATTTCAGATGTTTGAACTGGTCAGGCAGGGCTCTCCAATAATCAATGCAGAGTGTGCCCTGCATCATTGTTGCGCCCTGCACAACCTAATGCCTTAAAGGGGGAGATGTGTTGCCACATGGAGACGTGGAAGATATTGAAGGGATGATATTGAAGATGGCAAGGATTCAGATGAGCCAAAGGATGATGTCATTACATGGGCATGATGTGGCAGGCATGCCCATGACAACCTCGTAGCTAAAAGATTCCAGGAAGGTGAAGAGAATTTTGAGTGCTGTTCTATTCATGCTTCGATATAGGGGACAACATTATCAATATCGCATGAAAGGTCAGTAATCTCTTAATGGTCATGGAGGAAGCATAAGTCACCTCAATCCTAACAATGGGATAATGCTTGGTCACCAAGGTATTGTACCTTCTGTGGAATGTGCTTAGCGTTCCTTAAATAACTACACAGAGCAGCCCTTTCAATTATGGCATCAATATGCTGCAGCTTGTAGAATCAGTGTCTTGTGACAGATAGTTGTAGACATTGCAGCCTGCTGAAACATGGTGTTTTCAAGTGGATCCAGAGGCCACACTTTACCAGTGGTAGTCTGAACCCTTGCCTTCAACTTCTTTGCCCCTTGCTCCTTCTGAGGATCTGATGGAACATTTCATTCGATTTGTTTATTATTGTCACATATATTAAGAAACAAAGTATTTTCTTGCGCACTTTACAAACAAAGCGTAGCATTCATAGAGAGAAAGGAGAGACTGCAGAATGTAGTGTTGCAGTCATAGCCAGGATGTAGAGAAAAATCAACTTAGTGCAAGATAGGTCCATTCAAAAGTCTGGCAGCAGGGAAGTTGTTGTTCCTGAGTCGCTTGGCACACTACCTCAGACTTTTGTATCTTTATCCCAGTGCAAGAGTGTGTTCAGGGTGCTTGGGGTCCTTGATTATGCTGGCTGCTTTTGAGGCAGTGGCAAGTGTAGACCGAGCCAATGGATGGGAGGCTGGTTTTCATGATGGATTGGGCTACATTCATAACCTTTTGTAGTTCCTTGTGGTGTTGGGCAGAGCACAAACCCATATCAAGCTGTGATACAACCAGAAAGAATGCTTTCTGTGGTGCATTTATAAAAGCTGGTGAGAGTCATAAGTGACATGCCAAATTTCCTTATTCTTCTGAGAAAATAGAGACTTTGGCTTTCTTAACTATAGTGTTGGCTTGGGGGAACAAGACGGGTTTTTGGTGATCTGATCACTTAAAATCTTGGCGCTCTCGACCATTTCTACTTTGCCCCCACTGATGTAGACAGGAGCATGTTCTCCAGTTTCCTGAAGTCGATGACCATCTCCTTCATTTTGTTGACAGAGGGAGAGATTGTTGTCGCCGCACCTGTTCACGTTTGTAGGATCTCATTCAGTGGCCTACAAATGTATGACAGGTATTGCTTATTTGCAGGTATTATGTCAACTTTGTTGTCATTTATGCCAGTCAATGGGCATTTGGGTTTACATTTGAAGATGTGTCCACCTTTGCCCCATATCTCTAACACAAAAATCTGGACAAATCCAACTCAGCCTATTACTACCCCACCAATCTACTCTTGGTCGTCAGTAAAGTGACAGAAGGATTCATTAATAGTACTGGCAAGTGGCACTTGCCTAGCAATAATCAAATCACCAATGCTTAGTTTTGGATTCTGCCAGGGTCACTTTGCTCCTGACCTCATTCCAGGCTTGGTTCAAGCGTGGACAAGAGAGTTGAACTCTTGAGATGAGGTGAGAGTGAATGCCCTTAAAAATCAAGGCAACATTTGACCAAGTGTGGCATTAAGGAGTCTAAAACTGGAGTCAGTGGGAAATCTTTCCACTAGTTGGAGTTATAAATATCACAAAGGAAGATGTTTGTTTGTTGTTGGAGGCCAATCATCTCAGCTCCAGGATATCGCTGCAGGAGTTCCTCAGGGTAGTGTCCTCAGCCCAACTATCTTCAACTGCTTCATCAATGACCTTCATTCCATTATAAAGTCAGAAGTGGGGATGTTCAGGGTTAATTATGCAATATTCAGCATTTTTCACAATGCAGATACTGAAGCTGTTGTCCAAATACAGTGAAACCTGGAAAATGTCCACAAATATCAGCATTGACCATCTCCAATAAGAGAATCTAATTATTGCCCCTTGTCATTCAATGGCATTACCATTGCTGAATCCATTACTATCAACATCCTGGGGATTACCATTGATAAGAAACTAATTTTTTAAATTTCACTACTGAAAGGTCAGTGTCTCTTTTAGACTGCTCCCCCTCATCCTAGACTCTTCAACCAATGGAAATAGTTTTTCTCTCTCCTCCATATCTGTTCCCTTAATATCTTAAACTTCAACTATATCACACCTTAAACCTTTAACTTCCAAGGAACACAATCTTAGTTTGTGTTATCTCTCCTTGTAATTTATCTGTCTGATAACAACACTCTCTCTCCCAAGGCAATAAATCCGTTATAAGGTGAGTGCCCAGAACTGCAAGTACTTCCAGGTGGGTTTAACCAGGGCTTTGAAGAAGGGAAATTTTGCAATTTGCCACTTCACAGTTGCTATTGAGGTCTATACACAACTCCCACTATAGTCTAAAATACTTCTTGATTTCTCAATTCTACCCATAAAATCTCCACTACCTGCCTACCTCTCTTTATATCTCTTCTTACCATTTGAAGTGATTTGATCCTTAATCGCTAAGGCCACTGTTCCCTCTTGCCATCTATTTCTCCTATAGATCCTATAACTAGTATATTTAGTTCTCAGTCCTGATCATTTTGCAACAACATCTGTCACTGCTACTATGCCATACCTTTCAAGTTGAATTTATCTACAATTCATTTCAGTTTGATCCTTATACTTGTGTTTGTTGAAAATATGCTCATACAGGCCATGCATCCTGCACTCACTCTGCTTGAATGTTTTACTCATGCATTTTCTTCTCCCTCGTTGATTTATTTTACATCCTTTTTAATTTTCCTTTACCTGTGGTGTAAAGCACAATTTCTAACTGTTAATTTACTCGCTTCCTTTTTTGTTAGTTTTCAAGTTACTACTTTATACTGTTTGAGCCCACTTTATTTCCTTCACCCTCCCACAACTTACTAATTTAAAGTCTTTGTAACCATTCTACTTAGCTTTCCATTCAGATCCTAGTCCCAGCCTGGCTCTGGTGCAGATCATCCCAACAATACAATTCCTTCCTGTACCAATACTAGTGCTAGTGTCTCCTGATGCGCAATCCTTTATGCCACGCACTACTCCTTTCACCACATATATACCCCTCTATTCTGCTTATCCTGCTCTTTAAGTACATCTGAGGGGGCAAATGCATTAATATTGCATTTTAAAGATGGTGCTTACAAAAGTGCAGCACTCATTTGGTATTGAAACGAAGTGTAAGCTACATGCTCAGGTTTTTGGAGTTGGTCTTGAATCCACATATTTGCAACATATAGGTGAGAGTGCTGCCATCAAGATGTCACTGATGTTTATCAGAGAACTAAGATAGTTAAGGGATTGGAATGCTATTTTTAAGTGAAATGCGAAATAAAGGGGATGTGGGTTCAAGCTAGTGAAAGATAACTTGAAGCTGATCTCAAAAAATTCTTTCCCCATTCAGTGCTTTGTGCTCTTGAACTTCCAGGCAGAGGAGTGGAGGTAAATTCTGGAATTAAAGACAATTCGAAGCATAAAGTATAGTTCAAATCCTGCCTTGATGCTCTGCTATATGCTATCCAATCGCATGGTTTTTCACTTGAATATTTTTGAATCTTTGCTGTTCTTTATTGGGTCAGCCATACTTTATGGATTGTTACTATGTGCCTACGTATCTACAGTTCTTCAGTAACTTTCTGACAGTTATTATGTAGTGGGCTGCAGTATTCCAATTTTGTTACAATATGCATTTTGCAACGTGTAGGCCACATAGCTAAGGCAGTCTACCTAATGCAATCATTTGAGCTCCATACTTAATATATTCAGGTTTTAAGTGGTAGCCTTATTTCAGGAATTGTCTGAGCAATCCTCAGAGGAGAACTGACCTCAGAGCTGCACCTGAAGCAGTACGAAGACTTGTGTTCAGATATGCTTTCCTGAGATTGATATTCTTTTGCAAAAACATGAACATGTGATGTTAGTAAGTGGGCCCCTAGCTCTATATCAATGAGGAAAATAACTGATGCAACTGTGGGCCAAAACAGCTTTTAATGGGGCTGTTTAAATGATGCCTCACCAGCAGAACAGAATGTTCTTGACAATCAATTCTATTTGTTTAGTAGAAGGGTGAGGAAGAAATTTGCACTATGCTATCCACCCACAATCTTCAACTAATGTTCTTGGGCATGTATGAATGACGCATGGCAATGTTTATTTGTATGGTGTGTTCCTGTCATATAGAGGGGGTAGTTTCTACAAAACTGAATCCCTTTTTATTGTAGCTCTCACCACAGATTTGTGCTTCTTGAGGACGCAGGACACAGCAAGCAGGCTCCAATTTGGCTTTGAATAGCTTCTCATGAATATTCTGACAAAGCAGATCTAAATAATTAACTTTAACTTTTTATCTTCAAGCCTGTTTTACCCCTGGCAAATAATACTTTATTTCCATTCAGATGATCTTGGAAACACTAACATAAATTTTATCACATCTTAAAATTTGGCAAATTAACATTTGTTTCAGGCTTTTCCATGCAGATGCTGATCCTTTAACACTGCAGATTCCAACTCCTCTGCAGCAGCAGAGACTGATAGCCAAGCTCTGCACACATGAGGATGGTCTTAGGGATCTTGGCTTCATGACACACTATCTGTAACCCCTGTAACTTGCCTGGGTTAGCAAAAAACCTCACTTACTGTGCTGTCTGGAGGAAGTACACAATTCTGTAACCAATGCTCAGGATTCCCTTCACACACATTGTTCGCCACTTTAACACTTGAATAGCAGGTTAGATGTAAGGATTCGCATTCTAATCAGCAATCTCTGACTGTCTGTGCTGATGTGTGCTATTGCAGACCAGAACACTGCATTTGCCTGAGGAAGACAGAGTCGAAAGCTCGCAATTTTACTATCAAATAAATCGGTTGGATTAAAAATTGGTGTTACTAAATTCTTACTGAGTTCTTGCCACCCCAATCCAATGCCGGCATCTCTACATCATGGCAGCTCAAAACTGCAGAGCATAGATGTTGTTATTGTAATCCATTTTACCCTATAGTTTCCAACCTAGTGTTTCAAAGCCGGTCAGTTCATGGAAGTTTCTTCCAGTCTTGTTATCCAAATTGATAACCTTTCACTGCTCAACGGATTGATGCTTTTGAGCAGAACACAAAACAGATAAAAGCAAATTACTGCAGATGCTGGAATTTGAAATTGAAAGAGAAAACACTGGAAAACCTCAGGTCTGGCAGCATCTGTAAGGAGAGAAAAGAGCTGATGTTTCGAGTCCTGCTGACCTTTTGCCAAAGATAATGGGGTAGATTTTTCTACCTCTGCTGTGATTTGCACTGTTTTGCACTCGCTGCTGCCACTGCCAATGGGGTTTCCTGTGGATCACACAGGAAAGTCACGGTAGGGGTGCACCATTGGCAGGACAATAAGTCCTGCTGCAATGAATGGCAGCAAGATTTCAGTTAGCATCAATTTGAGCAAGCAGTACTGTAAAATACTATGGCTTAAAGTTTTCATCTGGTCTGTTGGTTGACTCATCTCAATTTATCCAAGCTATCACAGAAGATTGTGGAATTTTCAGCACAGAATTTCCTGATCTTGGCTCAATGGGAATATACTGTTTAGACAAGAAGCTTGTGGGTTCAAATTCTACACTAAACCATGTCATGTAATGTAGATTGATATGACAGTGCAGTACTGAAAGGAATGCATCATTATTGGAAATTATTTTGTGCTATGAAGCCTAACCATATTACCTGTTCTTGTGTCCCTACTGCTTCTCAAACACTGCAGCTTTTCCCCTGTGGCCTTAAAAATAAGTCTCCTACTTCTGTCTCCCTCAGCCCCCTCCGTGATCCAGAAACCTGATAACTCGACTAATTTACCCTGGCCAGTGTTTATTCATTAAAAATAAATTACCTTCAACAAATGACATTTTCTTTGCCTTGGCTCACAGCTATCAAAATCACAATGTATAAGATTTTCTATTTTCTGAATTAACATCAACTTATCCATGAAGCACGTTCTGATTACACAGCATGACCGCAAGGCATAGAGAGAGACAGCAAGCAGATAATGGACAGATGGTGATGCCATTTTAATGGCTGGAAAGACCACAAGTTACCTTCTCTCCTAGTTGGCACCAGGACTTGAACATGTAATTAAGGCCAATAAACAAATGTTGTACTGAGGAAGCTATATTGTCTAAAGTACTTTTCATTGATGAGACATTGAATTAAGGCCCTGAACTGGTGATTCTCATTGTTGCTCAATTTTGGTGCTAGTCGAAGTGCAATTGTCTGGACCAACATTCTTCTCATTGCTGTTTGTGGAGATATCTGGCAGTGTTTTCCTCGCATAACAATCCTTCTCCTTGTGGATTATAGATGCAATGGACTAATGAATACTGGACAAATATTGTGACCACTCACTCGCAAACAGGCAATGTCATTCCTTGTCTGCACTAACAACTTTTCAACTATTCAATGTTTATAGATGCACACTCCCAGATCTAGGTGATCACGATGTCAAATGATTCTTGACATCTTAATCCCACAGAGATTAAGAATGGTTTGCATGTATTCATGAAATGTGGCAACTTACCAAAGGCACTAGATCATAGATCTTGAGAGGTAGGCCATTCGCCCATTGATGCTGCTGCTCCACCACCATTCAGTGAGATAATGACTGACCTGATATGATAATCCTCAACTCCTTCCTGCCTTATCCCCATAACACTTGATTCCCTTACTGATTAGAAATTTGTCTACCTTGGCCTTGAACAGAATTAATGACCCAGCCTCTATAACCCTTTGTGAAGAATTCCACAGATTTGCTATCCTAAGAGGAGAAATGAGCAACCCCTTACTCTGAGACTATGCCCTCTATTTCTAGACTCGCCCACAAGAGGAGGCAATCTCTCAGCATTTACTCTGTCAAGGACCTTAAGAATCCCATACGTCTTATTCTTCTTAATTCCTGCAATCTCTGATCTGTATGCCAAAGGTCAACTTGGACTTTAGCAATGACAGGGATACCCTTTGGCCCATGATCCATGCCAATTGGATAAAACACATTTGAGGCTTTCATTGATGATCTGGCAGATATGCTGCAGCTATGCTTCCTTTACAGTTGCCTGCATTTTCTATTTTCACATACCTCTGTTAAAACTCAAATGGAGCAATTTGTGTATTGTGATGCCAATGACTCCAATCTTTCATTTAAGATGTACCAAAAGGCAATGGCTCTAATTGCACCTTCTCAAGGAAGTCTTCTGTCCTCAGCTCTGAATCTAATTCAATGCTGTAACTGTATGCAGTTTGAGGGCAGTCCCCTGAAAGAGCCCCTTAGTCCAGCTGTTGGCTCCTCCCCCACTGCCTCAGACCTCTCCCATGCAGATTCTTTTCTAGTTTTGATTACAAACGATGCAACAATTGTGGGGTTTAAAGATTTGTGGTGATGTATTTTTGTTTTGAGACCAGATTCTACCTTGCCCCTGTCAGTGTTTGGGACCTCCAATCTTCCTGCAGCCTCATGATGTGCAGGTAGAACTCCCTCCAGTTATTATCCAGCCTCCCCCAGTAACCCTGGATTCCACTGTGATTGTGGTGGACATTCCACATCAATGTGGACCGCATCCCTCCCCACCTTTGTGTGCACAGTCACATATAGAAGAGAATCCCCCCCTGCAGTAGTTGAGGTTTGAATACCCCTCTCTGTATTACTTTTCCCCATTTACAGGCTGCAGATGCCTCCCCTAACCATGACCATTTCATATGCAGCCCAGTACCAAGCTAGACAAGACAACAGCCACCAACGATGAGACCATGACAATGCCCTGCACACCAAGCTGTGCCTTAAGCTAATTGAGCACTTAGGTCTTGCCTCTCCCTGGAGCAGGATTATGATGTGTGTGTATGCAGAACCTTTTAACATTGCTTGCTAATCCCTAGGACTGCCTTAAATCCCTCAGCCTTAATATGAGGCCTACAAAGCACTAGCACTGCCTTTAATCTCAACTTAACTTCTTAACTCCAGATCAGAGATTATGGTCGTGACTTTCCGACCTCATTGCGTCAGGCCCAGAACATGCTAGAGCAGAGCAAAGCTGGAGAATCAAAGATGAATGGTTTAACGCATTTTGCACCAGTGCCAAACTTGGTATCTTCCCAACTGCTAAACACAGCAGTTAACTTGCACACAGGATCCCAAATAATTGCAAATAAAATGAATGACCTGGTTAATCATTTTCTGACAATCTTGATTGAGGAAAGCATCCTGACTAGAACACCAGCAGATCTCCCTGCCCTCTTCTGCATCAGGCCACAGGAACTTTAACTTCCATTTGAACAGACAGATGGTACCTTAACTTTTGTTATTACTTAAATTTAGCATCCCATCCAAAAGTGAGGCATTTTTGTTTCTGTATCATGGCATTGTCTTTTTTCTTTTGCTTATTGCATGTGTGGGTTACAATCCAGCTTCACTCAAAAGATGATTAATAATAGCTGCATATCAGTTGCATCTGTGGCTGGTATCCAAGGGTGGGTCAAGTCATTCAATTGCAAGCATCCTGTGGATTTTATTTCCACGTGTATTAGATTGGCAACTAAATTAATTTTTCCTCTATCCTGGACAAAGTTTGAAAGAATACCTTAGCCTATCTTGTTCCAAGTAAGAAAGATAGAGGTGAGAGGCTGTGTGAGGTTAGCAGAAAATACTGAGCATAATTAAGTCAGGGATCTTGTCGATCCAGTTTGCGTTACAATTTAGCACACTACTCATGGCTACTTTTTGAGAACTGATAATTTAGCTATTAATCCTGTAAATTGACTCATCGTTTCTGTTCACTTTTTAATAAATCTGTTTGATCAATTATAGTCTAAATTACAGTTTAATAGAATGTTTGTTTTATTCTGCCACCCCTTGAAGTTAAGGAAGATCATGAGAGCAGACAACACAACCACTAAATCGAAGTACAATTGATGAAGGTTTTTCTGTTCAACCCTAGGCATTCCACAAACTACTAGAATTTGAATGGGTAAAGGCACACTGAGCAATTGTTTATGAATGATTTGAGGATGCTAAATCCAGTAAATAATCAAGAGTAAGGACCCCCAAAACATAACAGAAACCTCCAACCATACAGCATTTCCTCAGTACTGCCCTGAAGCATCATTTTTAGATCATACTTCTGAGTGGAAATTAAATCCATGATTTTCCAACTCAGCAGCAGGAAAAACTACAAATTGAGCCAATGAAGTTTAAGACAGATTTTCTTCAGAGTTAATTATATCCCAAGTTATCTACACCTGTTTGATTTCTGACAGTATTCAATGGGTTATCTTTCAATTCACAAAAATGATCCTGTAGGATGGAGAGAGATGTACAAAAATGTTTGTTCTAATTTATTAAAGTGAAGCTGGGCTTAGCCAGGAAGCCTCCAAGTATTCATGTCTGTCACCCTAAGATTTGGAATGCTGGAAGTTAAATCATTTTATATTTGGTTTGAAGTGGAAATTTAACTTTTTAAATCTTAAAGTTAAGTAGCCTTGTTAAGCAGGTAGCTGACTGAATGATAGTTAACTGTCAATCACTTGAAAAGCTTTTTTTCCTGAATAGGGCCTCGGTAGGTGGTGGTAATTGTAGAAGGAAGCAAAACTAGTGTGATTCATCACAGCTCTGTATAATAAAGGTACTGTTTCAAGTACATAATTAGTAAGAGGTACATGAACGGTGGGAGAAACCTCATCCTGATTGAATCAGTCCAAGTAAGTATATATGTGAATTTTGGCTCAAATTTGGGCAAGAGGTACTCTTTTGCTTTCTAACTTTTTCACCCTTCAAAAAGTGGTCTTGCTGCAGGAGTAGCTAGCTGTTTGGTATGTATCTGATATCTAGTAAAAGTTTAAGGTTTATTCTATTTTTAAGATTTAAAATTGTATAGGAAATGTTACTTGGTAGGTTGAAAATATATAGCACCATAAGTAAGTAAATAATGTAATTATTTAAAATACATTACCTGTCCTGCCATCAATGTGTCATGTAAGAGCTCCTGGATAATGTGATCCAGGGAGAAAACATTTGCAGTAAGTGTTTGCGGCTTGAGGAATGTCGACTCATTGAGCTGGAGGCTGAGCTGTGGACACTGCAACATGTCAGGGAGGGAAGTTACCTGGATCCTTTGTTTCAGGAGGTGGTCACACCCCATAAGATATGGCCTTCCAGATGGAGGAATGGTCAGGAATGGGGTGTAACTGCAGTTGAGGCAGGTAAGGGGACATAGGGCAGCAGTGCCAGTCTGCAATTATTCAGCATGTCTGAGGTTCTTTCAGCTTGTTTGGATGAGAATGGGGGCTGTAGGGTCAATGTGTGAACAGATCAAGGCATTGTGGTGCAGGAAACCATTCAAGTGGGCGAATTATGTAAGAATTTAGTGGTAATAAAGGGATAGAATAATGAGGGATTGACACTTCTCTGCAGCAAATAGTGAGAGTCTAGGTGACTCGGTGTTGCCTGCCTGGTGCCAGTGTTCAGGATGTTTACTCAAGGCTGGAGAGGAACGTGCAATGTGAGGAGTGGATCCTGTCGTTGTAGTCCATGTAGGTATAGATGACCACTTAGGTAGGTAGAATAAGGAACAAAGTTCTAATTAGAAAGTTTGAGGAGCTGGGCCTAAATTAAAAAGTTTAAAGATTTTTTAAAGTTTGAGTGTCACAAATAGGCTTGCATTCACAGTGCAATGAAGTTACTATGAAAATTCCCCAGTCACCACATTTTGGTGCCTGTTCAGGCCAATGCCCTAACCAGCATGTCTTGTGGACTATGGGAGGAAGCCTGAGCACCTGGAAGAAACCCATGCAGACATGGCAAGAATATGCAGACTTTGCATAGACAGTGAACCAAGCTGGGAATCAAGCCCAGGTCCCTGGCGCTGTGGCAACAGTGCTAACCATTGTGCCACTGTAACACCTATAGAACTTTCAAGGTTATAATCTCTGGAGTATTACTTGAACCATGTTCAAATTGGCATTGGGTGTATGAAGTTAGAGAGATGAATGCATGGTTTAAACACTGATGTGGGAGAAGTGGGTTTCAGTTTGTGGTGACTAGCATCAGTGCTAGGGAAAGTGGGGCTTATATCACTGGGATAACACATCTGAACTGTGCTCGGATCAGTGTTCTTGCAAACTATGTAATGAAGGAAATAGTGAGAACTTTAAACTAAATAGTAGTTGGATGGTTCTGGAGGGAGGTACATAAGCTTACAAAAGCAAAAAGCTATGGTAGCATTGCAGGGCAGCTAGTTAGGTAATGATATCCAGAGTGTGATAGGAAGAGACAAAGTCGACAAATATGAAAAAAGCAGCTTATCGGGCCAAAAGGGGGGAAAATGGAATAAAAGCAAAATTGATGACTCTTTGCTTGCATGTAATATTTGGCACAAAATAAACAAACTAATGGCACAAATTGAGACAAGATATGATCTTATCTATTACAGAATTGTGGTTACAAGGAGATCAAGGCTGGGAACTATACATTCAGGGGTATGCGACATTTCATAAAGACAGGCAGGAAGGAAAGAGTGATGGGGTAGCTTTGTTAGTAGTATCATGAGATAGAATCCATGTGGGTGGAGTTGAGAAATAACAAGGGAAAGAAATCACTGGTGGGAGTAATATATAGGCCCCCAAACAGTAGCTTTATTGTCAGACAGAGAATAAATCAGGAGATAATGCAGCATGGGGAAAGGCAGTCCATTAATCATGGGCACTTGCCAAACTCTCAACCGCTACTTCCTGCCTGAAAGGCAGCACCTGCAAATTCCCCTCTCTGCTGCACAGATATTGGCAGTCCAGAGTGTGTTCGTTTTAGTGGATTCAGTTGCCTGTCATCAGTGGGGCTCTTGACTGATCTTGGTGATTCAGGAGAACAAACAGCAGTTTTTAAAAATAGTTAAACAGGCAATAGTCACTGAAGGCAAAAAATGTTCCAGAAATTACTGTGGCATATTCAGTTAACCTTCTGAGTTGCTAAAAATTCATTTGAACATAAAATAGAAATCCATAATCAATAGTTAAATAAGAAAGAATGAACATGTTAACTATTTTCAAATTGGATAATGCCATAAGTTATTGAAGGTACAATGAAGCTTGCGCTATGTCTCAATTGTGATTCTTGCTCAATCAATCGGCCATAATAAGGAATGGTTTTGCCTCTGCCATTTTCAGTGTGTTCTAAGGAAAACTATTGGTTTACTGGCCTGACTATCTGTAGCCTGGTTCATGTTTCCTGACTGGTGACAGGTGTTGACCAAGCTTTGTTTCATTTTTTAAAAAATGAATGCCTCTGCCCTGGGTTCCTTTTTTGTGATCTTTTAAAAATCCTCCTTTCCCTCTCCACTCTGGCACTGAAAGAGACACTCTGGCAGTTTCCCATTGTTTGAGTTGGATAGGTAGGGAAGCATTTAACACGCCTGTGTTATGGCCATGGTGGGGAAATTGGAGAAATGGCAAAAAATACATTTTAAAAAGTGTCTAAAAATACAAGTCGATTTTAAATTAATTGAATTGCAGATTATTTCAATCGTTTTTATCTGGTGGGCTGTTCCCAATCTGAAGTGAACACAATTTAATGTTGATGCTGTATTTGTGTATGTGGACACAGCACATTGACCTTGCTGAGCAAATTACAGTGATGCACCAGCACAGGCTGTATTGTTTGACTTGAGCCCTATGGAGATTGATGAGCACATGAATCCTGCACTGAGCAGAAGCGACTCCAATGCTGCTAAGCTGATTAAATCATACAACTGATGCATTAGGCTTTGTTCTGAGTGGTGCCTCTCACTAATGGGTTAGTGAAATCATCCTTTTTCTAGATTTTACACTGAACATTGAAATAATAGTATCTCACACTCATGTTGTACATGAAGACAGACTTTTCATGATTAGTAAACCATAAGTGGTTTATGCATAACAGTAAAATAGCATATAGTATTGTGCTTATATGCACTTTATTTACAGTATGCCTCTAATTTATCAAATATTTATATGGATCTAACAGTGCATTGAACAGGATGCAAGACATCTATTAAGCAGGAAGCCTTCTGCTTTGCTATATTTAAAAATAAACCTTTTGTCATTGCTTGGCAGTGAGTGCTACACAAATATACTTAAGTGATTATGGAGGTTATATAGTTGTAAAGAAATCAAAAGGCAGATTTTGTTCAGCATTGGTCATTACTAAAAGGATGTTAATGAGTATGAGGCAGCAGTAGGGTTCTTCTGGAATTAACTATTAATCACCAGGACAATGTTACATATGACCCAGGAGAGAAATCAAAGGCATTTAAAAATTCTGTTTTAAAACCTTTTGGCCTGACTTCTCCGGCTGTTCACTGTAACAAGATTCTTTGGTCCCGCCGGCAGCATGCACAGCCCCCCACCCACAGATTCCTCAATGGCATGGGGTAGCTTCAATAGGAAATCCCACTGACAGCAGCAGGACCAGAGAATTCTGCCAACAGCAAATGGCCTCCCATCACTGAGGAACACACAACTGGGAGGCCAGAGAATCTGGCAAATTGTTTGAATATTTTTGAGGCATTTAAAAAAAACATAGGGGGACAAGTGGCTGTTTGCCTGACAGTACAAAATCATCCAATTGGATAATTGGAAGAGTCTGTTTTTGAATTGGCATAGAAAACAGACAGACTCTTCCAATTATCCTTTCATTCTGGCTTGGCACTACCTTCTGTGGTATTCCTACACCATACAGGCGACAATGGTCGATGGTGGCTCATCACCACCACCTCCTTGAGGAATTGGGGATTAGCATCAAATACTAACCTTGTCAGCAACACTTGCATCCCATGGGAAAAAAAATTAAAAAGGAAGAAGGATGCACCATGAAGATGGACATATGGGAGACCCATGTTGAGAATGAGTGTGTGGGAGGATTGCAAGAAGATAATGTGAGGAAATCTTCAGGAATATGTCTTAACCTGAACCCAGCCTGCAGACTAGATGTCCTGGATAGTATACCTGCAGAAAACATCATGGCAACATCCTCTGCTCCAAGCACTGGAACCTAATCGACTACATATTGAAGGATGGATTAGTAAATTTGCGGATGACACCAAAGTCGGAGGAGTGGTAGATAGTGAAGAGGGGTGTTGTAGTTTGCAGAGAGACTTGGACAAGTTGCAGAGCTGGGCCGAGAGGTGGCAAATGGAGTTTAATGTGGAAAAGTGTGAGGTAATTCACTTTGGCAGAAATAACAAATGTGTAGAGTATAGGGCTAATGGTAGGACTCTTAATAGTGTTGATGAACAGAGGGATCTTGGTGTGTGTGTGCATAGATCCCTGAAAGTTGGCAATCAAGTCGATAAGGTTGTTAAGAAGGCATACGGAGTCTTAGCTTTATTGGTAGGGGGATTGAATTTCGGAGCCGCAACGTCATGTTGCAACTGTACAAAACTCTAGTGCGGCCGCACTTGGAGTATTGTGTGCAGTTCTGGTCCCCGCATTATAAGAAAGATGTGGAGGCATTGGAGAGGGTACAGAGGTGGTTTACCAGGATGTTGCCTGGTATGGAGGGCAGGTCTTGTGAAGAGAGGCTGAGGGATTTGAGGTTGTTTTTGTTGGAAAGAAGGCGACTAAGAGGAGGCCTTATTGAAACATATAAGATGATTAGAGGTTTAGATAGGGTGGACAGTGATAGCCTTTTTCCTAGGATGGAGAAAGCTAGCACGAGGGGACATAGCTTTAAATTAAGGGGTGGTGGTTATAGGACGGATGTCAGAGGTAGGTTCTTTACCCAGAGGGTGGTAAGGGTATGGAATGCCCTGCCTGCTGCAGTTGTAGATGCGCCAAGTTTGGTGGCGTTTAAGAGGTTAGTAGATAAGTTTATGGATGAAAAAGGAATGGTTTAGGTTAGAGGGTCATTGCTTTTTCTTAATTGGTCGGCGCAACATCGAAGGCCGAAGGGCCTGTTCTGCGCTGTTATGTCCTATATCCTCATCTGGACAAGGGACCGCAAGTATGTCAACGTCACCTGCACCACGACCAGAGCCGACAAGGGGTGGCATATGATTAGCACTGCTGCCTTTGTGCGAGGGACCCTGGTTCAATTTCTTGGGTCATTGTCTGTGTGGAGTTTGCACATTCTCCCTGCGTCTGCGTGTTTTCTCTCCGGGTGCTCTGGTTTCCTCCCGCGGTCCAAAGATGTGCAGGTTAGGTTGATTTGGCCATGCTAAATTAACCCTAGTGTCAAGGGGTTTAGCAGGGTAAATATGTGGGGTTACGGGAATAGGGCCTGGGTGGGACTGTTGTCGGTGCATAGTCAATGGGTCGAATGGCCTCTTGCACTGTAGGAATTCTGGGATTCTAACTACTGAACTGACCACCAACTAATCTGCTCTACCATCACCCTGGCCACAAACCAGCAAAGAAAGAAAAAAACTTTGATTCTCCTGCAGTAATGTCGCTGGACTCAATCAGTACAGCACAGGAACAGGCCCTTCAGCTCTCCAAGCCTGTGCTGATCATGTTTACCTACCTAAACTAACTGCTTATATCCCTCTCTTCCCTTTTTGTTCATGTGCCTATCAATTATGCCTATAATTAAATATCACTAATGTTTCTGCCTCAACCATCTCATTTGGCAGTGCATTTCAGGCCCCTATCCTTTTTTTTAAAAAAAAAAAAATTCCCCCACTCAACTCTGAACCTTTCCCTCCTTTATCCTGAACTTGTGCCCTCTTGTAATTGTCATTTCTGCCCTGGGGAAATAGCTTCCAACTGTTCACCCTATCTATACCCCTCAATTTTATAAACTCCTATCAGGCCTCTTTTTCCAGGGAGAACAGTCCCAATTTATTCAATCTCTCCTCATAGCTCCATGCCCTCCATGCCAGGCAACATCTTGGTAAACCTTTTCTGTACACTCTCCAAAATCTCCATGTCCTTCTGGTTGTGTGGTGATCAGAATTGGACACTATTCCAAATGTGGCCTAACCAATGTTTTATACGACTGTAATAATTTGCCTACTTTTATACTCGGTGCCCCATTTGATGAAGGCAAGCATGCCATATGCTTTCTGTACTGCCTCTTTCAAGGATCCATGGATTTGTACTCCCAGATCTGTGTGTCTGTATTCCTGATTGTTCTGCCATTTATTTTATAGTTCCCACCTGAATTGGATCTCCCAAAATGCATCATGTTGCATTTGTCCGGATTAAATTCCATCTGCCATTTCTCTGCTCAATTTTCCAGTCTATGTCCTGCTGCATTCTTTGACAATCTGGGACACCACTAGTTACAGACTTCTGTTCAGAAAAACACCCACAGCTACCCTTCGTCTTTAGCCAAGTCAGGTCTGAATCCATCTACCTAGCTCATCCTTGATCCCATGTGATTTAACCTTTTGCACCTGGTAAACCTTTGCTGAACTTCCTCTATAGCAATGAGATTCTTCCTCAGATAGAGGCCAAAATTGCACACAATATTCTCCCATGAGGGACTTTATCAAATGCCTTACTAAAATCCATGTGGACAACATCCACAGCACTTCCCTCGCAGTCATTTTTGTCACCTCAAAAAAAACTCAAATTAGTGAGACATGACCTCCCTCCATACAAAACCGTGATATCTGTTGCTAACAAGACCATTCAGTTCCAAATGTGTATTGATCCTATTCCTAAGAATCTTCTCTAACAGTTTCACTATCAATGATGTCAAGCTCACTGGCCTATAATTACTTGGGTTATCCTTACTACCCTTCTTAAATAGCAGGACAACATTGTCTATCCTCCAATCATCTGGTACCTCACCTACAGCCAATGAGGAAACAAAAATTTCTGTTAGAGGCCCAGCAATTTCATCTCTTGTCTCCCTCAGTAATCTGGGATAGATACCACCTGACCCTGGGGGTTTGTCTACTTTAATGCTTTTTAATAGACCTAACACTTCCTCCCTCGTAACAATGACTTGTTCTAGAGGGTTTACATACCCTTTTGAGAGACTATCAACATAACACAAACTCCTTGGCGAATACCGATGCAAAGTGCTCATTAAGCATCTCACCCACTTCCTTTGGTACTATATGTAATTTCCCTCCTTTTTCCTTAAGTGGACCAACTCTTTCTCTAGCTACCCTCTTGTTCCTAATATATGTATAAAATGCCTTGGGATTCTTCTAAATCCTGTCTGCCAAGGACATTTTGTGACCTTTTCTTGCTCTGCAAACTCCTTGTTTGAGCTCTTTCCCTGTATTGATCGTGAAATTCTTCAGTGTAATTAAAACCATCTATGATCCGAATATCTTGGAACCCATGCCACTGAGTCAAAAATGGAGAGGCACTCAAAGACAGAGGCAGTCAACACCTGCTAGAGAGAGCACTTTAAGGACCACCTTGACCAAGACACAGCCTTTCATGCAAGTGGCCGTGATATCGTACCAGAACATGTTACCTGGCAATGTTGGCTTTCAAGGCGAGAGATGCGAGTATACGAGTAGGGATTCTTACTGCAATTTTATAGGACATTGGTAAGACCACACCTGGAGTATTGTGTGCAGTTTTGGCCTCCTTATCTGAGGAAGAATCTCATTTCTATAGAGGGAGTGCAGCAAAGGTTTATCAGGCTGATTCTTGAGCTGGCAGGTCTGTCATATGAGGATAGACTAAGTCAGTTAGGATTATATTCACTGGAGTTCTCATAGAAACTTTTAAAATTCTAACAGGGTTAGATGGGGTAAATTCAGAGAGAATGTTCCAATGGTGGGGCAGGGGGGGTGTCATAGTTTGAGGGTAAGGGGTAAACCTTTTTAGGATTGAGGTGAGGACAAATTTCTTCACCCAGAGGGTGGTGAATGCATGGAATTCATTCCCATAGAAAGTAGTTGAGGCCAAAATGTTATTTCAAGAATGAGTTAGGAAAAGCTCTTGGGGCTTAGGATATAGGGAGGGGGGAGGTGGAGGGCAGGATCCAGGTATTGCATTTGACAATCAGCTATGATCATAATGAGTGTCTGAGCAGGCTCAAAGACCCAAATGGCCTACTCTTGCTTTTATTTTCTGTTATGTTTCTATACAAGTCCAACTGTGGAAATTACAAAGGGATTTCCCTGCTCTCTGCCCAGGAAAGGTTACTGCAAGAATTCCTCTTGACTGCTTACTCCTAGTGGCTGAAGAGCTCCTCCCTGAATGTCAGTTGTGTCTTCCACCCATCAAGAGGCACAATGGACATGATCTTAAGCATGTGATAAATCTAGCAAAAGTTCAGGGAGCAGCATCAACCTCTTCAGCATGACTGCCTTCTGTCTCACAAAGGCCTTTCCCTCTGTCAACCATGAGGGATTGTGGAACATCCTCCTCCAGTTCATCTGCCAGGAGAAATTTGTCACCATTCTCCTCCTGCTCCATGGTGACATGCAAGCAGTGATCCTCAACAACAGGAATCACCAGACCAATATATGTGCAACAGGGTCAAACAGGGCTGTGTCATCGCACCAATGCTCTTTTCCATTTTTCTCACAGCAACACCATCGCATCACCTTGAAGCTCCCCACTGGAATGGAACCAGATGAGCAGGAAAGTGTTTACCCTCCAACGCCTGCAGGCCAGAGCCAAGACCACCTCAGCTTCTGTAGTGAGGAGCATTGTCAGGTGATGCAGCAGGACATAGGCTGGTAGCTTGGGCAGATAGATGGTAGATGGAATTCAATCCTGATCAATGTGAGGTGATGCATTTCAGGAGAAAGAATGTAGAGGGGAGGTATATGATAAAGGGTAGACCTATTAAGGGTATAGAAATGCAGAGGGACCTGGGGGTGCAGGTGAACAAGTCTCTGAAGGTGGCAGAGCAGGTGGAGAAGGTTGTGAAGAAAGCATATAGTATGCTAGCCTTTATAGGAAGGGGTATAGAGTACAGGAGCTGGCCTTTAATGTTGCAGTTGTATAAAACGTTAGTTAGACTTCATTTGGAATAGTGCGTCCAGTTCTGGTCACCTTACTACCGGAAGGACGTGGAGACTCTGGAGAGAGTGCAGAGGAGGTTTACCAGGATGCTGCCTGGTAGGGAAAGTCTGAGTTACGAGGAGAGATTAGGCAAATTGGGACTCTTTTCCTTAGAAAGACATAAACTTAAAGGAGATCTAATACAGGTGTACAAGATTGAGGAGTATAGATAGAATAAACAGGGTTAAGCTTTTTCCTAGGATGGACTCAAATAGCACGAGGGCCCACAGGCTTAGGGTGAGGGGGGTAAGGTATAATTTGGATGCTGGAGGGAGTTTTTTTACACAGAGGGTGGTGGGGGTATGGAATGCACTGCCAAGTAAAGTGGTGGAGGCAGGCGCTCTGGAATTATTTAAGGGATACTTAGATGGGCACATGAACAGAATGGGAATGGAGTGGTGTAGAAAACTGATTTAAAATAGGGATCATGAGCCTTGAGGGGTCCCTGGGAAGTGTGTAAATAGATGATGATATTGATGTATTTCTGTTTTATCCTACAGGTGCTTTGGTCCACCTTGTCTAACGAGGGGCATGCATGCGATAGGTTGTGAGGGTGCTGCTCTTGGATTTTTTGAGTATCCTAATGCTTCACGTCGTTAGTGGACGCTTGACCTGGACTATCTGATGGGCAACATGACAGCTCAGTGACTATCGCTGTGCTGTGCAGATACATGGATTTGGGCCTGTGTCTGTTGGAGTTTGCGCATTCTCCCCGTGCTTGCGTGGGTTTTCTCCGGGTGCTCCGGTTTCCTCCCACATCCCAAAGATGTGCTCTTAGGCTGATTGGCAGAACAAATTCTCCCTAAATTGTCTCAAATTTGGTTTCAATTCATAGATCTATAAACTTAGACAGGGATCATGGGTAGAAATGTGGTGGCGTGGGCTTGTTGACCCAAAGGTCCTGTTTCCCATGCTGTTTTGTTCTGTCATCGAGCTGCAGTACATAGACAGCAACTGTGCGCATACTGAGGCCAAGCTGCAAACCATTGCTGATGCATTTCACAGATGCGTATGAGAGAATGGATCTCAGAATAAACATCCAGAAAACAAAGTTTCTCTACCAGCAGCTCCTGCCACACAAAACTACCCCTGACCATCAAGATTCAGGGTGAGCCCTGGGACAATGTAGATCATTTCCCATATCTTGAGATTCTCTTCTCAGTATGAGCAGACATCAATGAAATCCAACATCGACTCCAATGTGTCGGTGCAGTCTTCAGATACCTGAGGAAAATGTATTCAAAGATCGAGACTTCAACTCTTGCATCAAGCTCATGGTATACAGAGCAGCTGTGGTACCATCCACCACCCTCCCCCCTCCTGAATGAGTCAGTAACATGGATAATGTACAGCAGACACCTCAAATCCCTGGAGAGAGATCACCAATATTGCCTCTGTAAAATCCTGCAAATGCACTGGCATGTTACGTGTACTAATATGAGCATCCTCTCCCAGGCGAATATCCCGAGTATCAAGTACTAATCACACTTGACCAGCTGTGAGGACAGGCCACATTATCTATGTGCCCAGCATAAGACTCCAGAAGCAAGTGTTCTATTCCAAACTCTGCAATGGCAAACAACGAGTAGGGGGGCAGAGGAAACGCTACAAGTCCACTCTGAAAGCCTTCCCAAATGAATGCAATCCTCATCGATGTGGGAATCACCTGCTTTTAAATTCACAAACTAGAGAACAAGTATCTGAAGGCACCAATCACCTTTAGCATCACTGGGTAGGGCACATGGAGGCCAAGCATAAACGGCAGAAAGAGTGTAGAGTCCAGAGTATCCCACCCACCTCATCAAACACTGCCTGACAAACCTGTGGCAGAGTCTGTAACTCCAAGGTTGGACTGATCAGCTGCCACAGAACCCACCTCCCTGGAGTGGAAACAAGTCAACCTTGACCCTGAGGGACTGCCAAAAAAAGGAAAGACTCGTGACTAATTGTGAAGGAAATACCAGAGTAGCCTTCACATAATAGATTTATACCCAGTATATATTTCCTGACTCCACTCTGCTGCTGTCAGTGAGTGGCTCTTTATATGCACTCAAATCACAATCCAATCAATCCTCCATGTAAGATCTGGGGTTTGCTTTAATTTAATTGTAAGACTTTAAGTCAATTAGAATAACATTAAATTGGGAGAGCTAATCTAAAAGAGAGATTCAATTCAGGTTAGCTACAGACCATGTTAAATACAAGTGTGTTTTCACAGGCTTCGCAGAATTGATTTAAGTCTATTACAATAAGTACAAAAATATAATACTTAACAGGCAGTGGTAGCAGCCTCAGTCACTCTGGAATGTTGGCCCTCAATTTCTGCTTGAGTGAAGTACTTGTCATTTGATTGACATCTAATTGTCTTTATTTCTTCTTGATCATGCATGCTCTGGAGTCTTGTAAGTTCTTTCTTTATACCCTTTTCCAGTCCTGGCTCTGTGTCAAATTAGATAGAATTTCTTTACTGACTATCTGATCAGTAATTGCCTAATTGTCCTGCAAAGTTATACCTTGAACTAACAGCTGGAATTCTCCGATCTATTTGTCCTGCCACCATTGCCAGCATGAACAGAGAATTTGGTGCTCAGCAGGAGCAGTGAATCCCAGCCGCAGCCAAAGTTGGAGAATTCTGGCCAACATATATTTCAAGACCCTCCTGATCATGACTTGTGTCTCTTTGCAGGGACTTCAGTCTCATATTTCCTTGATGCTGTTAATTTAATACAACTCGTGCCTTCTGTCTCTCACAGCTCTGGTTGCTGTGACTCTGTGGCCACTTACCTAACAATGGCAGCTTGCAAGTGTCAATATTCATGAACTGTGGTTCTTTACCACAGTGTATTTCCAGTCTTTTACTGGAAAAAGCGTTGATGTTTTTCTGAGACGGTCCAGAGTTTGAAGTATTTTCAGTAAAGTTTTGCATTAAATGAATTAACCACTTTACATTACTACTTGACATTTGATATCACTTGTAAGAAACTTTGCCTAAACATTCAACTTTGTTTATCCATCACACTTTGCGGTTATGTCACATACAGAGTACGTTTTTAAAGATATGGGGTGCAATTCTCCCCTTTGGCTCTTAGTGCTCCCACTGGTAGGAACACCAGAGTGTCTACCTCTGGCAGTAACAGTGCCAGTCAGATGGGATTCGCTCACCTTTCATTTAGCCAATTTAAATATTCAAATCGCAAAACATAGTGCCCAGCCCTGCTTAAAAAGGGCATCCTGATCTTAAACTATGCTACTGCTGAGCAAATGGGGGCCCACACAGAAAAGCAAGGGCAGTTGAATCAGTTAGAATGAGGTAACCTAGAATGAGGCAGCATTTCCCCTCCACCTTCTGAATAGCCAGGACAATGCACAGAGACAAAGTCAGTACCAAGCTAAAGAACAGAAACAAAAAACAGTGAATGGGAGAGAAGAGAGTTCTAGGAAGACTGAAGTCAAAGGAACAAAGAACATAGAAAAACTTCTTCAGTGATGGGAGTGGAGAGACTCAAGTTAAAAGGCAAAGCTGCAGGAAGCAGAGGTGAAACAATAAGCTTGCAAGTAGCCACACCTTGAAGTAATGTTCTATTCGCATGGCTGGGTATGAGAGATTCAGGGCAGAAGGAAACTGGAAGAAGAGATTGAAATCCTGGAGGTGCAATCTTGGTGAAGATCTCCATGAGAAAGTATTGTTTGGGAGAAGATTCCAAGGCATGTTTTTCAAGTGGAATTTGGAAACCCTTATGTGGAAGTCAGAGTTCCAGTGAGACCAGTTGGCTCAGTGCAATAAATATGTGGGGGATTTAACAGAAAATTACAGGAGTTGAATTGGGTGGTATTTGCTGTTTGGTTTCAGTGTGTGTGGTGTCTGACCACAGTCGGCCTGCTGGTTTACATGGACTACTGTGTACTTATTGAGAACATTAGAGTATAAGATGGATTTTATAATTTGTTACCCTTAAATCTGTATATATCTGTAAAATTATAGCTGGGATGAATATAAGAACATGAAGGAATAGTGCATTATAGTTCACTTTTTTTGTTTAATTAAAAGAAATTATCGACAGTCCTATAACTGTTCAATAGCTGCCTTCCATGTGTCTAAACAAAAGTAAAATCAAGCCTGGTTCTACCTTGGGATCTGATTTGTCCAGTAGTAACATCAACTGGGATTGTAACACTAGGAAAAAATAGGTTGTGATCACTATGTAGTGAATCTGTTAATTTACATTGTTATAATTGAGGCTTATCATATGCAATCTGATGGTATGAATTTGATATGCACTTTTCCCTGGTCTGATTTTTGGTAAGGAAACTGCAGGATTTTTCTCAACTTTGCAAAATTTAACTGCAGCAAAAAATTGTTCAGATTGGGATGGTACTTTAGGGACTTTTTAAAGTTTTACGGAGTATGATCTATTAAAGGTTTGTTGTAGTGAAGCACCAATGCATTTGAGTGTAGTAAATGAAGCCTCTCTATGAACATTGTAATATTTTGAGATAGTCCAGAAGCATGTAAAAAGGAAGAGAGTGGCTAGAGTGAATGTTGGACCCTTGGAGGACAAGAGGGGGGATTTAATAGTGGGAAAAGACTTTAAATAAGTTTTTGTCAGTCTTCACAGCGGAGGACACAAATAGCTTACTCTATATTAATGATTGAGGGTTGGTTGGAAGTGAGATCCTTAATACAATTACTGTTACTAAAAAGGCAGTGCTTGGTAGACTAATGGGACTGAAGATAGACAAATTCCTGGGCCCGGATGGAATGTTTCCCTGGGCACTGAAGGAAATGGCAGCAGTAATAGCAGATGTGTTAATAGTTATTTACCAAAATTCATTGGACTCTGGGGAAGTGCTGGCTGATTGGAAAACAGCTACTGTTACGCCGCTGTTTTAAAAAAGGAAATAGACAAAAGGCGGGTGACAACAGGCCAGTTAGCTTAACGTCCGTAGTTGGGAAAATGTTAGAATCCATCATTAAAGAAGAAATAGCAGGACACCTGGAAAGGAATGGCTCAATCAAGCAGATGCTGCAGGGATTCATGAAGGGAAAGTCGTGTTTGATGAATTTATTGGATTTTTATGAAGATGTGACAGGTGTGGTTGACAGAGAAAACTGGTGGATGTGCTATTTTTGTTTCCAGAAGACGTTCAATAAGGTGCTCCACAAAAGATTGCTGCAGAAGGTTAGGGTGCATGGAGTTGGGGGTAAAGTGTTAGCGTGGATTGAGGATTGGCTATCTAACAGGAAGCAAAGAGTTGGAATAAATGGGTACTTCTCTGGTTGGCAGCTGGTGATTAGTGGAGTGCTGCAGAAATTGGTGCTGGGGCCTCAACTGTTTACCATTTACATAGACGATCTGGAGGAGGGGGCTGAGTGTAGGGTAACAAAGTTTGCTGATGACATGAACATGAGTGGGAAAACAAATTGCATGGAGGATGCAGAAAGTCTGCAGAGAGATTTGGATAGGCTGAATGAGTGAGAGGGTGAGGACCTGGCAAATGGAGTATAATGTTGGCAAATGTGAGGTTATCCACTTTGGAAGAAATAATTGGTAAAATGGCATATTATTTAAATGGTGAAAAATTACAACATGCTAGTGTGTAGAGGGACCTTGGGGTTCCTTGTGCATGAATCACAAAAACTCAGTTGCAGGTGCAGCAGATGATCAAGAAGGCAAATGGAATGTTGACCTTTATAGCGAGGGGTATAGAATATAAAAGCAGGGAGGTCTTGCTGCAACTGTACAGGGCACTGGTGTGGCCACAACTAGAATATTGTGTGCAATTTTGGTCACAGTATTTGCAAAAGGATATATTGGCATTGGAGGGAGTACAGAGAAGGTTCACTAGGCTGATACCAGAGATGAGAGGGTTAGCCTATGAAGAGAGATTGAATAGACTGGGTCTGTACTCGTTAGAGTTTAGAAGACTGAGGGGGGGGCATCTTATACAGACATAAGATAATGAAGAGGCTAGATAGGGTAGAGGTAGAGAGATTCTTTCCACTTAAAGGAAATCCAAACTAGAGGGCACAGCTTAAAATAAGAGGGGGGTGCAGTTTAGAACAGAGTTGAGGAGGAACTTCTGAGGGTAGTGAATCTCTGGAATTCTCTGCCCATTGAAGTGGTGGAGGCTACCTCATTAAATATATTTAAGTCACGGGTAGATAGATTTCTGATAGACAAGGGAATTAAGGGTTATGGGGAGAAAGCAGGAAAGTGGAACTGATCCACTTCAGATCAGTCATGATCTTATTGAATGGTGGGGCAGGATCAAAGGGCTAGATGGCCTACTCCTCCTATTTCTTATGTTCATATTTTAAAAGTTACAATGTATACTTGGTTGAGTTAAATCTGGCATTTGATTTCTGACTTAAAATGATTAAGGTGGGGTCTGTCAGGGAAGTGGAAGAGATGGTTGACTGTGATCGATTTTGCAGGGAACATTATCATCAAAAACAAGTAAGAATAGCTTAATAGATCAACAAGGAATTGCATCATGGCAGGGAGATGAGATTGGGAATTTGAAATTCTGAATATTCAAGAGCTGGTCAGTGGTTACTCCATGGGTGGCAGAGGGAGGGGAATTGAGTGGTCAGGGAACTGAAGATCGGACCTTGTCCAAGTTCTCCAGTCTTGTCTGCTCTGCCAGCGCTTGTTAGCGAGAATGGGGAATTTGGTGCTCAGCCAAAACTTCAGTCACTGTCGTGGAACTGGAGAATCCCAGCCACAGGTGAGGTTAGAGAATTCTGACCTTTGTGTTGTGGGTGATTATGAACTTAGGTTTAGAGTGATCCCTGAGAAATATTGGGCTAAAGGAATGGCTGAGGTACAGAGGAGAATCAGAACCAGCAACTAGGGAAAGATAGACATAGATTAAAGTCACTGAGGATAAGGAGATGCTCAGTGCAGAGGTTAGGGGAAGATATATTCGTAAGGAAGTTAGCAACGGATTCGGGAGAGCAGTAAAAAAAAAAATTAAGATTTTGAATGTAAGAAAGAGGAAACAATGAAGCTGAAGTTCTCAAAGGCCTATGTGGTGCCAATTCTGATTAGCACATCAAACTTCCCCCTCCCAGCATAATCTGATTTCCAGCAAAGGTAGCTGAAAAATAAGTTCCCTTATTATATGGAAAATCAGCACTTCTGTGACTTTGTAGTGAGATGATTATTTCTCCAACATTGCTTGAAAGTGTGCTGTGCCTATCAACTGAATCTAATTTAATTCTTAACTAATGCCAGAATGATTATAGAGCAAAGTAAGATTAATTGTACAATCTGCAGATAAACATGACACTGTTTCTAGGGCTGCAATTAAGCTACCTTCCTTTTGAAGGTTTGTCCAACAATTGCTTGCTATGAAGGTAAATCATTGGAATCATAGAACCCTACAGTGCAGAAAGAGGCCCTTTGGCCCATCGAGTCTACACCGAATACAATCTCATTCAGGCCCTACCCCCATATCCCTACACATTATACCCACTAATCCCTCTAACTTAAACATCCCTTGACACTAAGAGACAATTTCTTAGTATGGCCAATCAACCTAACCCGCACATCTTTGGACTGCGGGAGGAAACTGGAGGAAACCCATGCAGACACGAGGAGAATTTGCAAACTCCACACAGTGACCTGAGCCAGGAATCGAACCCTGGAGCTGTGAAGCAGCAGTGCTAACCACTGGACTACTGTACTGCCCCCTTTCACCTTCTCTACCTTTGGCTGATATGACCAGAAATTAATATCTTTGTTTCACCAGTATTTTTATTGCTCACTTAGGTTTTATGTCGGTTATAATCCAGTTAATTCTACCAATGGATATTTGCAAAATTTCTTGTGTGTTTGTGAAAGAAGAGGAGAATGAGGGAATCTACTTAGACTATTCAACAAATACTTGAAACTAAGTCCAAGGCATTGCTAGTGACTGAACAGATTGTATGAAGTTCAATGGAGTTGTTTGCTACAGCTATTAGAGCAGATGAAAGGGAAAAAAGTGAAAAGATAAAAACAGCCATTTTCTTGCCTTTCGGGGAAAAACGAAGATATTCTACTTTCCAGCTATATTTTAACTTTGAGGAAGGAAATTATCAATGCCTTCCATTCCCTTTTGAGGCATGCTTATGGTTAGATCAAATAACCAGATTTTTCTTCCTCAAACTTCAAATGGAGCCATTATGTACGGATCCATATAGTCACTCAACCTTTGAATGATGCACAAGTAAATGTAATATTGAGGAAGATCAAGAGATTATTTGTATTGAAATAGGCTAAGATGAAAGTGACAGAATACTTGCAACCAAAGCTTTGTTGCCAACAGTCATAGTTGGAGACACAGTGGGATTTTCCTCCCCTTCTGAAACAACCCAACAAAACTAGTTATTTGTAGAAGTACCTTAGTGTTAGTTCTGAGTGCTTGTGAAAAATACAAGCATTATGAAAACGTGGTGTACGATAGGATAAAATACCGTTGGGTATGAAACATACAAGAACCAATTCCAAACTTATTTATTTGTTGAAAGAACAATTAAGATCTCTGAACAAGTAACCCCAATAATATATTTGTCCTCTTGAGGGGAGGGGGAAGGGAGAATGAAATACAGGACAGGAGGTCAAAAAAAATCAGTGCAAAAGCCAATAGAATGGGTAAACTTGCTAATAATTATTGATGGAAGGAATCATAAATTGAGAATTTGCCTGGACCTCAAAAATACTGTCAATTCTCAAAACCTACAGAGGCAGTCACCTCTTATAGATCACTTTGACAGGTGCTGTGTTTGAAAACTGAAATACTTGTGTTCTCTCTATTTCAATCCATCAATCATTGCTTAGCTAACAGCTAAATAAGCACAAAGCAGAGATCAAACATGGCAGCTTCCTGTATGGCCAATAAAGGAACATTCACATTGTGACTTGTGAGACAATTAGCCTGTGAGCCCTCCCACTAATTCATGCTATTTGCCAAGGCAAGATGTGATGATCCAAAATTCACAACGTTGCTGCTGATGATATGCCTTTGGAATGGAGTAGACAACAGTCTACTCCATTCCAAAGATTTTTGGTCCTTGTTCAGCTTCTAAACTGGAGTTTATGGGATCTCATAGAAACCTATAAAATTAAGTGTTAGGGTACATTTAGAAAAAATGCCCCTGATGGTGGGGGAGTCCACCATTAGGTGTCATAGAGGATAAGGAGTAAACCTTTTAGAACTGAGATGAGGAGAAATTCCTTCACCCAAAGGGTGGTGAATGTGTGGAATTCACTACCACAGTTGAGGCCAAAATGTTGTCTGATTTCGAGCAGAAATTAGATATAGCTCTTGGGGCTAAAGGGATCAAGGAATACAAGGATGTTGCCTGGATTGGGGGGCATGCCTCATGAAGATAAACCTAGCTCTCTCAACCTCTTCTCCCTGGAGAGATGAAGGTTGAAAGGCGACCTGATAAAGGTTTATAAGATGTTGAGAGGAACAGATAGCCTTCGAGAATCCAGTCTATTTCCCAGGGCTGAAATGGTTGCTACAAGAGGACACAGGTTTAAGGTGCTGGGGGGACAAGTACAGAGGAGATGTTAGAAGTAAGTTTTCCACTCAGAGGGTGGTGAGTGAATGGAATCGGTTGCCATCAGTGGTGGTAGAGGCGAACTTGCTGGGGTCTTAAGAGATTTCTGGATGAGTACATGGGATTTAATGGGATTGGGAGTTACAGATAGTTCTATGGCCTGGTAGGTATAGATATGATCAGCACAACTTGTGGGCTGAAGGGCCTGTTTGTGCTGTAGTGTTCTATGCTCTGTGCTAATATGGAGGGGAAAGGGGATCAGGATACTGAATTTGATCAGCCAAGATCATCATGAAGAGCTGTGCAGGCTCCAAGGGCCGAATGGCCTACTTCTTCTAGTTTCTATGTTCTTGTGGACAATTTCTGCTCAAGTTTACAAAGGGTTGAAAGTTTTATTAAGTATTCCTTCCTCTGCTCCCCTCAATGAATTTCTAACCAACTATTTATTTTCTTCATTTGTGGGATGTGAATGGTATTTACAAGGCTTGCATTTATTTAATTCTAAAATAGAAAACGTTGGAAATACTAAGCAGGTTAGGCAGCATCTATGGAAAGAGAAACAGAATTAACACTTAAGGTTGCCAACCTTTTTATCAAAACCCTACTTTCCTGATAATTGGACTTAGTGTCCAGGTTTCATTGTAGTAAATCTATGCTGCATTCCCTGCAAGGGCAATATATCCTGACTAAGATGTTGTGCTCAGAATAAAGAGAGGGTTTTCAACTCACTCGTGCAAGGCTTCTGGAGAAGGTGAGAGGGCATGGGATCCAAAGGGCTTTGGCCTCGTGAATCCAGAACTGGCTTGCTGGCAGATGGCAGAGAGTGGTTGTGGATGAGTCTTGTTCTGCATGGAGGTCGGTAACCAGTGGAGTGCCCCAGGGATCTGTTCTGGGACCCCTGCTGTTTGTCATTTTCATAAATGACCTGGATGAGGAAATGGAGGGATGGCTTAGCAAGTTCGCCGACGATACAAAGATCGGTGGTGTTGTGGATGATCTGGAGGGATGCCAAAAGTTGCAGCGGGACATAGACAGGATGCAAGACTGGGCGGAGAAGTGGCAGATGGACTTCAACGCAGATAAATGTGTAGTGGTCCATTTTGGCAGGAATAATGGGATGAAGGAGTACAATATAAGGGGTAGGAGTCTTAGCTGTGTTGTAGAGCAGAAGGATCTCGGGGTCCGGGTCCATAGGACTCTTAAATCGGCCTCGCAGGTGGAGGAAGTGGTCAAGAAGGCGTACGGTGTACTGGCCTTCATTAATCGAGGAATAGAGTTTAGGAGTCAGGAGGTAACGATGCAGCTCTATAAGACTCTTGTCAGACCCCAGTTGGAGTATTGTGCGCAGTTCTGGTCGCCCCATTATAGGAAGGATGTAGAGGCTATTGAGAGGGTTCAGAGGAGATTTACAAGGATGCTGCCTGGATTGGGAGGCAGGCCTTATGAAGATAGGTTGAGGGAGCTGGGACTCTTCTCACTGGAGAGACGTAGATTGAGAGGCGATCTGATAGAGGTTTATAAAATGTTGAGAGGAATAGATAGGGTGGACTCTCAGAGACTATTTCCCCGAGCTGAAATGGTCACTATGAGAGGACACAGATTTAAGGTGCAGGGAAGCAAATACAAAGGAGATGTCAGGGGTAGGTTTTTCACTGAGGGTGGTGAGTGAATGGAACCGACTGCTGTCGGAGGTTGTTGAGGCAAACTCACTGGGGTCTTTTAAGAGACTTCTGGATGAGTATATGGAAAAGAATAGGATAGGGGGTTATAGATAGGTCTGTGGATTGGTAGATGTGATCGGCGCAACTCATGGGCCGAAGGGCCTGTTTGTGCTGTATTGTTCTATGTTCACTAGCCTTTCAGTTCAAGGGCCTGGATGAGAATTAAATTCTCAAAGGTGAAAAGATAGTTACTAATCCACTGCAGCACTCAATCCTCATTGAGTAGATAAAATAGATCTGTAGGAGCAAAAATGTAATAAATAGTTGATGCATATACAAAAGCCTGCAGAGATTAGGAATTGTTAGTGTCATAACATGCAATGAAAAATCATTGTTTATTTCTATGGAGTGTTCCAAACGTGAGCTATTTCACACATTAACCATATTTTTTTGTCAACTCCATACATTGTTTTCCCTGTTTAAAACCAGACCTATTGATGTGTACAGCTTGTTTTCCTGACATCTAATATATTTTCTGGTCTTAAGCCACTTTACTCAATGCTCACCATTCCATCACAACTTGGCTGGGAAAAGAGAGAATTAGGGTGTGCTTCAGTTATTCAAATATTGGAACACATTGGAAAGCATGTTGGGGATGGCTGTTGCATTAGTACACTGACACATATTTACCAGCAATGTCGTAATTTAATACATTGTTTTCTGTACCTCCAGCAGAGGCACGATGAGGAGGCTGTAGTAGACCAAGGTGGAACGAGTTCAATCCTCAACATTCACTATGAAAAAGAGGAGCTGGAAGGTATATGTATGCATGTATATATTACAAAGCAATGACACTCCTAACCTCTTGAAAATGTTTCCTAATCCCACAGATCACCTGTCAATGCGCAATGGACCAATGCGCAATATGCAGTTGATTAAAGAGTATTCCATTTCCACAGCACTTCAATGTAAGCTACGATTTCAGAAATGTTTGGTGCACTTTGTCAGTTACTTCTATCCTTCGTTGGTTACAAAGTAGTTTGTCATTCCTGGGTTGTGACAGGCACTGTGTAAATGTTAAGTTTTTTGGCCAATTATAGAGATGAGAAATTTCTACTTGGTGGAATTTCAACGTCAATTATGGAATTCCACCCTTTGATATGTTTTCCCAATTTTGCCTCCTATTGTTTGTAGACTTCTGCTTCACTTTGTATGTACAACACACAATCCAGCAAGGATAGTGTGAACTTCATCCTGGATTACGTGTGCTAACTGTATTGAATGCTAAAAATGCTGAGGTCATTTTGGTGATTGTTACAGATGCATTGGTCCACAATCTTGACGATAAATAAAGAGAAAATTAATATTTGTAACCACTTGGAGTCTAATAATTCCATCCACTTGAAATGAGCTAGAAGCATTTACATTTCACTCCAGATCATCATAATGCTATAATTTTTCCATCCCCTCATGCTGCAGTGATTTTGATGTTTTACACTACAAGATGGATGTGATTCCTTGGTTGCAAAAAAAAGACTTTTTGTCTTCACTCACACTCATCCTTGCTACTAGTACTAATAATGCATATATCTCAATTAAGCTACCTCTTAAGATAATTGCCACTAGAAAAGAGTGATAGCCATTCCTGAACTAATGATCGTACTAATGATTTTGTTTTTAATATAGTTAATGCTTGAAATAAAATATTTTTGAAGGATAGGAATAAAAACTTGCATCTTAATTCTAGATTTCCTCTGTGCAAAGGTTCAGCTTTGAAAATTTCCATAAATTTGGAATCTAAGGTCTGAAGCTTTGTATGTCAACAAAGGCTAATATCATCACGAGAAGTGTTGCAATGCCTCCATTGAGAGAGAGTTGATATAGGCAGTTCCAGTAGAAAAATGGATATAGTAATTTTTCATGGAAAGGAGTAGATAGGAAGTGCTCAGATGTAAAATTTATGATGATTTTACATTGTCAAGGCATGGTACATCAGTGTTAGTTTTGTAGTGAAAAAAATCCCATTGTCAGCATCAAGCAATGCTCTGTCAAATTAGGGACATTGTTAAAAACTAAATTGTAGCTTTTGTGTAGTCAGATACATTGTTATGTTCTGATATTACAGTTCAAACTTATTACTGAGAATTGCTAAGGTTTGGGAAAAGCCTCTTTAGTCCATTTTTTTTATTCATTCTTGGGATGTGAGCATCACTGGCAAGGTCAGCATTTATTGCCCGGTTTACTTTGAGAAGGTGATGAACCACCTTTACACTGCAGTCCGTGTAGTATAGATAACCCACAATGTATTTTTCTATAGTGGTTTTGTTAGAGTGGCTTGCTATTACACTTCAGAAGACAGTTAAGAATCAACCAGATAAATATATTGCTGAGGATTTGGAATCACATGTAGACCAGACTAGATAAGGATGCCAGATTTCCTCCCTAAAAGGCATTATGATGGGCTTTTATGACAATGATCATAATTAATGAGACTGGCATTTTATTCCAAATTTATTAATTAACTAAATTAGAGTTAAATTCTGTGGTGCAATTTGAACACATCTTTCTGGAGAATTACAGCAGGCCTCTGGAATACTAGTCCAATGTCATTACCACTATGCCACTGTTCCCTTTTAATTTAAGTTTTGTGTTATGGAAGTACTTGCCTCCCTGACTTTGTGCATTTCATCAACACCAGCATAATCTGCAAGCATTTGGCTCACTTTTGTGCTTTGTGGATTTCATTTACTCAAAGTTTTAAAATTCTCTGGCTAGATGATAGATATTAAAGTTGGGCACTTGCCTCTGAAATGCTCTGGAATTGGGATTTGTTCTGCTTTTTTGGTCAGTCAGGCTGATGTGAGTGGTTTTGTCTAGGAATTTGTGTATTCTTCATAGCCAGTAATGTAAAATGATCTTGTTGACTATTTGAGTGCAGAGATTTATAATTTGGACTGAAATAAATTTGAGGGATTTAATTGACACACACAAATATTCACTTCAGTTTTTTAAATGTTCTTAAAAAGCTAATGTATGCCTCCAAGAGTTAATGTGTCAAAATGACCAGAAGGCAGTCTGTTTTGGACAGGAGATGTTTATGAAATCAGGAAGTTATTCCCTCTTCTGTGACGAGAACATTGCAACCCAGCAGGTTGAAATGATCCTATTGTGCCAACTATATGACTAATGCTTCTCACCTGATCTATTTTTAATCTTCCCTACAACTTCCTATCCCTGTCTGAATCACACAAAGTGGGCTCTGTTTAGCCCTACCTTGTAGTTTACATAATACTAGATTTAAAATGAAGGATGTGGAAAAGTCATTGGAGTACTTGAATGTGATTGTCATGACCAGTATGAACAAACATCAGTTTAGTGGCATGGTGTTGCAATGGCAGCACGGTAGCAGTGGTTAACACTGCTGCCTCAGTGCTAGGGACCCGGGTTCAATTCTGGCCTTGGGTCACTCTGTGTGAAGCTTCACACATTCTTCCTGTGTCTGTATAGGTTTCCTCCTACAGTCCGAAAGATGTGTGAGTTAGTGCATTGATCCGAACAGGCGACGGAGTGTGGCGACTAGGGAAATTTCACAGTAACTGTATTGCAGTGTTAACGTAAGCCTTACTTGTGACTAATAAATAAACTAACTCTCAACTTTAACTTGAGGGGCTACTTCCAATTTTTTAATGAAACTTTACTCAAACTGCGAATGCCATCGCACGTTCTGATGACGTTGAGCACCAAATGCCTTTGTTACTGCATAATTGCTTTGAGCAATTGGGGGTCCTGCTGGGGGTGCCAAGGTAAGTATAGCTTTTGGGGGCAGAGAAATGCCCAGGCAGTGCCAGGTAGCATGTGCTGGGGTGGAGCCCATGGGGGAGGGGTTCCCCTTATCTGTGTTGCTGGGAGGGCTGATGGGTGTGGGCTTGTGGGATGAGGGAGGGGGGGAATGCCCTGAAATGTCTGTGGTGGTCAGAGGGGGATGGAAGGAGAGCCTCTGATAGTTTGTGTGGAGAGGGGGAGATGAGCCCCTGACACTCACTTGGTTGTGGGGAGGTGTGGTCCTCCATGTTTGGGGGGAGTTTATTTTCAGTGCTGATTGGAACCTCCTTTAAAGATGACACCCTGATATCTGTGGTGCCAACTGTCGGCTCTCAGGCCCTGCCCTGCCTGAGTGATTATGTAAACAATGCCCCTGGATTGTTTGCACTGAATGCCAAAAAATCTGGTCTGAATAATCGGCTGTGCCAGTTTTTGGTCAGAACCTAACACACTGACTAATTGGTAAAAATCTGCCCAATAAGTGTAAAACTTTTCTCATCCTGGCCATTTGCAACCTCTATTTAAATTGTAGCAAGAAAGTGTCATACGACAGTCAGGCAAAGATATTTATTCTGTCTAATCCTAGTTAGATATGCTCTGTGAAGGAGTTTCATTGTATCACACCCAGCTTGGCACATATTGAGGAGGAGTGGACTCATTGCAGCTCCATGTCCCAATCCTCCTCCGAGAACTCCTCCCCTAGGTCTTGTTCCCATGAAGATTTAACCACTGAGTTTTGTTGGGACAGAATTTAAGAACAAAGAACAGGAAATGATACCGCGCATTGTAATAGAAGGCACTAAAGTTGTCAATGGGCATATGAGGTGGGAGTATCAGAAACTGCCTATACCATTTTGATTCAAAGTGCCAAACCTGGATGTAGTACAGATCAAACTCAAATCTGCTTTCAGGCTCCCCTCCCCCGCTCCCTCCCATATGCTCTGAACCATGTCCTGTCCCATTTGCACTGTGGGAGGTACTTAGCGCTGCTGGAACGATGGGAGCTCTGAACTGCGCAGATGCAGTTAGAAAAAAAATTGGAAAAAGCATGCCTGTGTCAGATGGCTCCCGAGCCAGAGAAAGCGGCCTGGGAGCGAAAAGTGGAAGTGAGGGTGTATCTCCAAGGGGCAGATGGACCCCTGGGGTGGGGGGGGGGAGGGGGGCACACCACCCCCTTTTTCCACCCCCTCACTACTGAGACCAATCACCACCCTTGCCTGCTACCAATCACCCACAGAGTGGCAGCAGACACCGTCCCTCCCCCCAGAAAATAGTCTGGCCTTACTCTCCCTCCGCACCGCATCCAGAACAACATCTAACCTGTCCCCCCCCCCCACCATCAGACAATGATCACTCCTCCCCCCTGCCACAGGTACATCTGACCTGCCTCCCACCAACCAGGCAATGATCTGACCTCGCTTCCCTCCTCCCCCCACCTCCAACCAGAGAATGATCTGATCTGCTTCCACCTCCATCACTGATCTGAGTCAGTGAGTTGTTGGAAACACTGAGCACGCTTTCCAGAGGCTGGAGCACCTGACTCAGACTTTTATTTCGCAGGCCCCTGAATGTGGGATTCTGGATTGGCAAATGCGGTAGTAAAGGGGAATTGCTGATTGAGTTAGGCAGGCAGTTCGTGAATTCAATTTAAATGCATGCCAATTCATTTAAATTGTCATTGCACCCAATTTGGATGAGGAACGGATCCCTGTCATTTGTGGGTATCAGTAAAGTGGCGATCTGTGCTGATGTGGGTGCAGATTGCAATTAAAAAGCCTCACACCTGAAAACGGGTGCAAATTGGTGGTAAAATCGGGTCCAAAGTCTCGAATTTGCAAAATCTGAAAGTGCATTGCAGGTAAAGTGAACTCATCCACCATCTGCTGGAATGACATAAACATGCCGTCCACATACAAGTCCTGCAATGTTCTGATCCTGTGCTTGGCCCATGTGTTGAAGGCACCATTCAAAACAGACAGAGGGAAAAAATGGTTAGCCGATACCAGGGAGGCCAGCAACCACGTCTGAAACCCAAACTGGCATCTAAATTGTGTCCAAATTCTAAGAGTTGACTTGACAAGTCACTCCTAGTGTACTGGGAGAAGGGAAAGTTTACTGGGGAACTTATTGAGGCAGCCAGGGAAGACGGATCACAGGAGGTAGATTCTAACTGCAGCCAACAAGAAACCACCTATTGCCCCTCTCTCTGCACCCAACACGCTACTGCTGTTACATTGCCATATCAAATAGGAAATTGGGCAATCCCATGCCCCTTCCTGTTCAGGGCTTTGCAAGACTGTCCTCAGCATTCTTGGATTTTTCCTATTCCAGACAAAGCTTGAAATAAATCAATTAAGTCTGAAAAAACAATTTGGGGATGAACATTGGGATGCACTGAAAGATATGAAAACTTAGGCAGTGTGTTCATCTTCACCCTATCGATACAGTCCATTAACAATAATGGGTGGATTGACCAACATTTGAGGTCCTGTTCTGCCCACCCCGTGAATGGAATAAAGTTAGCTCCAAAGTGCCCACTAGATTTGCTAATCACTTGCACTCCCAAGTAAGTGAACTGCCAGGTGACGATCTTGAAAGAGGGGTTGTGGAGCAGAAGCCTATGAGCCACTGCATTCAAAGGAAGAAGCTCACTCTTATTCAAGTTAAGCTTGTACCCCGAAATAGAACCAAACTCCTCTAGTACAGATAAGACTTCAGAAATCGAGTTGGACGGGTCACCAACATACAAATGGTAGTTTGTCCACATACAATGCTACTTTCCGCTTGATTCCCTCCTGACCAATCTCCACCATTCATTTGCTGTTGCAAATTACTGTTCAATAGCAACAGCAAATAACAAGGGGGAGAGGGAGCATTCTTGCCCAGTGCCCTGGGACAAAGGGAGAAAAGCTGAAAGCACATCGTTTATGAAAACTGAGACTAGAGGGGCAGAGAACAGTATTTTGATCCAGGAGATGAGTTTTGGGTTGAACCCAAACTTCCCAAGAGCATAAAATAATCCCATTCCACCCGATCAGATGCTTTTTCAATGTCCAATGCTATAAACATAAGAATGACTGTCATCTTTTCATCAAAAGCCAATGTTAGTATTGATGGGGAGAGGAAAACGTTGTCAGTGCCAGTAAACATGGAGACTAGGAAAGAAAATTATAAGTTAAAAATAAATTATTGGCATCCATATCATCTCTACTCTAATGATTTATGATATAATATCCGAACTGCACGGATCTGGTTCTCTAGAATCCTGACAGCAATTTTTTTATTACTTGATGAAAACTGCTAGGGATATTCCTGCCCCAATCTTGCAGTATGAGTCAGTGCCCTGTCACTTCTGGAAGGATGACTGGTGTGTTTGTCAAGCAACATTTTGATGTATGAGAAGGGGTGGGGGTGGGGAGAGGAGGTGATGGTGAAAGTGAGACTTACTGAATTGTGTGGTGGTGTGTGAAGCTTACAAAGTGCATTGTTACTTTTGCTCAATGTAACTATAGCTATTAGCAGACAAAACATAAGAAATGTACATCTTTTATAAGAGCAGTTGATGCCCACACTTAAAATTGCTGCTCTTTAATTAAGTAATGCTTACATGTATTATAGCCCAACCTGCATATAGATCAATTCAATGAAGTAGATTTGAGGCTTCCACTGCCAAAATTGCTCTAAATGTACTGAGAAGTTCTCCTTGGCATCTATAGTGATCCAACATGTACACAAGTTCACTGTTCCCCAGAACATATTGGAAATCATCTCCATGGCTAGTAATAAAAGTAATGTATTGCTCAGAGTGAAAGAGAACCCTCATCCCTCCTTTCAAACCCCTTGGGTCAGCCTGTTTCCACCCCTAATAATCTAACCAAATAATCTGATGCTCAGGAGACAGTAAACTAAAAGATGTTAATTTCAAATATCATTAGTGAGAACTGAATTTGTGGGCTGCTCCTCAAATATCAGAAATAGGGCAGGGGACAGTGACTGGAGAAGAAAAAATAAAATCAGTGAAGTTGATCAATGTGGAACAATTCCTTTGCATGCTCCTGAAGGTCTTGACCTTCATTTTGTGTGTCACTTCCTTGTCAAGGCACTGTTTTGTTAAAAGGATGATCAAAATGTTACATTCCAATCAACTACCATCCTGATTATCCATCAGAGTTTTCAAAACCATGTGCAAGACGTATATTTTGCTTGTCTTTATTCCCATTTATTATGTCCTGCTGTCCCATATATGTAAGACAATACTCAAATTTTTGATTATTTAAGGTTAACCAGAGTCTGAGGGATATGGGAATTAACTGCCTATAATTCTGGTCCTTGTAAACTTTTTCAAACTTCAGATGAGACAAAGGATGATGTGGCAGTGAACACTGAAAGGGTGTTCACTGCCACATCATATACATTGAGCTAATGCTCCTGAAAGGAGAGGTTGTGAAGATGCGTGCAATGGTGCATGGTAGAGATTCGATTATGTAAAATCATAAAGAACAATTGCCGAGGGGAGGGATATGGCATTAAAAACAGGTTTTGGTGAATATGCAGTTACAAAAAAAGTACAAGTACCAATGAAGAGAATAAAAGAAATGCACTGTGCCAACCTGGCTGTGTCAACCTGGGCTAGGGCAGTACTGGGGTGGACTCTCATGGGAGCCCTGTGGGTGGGGTTCCAGTAAAATGTGGTGGGGCGGAGAGGAGACCAGGCAATGAGAGGGCAACTTGCAGGCACAGAGGAGAGTGACAGTAATCTGAAGGGGGGGGGAAAGAGAGGTGGAATGTTGGTGATACTTGTGGTGGGGGGGGAACTCCTGATTGTGGGAAGGGGGTGCATGCCCTGATAACTCTGTGATGGGGAGTGCGAGTTCCACTCCAGTGTGATCGTACTTTAAAGATAACGCCCTGATTTCTGTGGAATACATTTGAAGTAAGTGAACTAAGTCTCTGGGGATCCGAGTTTGAATCCCACCTATACCACCCTTTCAGCCAGTGATTTCCAGATTCCCATCTGGGTGAAAAAAGTTTTTCTCCAATCCCCTCTAAATCTCCTGCTCTTTACTTTTAAATCTACGTCCACTGGTTAACTTTTTTAAATTCATTCATGGGCTGTTGGCGTTGCTGGCTGGGCTAGCATTTCATGTGCTTCCCAGTTGGCCGGGAGGGGATAGTTAAGAAGAAACTGCATTGCTGTGGATCTGGAGCCACACGTAGGTCAGACTTGGTAAGGGCGACAGCTTTTCTTCCCTAAAGGACGTTAATGAACCAGATTGGTTTTTGCGACAATTGATAATGGTTTCATGGTCGTCATTTGACTTTTAATTCCAGATTTTTATTGAATTCAAATTTCTTCTGCTGTGATTAGATCGAACCTGAGTCTACCGAGCATTACCCTTGGCCACTGTTCAGGTAATGGATGCACAGTGCTGCATCCATTAATTATTGTGGCCACAAGGTTCTCAGTTCATAGACATTTAAGGTCTGTAGGTTCAAACACCAGGACACTAGTTCAGCTGAAAGGACCAAAGGATAATTGACTTCAGGTGGCAAGGTGCCTATACTTATTGGTCAAGTGAGAGATATTCAATTGGAAAATTGGAAATACATTTGCCGGATAGGAACTCTCACTACCTTTAATTATGAGCTCATAGCATGACCCTGGCATATGACAGAGTACATGGAGTTTTAGGACATGTAACTCTCCATGCATTAACACTTCTCCCATTCTAACAACCTTTCCATCATGTGTACAAGATGGGAGACCACCTCTGCCGCATGTCACACAGCCAAGAATAAACATGGAATGACCATGTAAAGCACGATAGTGATGTGCCTTCTACAAACATTTTTAAAATTATGGAGGAGACGTCGCTAGTATTGGAATGGATATTGAAACAGTCAAACACTACAGTGAAACGTAAGCAGACTACACAGACAACATGCCTATGATAGGGACCTCCTCAATAGGTGGAAGGAGGGACTTTGTTGTGTATCCTGATTGACTGAAACACAGCTCTTAAAGAAAAGGGAGCATACACAAGAGGAGATGCAGAAGGGTGATATTCTGTTTACTATTATATACAATTTGTGAATACCTGCACAACCATAGTGCTCTCACATGTTTAAACTTTCCTAACTCTGCTACAACTAGATGCATCCCTGACATCTGCAGTGAAAGTGGAGATAACCTGCTAAGAGTGATGTCCTGTTGTCTGTTATGACCTTGGTGTGTGTCCTCTGGAGGGCCAGCCTGCTTTGATACTCTATGTGGCAAGTGCCTCCTTCTTGGTTTGTGCAGCTAGAGGTGATAAGGTCACAGGAACTGAGGATTGGGATCCTGGAGTTATCTGGGTAGATAGCCCTAGGGCATCCAGTTGCTGATTCTAATCTGTATGAATGTCTGAGTGCTCCTAGCTGACTCTTTGAGGTGATGAGGCTGCTGGAGTGACATTCAGCTGCTCCCCCACCCACTTGCATTGATACTGCTGGAGACCAGTTGTTGCTTCAGTGATGGACTTTTGCCCACATGTGAATGCAGAATTGGGACTAAGGCCTCTACGGTGGTTTCCATTCATGCCACTATTGGCATGTTGCCACAATCACTGGACTGAAGACAGATGGATTACTCCATCTCTTGCGTTCTGAGTGTAGCTGACATCCCTTCCTGATATTCACTGCAGGTCTATCAACTGATTGAGGACTGAGATCACAGATTCAGTATCTGACTTGCATTCAGTAGATTTCTGACCTGCAGCAGTTCTCCAAATGCCAAAAAAGAACAGGAAAGAAAAACAGATGCAGATACATGAAATGTGGACTGAAAACAATGGGGGATAAGGTTTAAGTTTGCAAACACTGGAGTAAGAAAGGTAAAGCCAATATCCAGGTATAGGCCCTCATCTGAATGGAACAGTGAGGGCAAAAGATGTACAATGCACACAAGATTTCAGTAGCTCTCCCATTAGATGCTGGAACTGTATTTCAGTGACTCATTAATAGATTGAGAAGTGAACAATATTAATATCACATGGGTAGAAAGGAGTCATTTTGTTTGACTCAAATGGTGAACGTTTGATCCAAGTGTCTGCCTTTGTCGACAGTTTATCCTAAATGATAAATGGATGCTGTGCTTTTTTTTATTAAAATCTGGTTTTATAATGCAATTTTGTTTTGAATTTGTGCTGCCTTAATTTGAGATTTTCAAAGAGCAAGAACACAACCTGCAGGATTAGCACTCGGGCACTGATTTGATGCAACTTCCATGGAGCAGTATATGTGGATTCCATGTATCTTCTTCCACTGAAGGTCTGGAGTGTGCTAGCTGATGCACAGTGGCAGTTTTCAGAATGGCTTTGAGACCAAGTATGTGACCATTGGATGCAACTACTGTATGTCCGTGCATGGTATCCTGGGAGTTGCCATGGTTCCTACATTCTGAGTCACTCCTAGGAACCTGAGATTTTCAAAGAGCAAGAATATCTGCAAGGATGGCTGTTTGGAGAAAAGGTGACCACTGAAACACTGGCTGATGACTGGTGCATTTTGCCAAGGAGAAGTACAATGTTACTCAACTCGGCACATTCCCTTATTTAGCATACCATAGGTCTTCTGAAGATGCACTTGCAGAACTCAGCTGTTCACTGAAATGCTATTTGAATAGGGTTTCTCAAATAATCAGTGTGTTGTGCTGACTACAAAGTGGTGAGCCCTTGCTAGATGGTAAGCTGGAGGAGAATGAGAGTTAGTTGGAAGATAAAGCTGTAGAAGTCTGAGAAATTCAGGAGGTTGCTGAGAGTCACTACGAACATGCTAATACCATGAAGGAAGGAATGTGTGGTAGATGTGCTTGTCATACTTAAATTGCTGACAGATTCCAGGAAAAGTCAAATGAGGTCATATGGTCACATTTCTCGTAGCCCTCAAAGCCATTCCTTGTCATCTGAGGACGGCCAAACAATTGCTGAGAGAATGAGCCTTGCATTTGCACTTTTGCATTATGGCCTCATGAATCACCAGCCCATGATCTCAGCTTTGGTCTGTGGTGTCCTGCAAATATGCTTACTCTGGGAACTTAGAGTTTATTGAGGAACAAAAGTGATGCAAGACAAGTCTTGACACTTTCACTGCCATCTAATAATGCAAAGTCTGCCACGACTGAGATGAGGACCTATCCAGAGATCACTTTGTAAAGTCTACATTTTGTGTTTGGGTACTACCACTGAGGAGACACAAATGTGACTATAGTATCAGTACAGATGAGCTTCCTTCACTCAATGGTATTCCTTAAATAAGAAGGGTTAGAGATAGTTCCATCATACACTTCTCATAAAAATGTAAACACATCTCCTAATAACATGTAAGGCTACCAAGACTAGTTCATCTGTGGTCGACATCACATAAATGTTAATCTGAGTGGACACTATCATTGAGTGGGAGGACAGTTAGACCTTGACATAAGAAGATTCCAAAGTACAATTCACAATGGCTTTTGTTGACTGGAACATTCACATACTGGTCAAATGATTTCAAAAAGTGCAATTTATTTAGTGATAGCATACCTGTGAACCACTGGCAGCATCAAAATATTTAAATTTTCCAAACTCTCCCACAGCCCCAACATCCAAAGTAGGAGCAGAGTCAGACTGCTGACTGCTAGGTCCAGCTGCCTGCAATGACTTTGATGGATGTCTTCTGGTGACCCAAGGATGTGAAGGACTCTGGCTTGATAAGGGATTCCTGCTCGGGCAGAAGCACCCTCAATAGCCTGTCCTGTTGGAGTGGGTGTGGGCACAGGCAGAGGGACTATAGGTGACTGTGCATCCTTGGGGTGTCTTGAGAGGAGGCCCCTGAATAGACCAACTGATATCTATTCTCCCTGAAAGTGCCGGAGGGCCCCATTCTGACTCCTGATGGAGGTGGTGCACCTGGAGGGAGGTCAAAGTGCTTCATCCCCATGTTGCATGCATCTTGATGGTGCCCACCAAACTTGGTGACTATGGAGTGCAGAGCCATGGTTACCTCCAAAGTGCTTGTGTTGCAGCTGCAAAATCAGAATATGGTTGGACTCCTCCAACGTTAGCTCTAGTCTGCTGAGTGATTCTCAAATCTCTATCTGATGTTCCGCTGCTGGTCATTGCATTTTCACCATTGAGCTGGCAGCCACTTCCAAAGGCTCATTGCAGTGTTAATGTGAGCTTACTGTGACACTAATAAATAAACTTAAACAGTGCTGAAGGAGGCTATTTGGCCCACTGAGTCAACACCAACTCTCCAAAACAGCATGTTTTCTCAGGCCACACCATCCCCAGCCGTATACCTGTAACCACGTGCGTTTACCATGGCTAATTCACCTAAAGATCTTTGGACACAAAGGGGCAATTTAGCATGGCCAATCCACCTAACATCTTTGGACTGTGGGAGAAAACCAACACAGACACAGGAAAATGTGCAAACTCCACACAGACAGTGACCCGAGGCTGGAATTGAACCCAGCTCACTAACGCTGTGAGGGCAGGAGTGCTAACCATGGTGCCACTGTGCTGCCCAGGTCATTGCGGGCACTAACATGTCACAAATCCACATTGGATTGTTATTGCTTTCAGTGCAAATTATATCTTCCTAATTTATCAATAGAATCAGGAATTGTATCAGAAAAACATTAATGGCACCAGCGCATGCTAAATAAAAAGCCAAAATGAAAACAAAAGAATGCTGGGGATCTGAATAAAAACAAAGTGTTGAGAAAACTCAGCAGGGGCAGGTGGCGCCTGTAGAGAGAGGGAAGCAGGGAGTGGGATTTTCCAGCCCTTCCCACTGGCAGGATCCTCCCACTCCCACCGCAACAGTGTGGGTGAGCCATACAATACACTGGCAGGCCTGGAAAATCCCCACCGCCGGACCATGGTGGCGTTCCTCTACCTCAGAAAAATACACTAGTGGGGAGGAAGGGAACAGTAGTGTCTTAAGATCAATGCGACAGAAGGTTCACGTTTCTCATCTCAACCATAAACCAAATAGCGTTCACATCATGACCTAAAGAGAGATCAAATACACTGGTCAAACAAGCCTTGTCATTTTTTTGAAATCCTTTCTCTGAAAAGATTAATTAATTCATCACAGTCCTAGTACTTTTAATAGTTATACTTAATGGTGTTTAGTGATTTTTCCTAATGTGATTCCAGTCAAAGCGCAAATAAACATCTTTAACAGGGTCAGCTTGTAGGAAGACTGGTCAGTCCTTGATGGATGTGTCCACTCACAAGAATTGTAGTGTGGGGCTGCACTTAGTCCAGTGGGCAGATCGTGGCAAATAGAGTCATTGTTCATTGCGAATGGTCAAACACCCTGACAGAAACGAATTATAGAAAAGGTGCAGATTATCATCAGCAAAATTCAATTACATCAATCCAAGTTCATAACAGGTAATTTAAGGAAATGACCTCTGGGGCGTGCATTTTATTGCGTAGCTGACACTAGGATGACAGTGATATAGTGCTTTGCTAATGCTTCCCCAGCCCCCAATATGCCTTTGTCCAGCTTAAACTGAAACCATGCTTTCGGGAAAAGATATTTCTAGTTAGTGTTGTTTCTCAGGTATTTTTGTAACCCAAATGATTCAGGGAAGCTGCATGAGAACTGCTTCATTCTGCAGTTTTTGTTTTGTATTTGATGGAAGGGCCAAATGTTGTCCTTGTGTGGCCTTAGGGAGGTTGGCAGGGACTTTCACACCAACATTGGTGGAATTTTGTGAAGTCTATTTGGAAATCTTATGCTGTCTCCAAGGTCACACTGACAACACTCTGTGTTCATTCAGACTACTCCAGTTCATCTGAGAGTCTCAATAAAAGGAAATATGTTTGGCTGAAATGTAAACTATGTGACTACGTTCCAATTGCGTGAGCATGAAAACATAAACTCGGCATCGCAATTTTTGGAGAACTGTGAGAGAATTTCCCAGTAAATAATGACATTGTTGAGAATCCATTCCAGCGAATCACAATCCAGTTAGTGAACAGAATGACAGAGTTCACAAAGCTCCCACTCTGAGAGATATAGAAGTTGCATCATGTTCAGGTTATAGGACTGACACCATTTGACTACTTCTTTAATTGCCAAGCCATTAAAATCATGCAAATTTACAATGCAGATGGAACCTATCTTGTCTATGCTAGCTGACACAGCCCAATCTCACTCTACAGCTCTTGATCCATACACATACGTTACAGCACTTCCAGCATATGTTCATAGAATCCTTCGGTGCAGAAGGAGGCTATTCGGCCCATCTGCACTGACCACAATCTCACCCAGGCCCTATTCCTGTAGCCCCATGTATTTATCCTGCTAATCACCCAACTTAGCATGACCAATCAGCCTAACCTGCACATCTTTGGAGTGTGGGAGGAAACCAGAGCACCCAAAGGACTAGGAAAACTCCACAAAGAGTCTGGAATTGACAAGTGTCTGTAGTGCTGTCAGGCAGCGGGGCTAACCACTATGCCACTGTCCTTTGTAAGTTTCCTCTGTACATCCGTTTCCAATGTTGTGGTGACCAGATCTATATGCAATTTATAGATTTCAGCAAGGCGTTTGACAAAGTCCCTCATGGGAGGTTAGCTGAGAAGGTCAAGGCTCATGGGATACAAGGACAGGTAGCTAGATGGATAAGTAACTGGCTTGGTAATAGAAGACAGAGAGTAATAGTGGAAGGGTGTTTTTCTAGCTGGAGGTCGGTCACTAATGGTGTGCCGCAGGGCTCGATACTTGGACCTTTTCTATTTGTAATATATATAAATGACTTTGAAGAGGGAGTAAGTGGAGCGATCAGCAAGTTTGCAGATGATACAAAGATGGCTGGACTTGCGGATAGTGAGGAGCATTGTCAGGCGATGCAGCAGGACATAGGCTGGTAGCTTAGGCAGATAGATGGCAGATGGAATTCAATCCTGATCAATGCGAGGTGATGCATTTCGGGAGAAAGAATGTAAGAGGGAGGTATATGATAAAGGGTAGACCTATTAAGAGTATAGAAATGCAGAAGGACCTAGGGGTGCAGGTGCACAAGTCTCTGAAGGTGGCAGAGCAAGTGGAGAAGGTTGTGAAGAAAGCATATGGTATGCTCGCCTTTATAGGAAGGGGTATAGAATACAAGAGCTGGCCTTTAATGTTATAGTTGTATAAAACGTTGGTTAGACCTCATTTGGAATACTGCATCCAGTTCTGGTCTCCTTACTACCAGAAGGACATGGAGTCTCTGGAGAGAGTGCAGAGGAGGTTTACCAGGATGGTGCCTGGTGTGGAAGGTCTGAATTACGAGGAGAGGTTAGGCAAATTGGGGCTGTTTTCCTTAGAAAGATGTAGACTTAGAGGAGATCTAATAGAGGTGTACAAGATTATGAGGGGTATAGATAGAGCAAACAGGATTAAGCTTTTTCCTAGGATGGACTCAAATAGCACCAAGGGTCACAGGCTTAGGGTGAGGGGGCTAAGGTATAATTTGGATGCTAGAGGGAGTTTTTTCACACACATGGTGGTGGGGGTATGGAACTCGCTGCCAAGTAAAGTGGTGGAGGCAGGCACTCGAGTTATTTAAGAGATACTTAGATGGGCACATGAACAGAATGGGAATGGAGGGATATAGAAAACTGATTTAAATAGGGATCATGAGCCTTGGGAGTCCCTGGCAAGTGTGTAAATTGTCGATGATATTGATGTATTTGTTTTATCCTACAGGTACTTTGGTCCACCTTGTTGTCTAACAAGGGGCATACACGCAATGGGTCGTGAGAGGGCTGCTCTTGGATTTTTCGAGAGTATCCTAGTGCTTCACGTCATTAGCGTACGCTTGACCTGGACCATTTGATGGGCAACACGACAGCTCAGTGACTATCTCTGTGCAGTGCAGATACATGGATTTGGTCTGTGGGAGTTTGCGCATTCTCCCCGTGCTTGCATGGGTTTTCTCCAGGTGCTCCGGTTTCCTCCTGCATCCCAAAGATGTGCTCTTAGGCTAATTGGCAAAACAAATTCTCCCTAAATTGTCTCAAATTTGGTTTTAATGCATAGATCTATAAACATAGACAGGGATCATGGGTAGAAGTGGGAACATCGAGGTGGTGGCGCGGGCTCGTTGGGCTAAAGGGCCTGTTTCCGGTGCTGTTTTCTTCTTTGTTCTCAGCATCTGACTGGGACGGAGCAGGTGGCTGGTCTCCAGCATCCCTCTGAGTGTTGGAGAGCTGGGATGTCCCTGCTTCTGATTACTATGGGGGATGTGTCATTGAGGTATTCTCCAGAAAGTGATGCTGAATCTAATCTAGAATTACATTGCACTGATGTGTCTGTCACTATGCTAGTAGATGGTGAAGGTGACTGCTGCAACAGATCTTCATGAGCCTCCTCATCCTTGGAAGTGGTGTGGCGTTCAGAGCTACTCAGCTTGTGGAGGGCTTTGATCTCCTCATGCCAGAAAATATAAAATAGTTTTAGTTGATGAGCATAAGCTATATCAAGTTATGTGTGACTTACTTGATGAACAGGATGAAGCTATGATCTAAATTAGGTTGTTGGCAGAGGTTAGGCTTACCTTCTCCCTAGGAGTGACCCCTATCCTCCTCAGCAAGGACAGCTACAGCCTCCAAGTTCGAGGGCAACGATATGAACATACAACCAAGGCATAGGCGTAGGACATTCAGTGCCTCAAGCCTGGTCTGCCATTTTAATGCAAACATGGCTGATCTCATACTAACTGCAAATCTGCATCCTGCCTTACCCCGATGACCTATCATTGCTTTGCTTACCAGAATCCATCCAGCTCTGCCTTAAATATATTCAAAGGCTCTCCTTGCATCACCTTTTAAGGAAGAGAGTTCCAGAGACTCATGACCCAGAATGTTTAAAACTAAGGGGTCACTCATTTAAGACCAAGATTGAGGCCAAAAAAACAATGTGCCCAGTTCTAGATTTTCCCACAATTGGAAATCACCTCTTCGCATCCACCCTGTCAAGGTCACTCAGAATCTTATTTCAATTAAGTCCACAATCAATCTCCGCGGTCCCTCTCCCAATGTTGACTTTCTCACGCTTGCTGTCTGTAGATTGGCCTGTACGAAGATGAAAGAGAAGTATGTGATCAGAGAGATGGAGTGGAGGTTGGCTGAAATGCATGTCCCCTGTATGTGGTGAGCTCTAATGTGGAGATGTGAGCGTTGGACTGGGGTAAACACAGTAAGAAATCTCTCACCATCAGGTTAAAGTCCAACTAGTTTATTTGATAGTAAACCCATAAGCTTTCAAAAATGCTATTCCTTTGTCAGGTGTGTGGAAAGTTCTGATTGGAGAAGGGCATATAAAGGCACACACAGTTTACAGAATACTGATTAGAATGCAAGTCTTTACACCTAACCTGCTAGTCAAGTCTTAAAGGTTCAGACAATGTGAGTGGACATAGCATTAAGCATAGGTTAAAGAGATGTGTATTGTCTCCATTCAGGCCCGTTAGTGAGATTTTGTAAGCCCAGGCTAGTCATGGGGGTTATAGGTAGTGTGACATGAACACAAGATCCTGGTTGAGGCCATCCTCGTGTGTGCGGAACTTGGCTATCAGTTAACCAATTCTCAATCTGCCAGGTGATTTGGCCTGATATTTGCCTGTGCATAATTAATGAGCCTCTAAATGCTGAATTGAGCGTGGGTTTCTTTCATTCTAGCCAGCAGGAAGGTACCAGCAGAACTGCCACCACTGTACTTAGCTTCCAAAGTGGAAAATTTAACCCGGTAATCTGGGTAAAATTCACAATTACCTGCACAAATATAGGTTCAGGAAAGTTAACACAGATTCAAGGACAAATTTTGTTTAACTAACTTGATCATAGGTTTTGATTCGGAGTTGCGAGGTTAAAGGGGCTGCATGGAGGATCCCTGTAGGAGATCTCCAGCCCTACCTTGCCCACCTGGTGTAGATCTCTTCCTGCCAAGGGTAAAATAGGAGTGGGGCAGGAGGCCAATTAAGGTCCCCAGTTGGTCCAAGGGCAGGCAGGCAGCCTGCCCCCTATAAAACTTGAGGCAAGTTTGGAGTGGACTGATAAGGGGGCACTGGGATTTTATGATCAATAGATTTTTGAACAGTAAGGGAATTAAGGGTTATGATGAGTGGGTGGGTAAGGGGAGCCGAGTCCACAAAAAGATCAGTCATGATATTGAATGGCAGAGCAGGCTCGAGGGGCCAGATGGCCTACTCCTGCTAGTTCATATTTTCAAGTTTTCTGGTAGAGGAATGTAAAATTCAGATCTTGCTCTCTCAGGTATTATCGACACTTCAGTTATGACCTTGCAGTGACAGATAATCTATTCCCACACTTTGTGACTCAGCCTGCTCTCATTTCACTCCCTGGATTATCAATTTTCAATCTTCAGTCAACATCTTCAGGCCATTCTCCATCAACATTTAAAAGTAGATGTGTGTCTGTCTGCATCAGCCGTTTCTTGGCAATATTTAAAAAATATTACCCCCTCCAATTATAAAATGCTTAAGCTTTATTTCAAGGGAATGTATAATGGAGATCAAAGAAATGACTGACCAACTAAATACATACTTTGGTTCTGCCTTCACAAAGGAGGACATAAATAACATCAGAAACATTAGAGAACTCAGGATTTAGTGAAAGAGAGCAACTGAAGAAAATCAGTATTAACGGAGAAGTGGCGTTGGAAAAATTAATGGGATTGGAGGCTGATAAAGCCACAATGCTTGAAAATCGACATCACAGAGTACTTAAGGAAATGGCCCCAGAAATAGTGGATGCATTGGTGGCCATCTTCCAAGATCCTACAGATTCTGGAACAGTTCCTACGATTGGAGGGTGGCGAACGTAGTCCCACTATTTAAAAAGAGAAGTAGCAAGAAAACAGGGAATTATTGATCAGTCAGCCTGACATCAGTAATGGGGAAAATCCTAGAGGCAATTATCAATAATGGGTTCTAGAAATAGAATCCTGGTGTTCCACAGGGTCAGTGCTGGGTCCTCTGCTATTTGTGATTTTTATCAATGACTTGGAAGAGGGGGGTGAAGGGTGGGTTGGTAAATTTGCTGATGACACCAAGATTGGTGGAGTAGTGGATGAGTTGGAGGGCTCTTTAGGCTGCAAAGAGACATTGATAGGATGCAGAGCTGGGCCAAAAAGTGACAGGTAGAGTTTAACCCTGATAAGTGCAAGGTGATTCATTTTGGTAGGACAAACTTGAATGTGGATTACAGAGTCAACGGCAGGGTTCTAAGGAATGTGGAGGAGCAGAGAGATCGTGGGATTCAATATCCACAGATCTCTGAAGATTGCCGCTCAAGTGGATAGTGCCGTGAAGAAGGCTTATATTGTGTTAGCGTTTATTAATAGGGGGTTTGAATGTAAGAGCTGTGGGGTTATGCTGCAACTGTACAGGACTTTTGGTGAGATCATATTTGGAATATTGTGTGCAGTTCTGGTCACCTCACTATAAGAAGGATGTGGAAGCATTGGAGAGAGTGCAGAGGAGATTTACCAGGATGCAGCCCAGTTTGGAGGGTAGGTCTTATGAGGAAAGGTTGAGGGAGCTGGGGCTTTTCTCTTTAGAGCAGAGGAGGATGAGAGACAACTTAATAGAGGTTTATAAGATGATGAGGGGGATAGATAGAGTGGACGTGCAGAGACTATTTCCTCGGGTGGATGTAGCTGTTATTAAGGGGCGTAACTGTATGGTTGAAGATGTAGGAGGGATGTTTTGAGGTAGGTCCTTTACTCAGAGTGGTTGGAGTGTGGAATGCACTGCCTGCTGTGATAGTGGAGTCGGACACTTTAGGAACTTTCAAGTGGTTATTGGATAGGCACATGGAGCACACCAGAGTGATAGGGAGTGGGATAGCTTGATCTTGGGATTGGACAAAGCTCGGCACAACATTGAGGGTCAAAGGGCCTGTACTGTGATGTAATGTTCTATGTTCTATTATAATAATGTTATAGCAGAGCACTTGGTAAAAAGTGGTAGAATTGGACAGAATCAGCATAGATTTATGAAAGATAAATCATGCTTGACAAATCTATTCTAATTTTTTGAGAATGTAATTAATAGACTTGCTGAGGGGAAATGAGTGGATGTAGTTTATTTGGAAAGCTTTCAACAAACCTGTACATAAGAAATTAGCATGTAAAATTAAAGCGTATAGAATTGGGGATAGTGCATTGAGATGGACAGAAAACTGGTTGGCAGACATGAAACAAAGAGTAAGAAGAAACAGATCTTTTTCCAAATGACAGGCAGTGACTGATGGGAGTACAGCAGTGATCAGTGCTAGGACCCAACTTTTCATAATACATATTAATGATTTAGATGAGAGAACTAAATGTAATATCTCCAAATATGCAAATGACACAAAGCTGGGTGGAAGGATGAGCAGTGCAGAGGATGCAGAGATATCTCTGTGATTTGACAAGTTGACAAATGCATGACAGGTGCAGTACAACGTGGATAAATGTGAAATTATCCACTTTGGTAGTAAAAACACTAAGACAGATCATTATCTGGCTATAAATTGAAAGAGAATTTGCAACAAGACCTTGGTGTCCTGGTACACTGGCTACTGAAGCTGAGCATGCAGATGCAGCAGGTGGTAAAAAAGGCAAATGGTGTGTTGGACTTCATAGTGAGAGGATTTGACTGGAGCAGGGATGTCTTGATGTAATTATACAGAGCCTTGGTGAGATCATGCCTAGAATATTGTTTGCAGTTTTGGTTTTATCTGAGGAAGGATGTTCTTGCTATAGCGAGGGTGCAGAGTAGGTTTAACAGACTGATTCCTAGGATGACAGGACTGATGTATGAGGAAAGATTGAGTTGGTTAGGATTATTTTCACTGGTGTTTAGAAGAATGAGGAGTGATCCCATAAAAACCTGCAAAATTCTAACAGGACTGGACTGAGTAGATGCAGGAAGGATGTTCCTGATGGTGGGCATGTCCAGAACAGGAGTCACAGTCTAATGATATGGGTTAAACCTTTTAGGACTGAGCTGAGGAAGTGTTTCTGAACCAAGAGAGTGGTTAGCCTGTAGAATATGTTACTACAGAAAGCAGTTGAGGCCAAAACGTTGTGGGTGGAATCTTGCAGCCATTCATGCTAGAGGGATTTTCTGGTCCCACTGCTATAAACAGAGATTTGGCTGAGCACCAAATTCTCTGTCCTTGCTTGCAGCGGTGGTGGGCAGGAATGGCTGGAAAATTCCAGTCTGTATATTTTCAAGAAGGAGTTAGATCTAGCTCTTGGCGCGAAGAGGAACAAAGGATAGGGTGGGATTGGGGGGTGGGGGGCGGGGTGGAATGAGGTGCAGTAGGTAAATAATGAATGGTGGAGCATGCTTGAAGGATTGTATGGCATCCTCCTCTCCTATTTTCTATGTTTTTATGATTCCACAATTTGCCATCTATGACTTTTATCTTCCTGTAATGTGTCTGACACTACGAAAGGACCTCTTCTATGGCATTGCTCACAGAAAATCATGGACAAGGCAAAAATCCCTGTGAAGGTTTGAGGATCTAGACCATATAAATCTTCATCTAATGGGAAATGTGCTACTGCAAGTTGGACAAGATGGCTTTATAATCGGGAAGATCCTATTAAGACTGGTAGGAGGTGACAGTTTTGTGATACAACAACACTTGCACTTGTATATTGCCCTTAATGTACAAAGGTACCCAAATAAGGATAGCACAACATACGTTGGAAAACCTGAGAATTCTTTGTACTTTTGAATAGCTTACTGAACTAATGTGCTTAGTTGCAGCGAAGATATTGCCCTCCAGTTCTGGGCCTGTTATTGTTAATGCAAATCAATCCTGTCTCTGGGGACCTTGTGTGCCTGTAAGCCAGCCTCAGACTTGTCCCTTTGATAATGGCTGCTGATTTGTATTTCCTTTTGAACTTTATAAAAGAACAATGTGATGGAATATTTTTGTGGAGGTACTAAAGGATTATTGCAAAAGACTAAGATGTTGCCATTGTCCAGAACATTTCAAAGGACATAACGTTTCTAAAATCACAGAATGAATGCTTTAAGAGGCACAGCTTTCATTTTAAAATATGTACTAGTTGAAGCTTTTCTCATTTGTCTACAAACCTACATCCCATTAAAAGATTATGCAACTTGCTGGGGGAAATTATTTGGGGAGGAGGGCATGATGCAGTTTATTCCTGTCCCCAAACAGTTTACTAACCACTTTTTCGTAAGGCCAGTGCATCTTAAAGGAGTTTTCCACAAAAAATGGCCATTTTGACACATCACAAGCACAGCAACAAAAACATGATCATTCATTCAATATGATTGTTCCTTTTGGTAGAATTCTGTAAATGTTGATGAACTATAATGCTTTTGTTTTCTTAATCAGGAATTATGCAAAGCATATTGGGCCATCTTGGCTCCAGTCAACTTTAATTTTTGCCAACATAAAAATATTGAACAAACCAGAAGGAATCAATGAAACTGTCAAAACAAATTGAAGATGGTACCATTATAATTTTATTTCTGTTGAAGCATAAAATAAGAATTCTAGCATTTACTGAATACCTGCTGGAATAGTATAAAATTGTGATGGAAAATCAACGTTGTATTTGACCATAAATAGACTAAACTGGCTTTGTCTTTTGCCTTCTTGGCATGATTTGGCTTTTTCTATTGATGGACCTGGATAGGTTACAGTGGAAATTCTTTTGTGTTTGGTGTCAGTTCTCAGTCATCAAATGAGAAATTAGTTTAAAGAGGAATGAACAGGTTGACAGTTTTGGCTTCTCCAAGTGCCCTAGATTTTCTCACACTTTCCAGATAGTGGCTGTTTTCTTATTTACAGGAATTTTTTTTCCTCCTCAACCCCTTCCTCTTGGCATTTTGCACTTTCCTTACTCATGGCCATTGTTCATACATGTGCTTTTGCAATGAATGTCATAAAATCATAGAAATCCTGCAGTGCAGAAGGAGGCCATTCGACCCATCAAATCTGCACCAACCACCATCCCACCCATGCCCTATCCATATCCCTACATATCTACCTGCTGATCCCCCCCCTAATCTAAGTGTCTCAGGGCACTAAAGGGCCATTTTTAGCATGGCCAATTTTTAGCATGGCCAATCAATCTAACCTGCACTTCTTTGGACTGTGGGAGGAAACCAGAGCACCTGGAGGAAACCCATGCAGACATGAGCAGAATGTGCAAACTCCACACAGTGTGGAGTTTGCACAAGCTGGGAATTGACCCCAGGTCCCTGGAGCTGTGAAGCAGCAGTGCTAACCACTGTGCTACTGTGCCACCCTAAATGTTGTCACGTTATTTGACCATAGCAGACATTATCTTGTCATCACCCCATTATGCACACGCACAAGCTTAGGTTCAGCACTGTAGCTGGATACTTGATAGCAGCGAGATATCTGGCTGATAACCCCCTCCCAAATCCAGCATGCTGAGGCTGATTTGTTGCTCTCCAATTCAGTTAAAGTCAGTTAATTAAGATGTAGAAATCAGGGATTGCTCTGTATTATACAGCTACTCAATGGAGGAACCTGCTGTGCTTCCTCTGAAGTAGTCATGATGTACAGATGCCAGCGTTGGACTGGGGTAAATACAGTAAGAAGTCTGCAACACCAGTTTTAAATCCAACCAATTTATTTGATAGTAAACTCGCAAGCTTTTGGCTTTATAGCCTTTGTGAGGCGAATGAGGTGTTCTGGTCTCCAAAAGCACACACATCAGCACAGACAGTTTACAGATTACAGTACCTGTTTGGATCACTGCACCTAACCAGCACGTCTTTTGGACTGTGGGAGGAAACTGGAGTATCTGGGGGAATCCCATGCAGACACAGGGAGAACTTGCAAATTCCACAGTGACCCAAGCCTTGGACTAGAGGTTGTCAACTGATTTTGCTCAAAAGTTCAAAAACTGAGATGCTGCTTGTATCTTTCTTTGTTCATTCAAGCTTGACTTTAAAGGAAGCTCAAAGATCAGACTCCACAAACAAATGCTGGGCAGCATCTTAAGCAAGAGTGTTACATGTTGGTGTAGGTATTGGCATCATAGCTCAACAGGCCACACATCGTGCACGTAATGCTGATCATCTGCTCACTATTTTGGCTGGATATGCTTTGTGCAGTAAGCAGAGATCTATAATTGGAAACAGCTGATTTCAATGGTTAGCTGCCTCTGTAAAAAGTGCAGTTGTGGAATGTGCCCTGCCCCCATTAAAATGGAAGAGTTGTGTTGTGCAGGTCATTCCTGCTATTTTCCCCACAAGGGGAAGAGGTTCTCCACAAAATTTTTTTTTATGGCTCAAAAAGATTATTTGGTCCATTGTGACTGCACTGGCTCTCCAAACGAGCATTGTGACTTATTGTTATTCTCCTACCTTTTTCCCTGTACTCCTGCACATTGCTTCTATTCAAGTAATCATCTAATGTCCTCTCTTGAATGCCTCGATTGAACATTGTGACAAAGTTCTGGTGCCTCATTACTACTGCTGCTTCAACCATTTTGGTAATGAATAATTCAAAGCTAGTTTTCATCTTTTGAAACTTTATTTAACCTGATAAGCAACATTACACACAATTAGAGTCATACAGGTTTACATCATGGAAATGGACCCTTCAGCCCAACTTGTCCATGCTGCCTTTTTTCTTTGAAAATCCCTAAGCTAGTCCCAATTGCCCACATTTGGCCCATATCCCTCTATACTCATCTTACCCATGTAACTATCTAAATGCTTTTTAAAAGATAACATTGTACCTGCCTCAACTACTACCTCTGGAAGCTTGTTCCAGATACTCTCCACCCTGTGTGAAAAAATTGCCCCTCTGGACCTTTTTGTATCTCTCACCTCTCTCCTTAAACCTATGCCCTCTAGTTTTAGACTCTCCTACCTTTGGGAAAAGATATTGACTATCTAGCTGATCTGTGCCCTCATTATGAAATACGAGCAATTGGTCTCTTAGCTGTAATTAATACTGGAGACCAACTTGTACATGTCTGCGTGTGTTCTGTCCAGTCTCAATTTTGGAACAGTTAGGTCGTCTAGTAGACTTTAGAAAGTGAGCAGAAAAAATAGCCAATTTCTTTAAACTCACCAACAACGCCACAGCTCGTGCTAAAGAATCAACACCAAAGCAAAACACTGCAGATGCTAGAAATCTGAAATAAAAGGGTGCGGGGAGAGACTTGGGTTCAAATGTGAAAAGCATCATACTTGAGGATGCCTTCTGCTGTTGAGTCACAAGTTTCTTGGAAGGGCCTCACAGAGGGAAGGGATGCCTAGGGCAATGAGGATTGGAGAATCATCACAGACACAGTTCCACTCAAACCTAGAAGGAAGGAGGGCTTCTGAGAGGTGGGATATTAACAAGGGCAAGGCTCATGGAAAGGCATGTCAGTGATCAGTAGTTGCAGTTAAAACCATTCAGCTGTAGCTCAATTGACATGCCTAGAGTCAAACTGAAGTCTAATAATTTATTTTGTTAGCCATTGTTGGGCTGCTTTGCTTGTTGTGTTTTTGCATTAGGGAGGAATGAATGAATGTTCCAATGCATACATTCTTTCCTTAAGTATTAGCCATTGCATATCCCCTTGTAATGCCTTTTAATGGAGTTCCCCAATCTATCTTGGCCAAATCACACTGGATACCTTTATAATTTTCTTTGTTTAGATTTAGGATCCGAGTTTCAGCTTGAACACTTCACTTTCCATCCTACTAAAGAACTCCATGCTGTTCCGTAAAGGACCCTCACACAACAAGGTTATTAATTAACCCCTTCTCATTGCACAATACCAAATCTCAGATAACCTGTTCCCTAGTTAGTTTCTTGACATACTGGTCTTAAAAAACATTTCTTACACACTCCAGGAACTCATCTGCCATAGTATGCAAACCCACATCTTAACTTTTCAGGGCCAATTGCAACAGAACACTAGGAAGATCTGCCATTTCTCCACAGATTCTGTGTTTCTATATAAAGCTTTTCCATGATGGAATCAGTTTAACTCCAATACATCTGTATCATTTCACACAATTATACTAATTGTACTTCATTGTGGACTCTTCTTTAAGATTGAAAACAAAAGCAGCTTATAGTGTGGACCCGTTTCAGCTGAGTCTTAATTATATGTTTTGCAGTCTGTGTTTAGCACTGACTGATTTGATAGAAAGTTCTGCTTTGTATAATGTCTTAAGAGCCTTCAGAGCCAATTGACCGCATAAAAATAGCAAAGAATCTTTTGACTGTGGAACAAATCACAGGGTTTGTATGTCGATAGGCAAATTAAGTTGACTGGGAATGTATATTATCTTCTTGTGTTTGTTCCCAAGTAAGGGAAGATTGCTACCTCACTTTCTATCAGAGCCATACATAAAAGCTATAGAAATATTTACCTTTTGTGCTATGTTTAATGAGCAAGTGTCACTCAGTATTACACTTGCATGGATATATTGATGTAATATTTAATAGTTTCCTTCACTTTAACTAGGATCTTGATCCAATGGCAGTTAACTGATAATTTATCAAATCTAGCAAAATGTTTGGCAGATTCTCACCTTTACTGAATAAATGAAATTATCAAGATAATTATGATGAGGAAAACAGTTTGGCCCATGTGATTTACCAATCTGTAGAGATCTTAAATCAGCACCCCCCCCCCCTCACTCCATTGAAACAGCCAGGTAGAACCATAGAAAATTACAGCTCAGAAACAAGCCTTTTGGTTCTTCTTGTCAGTGCCGAACCATTTTTTGCCTAGTCCCACGACCTGCACTTGAACCATATCCCTCCACACCCCTCTCATCCATGTATCCGTCCAAGATTTTCTTAAATGTTAAAAGTGACCCCGCATTTACCACTTTATCCGGCAGCTCATTTCACACTCCCACCTCTCTCTGCGTGAAGAAGCACCCCTCCCCCCGCTCCCAATATTCCCTTTAAACTTTTCCCCTTTCACCTTTAACGCATACCCTCTGGTTTTTTTTTCTCCCCTAGCCTCAGTGGAAAAAGCCTGCTTGCATTCACTCTATCGATACCCATCAAAATCTAACACACCTCTGTCAAATCTCCCCTCATTCTTCTACGCTCCAGGGAATAGACTCAACCTATTCAATCTCTCTCTAACTCAGCTTCTCAAGTCCCAGCAACATCTTCATGAACCTTCTCTGCACTCTTTCAACTTTATTTACATCCTTCCTATAACTAGGTGACCAAAACTTTACACAATACTCTAAATTTGGCCTCACCAATGCCTTATATAACCTTACCATATCACTCCAACTTTTATACTCGATACTCCGATTTATAAAGGCCAATGTACCAAATTCTTTCTGACCCTATCCACCTGTGACGTCACTTTTAGAGAATTCTGTACCTGTATTCCCAGATCCCTCTGTTCAACTGCACTCTTCAGAGTCCTACCATTTAACCTGTACGTTCTACTTTGGTTTGTCCTTCCAAAGCGCAATACTTCACACTTGTCTGTGTTAAATTCCATTTGCCATTTTTCAGCCCACTTTTCTTGGTCCAAGTTCCTCTGCAAGATTTGAAAACCTTCCTCACTGTTCACTACACCTCCAATCTTTGTATCATCAACAAATTTGCTGATCCAATTTACCACATTATCATCCAGATCATTCATATAGATGACAAACAACAATGGACCCAGCACTGATCCCTGTGGCACACCACTAGTCACAGGCCTCCACTCAGAAGCAATCCTCCACAACCACTCTCTGGCTTCTTCCATTTGAGCCAGTGTCTATTTCAATTTACTACCTCCCCATGTATAGCCGAGCGACTGAACCTTCCTAACTAAACTCCCATGAGGGATCTTATCAAAGGCCTTGCTAAAATCCAGGTAGACAACATCTACCGCCTTCCCTTCATCCACTTACCTGGTAACCGCCTTGAAAAACTCTAATATATTGGTCAAACATGACATTCCACACACGAAGCCATGTTGACTCTCCCTAAAGTCCCTGTATATCCAAATATTTGTAGATTCTATCCCTTATCACACCTTCCAATAACTTGCTCACCACCGACATCAAACTTACTGGCCTATGATTTCCCAGATTTCTTTTGGAACCTTTTTTAAACAATGGAACAACATGAGCCACCCTCCAATCATCCCCTCCCTCCCCCCACTTCCCCAGCCGGCCCGTGCATATTGACATTTTAAGTATGTCTGCCAGGGCCCTTGCAAGTTCACTACTAGCCTCCCTGAAGGTCTGTGGGAATACCCTGTCCAGTCCTGGGGATTTATCCACTCTGATTTGCCTCGACAGCCAGCACCGCCATCTCTTTAATCTGTAAAGGTTCCATGACCTCCCTACCTGTTTACCCTATTTCCGTAGACTCCTTGCCCATTTCCTCAGTAAATATGGATGCAAAAATGCATTTAGTATCTCCCCCATCTCTTTTGGTTCCATATACAGTCTACCATTCTGGTCTTCAAGAGGACCAATTTTATCGCTCACTATCCTTTTGCTCCTAACATACTTATAGAAGCTCTTTGGATTTTCCTTCACTCTGTCTGCCAAAGCAACCTCATATCTTCTTTTAGCCCTCCTGACTTCCGTCTTACGTAGCTTTTTGCACTTTTTATGCTCCTTGAGCATCTGATCTGTTCCTTACTGCCTGTATATTTCATACAACTCTCTTTTCCTGTTAATCAGTGTTACAATCTCCCTCTTTTTTTTTTAAAAGATTCCAAGATTTTTTGCCTTCAATACCACTTGAAAGTAGATCACACTTTGAACGAAGAACTTCAGTTGGAAAGTTATCTTTTACCAGTATGAACCCTTGCTGCCTAGTTCTACTCTCACAGCTTAATTTACAAAAACTAATTTTGGGTTAGCATTTTCATTATTCCAAGCAATCTGAAAGATGACCTCTCAGTCACTTTTTTTATAGTCTGTAAAGCCCAATATCTCCAGTGTTTCCTGATAACTCATTCTCCTTGCATCTGGGTAAGTGTTGTGGCTCTTCAGAATATAAGAGCAGGACTGGGCCATTCGTCCCATCAAACCTGCTCTGCCATTCAGTTAGATCATCACTGATCACCGAACTCAATGTCACTTTCTTACACTATCTCCTTATCCCTTGATATCATCATCAGAATCCAAAAATCAATGAATTTCTGTATTGAACATACTCAATGATTGAGCTACCACAGCCATCAGGGATAGAGATTTCAGCAGAAATCTTCTGCAGGCTGTCTCTAATGTTTGAATGCTTCCATTATTTTTTGGTGACCAGAATTGGATACAATCTCTGGCCTAAACATTAATCATCACCTCCTCTTACTTGTACTCTGTTGCTTTGGCTATATAGTTAAGCTACTGTACATTCACATAAAATTCGTGTAGTGCAGAAGGAGGCTGTTTGGCCCATCAAGTCTGCACCAACAGTCCGAAAGAGTGCTATCCTTGTAATCACGCACATTTACCATGGCCAATGTACCTAACCTGCACATCTTTGGAATGTGGGAGGAAATTATAGCAGCAGAGCGGTTAGCACTGCTGCGTCACAGCACTATGGCCTCCCTGTATCTGCACGGGTTTTCTCCAGGTGCTCAGATTTCCCCCCACAGTCCAAAGATGTGTGGGTTAGGTTACCTGGCTATGCTAATTTGCCCCTTGGAGTCCTGGGATGTGTAGGTTAGAGAGATTAGTGGGGTAATTGTGTGGGGATCATTGTTGGTGCAGTCCTTATGCACTACAGTGTTCCTGTGATTCTATGAAACTGGAGCACCTGGAGGAAACCCACAAAGGCACGAGGATATGCAAACTTCACATAGACAGTCACCCAAGGCCAGAATTGAACCTGGGTCCCTGAGCTACCGTGCCAATCCTTGGTTGAACACGTTAAACACTGAAAATACCAAAATGTAAAAACTGCTTTGAGCTTCACCATTAGCTATTTCAGCATAATTAATGCAGCACCTAGTTTTCTCCTTTTCAAATGTTCGATGAATGTTGCTTCTCTGTCAACTTCTGTTGATTGGGCTGAGCAACAAAATTGACTCAATAAGGTCGTCGTGATGATTCTGAAAGGACTGCAGGAGGTTTCTGTTAGTTTTTCATAATGGCAATTATCCTAAAATATTATACCGATAGTGGAAAATAAGATGTGGACAGTTGCCCTTGTTAGTTGATGGTCATTTGTTGGTACATATTAATGGGTGGAAAAGGGTTCAAACCTGTGCAAGAGCAGGACAAATATTTCAGGAGGTAATCAGAAATGCTGTCGAGGAGAGAGGCTTTGACTAAGTGGAGAAAGGTGTCATGAGATGAAGAGATTTGGGAAGAGAGTTGTAGTTTGCAACACAGTGAGAATATATGGGCCATACATCAGAGCCAATCAATAAAGTTCATTTGTAGCCTAATTCATATTGCAATGACTGTGTTTGGAATTGAGAGTGATTTATATATCATGTTTATGTTTTTCCCCTTTTTCTTTAAATAGGACACAGGACCTTGTATGTTGGTGTGCGTATGCCTCTGGGTAGACAAAGCCACCGACATCACAGGACCCATGGATCAAAGCACAAGAAGCGAGATAGAGTGAAGGGTGCCTCTCAGGAAGAAGGAAAGGACAATCTCACTTATGGTGAGATGCATTCCAGCTTTTCATTTCTCTGTAAAGATTTAAATTGAATACTTACTTTCCAAAATTTCAAAGTAGTGAATCAATATTATACACAAGTACAAAATTATATCTAAACTGGTGCTGGTTTTCCTAAAATTTGAATCACAATGTAAGGAAAGGAGAGTGTATTATACATGGGGTGGAGGTATTTTTGAAAATGTACTGTAGCTTTAGAAGTTACAAAAGAATCCAGCATTTTTTTCTTTAGTTTCTACTTTAGTACAATTAACCCATTTTAAGCTGTTAATTGACAACGTCTTGGCATTAAGTAGAAATGTGAAATGCAGAGTACATTTTGGCTAAGCCTGCAGGCTATTGTTTTCCATGGAATGTACGCAGGAATGCAGTATTTTTAACTATTCATGTTGGACACAGCTGACCACCTCGAGCCCTACCCTACTTGAAATGAACACAGACCCCAACTAATAAATGTGTTACAGTGAAAGAGTGTATTTGTTAGAGTATAGCATTAAGTAATACAACACACAGTGTAATAGATCTGTGCCAATGACATTAATTATATTAACTGAAATATGCAGTTTGCAGTTCAAAGGCCAGGCTAAGCCAATGCCCTCATGGGCAAAGATGATGGCCGGCATTCCCCCAGCCCACTGCACTGTTTGAATAGTGCAATGGGCCAGGAGACATCAGCAGGGCATCTGTAGCGGGACTTGCAACTAGCGTCCGGCCAAATGTGTGTCTCATGTCCTTTTTCTACCAAAAAATCAGTGTGGCGTTGATTATAGTATGGAAATCATCATTTCCATATGATAAGTGGACTCTGGGTCAGAAGAGGCCTCTGCCAGTGGAGTTTACAACTGCTCCCCATCAATGGGTAACAGACATGCACACCTCACGAGTGGGGACAGAGGCCATTAAGGACCTCCAGGACTTTGGGGCAGTGGGAAGATGCCCCTTGGGAACTACCAACCAGGCAGTGCCAAATGGGTGGGGCCTATTGGAGGCTGATCGTTGGTGTGGCAGAGGGGTGGGGAACAAGACTGTTGTGCACTTTGCAATGAGATTAGTGGGGGAGGGAGGGAGGGAGGAGAATAATTAGAGTTGGCCATTTTGGGTGGGGAGAGTAGTAGAGGTGGGTACGTTTTATTTTTAAAAAACACTTAGTTACATGGGTACAATGGGTATAGAGGAATATAGACCAAATGCAGGCAATTGGGATTAGGTTATGGGTTTAAAAAAAGGTGGCGTGGACAAGTTTGGCCAAAGGGCCTGTTTCCATGCTGTAAACCTCCATGACTCCGTAATCCTCTTGGTCATCCATTTAGTGAATATTTTTAATACCTGAGTCTCAACCAGGACAATAGTTTGCCAAACTCTACCCGGTGTCTATCTTTTATAAAGGGGCCAGGTAATGAGTTCTATCTGGGCAGACCAATGCCTGTAACTAAGGGAATTCATATTCAATGAGCCCCATGTTAATTAGACATTCCCCATGGACTCATGGGGGTTATCACAGTGACCTAGGATTCTGTTTCCTAGTGGGAAACTGATACAACGAGACTGTTTGCATGATGCACAATATTATTTTCTGTTGACTTCAGTGGAAAGTAAAATTGAGCTGGGTGTACAACAGGCAGCTGATGTGATTGCATCAGTTTCCACCCAGTGTGTTAGATTAAAGCTAACCCCTGTATTTTAAAACTGATGGAGAAATTAAAACAGCCTAATATCATAAATGGTAGAAATTCATCCCAGCTGAATGGTTATGGGTTTACATTTTAGGCTTGCCTATACTCTGATTCATGATGAGCATCATGTATTCTCCACAAAACTAAGTGAAACACTTCCTGGACCACTGCTTCCTCCCTGTAGGGAATAATGAGCTCCTGTTTCTATCACTCACTTGCAACGTTTCTTGGTGGGGAAGGCACTGTTGGCAGCCCAAGCCAAATCCGCACCCTGGACTTTTGCGATACCTCTGCTGCTGGAGGTTGTTACAGCTAAATATTCTGAGTAGGGTGAAGTAGAGGAATATTGGGAGACAAAAAATAAAATTTAAGAAAAAGTTAAATTTTGTAATAGGCTCAGTATTAGACAAATTGTGTACTTCTACGCAGTTGATTATGTAGAATACATTAAGGTTTGATCCTCACCAGAAAATCCTCCATGAGATCTGCATAGTGGTTGTGCATATGGTATATCTGTGGGCATAATGTGTGTGTTTGTATGTATATGTATAAATAACAAAGCAAAGCCTGACCCCATTAATTACCTTTTGCTGCACATCTTTTCAGACACCCCTTCCCAGCGAGTACAGTTCATTCTAGGAACTGAAGATGATGAAGAGCATGTTCCACATGAACTTTTCACTGAGCTTGATGAAATCTGCGTACGTGGGGGTGAAGATGCTGAGTGGAAGGAGACAGCCAGGTGTGTGAAATGTTTATAATGTTTGTTAATCTGAGGAAATACTGAAAATATTACAGTGAAGTTTCACAGTGAAAGAAGGACTAGTGCTTGTGAAGCCTGTGCCTGTGAAATCCAGAAGCACTAACAGGCTTAACAAGAAGAAACTTCATTCACCTTTTTATAATAGTTGTCCAGAAAGAATATTTACAAATTTCTTAATTCATTATTTGGTTAATTTCATTTTGTATTTCCTCAAAATGAGCTATGATTTTACAACACTTAATACGTATGTGATCACTTCAGTTATTAATCCTTCCATGTAAATCTGATTATGCACTAACAACATGAGTTGCACTGATTATACATTCTGTAAACTGAAGTACAGTAGATCAAACTGGTTCTCCTTTATCTGCTGTGCATGTTAGTTCTTCAAAGAACTCTAAGTTGGTTAAACAGAAAGAACAAAACAGCATGGGAAACAGGCCCTTCGGCCCAACGAGCCTGCGCCGCCACCCCAATGTTCCCACCTCTACCCTTGATCCCTGTCTGTGTTTATAGATCTATGGATTAAAAACCAAATTTAGACAATTTGGGGAGAATTTGTTTTGCCAATTAGCCTAAGAGCACATCTTTGGGATGTGGGAGGAAACCAGAGCACCCGCAGAAAACCCACGCAAGCACAGGGAGAATGCGCAAACTCCCACAGACACAGGCCCGAATCCATGTATCTGCACAGCACAGCGATAGCCATGGAGCTGTCGTGTTGCCCATCAAATGGTCCAGGTCAAGCGTACACTAACGACGTGAAGCACTAGGATACTCCCGAAAAATATCCAAGAGCAGCCCTCTCACGACGCATCACATGTCTGCCCCTTGTTAGACAACAAGGTGGACCAAAGCACCTGTAGGTTTAAAAACAAGTACATCAATATCATCATCTATTTACACACTTCCCAGGGACTCCCAAGGCTCATGATCCCTATTTTAAATCAGTTTTCTATACCCCTCCATTCCCATTCTGTTCATGTGCCCATCTAAGTATTTCTTAAATAACTCCAGAGTACCTGCCTCCACCACTTTACTTGGCAGCGCATTCCATACCCCACCACCCTCTGTGTGAAAAAACTCCCTCTAGCATCCAAATTATACCTTACCCCCCTCACCCTAAGCCCGTGACCCCTCGTGCTATTCGAGTCCATCCTAGGAAAAAGCTTAACCCTGTTTACTCTATCTATACCCCTCAATCTTGTACACCTCTATTAGATCTCCTCTAAGTCTACGTCTTTCTAAGGAAAACAGTCCCAATTTGCCTAATCTCTCCTCGTAACTCAGACCTTCCATACCAAGCAGCATCCTGGTAAACCTCCTCTGCACTCTCTCCAGAGTCTCCACGTCCTTCCGGTAGTAAGGCGACCAGAACTGGATGCAGTATTCCAAATGAGGTCTAACCAGCGTTTTATACAACTGCAACATTAAAGGCCAGCTCTTGTACTCTATACCCCTTCCTATAAAGGCTAGCATGCCATATGCTTTCTTCACAACCTTCTCCACTTGCTCTGCCACCTTCAGAGACTTGTTCACCTGCACCCCCAGGTCCCTCTGCGTTTCTATACTCTTAATAGGTCTACCCTTTATCATATACCTCCCCGCTACATTCTTTCTCCCGAAATGCATCACCTCACATTTATCAGGATTGAATTCCATCTGCCATCTGTCTGCCCAAGCTACCAGCCTATCTATGTCCTGCTGCATCGCCTGACAATGCTCCTCACTATCCGCAAGTCCAGCCATCTTTGTATCGTCTGCAAACTTGCTGATCACTCCACTTACTCCCTCTTCCAAGTCATTTATATATATTACAAATAGAAGAGGTCCCAGTACCGAGCCCTGCGGCACACCACTAGTGACCGACCTCCAGCTAGAAAAACACCCTTCCACTATTACTCTGTCTCCTATTACTAAGCCAGTTACTTATCCATCTAGCTACCTGTCCTTGTATCCCATGAGCCTTAACCTTCTCAACTAACCTCCCATGAGGGACTTTGTGAAACACCTGAAATCCATATAGACGACATCAATGGCTTGCCCTTCGTCGACCGTTTCCGTCACCTCCTCAAAAAATTCTACTAGATTTGTAAGGCACGACCTCCCCTTAACAAATCCATGCTGCGTATCCCTAATCAGATCGCAACACTCTAAGTGCCTATACATCCTATCTCTAAGACTCCCCTCCAACAGCTTCCCTACCACTGATGTCAAACTCACCGGCCTATAATTTCCAGGGTTATCCCTACTACCCTTTTTAAACAATGGTACAACATTAGCTATTCTTCAGTCCTCTGGGACCTCACCTGTGTCCAAGGAAGAGACAAAGATTTGCGTCAGAGGCCCAGCAATTTCACCTCGCGCCTCCCTAAGCAGCCTGGGATAAATGCCATCAGGCCCAGGAGATTTATCAGTTTTAATGTTACCTAGAAGCTCTAACACGATTTCCCTTTCACAAATCCATCTTGATTCTGCTTGATTGCCTTAAGCCTATCTAAGTGTCCTGCTATAAAGTTCCGGCCATAGTCTTAGACCCATTCATCACAGCCTCAAATTGAATGTAAAATCCAATCATGTTATGATTGCTTTTACCTAGGCATGCCTTCGCTATTAAATTATTAATTAATCGCGTCTCATTGCACAGTACCCGGTCTAATATAGTCTTCGCTCTGGTTTCAGAAATGCTGTTCTAAGAAACTATCCTGAAAACGTTCTGTGAACTTCTCAGCTAGGCTCCCTTTGCCCATCTGACTAATCTGTATGTAGACTAAAATCCTCCATGATTATCACCGTGCCTTTCTGACGAACTCCAATTATTTCTTCCTTATGCTCCACTCTACCTTTATATGGTTATTGTGAGGGGGCCTGTACACGACTCCCTCAAGTGACTTCTTACCATTAATGTCTCTATCCAAACAGTTTTCACATCCCGGTTTCCTGAACTTAAGTCCTCCCTCTCTGTATTGTGCTAATACCATTATTAACTAACAGCCACCCCTCCATCTTTTCCTTACTTCCTGTCCTTCCTAAATATCCTATGTCTTTCAATATTCAGGTTCTAATCCATGTTGTCCTGCAGCCATGTCTCTGTGATGGCTAACAAATCGCACATATTTATTTCTGTGAATGCTCAAGTTCATCTTTTTTGTTTTGAATGCTTTGTGCATTCAGATAGGGGCCTTTGGTTTAATCCTTTTATTTGTTTTGTAATTTCTAGTTTCATTTGTTGATTTAATGTTAGTTTTGTTTTCTCTATTTCTTCCTATCAGTCTGTTTTTCACTTGCTGTAATAATAATAGCTTTCTCTTTTGCCTTGTCTCCACTTTTTGATTTACACCATCTTTCCAAATAAGGGGTTTGACTGCTTCTTGGAATAAAGTGTCCAGGAAATGTTCCCCTGCCCTGACATGGCACAGTATCTGAAGCTTGGCCTGTAGCTCAATAGCTCTGAGTTGAAGTATCTGCAGCTGTAAACACTTATTGCAGATGTGTTTACCCTGGATCACTCTGGTATCTGGACACATTTTGTAATCGCAACCTGCCCTGTCATCTATAATGTGTTAATTAATTAATAATTGCTAATTAATTAATTTATAATTAATAAAACCAACACAATAGGTTTTGACACTGCCTGTAAACTTTACAGTACTGATAGGACAAATAGTACTTACAAACTGATAAAACTAACCATTTTGAATGGTACCAGTTAGTGATTTATCTGCTTCTGCAAAGTGGAAATCAAATACTGGAGGCTGAAAAAGAGTAGAAGGAAAAAGCACCTCTTCACCACCCTTCGCTGAAGTCCCCACTCAGCACACTTCTTGCAGTAAACTTTACGCGAAGCATCTCTTCCCCCTATGCAACGAATTCCTACTTTGAAGCAAATTCCCAAATATACTCACTCAGTCTCTGTCTCACTTGGGCTGAAATCTCCCTCACTGATCGTATGCACTTTTTGAATTGAAACAAATATTTGGCAGGTGGTTGAAGTTTGAGGAAGATGTTGAAGATGGTGGAGACCGTTGGAGTAAACCATATGTTGCCACACTGTCGTTACATAGCCTGTTTGAACTACGGAGCTGTATCATCAATGGTACTGTCTTATTGGACATGAGAGCAACCAGCATTCAAGAGATTGCAGGTACGAATATTGCATGAACACTGCCTTCAAAAATACATTTTGTTCAATTACTTTGCTATTTAAAAGTGTAATGTGTAATGCTATTGTAATTTGCTCTTCCTCCTCAAACAAAAACCAAGTTTGTGAAGACGCTATCCTTTTAACTTGTCAAAAATTTCTCATTGTCTTTTGTATTCTGTTTCCTTCTTTGAGTAACAATGGGATTTTTTTGCATTATATAGCTCTCGTTATATTCCAGGTGGAATTCTACCAAAAATATTCTAAGTGTCATATCGGTGAGAATAATAGTGATTAGCACCGGTCTTACAGGCGCGTTCCACACTGCAATCCTTCTCACAGTCGGTCACTTTTTTTTTGGGAGAGTTTCCCGTTGGTATTGGAGAGCCTAAACATGCTCGTGAACACGACTTCAGAGCACCCGGGCACCATTTTGCAAAGGCACCCCAACCTGACTGTGCATTGGGGGATATCCTTCTTCCCCTCATTGGCAATATGTTCCCTCCTCCCAGACACAGATTTTCTGACATTGCAGCTCTACCAATGGATTCCCCTCCCTGATCTCCAGTATGCTTCCCGATCATGGCTCCCGACATGATCCCCTTGTCATAGCCCCCACTCAGGCCTCACCCCTTTGGCACTGCCCTGGCACAATGACAGTGCCCATCTGGCACTGCCAGGGTGCCTGATGGCCACTGCCCTGAGTGTCTAATGGACACTTCCAGATGGGCACTGCTTGTGGAGACCAATACTGATTTTCACAAGGCTCATGCTGCGCCCAAAGGCCGGGAGATCCCATGCGCTGGGAGTTGAATGGGCTATGCGTACTTAAATGCTACTTTAAATATGCTAATTGGCCTTCTGTCTTTTCTGGGCCCAATCTAGTTCATGATAGTACAAAGAGAGCGGGATGTTTCAAACTGTTCTGCACCAGGCGCAAGATCAAATTTTAGGCCTGCATATGTTTCCAGATCAGTGCAATCCGCACCATGCACAGGCAGGTGGAAAAATCACCACCTACGTGTTTTTGGATAGTAGGGATTTACTCTTTCATCTCTGACTCATCTACTGCGCATCTAATGATCTGATTGACTGTGGGGAACAGTGAAGATGTGTCACTAAACAGATGAAATTATTATTAAATATAATAAGAGAAGTGAAATATAATAACCGAGAAAGGTCAGTTTATGAGCAGGTTATAATCTGAATTCAAAGATTTGTGTGACTTTTCCTTTTGTTGCTATGGAAACATTTTCAGTAACTTTTTCTTTGCAACACAAGTCTTGGAATACAAAGAGAAAGATGACTCAGAAACCTAAACTGTTTTATTTAATTTAAATGTAATAAAATGAAAATGTAATAAAAATAAATGTAATAAAATTCACTCCTAACAAAGTTTCATATTACAACTGCTTGAGGAAAAAAGCAGCTTTATTTTTGTTCAAAACTTAAGGTGAAGAAATTACTAAGATTTGGAAACGGTAGGAGAAACAATGTAGATCAGCAAACAATGATTAGATGACACCAAACTTAGCGTTTTCTCTTTCAATAAAATTTTATTGTTGTCTTTGTAGATGAGAAAAAAGCTTTGAGTAACATGACTTGTGAATGACAAAGTAGGAAATAACCAAAGAGAAAGGAGAAAAATAGACTTAAACATCTAAGAAAAAAATTGATTAGCTCAAATTGACTTTGTGCTTCACACATCCTAAGAACAAATAAACATATATCAAGTTTACCTTTGTACAACCTGTAACCACACAAATTTCTACTTAAATATTTATGTATCTTTTAATGTTTGATAATTATTTGGATATTTTCTATTGTTTGATATTGACAAATCATATTTTACTAAATATTTTTCCTAATTTCAGTTTCTCTAACTGTATTCTAAAATGATCACATTCCAACAAAATTATTTTTTCTTTTATGGAATGTGGGAATCACTGGCACAGCCGGCATTGATTGCCCATCCCTAATTACCCTATGAACTGAGTGACTTGTTAGGCTATTTCAGAGAGCAGTTAAGAGTTAGCTACATTATTGTGGGTCTGGAGTCACATCACGGTCAGACCAAATAAGGATGGCAGGTTCCCTTTTCTAAAGGGTATTAGTGAACCAGATGGGTTTTTACAGCAATTAGCGATAGTTTCAGAAGACTAGCTTTCAATTGCAGATTGAGTAAATGTTTAAATTCCACCTGTTGACGTGGCTAGACTTGAACCCATGTTCCTAGACCATTAGCTGGGGCATCTGGATTACTAAAGTCACTACACCATCTCCACCCAATCTGTCAATTGTAGCCATCATACCTGTTCATCAGCCATTCCTACTATACACCGCCAACTATATATAACGTTTGGAACATTATATTATTCATCTCAACAGCCAGACACTTTAGCAATTCTTCCTCCCTACCCTCACCCCTTTTTGCCACTGTATTGAGTACACCAAAATATAGATCTAGTTGGAATAAGTACTATAGGACCGATTCTTACTCCCAGTGGGAAACTTACAGGAACAGGCAGAAATACTGCATTGAAAAGGGTGGCACAGTGGTTAGCACTGCTGCCTCACAGCGACCCGGGTTCAGTTCTGGCTTCGAGTGACTATGTGGAGTCTGCACATTCTACACATGTCTGTATGGGTTTCCTCCGGTTTCCTCCCATACTCCAAAGATGTGTGGGTTAGGTTGATTGGCCAGGCCAAATTGACCCTTAGTGTCGGGGGTTAGGACGGTAAATATGTGGGTTATGGGGATAGAGCCTGGGTGGGAATGTGATCTGTGCAGACTCGATGAACAAGTGGCCTCCTTCTGCACTGTAGAGTTTCTATTCTATGCCTTCATCAAAATTTTAGCAGCTTTAACTGCTAAAATGGTGCCAGTCAATTGCTCATATGCTAGGGAGCATGTCAGCTGGTCAGTAAGGGAGAAAATTGAGTTGGATAAAAGCAACTTGAACTACTTGGGGCCTACCAACTGTAACCAGGAGACAATTATTTATCTTGGATTAAAATAGAGCAGGACAAGTTGGGTGGGAATGTTATGCTAAGAGCCTCTGGGTGGTAAGCAGTGCTGCTAAGGACACTTGTTTTTTTTAAAAACTGATGCAGTAACTTTGCTAGCTTCCCATTGGATTTATCTGGTGGCCAGTTCTTTGGGCACCCTGCTGAGAAGAAGGTTAAGTGTATGTTGTAGTATCCTAACTATGTTAGGTGTTGTGGGTTTTAAATAAAAAAAAAGCTTGATTTGTAAACATTGATTCCAATGACAATAACAGATTCATTGAAAGAAATATTGCCTGTACAGAGTACAAACTCAAAATAAAACAGTAGCCTTTGCAACACACTAATAATGTCACCATCAAATCATGTGATCAGTTTTTAAAGCAACCTGCAACAACTTAAATATATATCATCCCTCCTCTTCCCACCCCCCCCCAACCCCCCTTTACTTCTGTGGTCATGACAACAAATTAGTACAATGTTACACATAGGATCAATAATACTTTAGAATATAGTACTATGCATCATTAATCATTATACACGGTTAATAAGACAAGTAATCTAAAAGTAAAGTTACTTATTAGTCACAAGTAAGCCTTACATTAACACTGCAATGAAGTTACTGTGAAATTCCCTAGTCACCACAGTCCGGTGCCTGTTTGGATCAATACATCTCACCACGTCTTTTCAGAATGTGGGAGGAGACCGGAGCACCCTAAGGAAACCCGTGCAGACTCCACACACCGTGACCCAAGCCAGGAATCGAACCCGAGTCCTTGGCGCTGAGGCAGCAGTGCTAACCACTGTGCCACCGTGTGGCATAAATTGATCAAGAGGAATTCTATTCCTCTTTAATTGTATATTACGTTTTAGAATTGGCTGTCCTTGACCCTAGAAGTATGATTTGGAACTTTAATAGACACTTCTTCTCTTGGAACTAGTTCTACATCATTTTCATATGGTATAGCAGCGGAGATATCAGGCAATTCAGATACCACAATTAAGTCTTCTGTAGTAAAATTCACAACACTCGGAACAAAAGAATTGATGCATTTGGAGATGTAACTGAGAAATCCTTTTGAGGTGACAACGATTAGTCAGCATAGCGTTACCAAACTAGTTCATCTTCAGGTTAAACCATGTAAATAATTGGACCTGTTATTGTTAAAATGGCTGGTACCCATTTCTCACTGGCATAGTTACGCGTTCTCCTTATTGAAATGAGCGTTTTTTTGCCCACACTTCTCATCTAGCAACTTGAGATTGTTGTTGACACTCTACTATCTCTGACGTTTCTGGAAGTAACAAATCAAACGTAGTTCTCAAATTTCTCTGAGTGATAATGCAGGTGAACTTTGGATAGGTGCATGAGTAGTATTTCTGTAAGGTGCCATAAAGCTATTCACATGACGTGATAATGAACCTTGCTCTTTTGAAGCTTTTAAAGAATGTTTCAAGGATTATACAAATCTTTCACCTAATCCATTTGGTTAATAGATGATAAGGTTCTTATATACTGAATACCATTTACTTTGAGATAATCCTCAAATTCTTCTGAAGTAAACTGAACCATTATCACTAACAATCTGTACCGGTTCACCAAATCTTGCAAACGTTTAATCAAGTTTTTCAATGGTTTGATCTACTGTAGCAGTTAGTATGGTAACAACTTCTGATCCCTGGCCACTCTCAACAATTATGACTAAGAACATGTAACCCTCAAACGGGCCAGCAAAATCTACATGCAATCATTGCTGTGGCATTTGTGGCCATTCCCAAGGGTGTATAGGAGATAATGATGGTATATTTCTTATTCATGCATAAGATTTACATAATCCCATGTTTTCCTTGATCTGAGCATCGAAACCCGGCCACCAAAAATAACTAGATGCTAATTCCTTCATTGGAATGATACCAGGATGTCATGTAGTTGCTGAAGAACTCTTCGAGACAGACTAGGAGGAATGATCATTCTAATTCCCCACAATAAACTCCCACTGTGGTCGGTTAACTCAAGCTTTCTTGACACACATGGTTTTTCAATACCACATCTGTCACCTTCCCCATCGTGGGATCGTTTCTGGTATGTTTCTGAACTTGTCATAGACAAGTGTTCTACTCATGAAAAATAAAGAATATTAGCAAAACTAGTTGGTGACATCTGCTCAATAGATAAAGGTAAGTGTGATATTGCATCAGCATTAATATGGCATTCCGATTGATACTTTATATTGTAGGAGTGTGCAGATAAAATCAGTGACCATCTTTGCAATTGGCTAGCAGCTTATATGGCCCAAAAATAGTAGTTAAGAGTCAGTGATCAGTCAATAATGTGAAATGATGGGCATATAAATAATGATGAAAACTTTGGAAGTCAAAAATTATATTCAATGCTTTGTTTTCTCACTGAGTATAATTAAATTCAGTACGCAAAGCAAAAACTATTGGTTGTTCTTCTTCCCAAGGCATAATATGTGAACTACTGCTCTTACTCCATAAGGTGAAGCACTGCAAGCAAGCAGTAATGATAGCTTTGGATTAAAATGAATCAATACTTCAGACATCTACAAAGCATCTTTTGACATCCTTGTATGCTTTCTCATATTCTGTTGTCTAGTCCCATGACTGTTTCAACACACACCGACATTATTGCAGCCATTGTATAATTTACTAAGTTAGGAACAAATTTTCCACAATAATTTACTAATCCTGGAAATGACCTCAATTGCAACCAATTCATTGGATGTGGTGCTTTTAATATAACTTCCATTATTTTAGGTGCTTTAAGAAAGTCTTATCAATAACATGTCCCAAATATTAGACTGATGTCTTTCAGTTTATGTTTATTTATTAGCATCACAAATAGGCTTATATTAACACTGCAATGAAGTTACTGTGAAAATCCCCTAGTTGCCACAATCCTGTTCTGGTAAACTGAGGGAGAATTTAGCATGGCCAGTGCACCTAACCAGCACACCTTTCAGGCCGAGAGAGGAAACCGGAGCACCCAGAGGGAACCTACACAGACATAGGGAGTACTTCACACTCCACGCTGGGAATCGGACCCCGGTCCCTGGTGCTGTGAAGCTGGAAAAGGTCATACTTTTCTTTCTTAATAGCAGACCATGTGCTTGAAGATGTTCCGATGTTGATCCTAAATTATTTAGGGTTCACTGGACCCTGTAATTAGAATGTCACCCAGGTAACATTGTACATGAGAGAGATCACTTAAACATCTGATCTATTGATTTTTGGAATATTTTTGTGAATGTTACTCCAAAAAACAATCTTCTATAACAAAGAAAAACCTTCATAAGTTATGATAGTAAGAAATGCTTGTGATTCAGTGGCTACATTTATCTGTAAATATGCTTGTGAAAGGTTAATCTTGTTGAATTTTTGCCCACCTGATAACCCAGCAAACAAATCTTCAATTGAAGGAGGCAGATATTGATCATCACACAACATTGGATTGATGGTTGTTTTAAAATCACCACAATTACAAAATGAACCACTGGGTTTCATGACAGGTACGATATGGGTAGCTTAATCACTTATTGTAACTGGCTCTAACACATCAGTGTTAAACAGTTGCACTAATTACCCTCTAAACTTGGGACAAATTGCATATTGCCCCTCTTAAGTCATCATAAGATTCCTGGATTCATTGGATGAACCAATTTCTGGAGCAAGTTCAAGGTTTTATTTTCTACTGTACCAAGAAAAGCTGGTACGAGCACTAGTGCCTGCTCAGTATATTTATTTTTACTGTCTTCCCAGTACTCGCCTGGAGACGTAGCCTAGATGTATTTTTTGTTTCAGACAACCTCAACCATAGAGCAAAGCATTCCTTTTTAAATATGTCTGATAATGCCTCGAATCTCGCCCTTCTCTGATCAGAAAAAACCCTCTTTTAAATCCAGACAGAGCTTTTTTCTTTTCTGTCCTTCCTGCACTGGCACTTCAATCTTCAACCCTGTTGTTGCTTCTCTCCAGCCTTCTAATATTTAAAGTGGGAGGACCCATAATATCATCTTTTCTTTACATGGAATCTTTTCTCCGTGTTCTCAATGAAACAAAATCCCAACTCGTTGCTGATTTTCTTTTTGCATAATATCTTATGTTAGGGATTGTGTATTTTAAACAAAAAATAAGCTGTGATTTGTAGACAGATTCAAATTAACAACAAATTTAAAACAAACTGAAAATAAAAGAGCAACCTCTGCAACACACTAATGACACCACCATCAGATCATGTGATTAGCTCTTAAAACAACCTGCAACCACTTAAATGTATAACACATGTCATGGATCCTCAATTTATATTTACAACAACAAAATATATATGTCTTTAATGTAATAAAATTTCCCAAGGTATTTCATAGGAGCATTATAACTCAAAGCATGACACTGAGCTACTTAAGAAGATGTTAGGTCAGCTGATCAAGAGCTTGGTCTAAAAGATATGTTGCAAGCAGTGCCTCAAAGGAGGAAAGTGAGGTGGAGAGGTGTAGGGATGGAATTCCAGAATTTGGGGCCTCAAACTGAAGGAACCAATTATGGAGCATTTATAACTGGCTATGTACAACAGACCAAAGTAGAGGAGCACTGATTGGAGGGTTGTTGGGCTGGAGGAGATTAGAGATGGGGATGAATCCAATGGAAGCACCATCCTCCCTATGAACTAACAGCATTAAAATTGGAAATTTGGTGAGATTGGCTCCATTTTCCAATCGAGTTCATTTTAACTGTTCTCCTGTTCAGTGCCTGCCAATCAGAGAGACCTGAAACATTCTCATTTGCTAAACAAATCCTCTAATTTCTTTGTCTTTTTTCTTGCCAACATTAATGATGTCTCTTATGCCCTTCGCCTGGATTTATTGATAAAGATGCATCAGAACAGCTCTGTGGTAGAATGTGCCTCCTTCCATTTGGCTATTTACATACAGGAGGCAGTTTCTCACTAGCCAACACAAACATTTTATTTTTTTAAAATGCAGTTCCTTATTTGTAAACATTCATTTTAAAACTAATTCAATAATTGCATAACACTTTTCATTAGGATAAAAAGTCAGAGAATGCATGCAATTTTTAGACAATGTTATTTGTAGATGAATCTCCTGGTGATTATCAGTTAAAATATATTATCTCCACATTTGCAGATGATACAAAGTTGGGTGGGAGGATGAGCTGTGAGGAGGATGCAGAAATGCTTCAGTGATTTGGACAGGCTGAGTATGTGGGCATCAGTATAATATGGATAAATGTGTGATTATCTACTTTGGTAGCAATAACAGGAAGACAATGACTTGAATGGGTGTAAATTGAGAGAGATAGATACTGAACGATACCTTGGAGTCCTCGTGCATCAGTCACTGAAAGTAAGCATGCAGTTACAGCAGACAGTAAACAAGGCAAATGGTATGTTGTACTTCATAGCGAGAGTATATGGATAGGGATGTTTTGCTGCCATTGTGTAGGACATTGGTGAAGCCACATCTGGAATATTGTGTGTAGTTTTGATCTCCTGATCTGAGGAAGGGTGCCCTTGCTATAAAGGGAGTTCAGCAAAGGTTGACCAAGTTGATTCCTGGGATGTAGGTCTGAAATACTAGGAGATCCTAAATTAGTTAGGATTATATTCACTGGAGTTTAGAAGACTGAGGGGGAATCTCATAGAAACTTACAAAATTCTAATAGAGTTAGGGTAAATTCAGACAGATGTTCCGATGATGGGGGAGAACTGGGGATCATTGCTTGAAGATAAGGGGTAAACCTTTTAGGACGGAAGTGAGGATGGTGAATGTGTGGAATTCACTCCAAAGAAAGTAATTGAGGCCAAAACATCATCTGATTTCAAGAAGAAATTAAATGTAGCTCTTGGGGCTAAAGAGATCAAGGGATATGGGGGGAGGGGGATCAGGTACTGAATTTGATCAATTATGATCATAATGAAGGGTAGAGCAGGCTTGAAAGTTTCTAAGTTCCTATATTTCTAAATGTCTCCGTGCCTTTCTTTTGAAAATCATTTGAATTTTAATTCATGGAATTAGTTATGCAGCAATTTGATCTAAGATAAATAATCATATTGATTAGTTGGTGTCTATGCACAATGTCATGGGGAAAGACTACCCATGCAGTTTTCCAGTTTCAGTAGCTTTCTTATAGCCTTGCCAATTATCAGATCTAGCATTCCATCACAAGCAAATTAATTATATAACATTTGACAAATGTATTTTGAAACCTTGCAATGCTAATCTGCATTAAATGCAATATTACCTCTTCTGGAAATGGACTTCGATTAACCTGATGATGCAGGAAAGGGCATGTAAGATTAAATATTTAATGCAATTTGATGGTAGAGTGTAAACGTTGATGAGGTGCTGAACCCAGTCTGGCATAAAGGTTCAATTTCTTTGATCTGTATTTAAAGAAGTGGGAAGGAATCATCTGTTCTGAAATGTGTTCACCATTTCCTTATTACATAACCAGTGACCATGTGAGATCCTCCTGCAGGATTACTGGTGGTACTAATACAAAAAACATCACAAGAAATCTTAACTTAATCCACAGTTAAATCTCTACTTGTTTAATATAAAGATTTCTGAGAATGGCTCCAGGACTGAGAGACTTCAGGTAAGTGGATAGAATGGTGAAGCTGAATTTGGTCTCTATAGAGAAGAGAAGGTTGAGAGGAAATTTGAAAGAGGTGCTCAAAATTCAGGTCTCTGGACAGAGTAGAGAAAGAAACTGTTCTTGATGAAGGATCAAAAACCAGAGGGCATAATTTAAAGTGAATGGCAAAAGAACCAATGGATAAAGTTGCCATAGTTCCAGGTGACAATAGACTGGTGTTGATTTAACCTGGGCTCACCACACCTCGGGTAAAGTTGAGAAGGCAAGGCATTTATGAATAACTTCAGATGTTACAGGAATTGAACCTGCCCTGTTGGTGTCACTCTGCATCACTAACCAACTGAGCTAAATCTTAGTGCATGTATTAGCGGCTGTGAATTTCCTGAATTGGAATTAAGTGCCTATGCCAGCAGCAAAACAGGGGCTTTCCCACCGGTGTAGCAGCATCTGTCAGGTGGGATTCGTCCACCTGAAAGATGCTAATCAAATCACCTCTGGGAACCCACTGGCCAGCCCTGGTTCAGTGATCTGGTTGCTCTTTTTAAAGGTGTCCTGATCTCCAGAGATAGTTCCTCTCCAAACAAAAATGAGATTATGCTCACACACACAGACGCACACACGCACACACGCTCACACGCTCACACACACACACGCTCACACACACGCACACACACACGCTCACACACACGCTCACACACACATGTCCAGGGAAGTACCACCAACTGCTCACCAAAGAAGGGCATCTTCTAATGCACAAATAACAGGTAACCCTATTTTCCCTCCACACCACGTAGGCATGAGGGTGACACTCTCCCTCCCCTAGGCCTCCTCTCAATCCCACTCACCCTTCAGATTCCCACTCATCAACTTGGCCCCCTCTGACCCCCCCCCAACTCAGTCCCCCTTCCCCCTCAGACACCCCTGCCTGATTCCCTTTCTCCTCAAACCCCCACAGCCTCCCTTCCCTATCAGATCCCCTATTCAGTCCCCCCTTCAGGCCAGGTGCCATGGCAATGACAATAATGCACTGCTCCCTGACACTCTGGCATTGGCACCCTGGTCTGGTGCCTTGAGTTCCAAGGAGGTTGTGGTCAGGCAAGTCGGTCCAGTGGTCATTTGCCCCATGGCCATTGCCTGGCTGTGGAGAAAAGGTTCCTCAAGGTCCTGGGTTTTGGTGGGCTCTGGCTAGGGAAAAAAGTTTGATCTCCCCCAGGATGAGGGTTTTGTGGCTGAACTGCCCTTTCTAGTTCTGGCAGACCTGAAGATCATCTCTGGTGATTTCAAACAGCTCTGTGATCAACATCTGCGTTCCTGCCTGTCAGCTGTGAAAATTTTGAAGTGGCCAAATCATTTTAATCTCCATGCCCCCTGGTCACTTGCCAGGATTTTGCACATCATTCTGCAGCAGAAATTTTCCTTTCTTTCAGAAGTTGCAGACATGAGCAGAACCTTTAAGTCCTCTGACAGTGAGGGGATGTCAGTTTTACCTGGTGGGAGTTGGGGGGAATCCAAAGAACAAAGAAAATTACAATACAGGAACAGGCCCTTCGGCCCTCCAAGCTTGCACCGAAAATGCTGCCTGATTTAACTAAAACCCTCATATCCCTCTATTCCCATCTCATTCATGTGTCAGTCAAGGTGCCCCTTAAGTCACTACCTGCTTCCACTACCTCCCCTGGCAACAGTTTCCAGGCACTCACCACTCTGCTTTTAAAAAAAAATCTGCCCTGTACATTCCCTTTAAACCTTGCTCCTCACACTTTAAACCTATGCTCCCTGGTATCTTCCATCCTGGGAAAAAGCTTCTGACTATTCACTCTGTCCATGCCTCTCATAATCTTGTAGACGTCTATCAGGTCTCCCCTCAACTTCCATCACTCCACTGAGAACAAACTAAGTTTCCCCAACCTTTCCTCATAGCTAATGCCCTCCATACCAGGCAATATCCTGGTAAATCTGTTCTGTACCCTCTTCAAAGCCTCCACATCCTTGGTAGTGTGGTGACCAGAATTGAACACTATATTCCAAGTGTGACCTTACTAAGGTTCTATAAAGCTGCAACACGACTTGCCAATTTTTAAACTCAATACCTGGGCCAATGAAGGCAAATATGCCATATGCCTTCTTGACTACCTTCACCTGCATTGCCACTTTCAGTGACCTGTGTACCTGTACACCCAGATCCCTTTGCCTATCTTAAGTGTTCTGCTATTTACTGCATATTTCCTATCAGCATTAGATCTTCCAAAATGCATTACCTCACATTTGTCCAGATTAAACTCCATCTGCCATCTCTTTGCCCAAGTTTCCAACTGATCTCTATGCTGCTGTGTCCTCTGATGGTCCGTTCTGCACAGCTGTGCATTCAGCCCCAGTATATTTACACATAGAACATTACAGCGCAGTACAGGCCCTTCGGCCCTCAATGTTGCGCCGACCAATAGAACCAATTTTATGACCCTCTAACCTAAACTATTCCAATGTTGTCCATATGCCTGTCCACTGCCCATTTGAATGCCCTTAAACTTGATGAGTCCACAACTGCTGCAGGCAGGGCATTCCACACTCTGACTACCCTCTGAGTAAAGAACCTACCTCTAACATCCGTCCTATAACTATCACCCCTTAATTTAAAGCTATGTCCCCTCATGTTAGCCATCTCCATCCGAGGAAAAAGGCTCTCATTATCCACCCTATCTAACCCTCTGATCATCTAATATGTCTCAATTAGGTCACCTCTTAGCCGCCTTCTCTCTAATGAAAATAAACTCAAGTCCCTCAGCCTTTCCTCATAACATCTACCCACCATACCAGGCAGCATCCTGATAAACCTCCTCTGCACCTTTCCAATGCCTCCACATCTTTCTTATAATGTGGCGACCAGAACTGTACACAATACTCCAAGTGCGGCCGCACCAGAGTTTTGTACAGTTGCAACATGACGTCTCGGCTCCAAAATTCATTCCCTCTACCAATAAATGCTGATACTCTGTACGCCTTCTTAACAACCTTATCAACTTGAGTACCAACTTTCAGGGATCTATGCACCTGTACACCGAGATCTCTCTGCTCATCTACACTACTAAGGGTCCTACCATTAGCCTTATATTCTGTACACATATTACTCTTACCAAAGTGAATCACCTCACACTTTTCCCCATTAAACTCCATTTGCCATCTCTCAGCCCAGCTCTGCAACTTATCTATGTCCCTCTGCAAACTCCATCCTCACTGTGTACAACACCTCCAACTTTGGTGAGGTCAGCAAATTAACTAACCCATCCCTCTACACCCTCATCTAGGTCATTTATAAAAATAACAAACAGCAGTTGTCCCAAAACAGATTCCTGAGGTACACCACTTGTAACTAAACTCCAGGTTGAATATATCCCATCAACCACCTATCAGCTAGCCAATTCCTAATCCAAATTGCTAAATCACTCTCAATCCCATGCATCTGCATTTTCTGCACTAGTCTTCCATGGGGAACCTTATCAAACTCTTTACTAAAATCCATATACACCACGTCAACTGCCTTACCCTTATCCACCTCTTTGGTCACCTTTTCAAAAAGCTCGATAAGGTTTGGAAATCTTTCATATGTCAATTTTAATATTCAGTGCTTTATAAAAGTCAATAGCTTAATGGCTTCCTAATCATTCTCCAGTCAGCTGTGTTTATTTTCATTTCCCTTCATGCATGATTGCATCTCAAATATCTCTATTGATCCTAACCACAATATTTAACATGATTCGAAGCCTGATCGACAGCTGTGGTTTCTTCAAAAGGAATAAGTAGCTTGCAAAAGAGGAACCACTTATTCCTTTTGAAGTGACAAGTAACATTTGTGCCACACAAATACTAGGCAATTACCATTTCTAACAAGAGAGAATCTAACCATCACTGCTTCACATTCAATGGCATTATCATCCCTGCATCCCCACAATCAATATCCTGGGAGTGACCATTGACCAGAAACTAAACTGGCCGAGCCATATAAATAATGTGGTTACTAGAGCAGGTCAAAGTAATCCTGTGACAAGTAACTCATCACCTGACTCCCCAAAGCCTGTCCACAAGGCACAAGTCAGGAATGTAATGGAATACTCCCCACTTGCCTGGATGGATGCAGCTTCAATAGCACTCAAGAAGCTCAACACCATCCAGAACAAGGCGTCCCAATTGATTGGCAATAAATCCATAAGCATTCACTCCCTCTACTATTAATATACAGTAGAAACAGTGTATACCATCTACAAGATACACTGCACGAACTCTCCAAGGTTTCTTTGAAAGCACCTTCTAAAACCATGACCACTAGAAGAACAAGGGCAGCAGACACATGGGAACACCATCACCTGGAGGCTTCTCCTCCAAGTGACTCACCTTTCTGACCTGGAAATATATCACTGTTGCTTCACTGTTGCTGGGTCAAAATCCTGGAAGTCTCTCCCTAACAGAACAATGGGTTTACTTGCACCTTAGGGACTAAACTGCAAAGTTCAAGAAGGCAGCACACCACCAACTTCAGAAGGGCAACTCAGGATGTGCAATAAATGCTGGCCTAGCCAGCCGTCGCCACATCCTGTCAATGAACTTTTCAAACAATCCTTCAAAAATGTGCAATTCCAATACAGTGGATGGAGAGGAATTTGATTTGCTGTGAACTTTGGAGGTATGAATCTGAAACATAAACCAGATCTGAATTTGATGGTTTTTAAAACATTTTGATTGTAGTTCAAGATTTCCTTGCAGAATTAATTTATTCAATAAAATGTGTCATTCAGATTTCAACCAAAACATTTTTTACGCATTTCAAAATGGCAACACCCTATACCTACACCAGTCATTCTCATCTTATATTTGGTGTTTAAGTTAACCACTGATTTTGGAAGAATTTTTTGAGGCTTCTTAGCTCGACTTATACACCGTAATCTACAGAAACGTGTGCTCTTCAGCTGCTGTCCTTTTTCCATCGGTGCCAATCGAAACATGATAGCCAGGGTAAACTCTGCTGTTGGGTTGTATGCCATTTAAGTTCATGAAGAATGCCAGATAGGGCTGTGTTCAAGAAAGGGAAAAGGGTAATGCTAACTCTCACAGATCTTGTGGCTGCTATTTGAGTTGTGCTGGGATGTTTCATGGTATAAATGTTCACCAACATTAGCAATTCACAAGTCTTAATTTTCCAAATATTGTTATGATTTCTGTGAATGCTAAAGGGAAATTCAGCGATACTGTTCAAAACCCAAAAGGTCAGAAGGATTGTGAGGTCCTGCTTTTACGGTCTGAATTCATTCTGAAATTCAAGATCAAGCGAATGTGGCACCTCTATTCTGTGAGAATTTCTGTCCTTTCAGAGCTTGCTTTAGAACACCTGTGTTACAGCTTGTCAGGTGTATTGCCCCAGTCAAACTCCTCACACTTGATTATCATTATCTTGATATCATGTCTGTGGCCTCAGCAATGTCAATCTGTTCCCCTTATGATAGAGTCCCCTATCGCTTTTACTCTGCCTCTCATTTTCTCTCCTAGATGAGTCATTTGTGGTGTCATGTACTTTGCTGTCACTGTACTCTCCTCATGTGCTTTTGATTTTTAATCTACCTCCTTCTACCAGCTGCTGCTAACTGCCTGTCCCAGGGTCTTCCTCTTGCACTCTCCTCTTGGTGCTGTTAACTACCTGGCTCGACTCTTGCTTTTGCCCGCTTTTTGAGGTGCTGCTGACTTCCTGGCTTGGCTCTTTTCGCCCGCTCCCCCACAATCTTTCCATCTATCTCTCACATGCACTCTCTGTATCACTCTCTCTCTTTTACATACACACATTCCCACAAAACATTATGCCATTTTCTCAAACTCCTGATCCCTCGCATACTCTCTTCTCAGACACACGCTCTCACTGTCACAATCTCCGTTTCACTCTTGCATTTTCCCCCTCTCTCATACATACCCTCACTGTCTCATTTTTGGTCACCAACACTCTCTCATGCTCTCTGTCACCTCTGTCTCTCATTCTTTCTCTCTCTCTCTCGCACTCGCACATTGGACGGGATTCTCTGCCTGTTCACACTAGCGGGATTCTCTGGATCTGCCAGCAATGCATTCCCCATCCACAGATCTGGTGGCATGAGGTGGCTTCAGTGGGAAATCTCATTGACAGCGGCACGACTAGGGAATCCCACCACCAGCAAACAGCGTGCAGTCTTCCACTGCTGAGAAACATGCGGCTGGTAGGCTGGCAAATCTGGCCAATTTTCTCATACTCTGTCACACATGCATGCACGCGCACTTGCTCGCTCACTGACATTCACTCACTCTCTTGATTTCTCATAGTCTTTCTCTCGCACATACAGTCTCTCATACTTGCACTCTCTCCCTCTCATGTATTCTCTCCCTCAGATACGCTCACTCATACTTTCCCACGTTCTCCCTCTCATTCACTTTTTTCTTCCCCTCTCTCTCTCCCTGGGCCCCTCTCTCTCTCCCTGGGCCCCCCTCTCTCGCACGCTATCTGTCTCTCTCTCTCTCTCTCTCTGGGTCTCTCTCTCTCTCTCTCTGGGACTCTCTATCTCTGGGCCTCTCTCTCTCTCTGGGTCTGTATCTGGCTCTCTCTCTCTCTCGCACGCTCTCTCTCTCTCTCTCTCTGGGTCCTCTCTCTCTCTCTCTCTCTCTCTCTGGGTCTCTCTCTTCCTTCTCTCTCTCTCTCTCTCTTCTCTCTCTCTCTCTCTCTCTCGTCTCTCTCTCTCTCTGGGCCTCTCTCTCTCCCTGGGTCCTGTCTGGCTCTCTCTCCTCGCCGCTCTCTCTCTCTCTCGGGTCTCGCACGCTCTCTCTCTCTCTCTGGGTCTCGCACGCTCTCTCTCTCTCTCTGGTCTCGCACGCTCTTCTCCTCTCTCTCTCTCTCTGGGTCTCGCACGCTCTCTCTCTTCTCTCTCTGGTCTCTCTCTCTCTCTCTCCTCTCTCTGGGTCTCTCTCTCTCTCCTCTCTCTGGGTCTCTCTCTCTCTGCCTCTCTCTCTGGGTCTGTCTCTGGCTCTCTCTCTCGCACACTCTCTCTCTCTCTCTCACTCTCTCTCTGGGTCTCTCTCTCTCTCTCGTCTCTCTCTCTGGGTCTCTCTCTCTCTCTCTCTCTCTCTCTCTCTCTCTCTCTCTCTCTCTCTCTCGTCTCTCTCTCTCTCTCTCTCTCTCTCTCTCTCTCTCTCTCTCTCTCTCTCTCTCTCTCTCTCTCTCTCTCTCTCTCTCTCTCTCTCTCTCTCTCTCTCTCTGTCTCTCTCTCTCTCTGTCTCTCTCTCACTCTATCTCTGGGTCTCTCTCTCTCTGTCTCTCTCTCACTCTATCTCTGGGTCTCTCTCTCTCTCTGTCTCTCTCTCACTCTATCTCTGGGTCTCTCTCTCTCTCTGTCTCTCTCTCACTCTATCTCTGGGTCTCTCTCTCTCTCTCTCTCTCCTCTCTCTCTCTGGGTCTCTCTCTCTCTTCTTCTGTCTCTCTCTCTCTGGGTCTCTCTCTCTCTCTCTCTCTGGGTCTCTCTCCTCTCTCTCTCATCTCTCTCTCTCTCTCTCTCTCTCTCTCTCTCTGTGGCTCTCTCTCTCTCTCTCTCTCTCTCTCTCTCCTCTCTCTGGGTCTCTCTCTCTCTTCTGTCTCTCTCTCTCTCTGGGTCTCTCTCTCTCTCTCTCTCTCCTCGTCTCCTCTCTCTCTCTCTCTCTCTCTCTCTCTCTCTCTCTCTCTCTCTCTCTCTCTCTGGCTCCTCATCTCATTGGGTCTCTCTCTCTCTCTCTCGTCTCATCTCTCTCTCTCTGGGTACTCTCTCTCTGGTCTCCTCTCTCTCTCTCGTGGGTCGCTCTCACTCATCTCTCTCTCTCTCTCTCTCTCTCTCTCTGGGTCTCTCTCTATGTCTCTGGGTCACTCTCTCTCTCTCTCTGTTCTCACTCTCGTTCTTCTCTCTCCTCTGCTCTCTCTGGGTCTCTCTCTGCTTTTCTTCTCTCTCTCTCTCTCATCTCTCTCTCTCCTCTTTCTGGGTCTTCTCTTTCTCCGCGTCCTTCTCTCTCTCTGGGTCTCTTTCTCTCTCTCACGGTCTCTCTCTCTCTCTCTCTCTCTCTCTCTCTCTCTCTCTCTCTCTCTCTCTCTCTCTCTCTCTCTCTCTGTCTCTCTTTCTGGGTCTCTCTCTCTCTATCTTGGTCTCTCTCTGGGTCTGTCTCTTTCTCTGGGTCTATCTCTCTCTCTCTCTGGGTCCCTCTCTCTCTCTCTCTGGGTCCCTCTCTCTCTGGGTCCCTCTCTCTCTGGGTCCCTCTCTCTCTGGGTCCCTCTCTCTCTGGGTGTCTCTCTCATGGTCTCTCTCTCTCACGCTCTCTCTGGGTCTCTCTCTCTCACGCTCTCTCTGGGTCTCTCTCTCTCTGGCTCTCTCTCTCTCTGGGTGTCTCTCTCTGGGTCTCTCTCTCTCTCTCGCGCTGTCTCTGGCTCTCTCTCTCGCGCTCTCTCTGTCTCTCTGGGTCTCTCTCTCTCTCTCTGTCTCTGGGCTCTGTCTGTCTGTCTGTCTCTGGGCTCTGTCTGTCTGTCTGTCTCTCTCTCTCTCTCTCTGTGGGTCTCCCTCTTGTCCTCTCTTTCTCTCTGGGTCTCCCTCTCTTTCTGGGTCTCCCTCTCCCTCTCTTTCTGGGTCTCCCTCTCCCTCTCTTTCTGGGTCTCTCTCTCCCTCTCTTTCTGGGTTCTCTCTCTCCCTCTCTTCTCTGGGTCCTCTCTCCCTCTCTTTCTGGTCCTCTCTCTCTCCTCTCTCTGGGTCCTCCTCTCTGGGTCCCTCTTCTCTGGGTCCCTCTCTCTGGGTCCCTTCTCTGGGTCTCTCTCTCTGGTCTCTCTCTCTCACGCTCTCACTCTCTCTCTGGCTCTCTCTCTCTCTCTCTCTCTCTGGCTCTCTCTCTCTCTGGGTGTCTCTCTCTGGGTCTCTCTCTCTCGCGCTGTCTCTGGCTCTCTCTCTCGCGCTCTCTCTGTCTCTCTGGGTCTCTCTCTCTCTCTCTGTCTCTGGGCTCTGTCTGTCTGTCTGTCTGTCTCTCTCTCTCTCTCTCTCTCTGTGGGTCTCCCTCTTGTCCTCTCTTTCTCTCTGGGTCTCCCTCTCTTTCTGGGTCTCCCTCTCCCTCTCTTTCGGTCTCTCTCTCTCCTCTCTCTCTCTCTCTCTGGGGGGTCGGTCCTCTCTCTCTCTCTCTCTCCTCTCTGGGTCTCTCTCTGCGTTCTTCTCTCACGTCTCTCTCTCTCTCTCTGCTCTCTCTCCGTGCTCTCTCTCTCTCTCTCTGGGTCTCTCTCTCTCTCTCTCGGGTCTCTGGGTCTCTCTCTCACGGACTCTCTCTCGTGGTCTCTCTGTCTCTCTGGGTCTCTCTCTCTCTCTCTCTCTGGGTTTCTCTCTCTCTCTCTCTGGGTCTCTCTGCGTTCTTCTCTCACGGTCTCTCTCTCTCTCTGGCTCTCTCTCTCTCGTGCTCTCTCTCTTCTCTGTTTGGTCTCTCTTTCTCACGGTCTCTCTCTCTCTGGGTCTCTCTCTCTCTCTGGGTCTCTGGGTCTCTCTCTCACGGACTCTCTCTCATGCTCTCTCTGTCTCTCTGGGTCTCTCTCTCTCTCTTTCTCTCTGGGTCTCTCTCTCTCTTTCTGGTTCTCTCTCTCTCTCTCTCTCTCTCTCGTCTCTCTTCTGGGTCTCTCTCTCTCTATCTTGTCTCTCTCTGGGTCTGTCTCTTTCTCTGGGTCCTCTCTCTCTGGGTCTCTCCTCTCTCTCTCTCTCTCTCTCTCTCTGGGTCTCCCTCTGGGTCTCTCTCTCTCACGCTCTCTCTGGTCTCTCACTCTCCTCTTCTCTCTCTCTCTCCTCTCTCTGGCTCTCTCTCTTCTCTGGGGTCTCTCTCACGGTCTCTCTCTCTCTCTTCTCTCTCTCTGGGTCTCTCTCTCTCTCTCTCTTGCGCTGTCTCTGGCTCTCTCTCTCGCGCTCTCTCTGTCTCTCTGGGTCTCTTCTCTCTCTTGTCTCTGGGCCTCGTCGTCTGTCTCTCTCTCTCTCTGGGTCTCCCTCTCTTTCTGGGTCTCCTCTCTCTCTCTCTTTGGGTCTTCTCTCTCTCTCTCTGGGTCTCTCTCTCTGGGTCTCTCTCTCTCTCTCTCTCTCTCTCTCTCGCTCGGTCTCTCTCTGTCTGTCTGTCTGTCTGTCTCTCTCTCTCTCTGTGGGCCTCTCTTTCTGCGTCTCTCTCTCTCTCTCTGTGGGCCTCTCTTTCTGCGTCTCTCTCTCCCTCTCTTTCTGCGTCTCTCTCTCCCTCTCTTTCTGCGTCTCTCTCTCCCTCTCTTTCTGCGTCTCTCTCTCCCTCTCTTTCTGCGTCTCTCTCTCTCCCTCTCTTTCTGCGTCTCTCTCTCTCCCTCTCTCTCTCATGCTCCCCATGAATGGGAAGCACTCAACTTGATCTTGCTGGTTGAACTGGAGGCCTTTGAGGGCGTCAGAGGAGGCCGAGGGCGGTCTGCACAACATTCCAGTATTAACTTGGAGCTGTCCTTAGTGTTGCAGCTATTCACCAAGGTATGATTGTTTATGGGCTCACTTTCATTTGGCAGTGCCAGACTGACACCTGGGCAATGCCCACTGGGCATTGCAAGGGAACAGGACCAGTGGGGGCAGGGCTGATGGGGCAGGGCTAATGTGGGGAGGGGGTCCGTTTCCACTTTGCAGTGATCAGTGGAGGGCGTGAGGGAGAGGGGGAGAGCAGCAGATCACATTTCATGAGGGAGAGAGAGTTAATGATCAGTCTCGCTAGCAGGGTTGGGTGTGGGGCTGTATTTCGGGCTGTGGGTCCCTGTGATTGTTGGGGTCGGGGGAGCTGCTTCAAGCTATCTTCACTAACGGGCCTGACACAGCGCTCTTTTCTGTCAGACCGCTACTCCTGATTATACGCATGTGCAACATCAGAGCCGTGCATATTTGTACTACCTCTCTCTGCAGGCTTTTGGGCACATTAAGCCCCGCCCTCAGGCTTCTGCAGGAAGCAACAGGTTCGCTCAGAATTTTGCAGGCAGAGTGCTTATGGGGGAGCCTGAAAACACGCCCCAAAGACGAATCTGAAACTCTCTGTTTCAAGTCCACCCAGCACTTAGACAAAAAATGGTTAAAATTGTTCTCTCTCTCTCTCTCTCGTACTTTTATATTCTGTCACAATCTCCCTCTCTCACTCATCTCTTGCTCTCTCTCTCTTTCACGTGCTCTCTCTCTCTGTCCCACTCACTCTCGCTCTCTCTGTCTCATGCTCGTTCTCACATGCCCCTTCACACACACTCTCACACATGGTTTCACTCCCACTCAATATCTCTGTCGCCCTTATCCTCTCTCTTTCTTACTTGTACTCTTTTTTTTCTCTCTCTCTTTCCTCCCCTCCTTCTCCAAGATAAATGTTGACTGTCTCCTGTTAGCAAATGCACACAGATCAATTAAGACATAAGGAACCTCCATAACCAACACAGCCCATCTTCATGGCAACACAACATACTTGGGAAGGTCCAAACAGAAATAAACCATTTGTTTTTTCCTTTCAAAACAATCCCTTTGATTCTGGGTCTCACGTGAATAATTTGTATCTCAAATGGAGTTAATTGCCTTGTCTCCAGAATTCCTGTTGCTACTGATGAAATACCTTGTTTACAAATGTGCTTTCACCTTCTTTGATCTGGGATCTACAGGAACGATCTAAATCATTTATTTACATAACTACAGACTTCCTGCCCCTACCAAAAGCTCAAAAATGGGTCATCCATTGTTTAAGTTTTCTCACTTCTTCAAATTCTCGCCGCTTATTCCAAATCTGCTTGAATTGCACTTATTTTTTTAAATCGGTTTCTCAACCAGATGTTTCCATTTATTACCTTTAAATTCAATAGCTAAAACTAAAATGTATACCTCTAAAACACACAAATTATGAAATCAGATACTTACATCAATATATATGAAGGGAAACATGTATTACAAACCAAATACTGTTTCACACTAGGACCAACAATGATTTACAACTTTCTCCTGTTGACTGAAGTACAATATCATCCCTGGAGGGTATAAAGGAACAGATAAGCTTAATGAATGATTTCAGTCGCATGACTGGCAAAAGCTTTACTCCTGTGATGATTGTTCTTGTGATTTTCTTTCATTGCTGTATTTTAGATATGATTCTTGACCATCAGGAGTCATCCATGGAACTGGATGAAAATATTCGCGTGAAAGTACGTGAAGCTCTTCTGAAACGGCATCACCATCAGATTGAGAGAAAAAGGAATAATCTCATTCCAATTGTCAGGTCTTTTGCTGAGGTTGGGAAAAAGCAATCCGAACCTCACTCCATGGACAAGGCTGGTAAGGATATGAGCTGAAATCGAAATTAAAAATAATATGTTTTTGAGCTTGGAATTGTTTTGTTTGGAAATGATTGGATGGTTATGTGAAGAGTATAGCTATGTGCAAAGAGAAAGAAAATGGGACAAGGAGTAGCAATATGTGACTGATTTATCATTTTGGACCTCCATCATTAAGATAGGCTATATTTTCCAATCTGGCAACATGTTTGATAGTTTATAGCTTGGTGCATGATTTAATCATCTTATCCTCTTTTTGGCTAATGTCCTCATTAATACATCTGGATGTGCATTTTCTCTGCTTTTCTTTGTCCAACATGATATATCTATGAACAAACCCATCCTATCGCTTCCTTTGATACAAGCCATTGTTTTGTCATTGTTTCTTCGACAGTTTTTCCATATTTGTCAAATGTACAATACCGGCTAAATAAGAATAATTCTAAGCACTAAAATCTATTTCTATTGCCATTACAAGAAGTTCCTTCAATAGAGGTCTGTCTGTTCTGGTATAACATTAGTTGACGTGATTAACCTCACAGGTATCTAAACTTCAACTGAACTGAAAGTGCCTCAGTTCAGTTGAAGGTGCAACATTGCTTTCGACCCCGTATCTGTCTGTTTTATAGCAAACTAGCATTTTTGAATATATTTGCAGAGGTTGCAAGGGATGCTGGAAAATATTTAATTGGCTCAGAAAAGCAAACAGTTAGCTTGCCTGGGACTTTGAAATATGCCTGTGGTGAGTTAATTTCTACTGATAATTAGGTTTGTGTAAGATAAGGTGGGTGATTGAAGGAAAGTATCTTGCTTGTTGAGAAAAGCTTTATGCACGTATGCTCGTTATCCTCTCCTGGGGACGAGTTGATAGCAGGGTAACTTAAGACCAGGTCACCCATACTGGAGAGGAATACTTTTCAAAGTTGAACCTCTTGCAAGTGGACAGAAGCACAAAATAAGGGTGATGAGTGCAAATCATGCTTCTACTTTTTAATCTGGGGCAGTGTCACTATTTTTGTCTTTTTTTATATTTTACTGTAGTGTAGGTTGTGTCTCAGTCCCAGACAACAAAATAAGGGCCTGGATCCTGCGGTTCCAACAGCAGTGAATGCTAAGAGCTTCCCGCTATTGAGCGCTGCAACAATACTACAATATATGGAGAACCCACTTCTGTTGGATCCAAAAGTTGTGTGTCTGAATGAACTCTGGGGAGCTGACACTGGGAGCTGTCAGATTCAAAACTTGGGCTGATTACCCCGTATTTACCCCAAGAATTATGTTGATTTTATTTCGAGCTGCTCTTTGCAGGCTTCGAGTGTGCTCAGGAGCACAGACCATTAAATCAACAGGAGTGTGAAAGTACTCCTGCATCTTTGGCTATTCTCCACCCCAGCTCCTCAGTCCTGCCGGTGTTGGAGAAGAGCTAGTGGGATTGAGGGGGAAGCTCCATATCAAAGATAGAAAAGGTTTAAAAACCCCTCAACAAAGGTCTGCAGATGGACAATTAATTCAAAGATCGTTATTGAACTAGGGCTTCAGCTCATGATGTCGAGGAGGTGTGGCTTTGATGGAAATATGTCATGCCACTTGGCCTTCCCAGCCTCTTCACTAATGAATCCTTGTTGTAGCCAGAAGAACAAGTTCCCATTGCAGACGATAGCCAAGCTAGAACTGCAGTCTTTCTTGTTAGCAATGTACACCTCCATTTTCCACCGAGCACATCATCCAGGCTTGCTTACTGCACTCATTGAATTCCAAATATTAGCTAATGTCAGTCAAAATGCAAACAAATGAAATTGTGTTATCAAGATTTAACTTGATGTAAGTATTTCTGTTAGTGCTCATTCAAAATACTAAATACTGAGAGCAGATACTCGTGTTCTGATATCTGTTGGAAATTTGAAATCTGAATACATTAGCTCCATTCCAAATTCCTCTAGATCAAGTGAAGGGTCAGATTTAAAAATAATAACTGTATTTTATTGTGGAGTTACAGTGTTTAAAGATTGATTTTGATCAGTGTTGCTCTAATCTTAGATAGCATTGCTTAGTTAGCAGATTCTAGTACTGATACTGCCTCTCCTACTGAAACTACAGTGCCTAGTACCGGGAATGTAGAAGAAATGTTACAGGAGATACTGATGGCAGGTCATTGGCACAGCACATTAATATAACGCAGTATACCAAAGGAATACTACCATGTAAACTTGTTCTCATGATTCCCGATATAGAGACTTGCATTCCCAACGTGTTTCATGAAGAATTGACAAATGGGCCTGAAGAACTATTTTTGTGATGACAAGTAACTGGCCTGGTTTGGCAACCTGCCTGGGGAGGTTATGAAGAAATTCTGGCAGAACCTGAGAGCAAAGGATCCCATAGGCCTGGTACACTTAATGAACCAACTTTTAAGAAAGACAATAGGTTTAATTTGGGGTTTTTGAAAAATAAAAATCTTTTCTAATTCCACGTCTCTAAATATTATTTTCTCTTCAAGTTGCTTATGTTTGCTTTTCTTCTTCAGGTCAAATGTTGTCCCCACAGTCTCTTCCAACTCACCTTGAAACTAAAAATGGAGTCAACCAAGACAATGTAAATGTTGAGGCAGGCAAGGTAAGGTTGTTGCTTTGCTTTATCAGGTTGTGTTGCCTGTAGTTAGGAATTTTTTTTAAGCGTAATATTCAAGCTGCACAAAGTTCTAAGTGTAAAGCTGTGATCTTTTCTTAAGGTAGTCCAGTGCTGTATAAATGTGTGATGCGCAGAGTGGTTAAATATGCGGTCCATACAGCAACTTTGATATTGGCTGGACTGTTGGGGAAAGCATTGAATTCTCTAGAATTTAGAATAGTCCTTGCAGATTGGCAAACATAACCCCGTTGTTCAAGAAAGGTGAAGAGAAAGAACTTGAAACTTCACGTCTGTTAGACTGAAGTCAGAAGTAGGGACAATTACAGAATATAGTATTGGGGAGATTGGCTGGGATTTTGCCAGCTCACTCTGCCCATCAATGGGCAAAGCAAGCTGGTAAAAGCACGAGAGCTGAGAAATCAGGATCATGCCCAATTTCTTGGATCTTGCGCTCTTACGAGAGCTGGATTTCCAGTGAGGTCAGCATCCCACTGAAAATTGGGAGAGGTTAAAGAAATTATTTAAATTTATTGAAATTGTGTTTACCATGTAATTAGTGAGTCTGCCACTCAGTCATCTGGGCTTGCTTGCCTTTATGGCCTTGCTGGGAGAAGTTCTATCTGGTGAGGAAAACACCTCCCTACGAATGGGGAAACAGTTGTGTTGGCCTTGCCAAAAGAACTAAAGGCCATTGAGCCCCCCACTCCCCCCTGCCTGAGGTGGCTGAAGGCAAGGAGTGGTGCCCTTAGGCAGTGGCACTTTGTCACTGTCAGCCTGGCACTTTGGTAATGCAATTTGGTCACCTTGGCACTGCCCAGTGGGTAGGGCCAGGGAACAGAGTCATTGGGGACAGGACCTCTAGGAGTGGGGCCTTTGGGGCAGAACTTGTGGGGAGGAGCTTATGAAGTTGGCCTGGGTGGGGAGGGAACGGGTGGGGAGGTTGTGGAGAAAAGGAGGAGAGGGAGTGGAAAGGAAGAAGAGGAGGTCACGCTGTCTCTTTGCAGGCAGTCAGTAGAGAGAGGGAGGGGGACCGGGAGCCCTTCTGCATTAATATCATTGGATTGAGGAGGCGGAGATTCCATTTGCCAGAGGCTGTGGGTCTTGTGATCAGCTGCAGGCCCCTGCTATCGTGGGGGGAATTGGTTTGCGGCTGCCTACAGTAATAGAGGCCTGACAGCTGTCTCTCTGCAGACTGCAAGTAAACTGAGCCCTGGCCACTGCCTGTCGCAGGTTGAAATGGCCTGGACTGTTTTTTTTTTTAAGTAATGGGCACAAAATTGGGCGTGAAAACTCACCCAAAAAGTGGATCTGCAACTCTCCCATTTTTACGCTAGCTGGACACTTGGAACCATTCTCATAAAATTCCACCCATGGTATCAGGACACCTAAAATGAGTGTTGACTCTGCCCAATCATATTATGATTTATGAAAAGAAATCCTGTTGACAAATTTGTTACGAATTTATTGAGTTATGAATTGTGAAGATAGGGTAGATGAGGGGGCCCCAGTGAATATAGTGTATTTAAATTTTCAAAAAGCATTCACTAAGGTGCCACACAAGAGGTTATTGCACAAAATTAGGACATGGGATTGGAGATAATATATTAGCAGGGATTGATTAACAAACAGATGTGTCATTTTTGGTTTGACAGGCTATAACTAGTGGAGTTTAAGGATCAATGCTGAGGCTTAAGCTATTTACAATCAAATCAGTAATTTAGTCTGAATATAGTACCAAGTTAAAATAGGAAAGTAAGCTGTCAGGAGGAGGCAACAAAGTTGCAAAAGACTATAGAAAGATTAGGTAAATGGTCAAGAGCATAGCAGATGGAATATAGTATGGTGAAATGTGAAGTTGTGTGACGAAATTTTCTCACAAAAATTCTAAGGGTTGAATGGGTAAGAAAAGGGTCAGTTTTCTCGCCATATTTTCAATGAGGTAAGTAATGGAAATTTATGGCACTTTGTGCATTTCGGAAGCCGTAATGCGAATCTCACCAGTAGTGGGTAGAGTGGATCCTCAGCTCGCCTGAGAAGCTGGCTGCTGACCTCTAGGGGCACCATAGCGCAGGAGCCCCGATCTTTCAGTGTACTGCATATTGTACGCAGTATACTGGGAAATCAGTCACCCCACAGGCATTGCCTTCCCCCCTCCTCTTCAACTGCCACCTTTTGTTGATTGTCCCCCCAACCTGATCACTGCTTCAACTGATTGCCCCTCCCCCCCCGCAACCTCAATTTGTTTTTGGTTTCATTAGAAATGGTTTATTTTTGTTTCCCCTTTAGTTTCATTTTCAGTTTCTGTTTTGAGGTAGCATCTGTCTCAAAGACAAACAAATTAAACTTAAAAACATAGATTCCCTCACAGTAATTTAGTTGTGAAATACTTGCATTGAAGTTCTGTAATTTTGGAAATCTGGCTGATGTCCTCAGAAAATGGCACATGACATTGAGTCTGTTATCATACAAGCTTGAGACTGATAGAGCTCCCTCCCTCCTAGTATGTCTCTGATAACATCATTATGCAATTTCAATATCTCCTCAGCAGTACTCTTAAGAGTTTTGAATAACACTTACATTTTATACAAATTAGTGGTAATTTCTTGGCATTTTATTCTGTAAATCTACAAGCCCTAAGAATTAGATTAAAGTTCTGCAAAGTCAATACATAACACTTTTCTTACTGGTGAAAGGACAGTGTAGTACCTTGTGATAACCCATTTTTTGAACAAAGAAAAACTTCTTATCATTCTGTGTGTTCGACCATGATGAGGATGGGCAGATAATGACTGTTCTCAGATCAAGATGCACCCCTGCAATAGGTGCAAACTGATGCATAAGAGTGTTATTGCCTTCATAAGGCTTTGTTGTCCAGTTTTCCTTTGCATTGTGGAAGGAAATACCTCAATACTGATTGATACTCTTCCCCATGTTTTGGCTGCGATCACAGTTGTATATAGTGGAACATTATAAAGCTACATCATATCATCTATATAACTCATTTAACAGCCAGGCAAGGACCATCTCCAACACAAGAGAATCTAATCATTGCCCCTTGACATTCAATGGCAATACAATTGCTGAATCCCTGTAAAATCAACATCTTGAAGTTGTCAATGACTGGAACCTGAAGTGGACCACTTATATAACTACTTTGGCCACAAGAGTAGGTCGGACATTTGGAATCCTGCAGGAGTAACTCACTTCCTAACAACCTCCCCCCTGATCCTCCCAAAGTTTGTTCACCATCCACAAGGCACAAGTCAGGAGTGCGATGGAATATTCTCTACTTGCCTGGATGAGTAAAGCTCCAACAATGCTCAAGAAACTTGACACTATCCAGGGTAAAGCAGCCCACTTGATTGGCACCCCATCCACAAATACTAATTCCCTCTACCACAGACACATTGGCAGCAATGGGAGATGCATTGCAAGCCACTCATTATCGTGACTTGGAAATATATCATCACTCCTTCACTGTGGCTGAGTCAATATCCTGGAACTCTCTCCTTAACAGCAGACTGGGTATACCTATACCATATGTACTTCAGTGGTTCAAGAAGGTGGCTTACCACTACATTCTCGAGGGCAACTGGGGACAGACAACAAATGATGACCTAGCCAGTGATGCACACATCCTACAATTTGAATTTCAAGGATAATTTTTTTCTTTGTTAGGCAGGCTAGAAGTCTCTCTTAAAGATTGAAGACAGGAAAAGCCAGGCTGATAGTAACTTGTGTAATAGCATGTTTGTATGGCAAAATTCTCCTATCTCGCACACAGAGGGTTTGATGGTGGGTGAGTGGGAATGCAGAATCTAGCAAAAACCAAAAAGTCACAAGCCCACTGACATAAGATCATATTTCAGTTCTCCCAATGCTGAGTTAATGGCAAGTCGATCTTTCCACTAGCGAGTAGCATGAATGACATTTGCATCTCATGCTCATTAAAATAGTTGCTCGCCAGTGTCTTCTGACCTTACATCATGTGGGCGTGAAGTTATGTTGGTCTAAAGAGTGGTGTGCACAAGGTGGCCCTCAGTTCACAAGAGACTTCAGGATGAGTGCAACAAAGTCTTTCTGTCACAGTGCTGCTCCTAACTCACTGTTTACCACTCTGCTAGGGCAGATCAGTTCCTGCCCTCCATCTCCATAGCAGACTGGTTGTCACGGACAGCATTGTGCTGCTGGACCCATGGCCCTCCTGTGTCACTGTCTCAGATCAGTACCATGTCTTGGATTGGAGAGTACAAGGTCTCCTTCTTCCTGATTCCATACGTCAGTTACTACCTCGATAGCACTGTGTTGTGGGAGTCATGCAGCCATTGGAACAAAGGTTGAAAGTTTGATCAGGGATGGAGTGTGAGGTGAGGTCGGGAAGGAAGGGTGCTATGTAGAAGAAGGGGCATGCAAGATGGGAGGGGAGGGAGGTGAGGGCTCGTGATGGCATACAGAGGAGCAAGGAGGTGGATGAAGAAGGCAATGGAAGGCAGAGGGAAGACCAAGGGAACAGAAGCTGGATCCAACAAGACCAAATGAAAATTTCACATACAAGAAAGTCAAAGTAATACCATGTTGTTTATTGAAAGGGGGTACACAAAGACATCAGATGCAATGGGTTGAGATCCAAATGGGGCATGGGTATCTTGTAGGTATGGGTTCGGAGAGAGAGTGGTTGAATCAAGGAAAAAGACTTTTTTGAGACTTGCTGACCTTTTCTCTCATGGTTGCTGACATCCTGCACAGACTGGTGAATACAAGTGGGCTGGAGAGTGATATGAGCATGCTGGACTCGTTCTAAATATGGCATCAGGACCTTTGAGCCTGCCAGCTGATGCTGAACAGACAAATCAGCTGGTGGCCTGCCAGGAGATTTGGAGGGGAACTTGCCTGTGCATAATTCACGAGGCTCCCAAGTGCTGAATCTGCCGTGGCATGCCTCCATTCTGGCCACTGGGGAAGGTGCCACCGGAACTGAGGTAGGAATTCTCCACCCTCTCCCACAGCTTGGATTATCTGGTTACAGCTGAGCGCCAAATTCTCCATTCTCATTGGAGTGGTAGTGGGCCATGCGAGATTGGAGAATTCCAGCCTTGGTCTCAAAATGGAAGAATTCTGCCCTTAGTTTTAACTCTGGAGCACAGTTGTGCCATTTAGCTGCTAGCCTGATCTTTTTAATTGCTCAGGTACTTTTCTGGGAAAGTAATCTAACAAGGCATATTCTGAGATCAGTCAGAGGCTAATTACCATTGCCATTTGGCATTTCTGCAGGTTGATATTTGCTTGGCTTCTCTCTTGGAAAGGCTGCAGATTATCCCAAAGTGAGAAGTTTCAAATATTGTTTAACTATAATTTGTTGGTGTTTTCTGAGAAGTCTGAAGTGTGACAAACGTCTCAAAATTCACCTGAGAAATGCTGATATTTGGGATATTTTCAGAAAATTATGCCATGAATTATTTGCAGAAGATATTTTTAGATGTTGGCATTTCAAATAAAATTTCATCTTCGTCTTTAATTTATAAAGAATAGTCAGGGTGTTATTAGTCACCTTATACCTGGAGAAAGAATGATTTCTGTAACTCCAAGTGATTTGGAGCTGTATGAGCGGAGTAAGACAGTTTGGCTTATTTCTCTTCCATCTTGGAGTTTTGAAATATTTTGACAAGATGACATGTTAACAAATTGAAGATTTCTCATAAACCTGACTTGTAAGATGATTGAACCTTACTTTAAAATCTATATCTGACAAAATTAGATAGCCAATCTGAAACTGGTGCAGAGCGTGATTTTGGATTGAGGTGTTTAATGAACAACCTGACGCCCATGCACAATTTCCATCATTGGGTATTGGATAATGGAGAGAGCCTTGACAGATTTATTTTCCCTCTGAAGCTGAAGGGCACTGAGGCCAACTGAAGCATGCCTCCACTATTCATTACTCACTCACTCAATGAGTGCATTTAGACACTGGGCAAATTGAGCCACCCAACCTTGCAAAAAGATTTGGTTCAGGTTGGGACTTTACACTTTTGCTTTGGGTGGTCAAGTTCAAATTTAGATGGTTTTGTTTCTAGTTACTGATGAGAAACGTTTTTTAATAACCACTTTTCTTTTCGTCAGGTTGACCTCCACTTCATGAAGAAGATCCCCACTGGTGCTGAAGCCTCTAATGTTCTGGTTGGTGAGCTAGACTTCCTGAAAAGGCCAATTGTGGCATTTGTGCGTCTTTCTCCAGCTATTCTTCTCACAGGACTGACTGAGGTTCCAATTCCTACCAGGTCAGTTAATAATGCATGGCATGTAGTTGTGGATGACATATTTTTATATTGCCCTTTTCACATCTCGATTTATATAATTAGCAACTTTATGAAATCTAGGCCAGAATTTTATGCTCTTGTTTGCACCAGCTGTGAATGGTAATAAGAGCACAAAATCTAATGGGGAACCCCATAAGGATAAATTCAAATTTAATTATCAAACCTCTACACCTGATACCCCCTCCTCTGTTACATTATCCATTCATATTACACCAGTTGGAGCATTAGAGTTCCTCATTTCTCCCCTGTAAGGTAACCCACTTGTGTGTGATAGGTCATCACTGATGTGATGGGCAGAAGGGTTATGGATCAGCTCCCTCCAGAGTGCTGAGCACATTTACATGCAAGGGGAAGGGTCATACATGCATGTGATTTGGAAGACATTATCCTCTTTATATTCAATTGTTTAAGTGTATTCACTATTGTTTTGTAGGAAAACAACAGTTTGCACACAGCTAGATCCTACAACCAAGATAAATAACCAGCACCAAGCTATTGGTACTGATTGAGGGAGAAACATTGGCTCTACTCCACTTCCAAATTTGAAATTCTACACATCCACCTGGCAAGCCAGATGGGGCCCAGTTTAACATTTTATCTGAAAGATTTTACCTTCAGCAATGCAACTTAGTCTCAGCCTTGCACTTAAATGTCATCTTAAATTGTTTTCAAGTCATGCAATCAAGTTTGAAGCCACATACTTCTGACTAACACAAGAGTGCAATTAACTGAACCACAATTTATCTTTGAGTGTCTTTAAACCCAGTGGTGGGAAATCTATGGCCTGGGGGCCACACATGGCCCATCAGGTGTGAACACTATTGTCTTCCTGCTTCTGCTCCAATTAAGTCTGAGGTGGGAAGGCTCATTGACCACCTTTCTATCCTGTTGCCAATTGAGACGTTTAACTGGGAAGTGAATGCCCACTTAAGGGCCTCATCCTGCCTCCCAATAGCAGCTGAAAGGTCTTGCCATGGTGGGAGCCGGAAAAATAAACCTTTATCGGGGGATTCCTAGGAAGATTCCCTGTTCAAAAACACTCAGTGCCTGATGGAGGAAACCAGCAGTGGGAAGTAGGGATGTCCATTGAGAGCTACTTGCTCCATTAACTGCCAACGCTGTCATCTCCCCTACCAGCATCAGTCACTCATGATTTGGGTCTATTGCTGATCCTGGACCTGGAGTGGGTACGTTCCTTACAGCAGTCACCACCACCTGCTGACATTGCCAAATAATGCATTGCTGCTGGTCTCTGGCCAGCAGCTTTTGGGGTGGGATTTCTGCTCCTGGCATCCTGATTGGCACTTAATGTGGCAACCTTCCTAAAAGTAGAATGTAGGGCTCTCACTGGCTCTCCAGCTGACAGGTGAGGCCCCCATCACCCATATTAAAAACTATTAATTTCATTTCTGGATTACCCTACATGCGCAAAACCGTGCATCAGAACAAAAATGTATGTAGAGGCCAATAAAGAAAGAGAAGTGTAGCCTGTAAACAATTTCAAGACCATTTTCCATTAGCCAAGGCATAGAAGATAATGTAAATTATAATTGAAAACAAGACATGCTGTTAAAGTTTTTCATCTTGCACTCGTCAGGACAAATGCAGGAATGCCAAATTTCAAACAATCACAACAATTCATACTACAGGAGAAAAAGGGTACATAAGAACATAAAAACTAGGAGCAGGAGTAGGCCATCTGGCCCCTCGAGCCTGCTCTGCCATTCAATAAGATCATGGCTGATCTTTTGTGGACTCATCTCCACTTATTCGTCTGCTCACCATAACCCTTAATTCCTTTACTGTTCAAAAATTTATCCATCCTTGCCTTAAAAACATTCAATGAGGTAGTGTCAACCTACCTCATTGGACAGGAAATTCCACAAGGTTCACAACCCTTCATCTGAAGAAGTTCCTCATCAACTCAGTCCTAAATCTGCTTCCCCTTTGAGGCTATGCCCCCTAGTTCTAGTTTCACCCACTAGTGGAAACAACTTCCTTGCTTCTATCTTATCTATTCCCTCCATAATTTTATATGTTTCTATAAGATCTCCCCTCATTCTTCTGAATTTCAATGAGTATAGCCCCAGTCTACTTGGTGTCTCCCCCATAAGCCAACCCTCTTAACTCCAGAATCAATCTAGTGAATCTCCTCTGCACCCTCCCCAGAGGCAGCATATCCTTTCTCAAATAGGGAGACCAAAAGTGTACATAGTACTCCAGGTGTGGCCTCATCAGCAGCTGCAACATAATCTTGCTGTTTTTATCCTCCATCCCTCTAGCAATGAAGGACAAAATTCCATTTGCCTTCTTAATTATCTGTTCCACTTGCAAATCATCTCCTTGAGATTCCTGCACAAGGACACCCAGGTCCCTCTGCACAGCAGAATGCTGCAATTTTTTACCATTTAAATAATAGTCCATTTTGTTACAGTTCCTACCAAAATGGATGACCTCACATTTACCAACATTGTACTCCATCTGCCAGACCCTCGCCCACTCACTTAGATTATCTGTATCCCTTTGCAGACTTTCAGTGTCCTCGGCACACTTTGCTCTCCCACCCATTTTCGTGTCATCAATGAATTTTGCCACACCACAGTTGGTCCCCAACTCCAAATCATCTTTGTAAATCGTAAGCAATTGCAGTCCCAATGCTGATCCCTGAGGCACACCACTAGTCACTGATCACCAACCAGAAAAATACCCATTTATCCCCATTCTTTGTTTTCTGTTAGTTAACCAATCCTCTATCCATGCTAATATATTACCTGTAACACTGTGCATCTTTATCTTATGTAGCAGTCTTTGGTGCAGCACTTTGTCAAATGCCTTCTGGAAATCCAAATACACCATCTCACAGTTCCCTATTGTCCACTGCACATGTGGAATTCTTTGAGAACGTAACCAAATTAGTCAAACATGACCTGCCCTTCATGAACCTATGCTGCACCTTATCAATGGGACATTTATATCCAGATGTCTCGCTATTTCTTCCTTGATAGATTCAAGCATTTTCCGTACTACAGAAGTTAAGCTAACTGACCTATAGTTATCTGCCTTTTGTCTACCTCCTTTTTCAAACAGTGGCATCGCATTTGCTGTTTTCCAATCTCTGGGAACCATCCCTGAGTCCAGCGAATTTTGGTAAATTACCACTACTGCATTTGCATTAGTGGTAAGAAGGGTACAAGTACTGATTGACCAAGGCATTGCTATGGAGAAAGCAAATGGGAAACTATAAGCTCCTTGTGGTCCCAAATAATTTAAAACAGACTCAAGGCTTTAATATATTCCTTCATTTGCAAAGATCAGGTGCCTACGTATCAATGTATGCCACCCCTAAGTGAGCCACCTTACGAGTTGACTGATGACCTTAAATTGGTCATTAGTATAGCTATTAGTGCACTCTGTACTTAGTTGGCTAAACATCTTATTAGTGATACAGAATGACACCAGTCAGGGCAGGTTCAATTTCCATACCAATTGAGGTTATCCATGAATACCCCACCTTCTCAACCTTGTCCATTGCCTGAGGCGTTATGATCCTCAGATTAAATTTCCACTCGTCAGCTGTCCTCCTCAAATGGGAGAACAGCTTCTAGTCTTCTGGGACTATGGTGACTTTGTCTTATGCTACACTACTTTCAACAATATTCAACTGAAGTAACGTCATGTGATAATGGATAATAATCCAGTCAAACAGTTTGATGTAAAAGATTCTCTGGATTCATTAACTGCAGAAGAAATACATTGTTGACCATGTTGTCGTGCAGTCTAAAATATCTACCCTATCATTTATTTTAAAATTGTGTTCTAACTTTAAGTTCTCTTGCTGTCACATAGTAAGCATAAAGAGATTTCACAAGGACTCAAGAAATAAGAGCAGGAGTAGACCACATGGCCCATTTGAGCCTGTGCCGCCATTCTCCTCTGTCTCAACTCCACATTTTCACCTGCTCTCTATATCCGGTGATTCTGAGAGACCAAAAACATGATATACATGATGTAAATCCTAATTCTGTGTAATAATGATGGTAGCAGTTTGTGATGACTGTTTATTTTTCGTGGACAGCAGGTTACTGGAAAATGTGAAATAACACTAGTATTACTGAAATCTCTCATTTTGTAGATTCCTCTTCATTTTGTTGGGGCCAGTTGGAAAAGCACAGCAATACCATGAGATTGGCAGGTCCATGGCCACTATAATGACTGATGAAGTAAGTTTGTACTCAGGACGATGGTGTTTATATCAATTGATATCGGGTTTGGTTTTTTTAAGCCTAATAACCAATAAGATTTGTGATATATCTTGCATATTGCTCTTGCCTCCTCAATTTCCTCCTTTCAAGGTTGAAAGGTTCAAGGGAATTTTCCAGTTCCCTGCCAGCAGGTTTGTAGATGAGGGGAGGGGAGGCTGTTTAAAATTCCCTGGTTAGTTTTCCTGCCTGTCCCTGACCCGCCCTCAATTATATAGAGGTGGGTGAAGGCTGCTTTCCACCTGTCCTCAATTTTGAGGCTGGTGAGAGGAAGTCAGGGATGGGCTTGGCAGGTCCTGCAGGAAATGTTTGGATGTTCTTCTCTGGGCCCCCTTTGTAAATTGGACATCCCTTGCCCAAGGTCTTCGTCTACCAGGGTGCTTCCTCTCTTCCTGGCCTTGCCAGTAGTGTTCCCATGCCTCCCTTCCCAAACATTCTGAACCCACCGTGACAGCCTCACACTAATCTCTATCCTGGCTGTGGGACTTTTTGTAGTCCCAGCAGTATTCACTGCTCCTGGTGGTGCTGTGATTGCACCACCTTCAAGCCTTGAATATCTGATTTGACCAAAGCACATTTTGTCATGCTACCATTCAGTTGTATTGCCTTTTGATTTATCAGTGGAACTCAACGTTTTATTTGATTGGCAAATTGCAGCTCTAGTCTGACATGTTAAGAGCTTGATTTGTTATCTCGCTGACACGCGCGCACATACACACTATAAAAAGGACGCTCCAATTTCCATAGACAGCATAGGAATCCATCCTGACATGCACATGGTGACCACACCCCCCTTCCCAGTGCCAGAGTACGGGGGGCAGTGCCAGGAGCAATGCCAGAGTACTGCCAGGCATATCCCTCTCTCCCTCGGGGCTATATTTAGTTGTGTACCCACAGCATATCCCCTTCACCTAGTTCCTGTTTTTAAACAACAGTTGTAAACCTAGCCAATATCAAGTCACATTGTCAAGGAGGGAATTGCAAATGTGGATGAATGATACAGCACTGGTGAGATTCTCAATCTCCTAGATTCTTGACATTTTTTACCCACAGTTATTGCGCTCACAATGAGCGCAAACTCGAAGTAACTCTCTCATAAACATACATGCATTCTTCCCCTCACACATTCACACACACATCCTCTCTCTCAAACTATTACATGCACTTTTTCTTACCCTCTCACACGTCCTCTGTCTCACACACGCGTTCTGTCTTACCCAAACACTAACACACACCTGCTGTCAAACACTCTTAATCTCACACACCCTCTCTCTCACACACACCCTTTCTCTCATGCACAGATGCACTCTTGCATATGCTGTCGCATGTATGTACACACTTTCTCTCACGCACTCCCTCTGTCTTGCTCTTGCATTCTCACTTTCTCTCTCTTGCACTTTCTCTCTTTCACACTTCCTCTCTCACAAGCACTCCCTCTCTCTCATATTTGCTCCCTTTCTCACTGTCTTTTGCAATCTCTCTCACACTCCTTGCAACGCTCACTCTGCCTTTTGTACTCTCTTGCACTTTCTGTCTCTTACTCTCTCCCACTCTTTTGCACTCTGTCTCTTGTGTTCCCTCTTGCACTCTGTCTCTGATGAACTCATTCACTTTTCATATTCACTTTCACACTCACACACTCTCACACTCTCGGGTGCACGTATCCTCTCGGGCGCACATACTCTCAACCATACATACACGCTCACTCATTTTCACGCTCACGCTCTGTTTCATTGATTTAAGGCAATTGATTAAAAAAAGCAATGGAGACATGAAATATCTAGGCAGCAAGTGGTTAGGATTTGGAATGCACTGCCGGAGAGTGTGGTGGAGGCAGATTCAGGCAAAGAGAATTTTATCATTAATTGCAGGGCTACATGGAAGAGGTAGGAGAGTTGCACACAGTGTATCTCTCCTTCAGAGAACCAAACTAATTGGAAGAATCATTGCTCTCCCTTCATTTTAGATCTTTCATGATGTTGCCTACAAAGCCAAGGATCGGAGTGACTTGCTTGCTGGGATTGATGAATTTCTTGATCAGGTGACTGTTCTGCCCCCAGGTGAATGGGATCCCTCCATCCGAATTGAGCCACCGAAGAACGTTCCATCTCAGGTATGTCTTTTCCCTTGCCTTCACTAAAATCTTTCAATAGGATCCTTACGCATTATATTGGTTCTGTATGGGATGGACAGATTTTACTGATAATCTCATTGCTAGAACAGTGGGTGGGATATAGTGAGCAGTGTTGATCCATCAATGGGTAACATTTATTCTTAAATATATTTTAAAAATTGAAGAGTGATATTCAGAGCTAACAGTTCACTTTCAACCAGTTGCTTTGAAGTTGCACAAAGCTTCTATGCAGGTTATCTGCAGACATGCAGGTCGTAATCTTACCGTCCTGCTTGCCACGGGAATTGGAGCTGGTGAAGGGCGGACAATGGGAAGGTCTGTTGACCTCGGGCGGAATTTTATGGTTTCGGGACAAGCAAGTCTATAAAATCCTGCCTGCATTCACCAGTCACCATGTTATCCATTTCACTTATACCTTTTGTACAACAGGAGAAACGGAAGCAGCCTGGAATCCCAAATGGTAATGCTTGCCATGTTGAGCCTGAGCCACAAGTGGGCCACAGTGGTCCTGAACTGCAGCGCACAGGAAGGTTTGTTGTAGTTTATTGGACTCTCTTAAATGGTCATATATTTTTCTAATGTAACCTGTCGCTGTCATACCCACATTCAACACTCTTGCACTCTTACTGTCTCCTCTTGTTTTTTTGCAAACACTAGGCTTCAGCTAAGTGATCAGATCTATATTGAAGGGTATAGGTGTGATATTTGCTGGAACCTATATGGGTTCTCGGTGTCTATTCTTTCACATGATGCAGTATTTATTGCCTTTCCCTAATTGCCCTTTGTGACGAGAAACAGATTAATCTATTTTGGATCCATAAATCTCATGTATCTCCTCCAAAAGAAGATGGTGTTTACAGGAACTAAATTTGACCTTTATAAGACAACAGGACCGATATTCCTAGAATAGTTTCAAAACCTGGCAGTGAGAAATTCCAGCAGAAATATTTTTGCCGGGCATTGATAATAGAATACACAATCTTCCATTTTTTTTTAAATGCAATACCAGCACTTTATGGCCACACCAGCTGTGGCCACCTACCTTGATCCAGTTTTACAAGACCCACGACCTCAGTTATTACATTATATTGGACCTGTCAATTCCACAGTTCAGTTTGGATTCTAATATTATAGAACATGTTAAATGGTATCTGTCCATTGCAATATACTTATTTGCGTAATTTGTTTAAATCATAAAATAAATGATTGAGGAAATTTTCTCATTGATTTTTACATTGCCATTGAAGTCTGTTGTATTCTCCTAGCTAGAAGACTTAGCATAGATTTTTAAAGCACTCTAAAAGCTGATCCACTTCTGTATCTTATTTGCAGGATTTCTAAAAACTATCTGTATCAAGCTCTGAACATTTCAATGTTGAAATGGAAGGGTAGTTTCCCCTCGTCCCCGCCATTATATGCAACCTGTTGCCTGTACCTTATTCTGTATCAAATCCATACTCTCACTGACCTGCATTCTTGCCAGGGACCCCAGTACAGCCCATTTAAGATATTATCCACGTCTTCAAATCTGATTACGGCCTTGCTTTTCCCTAACCCCCTCCAGCCCTGCAGTTACCCACTCCACCTCAAAACTCTCAATTCTATTGATTTTGGCCATGACTCCACTAGTTGCAACCATGCTTTCAGCAATATACTACCACTGTGGAATTTCCTCCCTCAGACCCCTCTGTCTCTCCACCTGCCTGTCCCCTTTAAAATCAAGCCCTTTGACCAAACTTTTGGTTGCCTTTCCTTTGGCTTTAAGTCCGTGTTTGCTTGATTTTGACTCTGAAGCATCTTGATATTTTGTGTGTGCAAGTTTTTATGGTTGTCAAGTCCTTTTAAGATGTCTAAATAGACTAGGCACCCTACTTAAAAGATTTGGTTGGGAATGTTCATTATAACTTTGTTGACCAACTTGCTGTGGATTTCCAGCATTATTTTGATCTTTACCATTTACTATAGAATCACTAATCCAATTTCAAATTTCTACAAATGTTTAATCCTTTGAAGTTTGTAACCTTAAGAGCCAATGAAATAGGTTATATTAATTTTATAATGTTGAGTATTATAAAGCTGAACATATTAAACTTCTAAACAATGAAGCCTTTTATCATATCTGCTTAAGTTGTTATCAACCACTTATGATACCAAATGGGCAAGTGGTGACATTTCCACCATGTTAATGCATTCTTAAAATGATTTAAAATATTTAAAGTGATTCATTTCCATTCCAACAGGCTGTTTGGGGGTTTGATCCTTGACATCAAACGGAAGATGCCTTTTTTATGGAGTGACTTCAGGGATGCCTTCAGCTTACAGTGTGTGGCATCCTTCCTGTTCCTGTACTGTGCCTGCATGTCTCCTGTGATTACATTTGGTGGCCTCTTGGGTGAAGCAACAGAAGGACGCATAGTAAGAAAGTTGAGGATGTTGATTCATTTAAATTGCTAATGATTGATCAAAATAGTAACGATTCAGTTAACACAAACAACAAGAAGGATTTGTTTTCATCAAATATTAATATACAGCATCAAGAGTTGGAAATTTCAACTTTTGAAAATTTGAAATGTAAATAATTGGACAACTTACCACAATGATTACTTAACAAAATGGAGCATCAGTACAAGTGTTACAAGTGTGATTTTTTTTTTTTAAAAGTCCTGCTTATATGCAATCTTGGAGTTCCGTATTGCCATTAAATCATTAAATGTGTTACTTCTAGTAGGTTAGATTGTATCTTTATATTCTGTGTATAATGCATTGTCTGGGCAGAGCACACAGGGAAATCAGACAAGCAGGATTGTACACTGACAATGGCCCTGTATGACTTCCTTTCCATTCATTTAAATTGATAGAAAAGTTGGCAGGGTCGGATATGAGCATGCAATCCATCTAGCCAGTAAAGATTAAAAACCTACAATAAGTAAGTGTATGCTGTACTTGGAGAGATGTAGCTGAATTGGGTTTCTATTGTGATTCTTGTCTTCAGTTCTATGCAGTATTCATAGATGCCCTTTATAAAACGCTGCTTTGGACTCAACCAGTGTATTGTGTCCAGATCTCAGCACCATACTTTAGGAAGAATGTGAAAGGATATGTAAAAAAGATTTACAAGAATGGTTCTAGAGAACCAACTTCAATTTTGAGGATAAATTAGATAAGCTGGGGTTGTTCTTGAAGAAAATTGAGAGGAGATTTGGTAGAAGTGGAGGGTCTAGGCAGAATTGATATGGAGAAACTTTGCATTGGTGGATGGATAAAGAACGAAAAAATGTTGATTTCAGGTCATTGGCAAAAGAATTAATGGTGATGCAGGGAAATACTGTTTTATGCAGTATGTGTCTAGGACCTGGAATGCATTGCCTGAGAGAGTGATGGAGTCAGACTCAATCATGATTTTCAAAAGGGAATTGAATAAGCACCTGAAAAGAAATTTTGAAATGCTATGAGGATAAGGATGGGAATGGCACTAACTGAGTTGCTCTTGCAGTGATCTATCATGGACATGACAGACCAAATAGCATCCTTCTGTGTTGTAACCGTTTTATGATTCTATGCATGTTGATGTCCAGTGTTTATTACTAATAGTGATAACGAACAACATAAACAGCAAGTGATAGAGCTAAACGATCCCACAACCAATGGATCAGATCTAAGCTCTGCAATCCTGCTACATCCAGTCGTAAATGATCGACAATTATACAACCACTGGAGGAGAGGTTCCATAAATATCCCCATCCTCAATGATGGAGGAGCCCAGCACATCGGTGCAAAAGATAAGGCTGAAGTATTCGCAGCAATCTTCAGCCAGAAATGCCAAGTGAATGATCCATCTCAGCCTCTTCCAGTGGTCCCCAGTATCATAGATGCCAGTTTCCAACCAATTCGATTCACTCTACGTGATATCACAAAATGGTTGGAGGCACTGGATACTGCAAAGGCAATGGGACCTGATTAACATTCTGGCATTATACTGAAGACTTCTGCTCCAAAATTTGCTGTTCCCTTAGCCAAGCTCTTCCACTGCAGTTACAACACTAGCATCTACCCAACGATGTGGAAATTGCCCAGGTTTGTCCTCTACACAAAAAGCAGGGCAAATCCAACCTGACTATTTACTGCCCGATCAGTCTACTGTCATCAGTAAAGTGATGGAAAATGTCATAAACAGTGCTATCAAGCAGCACCTGCTCAGGAATAACTTGCTCCCTGACGCTCAGTTTGAGGACAAGGCTGTAATGAAGTCACTCAGCTCCTGACATCATTATAGCCTTGATTCAAACATGGACAAAAGAGCTGAATTCCAGAGGTGAGGTCAGAGTGACAACCCTTGACATCAAAACAGCATTTGGCATGAAGGAGCCTGAGCCAAACTGGAATCAATGGGTATTAGGAGGCAAACCCTCTGCTAGTTGGAGTCATACCTGGTACATAGAAAGATGGTGAGGAGGGTCAGTTACCTCAGCTCCAAGACATCTCTGCAGGAGTCCTTCAGGTTAATGTCCTAGGCCCACCAATCTTCAGCTGCTTCTTCAATGACCTTCCCTTCGTCAAAAGATCAGAAGTGGGGATGTTCGCCAATGATTGCACAATGTTCAGCAACTCCTCAGATACTGAAGCAGTCCGTGTTCAAATGCAACAAGATCTAGACAATATCCAGACTTGGACTGACAAGTAGCAAATAACATTGGCGCCAGGCAATGACCATCACCAATAAGGCACTCTAACCACCACCCCTTGACATTCAATGGTGTACCATGACTGAATCCCCCACTGTCAGCATCCTTGGGTTTACGATTGACCAGAAACTCATCTAGGCTCGCCACATAAACACAGTGGCTACATGAGCAGGTCAGAGTCTAAAAATACTGCAGTGAGTAACTCACCTCCTGACTCCCCAAAGTCTGTCCACAAATCAGGAATGTGAGGGAATATCTCCACTTGCCTCGATGGGTGCAGTTTGAACAATACTTAAGCTGGACACCATCCAGGACAAAGCAGCCTGCTTCATTGGCACCACCTCCACAAGCATTCACGCCTCCACCACTGATGCAGCAGTGTGTACTATCTACAAGATGCACTGCAGCAATTCACCAAAGATCCTTGGACAATACCTTCCAAACTCGTGCCCATTACCATTGAGAAGGGCAAAGGCAGCAGATATGTGGGAACACCATCACCTGCAAGTTCCACTCAAAGCCACACACTATCCTGACTTGGAAATATATCACCGTTCCTTCACAGTCACTGGGTCAAAATCCTAACTAGGAATGGGCAATAAATGATGGCTAGCCAGCGATGCCCACTTTCCACAGATGAATAAAAAGAGAGACTTGTATTAATTAAAATCAATACATTTGGAGAAATGCCTTTCTGCATTGATGCTTTTTGAGTTCTGTGGCTTGCCCTGGTCATGTGACTTCTGAGGTCACCTTTGGTAAAACAAAAGATTGAGGCACAAGCCATTTTGACACATGGGACATGGTGTCAGGAGTATGCCACAGACATTGAGCAAATTTTGATAGCTGAAAGAGAACTATCCATTGTAAGAAACAGCAGAGAATAATTTACATTTTACTCTGCAACTTTGTACGGGATGCTGACTGATGGGTGAGTCACTATGACTTTGAATATTCCAGTACTGGTTCCAAGAGATGAAGGCAGATTGGAGAATGAATTGGAAATTCTTCCAGTCTCAATGGCTGAACTGTGTTAAACAAGAATTCCTCCCTCCCTGGCCAACCACCTCCTTGCCAATCCCTAATCCAGAGTACACAGCCCCCACGCCCTGCCACCTCTTCAGGCTCCACCCCTTCAAGCCCTACCCATATCCTTTGGCCTCACTCCCACTGGGCCCAGCCCCTTGGCATTGCCCAGTGTCCAGTGGGCAATGCCTTGGTGCTCAGTAGTCTGTGCAAATGGGGCTGGAAAATCCCAGCCACGGAGGTGAAGTGATTGTCCAAGATGGTACTTTGTACAAAGCAACTAGAATTGTTATCCTCAAAAGATGACAAGAAATGTGCTGATGTGCATCCATGTCAGCCAACAAGGAATTTTGAAAAAAGCAAGAGAAGTGTTCTACTGGCCAAGCATGAAATTAGCAATGAAATTAAGGACCACATCAACCAGTGTAATGCTTAGAAGGAACATTAAGTTAAAAGACTCGCTAATGAGTCATGAGATCCCATAAAAGACTAGAAAGAACAGTTTTTTGTTAATTTATGATAGTTTCCTTTATAGGCCATGGATGTAGGTAGCTTGTAACAGCAAGTGTATGCAATTTGTTTTTTTTGTGCACTGTTGCTTTTTGAGTACTATGGCTTGCTATAGTCATGTGACTCCTAAGGTCATCTTTGGTAAACAAAGGAGAAGCCAGCTTTACACATCACATGGAACATGGTATGTCCTAACAATGTTGCTGGTTATTGTTTAACCAGTGATCTTCTTCAGAAAGCTCTAAATAAATGTCAAATTCTGAGTTGACATGGAGTAAGAAAAACCTCTATGGGTTAAGACAAAGGTCAAAGCCACTGGTTTTCACGAAAAGAAATGGAACGATAGAATATAATCCTTAAAATAGTAGCAAAATCTGGTTTCCTCTTGTGGATAACAATGGAGTTCAATTTTAGTTGTAGTAACCAGTGGGCCTGAAAATATGCATTCAAGTATCCCTAGATATGGCCAATCTAACTCAAGTTGAAATATTTTTAATCTTGCCAAAGGACAATTCCAAGTGTTTGTTTTGTAACTGGACTTCAGGAAGATGAGAAACTGTTTTAGACAAAAGCAGAAAACAAAAAGGGATTTATCTGCAGGGAAAATAAGATCAGTATCTTACTGGGTAAACCTTGATAAGAGGCTGAGTAAACTGGGCCTTCTTCTCTGGAGTTTAGAAAAATGAGAGGTGATCTAATTGAAACACACAATTTTGAAGGGCTTGACGGAGTAGACACCAGGAGTTCCCACTGATCAGGGAATCTGTAGCATGAGAGCACAGTCTCAGGAAAAGGAGCTGATCTTTTACGACTTGAGGTGAGAAATCTTGTCATTCAAAATATTGTGAATCTTTGGAAACTTTTTAAAACTTCTTTAATGGAATGTGGGTATTATTAGCAAGGCTAGCATCTGTTGCCCATCTCTAAATGCCCTTGATCTGAGTCAATTGCTAGGCCATTTTAGATGGAAATTAAAAGTCAATTACATTGCTGTGGTTTTGAGTCACACGTAGGCCAAACCAGATAAGAATGGCAGATTTCCTTCCCAAAAGGATGTTGGTGAACAAGATGGGTTTTTATAACAATCAGTGGTAGTGATAGTTTTGTGGTTATCGTTACTGAGACTAACAATATTCCAGATGTATTGATTGAATTTGAATTTTACCAGCTGCCATAGTTGGATTTAAACCTTTATCTCAAGAGCATTAGCCTGGGCCTCTGCATAATCCACTGACGTTATCATTATGCTCTATCACTGAATATATTAAGGCTGGGATAAACAGATATTTGGTGTTTTGGATTCAAAAGATATGGGGAATGGGTGGGAAAGTGCAGTTGAAGGTCAAGATCAGCCATGAATGGTGAAGCAGGCTCAGTGATCTACTACTGCTGTATTATCTTCTGTTCTCATGCAGCAGTCAGTTGACTGTCTGGTGCAGTTTTTTTATTGGCTGCTTGACTATACCCAGCTTGTAGTCTGTTTATCACCAATCATCAAATCTTACTGCATAGGAGGCCAATTGTTCTATTGTGTCTGTGCAAGCACTTTAAAAAGGCTATCCAATTAGCCTCTCAAATCCTGATTTTCTTCTTCCCCCACCCCACCCTCCATAGCCATGCAAATTTCTCCTTTTCAAGTATATATTCAATTCTCTTCAGAAAGTTACTCTTGAATCAGTTTCCATCACCTTTCTGGCAGTGCGTTCGAGATCATGACTTTTTTTATATTTTGCTCACTTCCCCTTGGGTTCTTTTGCCAATTGTTTTAATTCTGTTTTCCCTGGTTAGTAATCCTTCTGACAGCAGAAAAAGTTTTTCATTATTTATCCTATCAAACCTCTCAGAATTTTGAACAATTTTATTGCGGCTCTCCTTAATTTCCTCTGTTCTAAGGCGAACAATCACAGTTTGCTTAGTCTTTTCACATAACTGAAATGTTATATTTCTGGTACCATTCTAGTAAATCTCCTCTGCTTTCTACAAGGTTTTGACATCCTATTTAAACTGCAATGCCCAGAATTGGACACGATGGGTGGGATTTTAAGGCCTCGTTCGAATGAGACTGGAAAATCCTACTGGAGGCCAACAGGCATTTCCGTTGTCTGCCCCTCGCCTGCTCCGATTCTATGGCGGGTGGGGTGGTAGAATTCTGGCGAATATCCCAGCTAGGGTCTAACCAGTGATTATAGAGGTAGTGTGCTGTATGCAACTATTTATAAAGCTAAGGATGCCAGTTTTTTTTCCCTCAAACAACTTTATTGACTTTTCCCACTTCCTTCAACAGAATAACTGGATTTATGTGGATTATTTCAGTCTCATTTACAATTATTTTTGGTCTTTTTCAGAGTGCGATTGAGTCTCTGTTTGGGGCTTCCATGACAGGAATAGCATATTCCCTCTTTGCTGGACAGCCTCTCACAATTCTGGGCAGTACAGGTCCTGTGCTGGTGTTTGAAAAGATTTTATTCAAATTCTGCAAGTAAGTTATTGTTAAGAGAGGCATTTATAAAGCTGCAAAGCACTGGAGGATATCCGCCACTGCAAGCAGTGCAAGAGAAATCTTTTAAATGTTGACAAGCTCCAAGGGACCCCTTCAAATATTGATATTCATATGTTCCAACTCCTGAAACACCACATCAGCTACCGAAAGAAAATCAGTGCTTTCATTGTTGAGTGTTTCTGATGATTCCATACAATAAATAAAATAACATGCCAGTAAGTCAACCCCATATCACAAGATGCACTGCAGGAGCTCACCAAGGCTCTTTAGACAGCACCTTACAAACCCATGACCATTACCATATAAGGACAAGAGTAGCAGACACATGGAAACACCACCTATCTGGATGTTCCCCTCTAAGCCACTCATCATCCTGACTTGGAATTTTATCACTGTTCCTTCAGTCACTGGGTCAAAATCCTAGAATTCCTTCCCTAACAGCACTATGGGTGTACCTACACCTCAGGGTCTGTAACGGTTCAAGAAGGCAGCTCACCACCATCTTCTGAAGGGCAGTTAGGATGGGCAATAAATGCTGGCTTAGCCAGCAATGCCCACATCTGTAAATGTTTTTTTAATGGTTTGGAATAGAACAGAAATCTGATGATCTAGAGAACACTGAATATTTTTTCAATTATTTTATGGAATATGGTTATTGCTGGCTAGATCAGCATTTATTACTCATCCCTAATTGCCCTTGTGGGGACATTTAAGAGTCAACCACATTGCTGTGGTTCTGGAGTCACATGGGGGCCAAACCAGGGAAGGATGGCAGATTTCCTTTACTAAGGGAAATTAATGAACCAGATGGGTTTTTACCATAGTTGACAATGGTCATCATAAGAGTTTCAAGTCCACATTTCAACTCTACCACCTCAATTCAAATTCATCTCAGACTGCAGAGATGCAAAGGATCCCATCTGAAATATGTTCCCGTTCACTGTGTTAGGACATTGTGATAGAATGAAAAAAATAAAAAATCCAATAATTGGGAATGTACTTTGGTGGTTGTAGGTTTTAAAAAAAGCTATTATTTCGAGGATGGAAAAGGAACAAATTGAGTTGGCAGAACTTGAGTTTTGATATGCTGATTAGCATAGCAGCACAGGGAACAAGGTAAGTTTGGTAACGATGGAAGGTGGGTATGGATGTCATATTCACATTCTAAAAGGTGAGCTCATGTAATAATGGATAATTAAAGGTAACTTTAATACAAGGGAAGATCAAAAAGAAAGATAGTGGACTGAATTTTCCAGCCCTGCCCACCGGCAGGATCTTCTGGTCCAGTCAAAGGCCACTCCTGCTATGGGTTCCCCAGCAGTGTGGCCTGTGAGCAAAGCAAATGACCATTAACTTTGGCATGGCCAGAAGTTGCTGTGGGGTGCAGACCGGGGGTATGAGGGGGTGGGAATCCAGGTAAGTATATCAAAAGCAAATTCATCCTATGCAGGGAGCTGTTTTGAGATCGCAGCCCACACAGCAGGAAGTTGTGTTCTTTCCCAACAGGTTCTGCCTGGATTAAGCCTGTTTTGAGAAACTAGGAATGGGATTCTCCCAAAAAAAATTCTAAGTGCTGAATTCATGCAAAAACTGGATTAACTCCCGCTGGTTTTTTTACGAAGATTTTCAAAATAAATCTCCCACACTCTGAGCACTGCAGAGTGCACGCGCATGAATCTCATGAAAAAATCAGTTCCTGGTGGAGAAGCCAGCAGCATAGCACTGAACAGGCCACTGCGCATGCACCAATCTGTCAGCGCTAAGATTGGCACAGGCGCGGAGGCCTGCACTGCCAGCCTCCTAATCACTGTCTAGCATATCAATCCCTTATCACTGCCTCTCCAATCCTCGCATGGCCCAATTGCTGGCCCCCTGGATGTCCCCTTTCCTGACCTGCGTCAAATCACCCCCAGTTTAGTCTATTCAAAATCAGAAACAACCCCAAATGACATAGGTGTCTAGTATGGTAACTGTTCCTGGGTTTGCTTATGGTTTTAAAACCTATGGAATGCTGTTTTGGGGAGGATTAGCTCTGAGGTTAGGAAAATAGAGCATTTAGATTTGTGTGTGTTTAAAGATATTGTAAATAGCCATTCATGCAGTTAACTATATTTTTAATTATCTTTCTTGTGTGTTTTATGGATAATAAACATTTAAGTTAAACTCGTCACAAGAAAGTCTAGATACCCTTCGTTGGTCTTCACGTCTTTCCTCACATGATACAAATTGCAAAAATAATGTTAAGAGCAGGCATTCCAAAGTTCCTTTTTGAGTTTTGGAATATCCTTAACATCAACTGTGTTCTTAACACACACACAGAAAAATTAACAAGGGAATCCTACAGATGGCTGCTGTGGAAAATGATATAGTAAGAGTCTACTTTCTGAGATTGAGGCACCATCATCACTAATGTCATACTTGACCTGGAAACTTGGTGCTGACACTGGGTTACAAAAGAAGAGAGATGGAAAGTACTCCACTCCACATTGCTGACCTTTCACCTCGAGTACAAAACATTCTGTAATATTAAATCCTAAGATTGGGAAACTAGATATGAATGTTCAATATGAAGTATGTATTAGCTACCATGATATCACAGCAAAACTTGTTCAATTGAGCCCCACTTGATTTGACCTGGATTTGCTATACTACAACACAAACTTCTTAAAGTATGGATCCAAACTTTGTAACTGTTCATACCATGTTGTACACCCAATTTTAATGCACCTTCTCCCACTTTATTGTGGCAAAGCTACTGTCTTTGCTTTAAATGCAGTTCAGTAGTAGGAAAGATTAGCAATGCTCAAGTTAGTCAGCCACTGTTGATCTCTAGATCAGACTTAATTTTACATTTCTTTAATTTGATTTTCTCTGTTTTTTTAGGGACTATGACTTATCCTATCTTTCCTTGAGAGCGAATATTGGACTTTGGACATCTTTCCTGTGTATTTTGCTTGTTGCCACTGATGCAAGCTCTCTTGTTTGTTACATAACTCGTTTCACCGAGGAGGCATTTGCCTCTCTCATTTGCATAATTTTCATCTATGAAGCTCTGGAAAAGCTGATTCATTTGGGAGAAATCTATTCTTTCAACATGCACACAAATCTGGACCAGCTCACTCAGTACTTGTAAGCAATTTACTTTGTATTTCTTGTTGACTTCTTCTCCCTCATAGCATTAACATTAGAAATAGAAGCAGGGATATGTCATTTGGCCCCTCAAACTTACTCTTCCATTCAACTTGATTGTTGTTGGTAGTCTGGGGGCGATTCACCCAAACAAATTCTAAGTGCTGAAATGGCGGAAAAAATGATGTAGTTCACAATTGTTTTTTCAGGGGATTTCACACTCGAATCTCCTGCATTATGTGATGCAGTGGTCACAATCGTGAATATCATTAAAAGCTTGGGGTTGGGGGTAGACACTTATTCACGCCGGAGTCTGACAGTCCTGGAACTCTGCGCAGTATCCCCGCACCGTCAGCCTTCTGTTTGCTGGCCAGCCCAGGACCCCAGCGCTGTTGCCCCTCCAACCCACCCAAACGGCCCGATTGTGGCCCACACAAGCGTTCCCGGGCCAGTCCCAATCCCACCCCATCCAGGGGTGCACCACTCTGTCCTCCCCCAGCAGACAACTCCCCCCACATAGGATGCAGACCACCGCTCCCTCCCCCAGAGTTTGCCCTAATTGCTGGCCCCTCTTCTGCCCCAGTCGATCCCAATGCAGAGTGGCAATGCCAGGGACAGAGGCTGGCACTGTCAGGATGCCCATGCCCAGGGGATACCACCTCCCCATTGCCCGATCCCCATGGGGACCCTGATTGCCCCCCCTTCACTCTAGTGGGGTCTCCCACTAGTTCCCCGAAAGTGTGCAGCAACTCTAAACCCTGCTGGACTGAAATTGTACTGGCAGGGCTGGAGCTGCTATAGGGCCTGGAGAATTCAGTCCCAGGTCTGATGAGCACATTTAAATTACATTACAAAGTGATTAAAATCATTCAGTTTTCAGCACAGTCCCAACCACACCTGCTGTCTGGTGGTGGGAGACATGCACATGCAAATCATGTAAACTGGCGCACATGTGCATCTCCCAACTCGACCCACCAAAAAATTAGTGGTCGGAATGGGAGAATCATCTCTTCTATCTGTGCTGTTTTTCTGTAGGTTCCCCGTGTCCCTTAATATCTTTCATGTCTGGAAATCTCTCAATCTCTGTTTTGAAAATATTCAGTTATTGGGCACTCACAAGTCTCTGGAGTAAAGAATTCCAAAGATTTATCACTCTCTGAGTGAAGAAATTCCTCCTCATCTCAGTCCTAAATAGCCTGCCTCAGGTTCTGAGACTAGGTCCCCTGGCTCTAGACACCCCTAGGCAGGGGGAATATCCTTTCTGCACCTACCCTGCTGAGCCCTGTAAGAATTTTGTATGCTTCAATGAGATCACCTCTCATTCTTCTAAAAATTAGAGATACTGGCCGAGTCTCCCTAATCTTTTCTCAAAGAACATCCCAGGGATTAGTCTGGTGAACCTTCATTGCACTCTCTCTGTGGTAAGTATATCTTTCGTTGGGTAAAGAGATGAAAACTATACACAGTATACGAGGTGTTATCTCATCAAAGCTGTATACAATTGCAGAAAGATTTCTTTACTCCTGACTTCAAATCCTCTTGCAAAAAAATGACCTTCCTTATTGTTTGCTGCACCTGTTAGCTTTCAGTAACTTATGAACAAGGACTCCCAGGTGTCATCATATATCGACACCTCCCAATCTCTCATCATTTAAGAAATACTCAGCATTTCTGTTTTTCCTACCAAAGTCAATGATTTCAAATATTCCTACATTATATTCCTTCTCCCATGTTCTTGCCCACTCACTTAGTCTGTCTAAGTCTCCTTGAAAACTCTTTTCATCCCCCTGCCCCCCACAACTCATATTCCTACCTAGTTTTGTGTCATCAGCAAACTTGGAAATATTACATTTGGTTTTGTAAGTTCAGTTTATGGACTGGAAATCAAACTTGAGGCCTTTGGGATAAAACAAAATACTGTGGATACTGGAAATCTGAAATAAAAATAGAAAGTGCTGGAAATGTTCAATAGATCTGGCAGCATCAGTGGGGAGAGAAATGGTTAACCTTTGAGCTGAATGTAGCTTCTTCATTTGGCACAAGTGTTGATGAGGGAAATAGTATCTAAAAAGACCAATCTATTTAAATATCAAAATTAAGGGCAGCCTGGCTCTATGATGACGAGCATGCTTACTTCAGCTTTGGTAAGAGTTCAGGTTTCATGCAATATTTAACTTGAACTTGACAGTTACACTTTTGTAGAATGACGTAAGTTTTCAGCCTGGTTAAGTCCATATCTTGTAGCAGATGAACTGGACCCTGAAGTAATATGGAATATTCTTGATTTTTGCCATTCTGCCTGAGTAGTTTATGCAGATTGAGAGGAAAAGCCACAGTGGAAAGGGATGCAAGTAAGTAATATTAATTTTAAGTTAGTCAACCAGTTTTCTTTAAACTAACAATCTGCTTTCATCAGTGAAGTGCATTTTAGTTTCTTCCCTGTTAATACTTTAGAACTGGTTTAAACTGAAATGGCATATGCTCAACATATGTTGAGCTTAATTTTCTGTTTCTGTTCACTTTAGCTGTATATGCACAGAGCCTCGTAATCCTAACAACAGAACTCTAGAGCACTGGGAGAAGCACAACATTACAAGATCATCAGTTCCTTGGGCAAATCTAACTGTCAGTGTAAGTTACAAAAAAAGGGATTTTCTAGTCAGATACTTGTTTGGGAAATGAAGCTGGCTCGAGATAATGAATAGGGATAAAGGAAGGTTATGAATGGTCTCTTAATTAGGCCTACTACTGCTATAAAGAAAGCAATAAACAGAACCAAAAAAAAAATCAAGAGTCCAGTCACATTCTAAGTGTTCATGCTGTGCCTTATTGTAATATTGTTCGTAAATTGCTAATTATAGAGAAGAATTGTATGCCCTTACTTTGCATGAAAGATCATTTTCAGGTCCCTTAAGCCACTCAAAAGACAGTATTGGTATTAATGACTACAGAGGACTATGGTTAAATGCTACATGGTTTGATATCTGTGCAAAAATATTGTTGTCAGTAAATAATACCTCTGAGACTAGTTGTGAGTCAAAGTACAGCTGGTTTATTACAAAAGCTTTTGGGAGAAGCCTGGTTCCTAAAGTGGTTCACCAGACTTCTCCCCGAACACAAGAGTAAATTTTTGTACATCCGGTTCCCGTCCCTAATCCCATCTAGTTCTCCAGGATATCTGTCATGGTTCGTCATCCAACATGTGGTTATTGCTGCCTCAGCGGTTTCATCCTTTGCATAGTCTGTTGTAATCATTGCTGTCTCCTAGGCCATGACTGTGTCTCTTATGTTCCTCTCGTGTGAATAGCCAATATCGCATTTCGACGCCTGCAGTTTGTTTGGCCAGCATACAAGGTTACAAGCTTGCACAAACAAGTTAACTGGCATACAAGGTCACAGGGTGCAAAACCAAGTCTTACAATGCTTTGCACAAATCTTTAAGTATTATAAAGTTCATTAACCTGTTCCCTTCAATATTAACAGGAAGGAAGTATATATAGTCATATATATAATATATTCTTTCAAATAAACTTATGTTATTCTAGTCATAGTTAATTTGGATAATATTTGTATAAATAACAAAATTTAAAAAAGTAAACCGGAAAGGATACTGTTACAAATGAACATGCAAAAGATTTTATTGAGTTGACTTTGTAAATCTGGTCAGAAAGTGTGACAGTAAATCTTTATTCAGCATACTCCACTCATTGTTGTAATCATTTTGGGGAAATTGTGCAGAGCAAGCCCCAGGATCTCTGTCATTCAACCAAAAACCATTCAGTGTTTTTCCTTAGCTAAAGATTCTTTGGCCTTGTACATAAGATCTTTTGCCAACTAAGTTTGGTTCAACATCTACAGGAGGAGGTTCGATTAGAAAGACACATTATTAAATGTTCTCTTAACTTGTCCAGCTTGACCAGGTTATTGTGCTTTCTTATCAGGTTTCCCAGCAAACTAATGTGTTGATACAGATTGCCATAGGTCAAGAATCCACTAGAAAATATACCAGGCCATTCTTTTCAGAGCAAGCATACAAAAATTAAAAAAGAAAAGTGTTGTTCTTTAGATTGTATGGTAATAAGCTGGGTTTGTTTGGACCTCCCTTTTTAAATGGGCAAAAAGTTGGCCATTCTCAAGTCTTTCAGCTCTCAATAGAACTCTTAATTATATATTGTCAGGCCTCTACTATTCCTTCCCTCTTTCCTCTTTCCATTAAGTCCTGGCACCTTATTGCCTTTAACTTAATTCAATTTTTCATTTCCTTTTATACATTAACTCATCTCACTTCTAATCAATTCAGGATTTACCTAATCTAAATATTAATGCTTTTGTAAAGATTGAAGCAAAGTAGGTTTGATGTACCCTACCAATTTCAGTTTTTGCTGAACTAATTCTCAACATTCTCTTCATTTGGTGATTTGCCTGCCAGTGTCTCATTTCATGCAAGCTATTTGGAAATTGTACCCTTTAGTTGCTGGTTCCTAATGTGGTTTTCATTTAGTTCTTTATAAATTCAAGTATCACCTGTTCAAATATTTTGAATATTTAAGTTCACTTCCTGAATAAAAAACATTACTGTTTGATTGTCTTAGCTTATAGTTGTAAATTAATCATATTTGAATTGCCAATCTGACAGGATTTGCATGGGAATTTTATTTGAACTTTCTTCCCAGTTTTGTTTAGTTTAAGATATTTCTATCCCAACATTTTAACTCCCAGCGTGTAAGTCAAACAGACAACCATGCAGCATAAATGCTCACTGAGCTCTGAGTTATTAGGTGGAATTTTACGACCTCATCGTGCTTGTTTTGCTGTAGGAAAATGTCATAAAATCAGGAATGATGCAATGAGTGGAAATGGCGCCTGTTGTCATGCCCAATCCCATTTTATGAAAAAAAGGCACGATAAGGAACCTACCAAAAAAAGGCAAATTTGCAATTCTTTTTGCATTCGTTGCAATGTGATTAATGAGCTTCACTTCCTATTGTCCAATCTCACCTGCCTTAACAACCTCATTCACTGCAGCCAAATCAATCTGGAAAACACCTCTATAAAAGTCACAATCAGATACTTCAGCAATGAGGGTGAGCAAGGACATAAGCCTCTGCTTTCAAAATGCTCTGTGCTGCTCAAAAGGGGTTATTTTGTTTTGTGGTGGATATGTTACGTTTTTGGTTGGGGAAGGCCTGCGAGTGTGTGGGGAAGTGGAGGGCTGTTGTTGCTCCCAGGGTCTGACTTTTCAGCATGGACCCAGCTCAAAGCATTGACCTCAGGTCTTAGCACTGACTCTGGGTCCTAGTGCAAGCAGCAGCAAGCACAGTTGCAGGTGGGGATGGGCTAGAAATTATCTCAAATAGCAGTGCTGCAGCTTCAGGGCTTGTCAGGCAGCAGTGAATATGATCATATGAATATGATCAGTGAATACTACTGCTTGAGTTGTGTTTGAGAGTTTGTGAGGGGGTGGGGTCTGGGGGTGCGGGGAGGGTATGGGGAGTCTGTGTTGCTGGGGTTCAGTGGGGGGGTATGGGAAGTGTGTGTTGCTGGGAGTCTGTGTAAGGAGAGTATGGGGTGTGTGTGGTCCTGGGGGGGTGTCTGTGAAAGGGGTATGAGGAGTATGTGTTGCTGGGGGTCTGTTGTGGGGGTATGGGGTGTGTGTGTGGCACTGGAGGCAAGCAGAGATCTTTAACTTCTCCATCTGTCTCTCCACTTCCCCAAATCTGCCCCCCCACCCCCACCTCTTCAGATTGACGATGGCTTTTGCGATGCAACAGATTGATTTTGCTGTTCTTTTGGTTGCTGCTGGACGGAGCAGGAGGATGAATTATGAGTACAGGACGCTCAGGCCTTACCATTTGCAGGAGTAGAGGAAGATGGCTGCCAGAGGCAGCATGTGGCCACCAGTCGCCCCAATGGAGGGAGGGTGGGCAAACAGAAGGAAGGATCAGAGACCCTGGCAGTTCTGCACGCGAGTGTCCTTCAAGCGATTATTGGACATTGCATGGTGCCAATGGCTCTGGCTCCAAAAGGAGACAGAGCGATGCCTGTGCAGGTTCATGAACAGAAATGACTTCCACTCAATAAATGTGCAGTTGGTCATAGTGTGTGACCATCAGCTGAATATCATGTACACACCCCGACTCACCTATTGCCCCAGTGTGCATGACAGTTTTACATTGAGGAGGAGTTCTGATGTCACGGAGATCTTTGAGGAGGAGCCCAGTCTGCAGGGATGGCTCATGGGAGACAATGGCTTACTTGCTTCGGACTTGAATGATGGTGCCTGTGTGGAGACCTGATATAATGAAGCCCATATAGCCACACGTTCAATAATGGAGTGGTGCAGAGAGCTCCTCATTATGTGGTTCAGGTGCCCAGACCACTATGGCGGGGCTCTACAATACAGCCCCCTGATTCTTTCCTGCCTTGTAGTGGTGTGTTGTACCCCACACAACCTGGCACAGCAGAGAGGAGACATTTTTGAGGAGGTGGATGTGGAGGCCGAACAGCCAGGCAGTGCTGTGGAGGAGGCAGTCCAGCAAGAGGAGGATGAAAAAGAACAAAGTACAGCACAGAAACAGGCCCTTTGGCCTTCAAGCCTGCGCTGACCACAATACCTGCCTAAACTAAAACCGACAATGAGCAACACTACCTCATTGCTGGAGAGCTGGTGGCAGCAAGGATCAGGCAAGCAAGGGAGGCCTTGATCATCACGTGCTTTAGTCACTAGGGGTGTCTGTTACCACATGTGGGTTCCATTTCCCCCTCCTTCCTCCTTGGAGTCCTACCATAGAATCATAAAATCCTACAATGCAGAAGGAGGCCATTCAGCCCGTCAAGTATGTACCGACCACAATTACACCCAGGTCCTATCCCCATAACCCCATGCATTTATCCTAGCTAGTATCCTTGACACTAAGAGGCAATTTAGCACAGCCAATCAACCTAACCTGCACATCCTTGGACTGTGGGAGAAAACCAGAGCATCTGGAGGAAACCCACGCAGACACTGGGAAAAAGTGCAAACTCCACAAAGACAGTAACTCAAGCTGGGAATCGAACCTGGGTCCCTGGCACTGTGAGGTAGCAGTGCTAACCGCTGTGCCACCCTATCTCCTGCAACATTGTACCACCATTGTACCCTGTGTTAGTGAGTTTTTGTGGCAGGTATGAGGGTGATGTTGACTTGCTGTGTGCCGCTGTGATGATACTCTGGTGCAAACTAATCTGACGCCTACCTGATCTCTGCATGTATGCTGGCATCTAAGCCTGCATCTGGGTGGTGGGTAAGGAAGCATGCACTAAACCCCCAGGTGGGGGCAGGTGGGCTGTGGAGGTGTGGGCGGGGGGATCTTTTGAGGGGTCCTGGGGATGTGATGGCAGGTGCTGTAAGTCACTGCCAATGCATGCCACACACTGTAGCCAGGAATTATTTGAGTGCCTTGATTTTTTTCAGCGGTATGTTAACATCAACATACAGGGTCCCTCCAGCAACCGTCAAGGTAAGTATCTCCTTGTTAGAGGCTAATTAGAGACAAGTTAGTCACTGGTATGGGCGAAATGACATTTATTGTTGCCAATAATAGTGCTTTCAAAATAAGTGCTAATCTATCAAACGTGTGAACATGAGACTTTAAAGCACCTCAATATTCTACCTACCTAGCGTTGCCCCTTTGCCCATGCAATCTCAATGCTGCTACAACTTCTTAACCATATGTGACCTACCACTACGTCTCGGTGTCTCCCCAGGATGTGGCCCGCTATCGTGTCCCCTGGCCTGTGATGGCGTTGGCGATTGCCCTTTGAAGGGCCTGGACCTTGAGGGCTGTGGCCAGCTTCCAGGTTTCAGGGACATATCCGTGACACCCTCTTTGTCCTGCTGCCCCTGAGATACTCTGGTGTCAGAAAAGAGAGAGTCAGAAGGTTTAGCCATAGCTGCAATCTCCTGAGTGGAAGGCTCCAACATGGGCTGTAGCCCTTCCTCCTCCCTTGAAGTTCCTGTGGGGTCCCTGGGTCGCTCCATGGGAAGACGATGCTTCTGCAATGACTCTCGAAGCTCTGGAGCCACCTGACCCTGCCAGTCCTGGAGGACCACCTGCATTCTTGTCATGGTGGTCAAGCCCTCTGCGATGACCACGAGTCAGAGGCCAGATGTTAACGGTAGCAGCAAATGCCATCTGAGACTGAGCCAGGCTCTGTAGCCTCTCAGCCATGGCCCTCTATGAATGGTGATGTAGATATGCCGGCGTTGGACTGGGGTAGTAAGAACTCAGTAAGAATCTAGCAACACCAATTTTAAATCCAACTGATTTATTTGATAGTAAATTTGCGAGCTTTCGATCTTTTCGTCTTCGTCAGGCAAATGCAGTGTTCTGGTGATGTGTGCTATTGCAGACCAGAACACTGCATTTGCCTGACGAAGACAAAAAGATCAAAAGCTCGCAAATTTACTATCAAATAAATCGGTTGGATTTAAAATTGGTGTTGTTAGATTCTTACTGAGTTCTTCTATGAGTGGGCCATGTTCTCAAAGATTGCAGCCATAGCCCCCTGTGTCTCAGCGCTGTCCCACTGGGTCTCCTGCAAGCTCTCAAGCCTCTCAGCCATGGGCCACAGAATCTGAAGTCTGTTGAGGCCCTCAGCTGTGGCCCGCTGTGACTTAGCCTTGGCCCTCTGGGACTCAGCTGTGGTCTGCTGCAGACCCTGCCACTTATGGTGAGGATCTCCTGCCCCAGGCTTTCCACTGTGGATGCCACCCTTGAAGCGTTGGCCTGTGAACCACGCAAGGCAGGCAATAGCTGGTCAGCCTGAAAGCTTTGGGACTCCTCCAAACAGCTTCAGGGTTGGTCCAGTGTGGCCATTAGCTACTCCTGCATTCTCTGGCCTTGTTGCTGCATCTTCAGCAACTGAGGAAGGAGTGATCGCTTAGGTCCAGTGTGCAGCCTGCGGCCAGCTGAGTCTCGTCTTCAGCAGGCCCCCACATCCCAGAGGCCTCGGATATTCCCTCCCCCACCTGATGTACACCAGCAAATGTATCGTGTGTGCCAGGGAGTGACCTCGAAGCCTAGCCACTAACTTGACCCACCAATGTGGGAGTCTCTGGGATGGTGTGTTGCAGGTGGAAGCTGATGCAAAACTGATTCCGGCCTCAGAGGACCCTTCATCTGCTTCCTCTGAGGAGTCTTCTGAATTGTCAGGGGCAGGATGGGTGAGAGCAGCAAGGAGGCCGCGATGCCAAATGGCCCAGGCATGTCCCTTCCTGCAACACAGGACTCAAGGTTAAGTGCTAGAGAGGGAGAGGAATCTGAGCTGCATGCAACTTATTTGAGATTTCTCCAACAAGTAGAGGATTGACAGGTGCTCACTTCTATGCTCCAGCCTGACCATGCTGTTGCTAATAGTCTGCATGCCCCTCTCTTCTGCAAGCTCTAGTGCCAGCTCCTCAAAGGGTGTGAGGACCCAAATCTTGGCATACTACCCACTGTCTTCAACCTCTTCTGGTGATTGTGGGTACTCTTCTCCTTTGGAGACAAAAGGAACTATGTAAAATCTGGTGATACGTGTTTCAGGGGATGGCTTGCAGAGGGCAAGTGCTGTGATATTCTTGGGGGGGGGGGGGGGGGGGGGGGGATGGGAGAGGAAGTCCTGAGGGGTCACAGACTGAAAGCGTACAGGATGCTGAGAGTGGGGGGATCTGGGGGTCATTTAGGGGGAAGATGATAGATAAGGTTAAATACTCACCCTTGCTGCCCAGATGAGGTCAATCAATTTCTTGCGGCACTGCTTCCCAGTGCTCTGGCACTAACACATGCTGCCACCACCTCCCAGGCTGCATTGCCATCCCTTCCCCAGATGGCATCCTGCTGGTGGGGGAGGAAAAAGGTGTCACACTGCCTACAGCAACCTGGCCAGGTAAGCATCAGAAAAACAGAGAGCTGTCTTTCTGGAAGCCATTTCTTCCTGCACTGCCACTCTGTCTGTCCATCCTTGGGGGTTTTTATAGAGTTCTCTCTTGTTTGGGCAGTTCAGCTTCAGACAGTTTGAGTGAATCACGTGCCCATTAGAGCATTCCAGTGAGTTTTAAGCAGTTTGTCTTGTTACCGTGGAGGGAAAGCCAAGTCAGTACTTGCAGGTGTGCTGATGAGGGGGATGGGATTTGGCCGTGCGGGGGGGGGGGGGGGGGGGGGGGGGAGGAAAAGAGGAGGTCATATCAGTCAGCCATTGGGGCTGGTGGGATGGCGGGGTGGTGGAGTGATGAGGGGGCAATGTGAAAGCTGGTCTGGGGGCTCAGGTGGGTAGAACAGTTTATGCAGGCTCAACAACTTTTTTTCCCTTTATGGTACAAGAATCCAAATCAAACTAGTGAGTAAGCAGTAGACCAGACAAATGAATGGTTCAGATCATCCTACTCTACTGTTGTCATACGGATATGGAAATCAGGGCAAGTTAAAGATAATTTCCTTCATTCTATGGCTGCTTCCTATGCATCTCTGAATGAGATGTCAATTGAAAACCTTTGTGAAGTTGCCTTATGAAATAATCGAAATACATTTATGAAACACCATTATATGTATTTTTTTAAATGATTTGAATTCTCAATGTAGACAAAACAAAACTAAGCTTACTTAAATGTGACAGTGTTAAGACTGATTTAAATCCTGGTATTAGGAGAAATGTTTGAGATTAATAGGATACCTCTGATAGTGATGTCATCATGTGACAAAAGGACAGTTGTCTTGATATAATCCTTTTCCCCAGAGAGTGGTAATCTGGTACCAATTACTGCAATGGTGTGTGGAGAATTCTATCCATTGAAGGAACCTATTACCATGGTTTTCCAGAAAGCTAGCACAATGCAAAGTTTTTTTTAATATGATCTATTTGCTGCCTTTCTTCATCAGGACTGTCGAACATTCCACGGTGAATTTGTTGGTCCTTCATGTGGACACCACGGGCCATACACTCCAGACGTCCTCTTCTGGTCTGTTATACTATTCTTTTCTACATTTGCCCTGTCAGGGTTCCTCAAACAGTTTAAAACAAGTCACTATTTTCCAACCAAGGTACGAGCAATCTGTTTCTCTTGCTTTGTTCTAAAAACATTATTTTCCTAGAGTTTTATGGGTTGTGCTTTTGTGGGGCAACACTTTTTTTTAAAAAAAAATCTTTGGACTTGTTTTCCAGGTATAATGTTCAGTTATTCTGAATTTGAGAGCATATAACAATCTTTTCCCAGGTTCTACTAACATGCCATCTCAAGATTTGGCTTAATATGGGTAACCGAAGGATAGGGAATTTTAATGAAAAAGGGCTACAATTATTGTTATAAAAGATTTGAGATGGAAACAGAAAAAGCACAGCAGTCTGGCAACATCTGTGGAGAGTGAAAGAGTTAACATTTCAAGTCCAACATGATTTCTGAACGAGAGTCATATTGGACTCAAAACATCGGCTCAACCTGTGGCAGAGCCAGCAAGCCATTACAGTCTCCATTCACATTGGTGGCTGCAGAAGATCACGCCAGCATGAATAGGTGGAAAATTCTGGCTGTTAACTTAGCTTCTTTCTCCACAGACACTATTAGACCTGCTGAGTTGTTCCTGCTCTTTGTGTTTTTATTTCAGATCAGCAGAATCCACAGTATTTTTTTATTTTATTGTTATGTAAGATTTTTTTCTTTTGGATGTAATTTCCTTTTGGTGAAACTATTTTGTGACCTAGGGGTTTTTTTCCCCATTGGGTTTGTACATTATTTTGCACAAAACTAGAACTATTTGTATTCTTGGTAAATGAGTATAATACATTTGTATAATACTTTTGCACTCATTGTTTGAACAGAAACTTTAACCATATTCTGTTTGAAATATTTACTGGCAGGTGCGATCAATGATAAGTGACTTTGCTGTTTTCCTGACCATCTTGTCTATGGTCCTTATTGACTATGCCCTGGGAATTCCATCACCAAAGCTTCAAGTTCCTAGTGTCTTTAAGGTAATAAATTAGACATAGTTTCATAGGATCATAGCAACATAGAATCCCTACAGTACAGAAGGAGGCCATTCAGCCCATCAAGTATATACTGACTACAATCCCACCCAGGCCCTATTCTTGTTTGGAGGATACTTCAAGATACTCAAAGGAACAAATAAGCACTTTGCTTCCTTCAAGATGAGCAGAAAAACCTGAAGTTTACAGTTATGTTTTATATTCTTTTATGTATATATGATATCAAAGTAACAGGAATCTGAATGAAATGTTCAAGATTTTTTAAGAGGTATAGATAAACTGAAGACATATTTAAAATAAATCACTCTACAACATTGCAACAAGCACTGAAGCTCAGAGAAAAGAGGAGTAAACAGTTTTGATATAACTACTTCACACAAATCATATTGATTATTCAATTGCCCAGGGAGGTGGATTCAATAAGGCACTGGATGCATAAAGATTGTTGATGGAGAAAGCAATTAAGGAGTATATGTAATTGTTATGTACAGTATTTTCTAAACTTTGGAACTAGCCAGGTAAATAGAAAAAGTTTGGAATATGCTTCTGACTAGATTCTGCGGAATTGATTGTCAGAAACATTTTCATTCCCTTCTATGTCCTAGGATAGTCTGTTATTTGGTCTGATGTCCTTCAGGATTCTTACAGTTGGCAAAGAAAGACTTGGGGCAGAATATTCTGTTTTGCAGATGAAGTGTGATGGGTGGTAGGTGGGATAGTTGGTGCGGGCTTCCTGCTGATTTGAGTTTTCATGCCAATCTTCCATTTGAAAGCTAATTATTTGTGCATTCACATGGCAGGGTGGGAACTGATTTGCTCCCCCCCATAGGGTCGAAGTTTCTGGCGTCATATTTAAGCTGTCCCTTCCAAGTCCCCCTTGTCTGAGGAAATCTCTGCCTCCCTCCATCAAGTCACCCTCTTTCAAGTGATCTCCTCTTTAAAGTATCAGATTCTGCAGTGCACAGCAGATCGTGATGATGCAGGACTTAGATTCCACTGCTGAAGATATTTTATATTTTGAATATAATATTCTGCGTTAGGGCAAAAGCAAATAATTAAAATAATTAATTAAACTGTTGTAATCTTCAATGAGATGTGCAAAAGTAACTATATCATTAATGTTAAATGTCCTAGGAATACAATGGTAAGAGAAGGTACAGCAATACAATGATGTCAGTTGATTATGGATTTGTTTTTAAATTACTTGTACTGTATATGCTTATTTGCAGCCAACAAGAGATGATCGTGGGTGGATAATTAACCCCATAGGTCCAAATCCTTGGTGGACAGTCATTGCTGGCATTATCCCAGCTCTCCTCTGCACCATTCTTATCTTCATGGACCAACAGATCACTGCTGTCATTATAAACAGGAAAGAACACAAGCTGAAGGTATGAATTCCCCTTGATCATTGATAATTGCCCCAAAACGTTCCGTTGAAAATGGATGTTACAAATGACATTATGTTGACACAGTTGCATCTTTAATTGTTTTAGCCTTTGTACTTTGCATCATTTATATAGACATATATACAGGGGTTATTCATGAAGGCTTGCCTTCTCAATCTTGCCCCTTGCCTGAGGTTTGATGATCTTCTGATTAAATCACTACCAGTGGTCATCTGGGGACTGTGGTGACCTTTACCTTACAGACTTAAAATGGATCTACTACAAAATAAGTTGATACATGTTTGAGTTGACTGTTTCGGTTTGTAATATTGTACTAAAATTTGAAGGTAGTAAATTAACCATTCAAAACTTAGAGATTTCAAGTAATTAATTGTTTCTCTCCACAGAAAGGATGTGGCTATCACCTTGACCTCCTGATGGTATCTATAATGTTGGGTGTATGTTCAATCATGGGACTGCCCTGGTTTGTGGCTGCAACTGTTCTCTCCATCTCTCATGTGAACAGTTTGAAGCTGGAGTCAGAATGTTCAGCTCCTGGTGAACAGCCAAAGTTCCTTGGCATTCGAGAACAGCGGGTCACTGGTCTCATGATCTTTGTTCTTATGGGCTGCTCTGTTTTTATGACTGCTTTCTTAAAGGTAAGATGGCGGGGGCATTTGACAACTTTTTGTAACTGTAACTTCTAGTGGAGAATGCTAATTTGAAAGATTCATCCGGATTAGATTGTGGAATTCCAAACAGACTTTTAATTCAAGCAAGATTCTGACTATCTTAATGTTTACAATATATAATCAATTGAAATATTCATGAGGTATTTTAACTATCAAACTTAGGATTTTGCTTGCAATGCAGTCTGTTTCTGAAGGTAATACATTGCCCACTTTTAATATTGTAACAGTCTAGTGCGATATTCGTCATATTGTCTTCATACAAATAATCAATGTGGAGGCAGGGTTGTGCCATAGCACCCCAGTGTACCAGAGGTGGGGTGCAGTTTGCATCCCCCACTTGATTAAGTTCCCAGTCATGGCTTAAGATAGGTAATAAGCAAAGGCACTGAGAGGAAAGAAAGAGAGAAAATCTGAGGAAGATCCATGTGTAAGTCACCCCTCCCTATAGACACAGTTAAACAACAGTGATAACGGCTATGGAACCGGCCAGAAACCATTTTGTAGCTGCAAACAGTGCAAAACTTGAAAATAAAGAATTCAATATATTTGCATAAAGTGTGTTGCAATGCCAGCTGATGTTAATACTGGTAAAGTCAGATCTCCGAGAAATGTGGCTTGATGGATCCTAACTGGAGGTGAATGAACACATTCGTGTAACTCTGCTGATGAACTTACAAAGTCTCACAACACTAGGTTAAAGTCCAACAAGTTTATTTGGTAGCAAAAGCCACTAGCTTTTAGAGTGCTGGCTGCCGCTTCGTCAGGTGAGTGCTCCAAAAGCTAGTGGATTTTGCTACCAAATAAACTTGTTGGACTTTAACCTAGTGTTGTGAAACTTCTCACTGAGTTTACCCCAGTTCAATGCTGACATCTCCACATGATGAACTTATAACACAGAATAAAACCTTTATTAAACAAAAAAGTGAACTACACCAAACAAAAAGATTGGAAAGATCTCCACTGAAATATAAGAAAGTTATTCAAATATTCACTATTCCTTCACCCCAGCTATATCTTTACAAACACATAGAAATTGAAAAAGATAAAACAATTTACCACACCTATCTTATACTCTCGTATTCAGGGTCAATATGCACTACATTCAGTATATCTCCAAACTCTTAATATTTCTGAAACACAATATTTTAAACACATTGTGCTATTAACCTCTTCTCCTTCCTCTTGGTTTCTTTTGTGAAACTAAAATGTTCTGCAATCACCAAGGGTTTTGGCAAAACATGCTTGCAAAATATCTAAATTTGTTCATATGTTGTACTGTCTGGCTTCTTGGGTTGCACCAAACTATGGAGGAGATGAAACATTTTTCCCCCCATCATGCTCAAAAAAAATCTTAATATCCTAGCTCTGTTTGCCTGCGTAAAATAGTCAAAATGCTTAGTATAGGAGCTCCATCCCTCCATATTTTCATCAGTGTCCCAAAAACTCCTACTATTTTTCTACAAGTGGAGGTTTCCAGTATGCACACTTTGCAACGCATTTCCAGCAGCTACCTTGATTTTTCTTTAACACAAGGCAACAACCCCAACTTCAGCCTCTTATTTAACATACCCAGCTCTAACTGCTGAAAAGAACAAAACAAAGATCATTACTTGTGTCCACTTAGCCCGCCAGGCCCAGAGCGTATGCAAAAAGCTTTTTTCTAATTTTTCTGTTTGCGACTCGTTCGTGAGTAAATACATATTCTCAAGTGACTAGCAAATGCTGTTCATCGTCCTTGTTATCAGTTTTTATGTTGTACATTGAAGAATGCCGTTAGGGAGTGCAGAGTGTTCAAAACATGGAGCTTTATTGATAGGTGCACGTTCTCTTAAATGGTCGCTTCTTCTCTGTCTGTTTTGTGTGCTAGGGACTTATTGATCTTACCAAAAACAACTAATACATTCTGATACATTTTTTTGGACAAGTTCAAATCTGCTGTCTTATGCACTTAGACAAAAAAGATCCTCAAAAATGGTTTCTCACCTGCAGGGTGAGAAGGTAGGGCTTAAATTGCCCAGGTGTTGGCTGAGAGCAGCAGAAGACGGATTTGTGACTGTGCAGATCTCTAGCAGCAGAGGCCTCCACACAGTGACCCTAGCTACCATGGTGACCCAAGGTCGATCGTGACCCCCACCTCCCACCTGATGCCCCTGTGATCATTGGCAACACCCCCACCTCTAAGGCCAGCACTGATCATTTCTCTTCCCTTCCCCCACCAAACTCTGATGCAGAACGGTAGTGGGTCCCCTCCCCACCAACCAGCTGCCCCCAGTTTGATCTTGCCCTCCCAGTAGGCATCATCCCCTCTGACCCTGCCTCCTTGTCACTGCCTGGTGCCTGATGTGCAAGAAACATGGCCTCAGTTGGCTGATGGCAGTTGGACTACCCAGTGCCTGCCCTGCTGCTAGTCAAATTGCAGTGTTGGGTGTGTAGGTACAAGGAACTGTGTCACTAGAATGGCACTCTACTGACACCACCCCTGTCCCTCACCTCCCCCACTCTGTTCCTGACTTGCCAGCCTACTCCCAAGGGGCTATAAAATTCTGGCCTCAATTTCTATAACTTCTAAAGAAGTGAAATAGATGTATTGTTTGAATAATAAGTTTCATAATATTCGTAGTGAGTTAAATATGTTTCATCTTTCTGCGCTGTCTTCAGAATTAATTTGGGTTAACTTGGGATTGAAATGTGGCCTGTGTTGTAGGGGCCTCGTGAGAATGTGAAGGCTTTTGGATTTGACAGTTTCCTAGATCTCAGTGAATTGAAATATCATAGTATCAAGTTTCTATTATCCAATTAAATGTCTTTGAAGCCCAGCTGAACCAGTCTTAAATATGATGCAATAAACATGAATCTCAGAATAAATCTCTAATGTAAGTGTGGAACTTGACTAAATCTCTCATTATACAGCATAATACATATTATTGTCTGTACAGCGAGTGCGCAGTCAAATTATTCTGTTTTCTAATCTCTGACCTATTGGACCATCACAACAAAAGTTTTCACATTGTGTTTGTATGCAAATCGAGATATCCTGTTAATTGTTGTATTCCTAAAAATCATCTAAGGTCTTATTAGTTGACTACATGGAAATCATTATTTTATGGCTTTTTTTGTGATGCAATCTATTTGATTCAGTATGGTGCGAGCTTCTATAATAGTTACTCATCAAGACAGATTAGAGGGCTTGTTTACTGAGGCCATATGGGTGGAGCTGAGAAACGGGAAAGGTATGACCACATTCGCAGCGCGGGCTCGTTGGGTCAAAGGGCCTGTTCCCCGTGCTGTTTTGTTCTTTATTAATGCGGTTGTATTATAGACTACCCAATAGTCAGTGAGAATTGGAGGAGCAAATCTGCAGAGAGATAGCAGATAACTGAAGGAAACATAAAGTTTCCTTTATGTTGTGATAAGAGATTTTAATTTTCCAAATATAAACTGGGACTGTTAAATGGGTTAGAGTTTGTTAAATGTGTTCAGGAAAATTTTCTTAACCAATATATAGAGGTACCAACTAGAGAGGTTGCAATATTAGATCTCCTATTAGGAAATGAGTTAGGACAAGTGATGTAAGTGTGTAAAGGGGAACACTTTGGTTCCATGATCATAACACCATGAGTTTCAACTTGACCATTGATAAAGATAGATCTGGTCCTTGGGCTGAGGTTCTAAACCGGAAAAGGCCAAATTTGAAGAAATGAGAAAGGATTGAAAAAGTGTGGATTGGGACAGGCTGTTTTCTGGCAAGGATGTGATTGGTAAGTGGAAGCCTTCAAGGGAGAAATTTTGAGAGTGCAGTGTTTGTATGTTCCTGTCAGGACTAAAGGCAAAGTGAATAAGAATAAGGAATCTTGGTTTTTGTGGGATATTGGAACTCTGATAAAGAAGAGCAGAGATGTATGACATGTATAGGCAACAGGAAGCAAATAAGATGCTTGAGGAATATAAAAAGTGCAAGAAACTACTTAAGAAAGAAATCAGGAGGGCTAACAGAAGACATGAGGTTGCTTTTGGCAGTCAAGGTGATGGATAATCCTAAGAGCTTTTACAAGTATATTAAGAGCAAAAGGATAGTAAGGTTTAAAATTAGCCCTATTGAAGATCAGAGTGGTTGGCTACGTATGGAACCAAAAGAAATGGGGCAGATATTAAATGGGTCTTTCGCATCTGTATTTACTAAGGAAACTGGCATGGAATCTATGGAAATAAGGCAAACAATAGGGAGGCCATGGAACGTATACAGATTAAAGAGGAGGAGATGCTTGCTGCCCACTTACCAATCACATCCTTGCCAGAAAACAGCCTGTCCCAATCCACACTTTTTCGATCCTTTCTCATTTCTTCAAATTTGGCCTTTTCCGGTTTAGAACCTCAGCCCAAGGACCAGATCTATCTTTATCAATGGTCAAGTTGAAACTAATGGTGTTATGATCATGGAACCAAAGTGTCCTCCTTTACACACTTCCGTCACTTGTCCTAACTCATTTCCTAATAGGAGATCTAATATTGCAACCTCTCTAGTTGGTACCTCTATATATTGATTAAGAAAGTTTTTCTGAACACATTTTAAAACTCTAACCCATCTAACAGTATGGGAGTCCCAGTCTATAGATAAATCCTCAGGACCGGACAGGGTATTCCCTCGGACCTTGAAGGAGATTAGTGTTGAAATTGCAGGGGCCCTGGCAGATGTATTTAAAATGTAGGTATCCATGGGTGAGGTGCCGGATGATTGGAGGATAGCTCATGTTGTTCTGTTGTTCAAAAAGAGCTCAAAAAGTAATCCAGGAAATTATAAGGCGGTAAGTTTGACACCAGTAACAAATTATTGGAAGGAATACTAAGAGATAGGATCTACAAATATTTGGATAGACAGGGACTGATAGGGGAGAGTCAACATGGCTTTGTGCATGGTAGGTCATGTTTAACCAATCTATTAGAGTTTTTTGAGAAGGTTACCAGGAAGATGGATGAAGGGAAGGCAGTGAGTGTTGTCTACCTGGACTTCAATAAGGCCTTTGACAAGGTCCTGCGTGGGAGGTTAGTTAGGAAGGTTCAATCGCTAGGTGTATGTGGAGAGGAAGTGAATTGGATTAGACATTGGCTCGATGGAAGAAGCCAAAGAGTGATAGTGGAGGATTGCTTCTGAGTGGAGGCCTGTGACTAGTGGTGTGCCACAGGGATCAGTGCTGAGTCCATTGTTGTTTGTCATCTATATGAATGATCTGGATGATAATGTGGCAAATTGGATCAGCAAATTTGCTGATGATACAAAGATTGGAGGTGTAGTGGACAGTGAGGAAGTTTTGCAAAGCTTGCTTGGTTTAAAGCTTGGACCAGCTAGAAAAATAGGCTGAAAAATGGCAGATGGAGTTTAGTGAGGTATTGCACTTTGGAAGGACAAACCAAGATAGAGCATGCAAGGTAAATGGTAGGACACTGAAGAGTGCAGCAGAACAGAGGGATCTGGGAATAAAGATACATAATTCCCTAAAAGTGGTGTCACGGGTGGATAGGGTCGTAAAGAGTGCTTTTGGTACATTGGCCTTTATAAATCAAAGTATTGAGTATAAGAGTTGGAATGTTATGGTGAGGTTGTATAAGACATCGGTGAGGCTGAATTTAGAGCATTGTGTGCAGTTTTGGTCACCTAATTACAGTAAGGATATTAATAAGGTTGAAAAAGTGCAGAGAAGGTTTACAAGGATGTTGCCGGGACTTGAGAAACTGAGTTGTAGAAAAAGGTTGAATAGGTTAGGACTTTATTCGCTGGAGCATAGAAGAATGAGGGGAGATTTGTTAGGGGTGTATAAAATTATGACGGATATAAATAGAGTGAATGCAAGCAGGCTTTTCCCACTGAGGCTAGGGGAGAGAAAAAACTAGAGGACATGGGTTAAGGGTGAAGGGGGAAAAGTTTAAAGGGAATATTAGGTTGGAGTGTGGAATGAGCTGCTGGATGAAGTGGTGAAAGTGGGCTCACTTTTAACGTTTAAGAAAAACTTGGACAGGTACATAGATGAGAGGGGTGTGGAGGGATATGGTCCAGGTGCAGGTCAGTGGGACTAGGCAGAAAATGGTTTGGCACAGACAAGAAGGGCCGAAATGCCTGTTTCTATGCTGTAATGTTCTATGGTTCTATGATTCTATTAATGAGTATTAGTCATCCACTGCTGTGATCTACAGGAATTATTCAACCTACTAAAATTATTGTATTGTTTATGTGGCATCCAGTTCAACGCTAGTCTTTTGCCTCCAAATGAAGAGCAAACAGATCTATTTAAAGATACCCCGAACATAACTTGGAAAAAATGCATCTTTGCATTTTTTAAGAACAGATTAATCTGTAGCAGAGGTTCATCTTCCAACTTTCCACAACATTTGTCCAGTAATTAACATTTATGATCTTACAAAGGTGAAACTAATAATAAATTGCTGACACATCATAGGATCCATGATGAAGGAACCCCTTTGGCCCAGTACTGCCTCTCCGAAAGATCATCTCTTCCAGGCTCACTGTGGAAACATAATGGGAGGAAATCAAAAATTACTTAAGTGGTAGTAACAGTAGTAATGTGTACGTTGTCTTTATCACACTTCCAATCACTTTATATTTGCAGTTCATTCCAATGCCGGTGCTTTACGGAGTCTTTCTTTACATGGGGGTTTCATCACTGAAAGGAATTCAGGTAAGCAGTACATTCATGAAACAGATTTTCCACTACAACATGTAGGAATTGTGTTTACCATTTCAAATTTCACAAGTATTTAATAATATGAAGAAAATGTGATATGGATTAGTTATTAAATCTGGATCCCAAACATTTTAACTGCTTTATTATACAAGTAACTAACTTTGGATATATTTTTCTGTATGTAGTTAATGTCAAGTTGCACAATTGTAGATTTTGAATTTTCATGTGCTTTACATTATTTAACAATTCAAAGAGCAAATGGAACAGAATCTCACTTTGTTCATACGCTATATTCAGCATTGTTAGACCGGTCATAGTAAATTTACTTCTGCGTTATGAAAGAATAATTCCCAGTTGGTTGATATAGAAGAAAATAATAAACATGCAATCTGGAAATGTTTTGTCAATATGTCTAAATATTCTGCAACTTGAGCAGCAAATATTAGTTATCCATTTGAATTAACTCTTTCTCTCCCCCCTACATAGGAATTTAGGAAAAATGAAACGTTCTATTATACCTGAAGACTTACTGTCGTTTATTTTATTTCCCTGTATGTTAGTCATTTTAAAATCCTATCTCGAGCTGATATTTAAGGTTGTTAGTAAATATTTAAGAAATTTTTAATGTGTAATATATATTTTATTAAATGCTGTAGATAAAGCAGATCTTTTGAAAATGACCAAACTTTTAAAAATTGTATTCAATCTTGTTTTTTTCCAGTTCTTTGATCGTCTGCAACTATTTGCGATGCCAGCCAAGCACCAACCAGATTTTATCTACTTGCGCCATGTGCCTCTGCGCAAAGTTCACCTTTTCACACTCATACAGCTCACCTGCCTGGTCTTGCTATGGGTCATCAAAGCCTCACCTGCAGCTATTGTCTTTCCTATGATGGTAAAATTTATGGTTTTTTTTTAAGTGTGTTTACTTGATTTTAAAGTAACTTTCCTCTTCCTATCTTTCTTCAGATGTCTTTGGGATTTGATCATCCTCTGCCCAAGTGTGGGCAGCTAACCTGATCTAAGGCCCTTGCCAAAGTTGCCCAGTGATTCTCCCTTTCCTCACTGTGACTCATAATGTGTCTTTACCTTGATATTTTCTGTTTGTATTCAAATAAAACAAGCATAAATCCAGAGTAATTTAGATTTCTTAATGAATTTTCAAAATTTCTTCCTCATGAAAGCCTGTACTGGAAATTGTTATGCATGTTGCCAAATTAATATCTTTAACTTTCCTAAAGGTGATTTGCACTCAAGTTAAACCCCTCACTTTTGACTTCCTATGCATCTCATACAATGTAAAACTCGTGCACAAAAATCTAGGCTGTACTCCAGTGCAGTATTGAAGGCATGCTACACTGTCAGGTGTCACCTTTCAGATGAGGCATTAAATGGAGGCCTCGTCTGCTCCCGCATGGTAGTATAAGATCCCGTGGCACTGTTTTGAAGATTAGGGAATTTAACCCTGGTGTCCTAGCCAATATTAATTCTTTAATCACCAGCACTTTTTTTAAAAAAAATAATAAAGTCATGTCACATTGATGTTTGTGGGGTCTTGCTGTGCGCTAATTTGCCACTGTATTTTCTACATTATAACTGTAACTGTGTTTAAAGAAATGTATTCATTGTAAAAGGCTTTGGGAAATCCTGTGGTCATGAAAGGTGCAATATAAATACAAGTTTTTCCTTTCCTTGGAGCTACAGAAGGACGAGTCAGTATATAAAGGGAGACAGAAATTATAGTTGCGAAGGATGTCTTTCTTTGTGGTTTTTGAGCCTATGTCCTGAACGATGTTTAACCATGTGAGTGGAGAATACATTACCATATAAGTAAACAAATAGAGGCAGCAGGGGGCACAGGATGCTGTCAATATCTCAAATAATGGGTGACATTTTCCTGAATATCGGCACAAGTGGGTGGGAAAAGCAATGCTTAAGGGCCTTTGGCAGCAACAGCGGCTTTATCTGCCATATTGTTTGGGACTTGGACTCAAAAACCTCAAGAGGTGAGTCCCATGACATAACACTGGCAAGAACCTACCCTGCCAGCAACATAGTTTCTCGAAGATTGGGGTGCAATTTTTAAAGACCACCCACATACAATAGTTAAACAGGAAATCTTCCCCACCACCCACACAACTGTGATTGGGCATGATCCTCTCCCCTCTGACGCACTCATCTGAGCTTCTGTGGGAGTTCTACTTGTCAGGCGCACGCCTCGGAGACCAGTCAGGTTTCGCACCCATCTGCCTTTGTGAAGTGAATGGACTTCAGGATAAATGTTGCAAAATCAGTGTCTTTGTTGATACAGTTTCACCATGGCTTCTATGGTATGATTCTTCTGAGACACAGTAATATCACTTCAGAGACAGAAGAAAGGCATCATCTGTGTTGGCAATGCTTGGAAAATCCAAGGACATGGATTGATGAGAACCTTTCCTATTGTCTTCGCGGTTTTTTGTTACTAATATGTAAAATCTTTCTTAATAAATTCATGAGCACTAATAATTTGTACTTCATCATGAGCACTTCACCATCATGCAAATAGCTGAATACTTCAATAATGAGAAGCAACAAGCAAATGCATTTTGACTTTGCTAGAATCCAGGGGTGGGATTTTCCAGCTTTTTTCACTGGTGAGATCATCTGGTCCTGTCGACGGCAACCTGTCCCAGCAGGTTCCCCAACAGCTTGCTGGCGAGCAAAGCAAATGGCCATTGACTTCAGCAGGACTGGAACGTCCCATCAGCAACAAATGGCAAGCTGTCTCTGCTGTTGGAATCCCACTGCTGTGCTGGGGGGCATGGAAAATCCCAGCCATTGTATTGGAAGCTGTATATGTGGATGTTTGTGCATTTGTTTGCAATGTTGTTCTTTAATTGAAAGAAATGTCCATCACTCCACGGAAGTGAAATCACTGGCTGAAAGTCATTCAGGTAATCTTTTCCAGATAGCACTCGTGACTTGTACATCTACCACTCTTGCTGCAACTATAGCTCATCACACCTAATCTCTTCCCTCAAGGAGGATTCAAGGTACAATTCAAAGGAGGAAACTCTCATCAGTCATTGGACCATTTTGTGAGGGCTTTTACAACAAGCATCAGAGAAGCTTTCCAGATATTATCGTTGTATCTGACATGTAGCACACATCACTCAGGACAAAAGTTTCATAGAGTATCAAATGTAGGGATGGGGATAGGCATTGCTACAGCAATGCTATAGGATACAAAATGCAGGAATCATGATTGCAAAAGCAGTCCATGCAGGCAAAGAGACAGCTTTGTCATAAACTATGATGATTTATTCTGAGAATGAAGCTGCACTTGACATCACAGAACAGATTTGTTAACTAGTGTCTCCTGCTTTTTGCGCTTTTCCTATTTTTAGTCCTGTCATCCTTGTATTGTCTTGGTATTCCTCATGTTATTTGGATTTCTACTGTACGTATTAAAAATCTGATTTCAAGGTTTGAGAGTTTTTTTTTAAATTTTCCTAATAGTACTTCCAGTAAATCTGATCTATGTGCCCTGCTTTCCCTGTGAACTATAGAATTTGAAGTAGCTCACATGCTGTCCCTAAACAAATCTCTAATTTAAGGATCAGCATTTGCAAGCTTTTTATGATTTCAATGGCCTCTAACACTGTGCAGTAATGGTGCAGAGGGATCTGTATCTGTGCCAGGAATATTCTGTTCTATACTTATAGTTTGCATCAGTTTAAAGATATCTTCTGTCACTGTAATGCATTCAGTAAGACTGGTTGTGGTAGGCTTGCCAAGTTTGTTTTTGTGCAATTGCATGCATGTTTTGATCTCTCTCAAGCCACTGACCTGGTCAAGCGTGGATCATTGGACTGTAATGAATTGTCTGGTCTTTCATTGAGACTTGTCTCAATTTGGTTTCCAAGTGCATTGAAATGAACAACATGAGTGACTACATTAAGTAGGTGCTGTGACTGATTTTTCTGCACCACTTGAGGTTTCCTTTGCAGTTGCTAAGTAGTCACCAGTTGTTATACTGTAAACAACTTCTTCAGCCATAACATCCATAAGGATATCAGCAGAAATCTAATTAACATTTTTTGACACCAGCAAAACCACATAATCAGCATATTTTAGCATCAATCTAATCCTGTACCTTATTTCAAGCTCATTATAGATGTATATTTCTAACATTGAGTGACTTTCTGATCTGAATGTGGGGCTAGGCCGGATCATCTTTGGATTGTTATACTGCTGTCAGTTGAGATATTGGAACATTGTCATGTAATTTCTATTAATATTGCTATAGTGCTATTTTGTGTCATGCTGTTCAATCATTACTTGTCACCACATGATTGCAGGAATTCTTGACAATGCAAGCCTATGTAATTATGCTAGCAACCAGCCAGTATCTTGATCCTATCCATCAGCTTTGTTGCTTTCAATACTCTCTTTTTAGAGCATCACCAGTTCTTGTTGTGTTCCTTCTGTTGAATGCTTTTTTTCTGCAAGGATAATGGCTGTTGATATTAATAGAGTGCACCACACAGCACAACAACCATATTTGTCTACTATAAATCTGTGTGATTATATATTTTGCAATACTCTTTCATTATGATGTTGATAGAACTTTACCCTTGTTAGTCCTCTGAGTGCAAAGTTAACTTACTCAAATATCCATTAATGTTAACGTTAGGTTTTGTGCCTACAGCTATTCATTTGCAATTATGCATATAACTACTTTTCCTAATTTTCTTGTTAATATTTATTGCTTTCCTTCCACAATTCACTAGTTCATTTACCTTTTTAAGTATAAAGAAATAGTGGAAAACCAAAGAGATTTGGAGGTCCACTTACATAGATAATTAAAATGCAATGACAGGCATAGAAAATATAAGAAGTCTTCAGAGGCAGAAGTCCCTTCACCAAAATCCCTTTATTTACAATTCCAACAGCAGTACACAGTGTGAGCAGTCAGCAATCTACCATCAGGAGTGCCAGAGGAACTGACACTCCCAGTTAAATACAAGAAAAAGACTCCCTGATTGGCCTATCCATTGACTCCTTACTCATGAAGTTTATATTCCAAGAGGTCAATCTCAATGGTCTGATTGAAGTCATTACAGAAATAGTCAAAAAGACTAAGGCCTTTTATGTCTAAAGGACTAGAATACACTGGGAATAGAAAATATGCTATAGCTATGCAAAGCACTGATTAGACCACACCAGGAGTCACTGTGAGCAGTTCTAGCCACCACATCTTAGGAAGAATATATATTGGTATTGGAGGGAGTGCGGTGTAGATTTACCAGAATGCTTCAGTGAAACCCCGATTTTACGCGCCCCAATTCAGCGCGAATTCAGATATAATGCCATGAATCATTGGACCCTTTTTTTCACTCAAGAAAATCTACATCTTCTCCTTCCTCTTGCATTCTAATTGTATTGAAATTACAACTGTTGAAATTAAGAATAATCACAATCTATTTTAATTCATTCTTTGCTGGGACCTCAAGCCTACGGCATTCCTTGTCTCGTTCAATTTTTCTTCCTCCTGCAAAACCAAAAAGTCTGTCATTGATACACAAATTTCTGATTTTACCCAGTTAGTTTTCAACCTTGGCAGCGCCTGCCTATGAACTGTCACTCTTTCATTTTATTTTCCTTGATCAAAAATATGGCAATATTGGCAGAAGATCCAGGCGATTTCCTGCTCACTACTTGTCAGCTAGTAGTACACAATAGCTGAGGATGCAAAGAAATTTAACAAAACATTTTCTCATCTTCCCAAGAAATGGTTTCTGTAATTCAGTGGTACATTAGTGGCTGAATATCCCATGCACTATTTCATTTGCCAAAACTAGATCAATTGCAAAATTTACTAGGATGCTACCAACAAGCAGCACTTCAAAGATGGTGGGACCTAGATTAAACATCAAGGCGCTCAGCATAAAGCTGTTACCCCAATTTAGCACTATCCTTCTTTCTTAGCAATAACATTTTATGGACCTCAACCTTATAACGGGGCCGCAATGTACCTGAACTCCAAGAGTTAAATTGAGAGATTATATAAACTTCGTTTGTATTTCTAGGAGTTTGGAAGATTGAACGATGATTTGATCGAAGTTTTCAAAATATTAAGAGGAATAGATCTGTTAGATAGAGAAAAACTAGTTCTACTGGTTGGCCAGTCTAGGACTATGAGGCATAATCTAAAAATTAGAGTCAGACCTTTCAGGAATGAAATTAGGAAACACCTCAATAGATCATAGGTCACAGATAGCCATAATCTCATTGAAACAAGTTCAGAGCTAAATGACTTACTATAGTTCCTATGATTAGTGTTTTGTGAATGTTACTGCTTGTGTGTAAAGCTCTTAATAACTTCAATTTTCTTTAGGATTTCATATTATTAATTGTTTACCTTTCACTTAAAGTTGTACAGCTTTTCAGTTCAACCCAAATATAGTGAGTGTACAAAGTTGCATTCATCTGTAATCTCCTTGCATCTGGTGTACTACTTAAAACACTTTACTCTGAAAAGGTTAATTTGGCACTCCTTCACACAGCATAAGAGCCAGACGCAGGCATTTTATTCTTCTATTATACATTCTGAACAAATTTCATGCTCCACTTCCTGAATAATGAAAATACATTTTTCCCCCACACGTTAAGAGTCTCTTGCTCATTAATTTGCGCCTTCCTGGCTAAGGATTAGATTTATTGTGGTGAACAACAATATCCCATAAATAACTTCAGAATTGCAACTTCTATATTTTATTTTTATTCATTCAAGGGATGTGGATGTCACTGGCTAGTTTGGCATTTATTGCCCGTCCATTATTGCCCTTGTTGATGAGCTGCGTTCTTAAACTGCTGAAATCCCTGTGTTGTAGGTACACCCACAGTGCTGTTAGGAATGGAATTTCAGGATTTTGACCCAGTGATAGTGAAGGAATAGCAATAGATTTTCAAGTTAGAAAGGTGAGTGATTTGGAGGGGAATTTCCAGGTGGTGGCACCTCCCTGTATTGGCTGCCCTTGTCCTAGATTGTAGTGGTTTTGGGCTTGGAAAAATCTTTGAGGAGCCTTAATAAGTTCCTGCAGTGCATTGATTTGATGGTACCACTGCTACCACTGTGTGGCAGTGGTGTATGGAATGAATGGCACCCCTTGCACAATCAAGAGGGTGCTTTGTCCTGGTTGGTGTCCAGCTTCTTAAATGTTGTTGGGAGAAATACTCACTCATCCAGGCAAGTGGAGAATATTCCATCAGGCTCCTAAATAATGCTTTGTAGATTGTGTACAAGCTTTGGGGAGTCAGGAAGTGAGCTACTTGCTGCAGGATTCTGAGCTTCTAAATTGCTCTTGAAGACACAGTATTTATACCAGTTAAGTTTCTGGTCAATGGTAACACCAGAATGTTGATCGTGGGGTATTTAGTGATGGTAAAGCCACTGAACATCAAGGGGCGATGGTTAGTTTTTCTCTTGTTGGAAATAGTCATTGCCTGGCACCTGTGTTGCACAAATGTTGCTTGCCACTTGTCAGCCCACGCTCTTTAAAATACAAAAGCTACAAATCAATTGAATTTTCAGCTCCCACCAGTGGTGAGAATGGTGCAGGGCAGGGGCGATAAATTTGACATGATGGAAAAAGTCAGCGGGAAATTAGTTCAGAATTTTGTTCTCCTGACTTTGGTGGGTTAAAGGCAGGTTGAATTTTCTGCTGATCTATGTCAGGAACAATATTTGTACTCATTTGCATCTCATTAAAAGCCAAACTTGGCAAAATTACATTCCTCCTCCAAATTATGTTCTCTGCCAGTGGAAAATTAGAATGATTTGTTTCTCAACCGTGTATAACTGACATGCGTCTGGCTTCACTTCACTTGATGAAGTGAAGCCAGATCAGTAGATATTGCTTTTGACTATCTTTAAGAGTGTTGCTCTGAGATTTTGGTTGCTTGCATAAGAAATTGTGCCAAGGCTGGCACAGGAGGTGGTATCTAGTGGTTAGGGGGGGAACAGGGATGGGGAGAATGGTGGAACACAGGAGGGAAGAGGAAAACAGGCAAGACTAGGGGTGTGTGACAGATCATAGGACAGCAGGGAGTCCTGGAAAGTTAGAGTATATGCGGTATTGAGAAGGCGATGGGCCAGATCAACAAAGGGCACGAGACATCAACATTAAAGGGGTCAAAGGAAGGCCCTGAATATCAACATGGATAATTGTTCGAGGGTAATGAGAAGGCTGGATACTGATAAGAAGAAGGTGATGAGGATAGCAACTGGTCTCCCAGATGAAAATTAACAGCGTCATTTTTGAGCGCACATTACAATGACGTAGTTTGAAAATCAAGTTAGAAAAAATCTGATCAGGAGGGGGAATCTCAGGACATGTGGCAAGAATCCAACACAGTAAATCTTAACTGATTGAAGGGGCAACCTAACTGTCTTGGTGGAACCATGGAGCGCATGCTGGGTGATCACTTTGCTGAACATCTTGGGTCTGTGCGCAGTCAGGACCCTGACCTGTCTGTAGCTTGCCATTTTAACACATGATCCTGCTCTGATGCCCACATGTCTGTCCTTGGCCTGCTGCAATGTTCCAGTGAAGCTCAATGCAAACTGGAGGAACAGCATCTCATCTTCCGGCAAGGCAGTTTACAGGCTGCCAGTCTCAACATCAAACTCAACAACTTCAGATAATTTGCTCTACCCCACCTCGACCCCTTTGTTTTCATTCTATTTCATCTTAGCTTCTCTGCCGTTTAGCCAATCACACTCATTATTCTCTCTGTGCACAGCCATTAGCACTCTTTTCCCCTGGTTTCTGTGGCTATGACTCATCTTTCATTCCCTCACCCTGCAGTATAAATATCTCCCACTTTCTATGCCTTTTAGCTTTGATGAAGGGTCATTTGGACTTGAAATGTCAACTCTTTTCTCCCCTTATAGATGCTGCCAGACCTGCTGAGATTTTCCAGTGTTTTCTCTTTTACCACAGCTGAGTGCTGGACTTCAAGGTCTAATGCACAATGAATGAACTTGACTCCTTTATTAATAGTGCACATTGAGGTAAGAATTCATTAAGTTAAGGTGCTTATGGTCCTGGTTGGCATCTGATCCTTATAGAGACATGTCAGAATGCATGCAGGCTCCAAGAATCAATGGCTACGTCCACTGCGCAAAGGCAACATTGGCCCTACAAGTCTCCATATTTCCCATGCATTGATCATGGCATTCAGGGCACTGTGCTTGCAGCGAGGATGCAAGTGCAAGAATTGGCTATCCATAGTTAACCAACCAACAGAAGGCTGACTGTGGCTGCTAAAACTTGGGTCTTTTGATTCTCACAAAGACCCTCATTTGAATGTGCATCCACACCTGAGGAGAAAAATCAGCCAGCTGTCATCTTCCAGAATGATATTATCCTGCAAGGGATCACCTTGGTATGTATGTGCAAACTGAGGGAAAGTCAAGAGCTGGAGGATGTATCATTGCCTTATACACGAAGGAAGATAGTTCAATACGAACAAACATTGATTGCTTAATCATAACTGTTCACAGAAACAAAGAGGAGTGGAGAAATGGCTTTGATTTGAATGAGGAAAAGAAAAGCCCATCACCAATTTGCGCAGCTCAAAGAAAACCATCACCCTAAGGAACAAGAGCCAGCAGTGTCCCAGGTAGACTTAGATGCTGATTAGGAGGGGTGAAATGCACGAAGCTAGCTCCAAGGAAGATGCAACTTATACATGGAGATGGATGGAAGAGAGTGCTGCAGATGCCTTTGTTTGTCTAAGGATGTGGTAGCCCATATTTGCTGATCATGCCACACTGATGGGGTTCACTGTGATCTCAGGCTTCTAGCAAGTGCAAGGCACCAATCAATTGTACATATGTGGCCTTGAAAGCTCCCTGGCAGCAGTCTGAGATTCATTAATAGAATCAGTCGCTAAATGTCTGGCTAATTTGTGATCACAGAAAGCAGATCCAGCATGTTCTCATTACCCAGGGAGCTCACATCACTCATACATTTTGAGTCACTCCCAGGTGCTAGAGATTTTTGAGGGACCTCCTCAATGATAAAGGACACCCTCTATAAAGACATGGTTAACATGCTAATTACGTTCATTTGTCATTCACAGAGTGCATCAGAGGAGAAATACGATGCTGCACTTCAGCCACAAGGTGGGGCAAACTATTGGCCTCTTAAATATGCATTTCAGATATTTGGACCAATTGGGTGAAGCTCTCCAATACTCATCACAAGGGTGTCCCACATCAGAGCTATTTGCTGCACCTTGCATAACCTAGCAGTGTAAATGAAGGATGTGTTGTCACAGGGAGACATGGAGCAGTTATATACCTCAGATAGAGGATGTTGAAGGAGATGAATTTGAAGAGCATGAGGATATGGACAAGCCATGGGAGAACTCCATTATGTGGGCACAACGTGGGAGAAATGTCTGTGATAATCTCGCAACTACATCATCCCTGGAGGAATAACTTGAGAAGTTGTTACAAGTTCTCCATGTTTCTATGCAGATCATCATCAACATATCACAAAAGATCATCAATCTCACATTGATCATGGAGGAAATATAATCTCCTTCAACTCTAATGATGTCATCCTTGGAAGTGCAGTATCCTAGGACCATTTGGTCACTCTGGAATGGAATAAGCCCTTCACTACCACAAGTCCTTAAGCAACTACACAAGTGCAGTTCTTTCAGCCAGGTCCTTGACCTGGATGGCCCTGATCTGTTAAGGGTCTCCTGTTTCAGGGCCAGGTGCATCCTTCTTGGCATGACCTGCAGGAGTTCATGTGGCCACAGGTAGATGGGATGTGGAGTGGCAGAAATCCTTTGAGTCCTGGGTATCTCCAGCCTTGGAGTGTCTGGCTGGTGCTCCTCCTCACTTTGGGTGCCTGAGAGTTCCTCCTTGACTTCTTGAGGAGAAGAGACCCTGGAGGGTTATTGAGGTACCCTATTACCCCCTCTCACCCAGCCACTGCTGGGATTCACCCGTAGCCAGAATAATGGGATGCAGATCCGAGAGAAACTGTTGGACTTGAAATTGTCAGTGCGCTCACATACCAAAGCCACAACATTAGACAGAGCGTGGAAGGACTCCACTAATTGTCGTTCTAGTCTGATTATGACCTCTGACAACTCTGCATGATGTTCTCCTGCTCGTCTCTGCATCTCTAACATTTCTCTCAGGGCTGATTCCCTAGGCTCGTCAATGGACTCCAGTCTCTGCAGGGGCCTGGTCTCCTCAGAATGTTAGATACTAGTTACTGCCTCTGCCTGCTGTGGATATGTGTCTGTGAGCTGATCACCAGATAGTGATCATGAGATTACTCAAACTAGGACTCTGAGGTGCATGTATCCACTCTAGTGCAGGTGAATGCAATTTTGGGTCTTAATCTGATGGTTTCTCTGCATCCTTATCAGAGGTATTCTGGGGCTGAGGCGCTTGCTTGACCTTTTCCTCTGCCTTTCTTTGCTGGTACTGAAGTAGAGAAAAGTGATAATGCTTATGCAGGTTCCTGCACTATAGGTCGCTTACAGCCATTATTGTCTGCATGTGACAGATGTTTACTGCATGAAATCTCACATGCAGTAAGCTTACTGGGGAAGGCAGATTTTGCTTTCTATGTGGGAATGATCTCTATGTTCATCAGCAGCACTGCAACCTGCTCTTCATAAAACAAGAGCGCTCTTAGCTCTGAGGTCACACCTCTGGCCTCAGCTCTCCCACCGATTATGGGAAAGCTTGTCCTGCATAAAGACAGATGGTTTGACAGTCAGCACCTTGGATGAATGAGCAGTTCAGAAGCATTTATGCCTTTTATGTGTGCTGAGCCCTGCCAAGTAAGGGATTAAGATGCTATTTGTGCAGGATTACACATACATAAAATGGGGATATTAAGGTGGCTGACAAACATTCAATGCTGATGCCCCATCTGTTGGTAGTGTGCAACATCCCTGTAGACTCTAAGGCTTAGATTGTGTGATGCCCTTATGAGAGAGTGAGAGTTTGGAGTGCATAAATGTTTCACTTACCCTGGCAGAACAAATCAGCTCATTAATTTGCTTCCTGCACTATAGGGCAGTTCTGCTTTGCTTGCCATAGGAGTGCTGACTTCCTCCCATATCAGCATGACCAGTTGAGTGGACCTCCAGCTCCTGTCCATTGCAAAGAGGACCTACCACCTTTCCTGGAGGAGAATTCCCAGAAAGGTCTTGTTGAAACATTGAGTAGAGAGATTCGTATGTTTGGTTGGTATTGTAATGTGTACCTACAATACACACTGGGCCTGTAGTGAGTGAATGTGTGTGTGGATGCCCTTCAAATATGGCGCCAGGAACTTTGCAGTTTCAGTGGGGCAGACAAATCCCTGCCCAGCCCACCACAAGATTTGATAAGCTCCTTGCTGAGACATATTTAATGAGCTCAAAAGTGGAAAATCGGCTGTGAAATTCTGCTTTGCTACCCAGCAGGAATCATACAGACTTTCCCCATGCCACTATACTTAGTCTTCAGAATGGAAAATTCCGCTAATGCGTTTTTAATTCAAAAAGAAGAATTTCTCAGCCCTTTGTTTTTGGCTCACCTGCTAACTTTTAATATTTCAAGTTATAAGCTGATGTTGAATCTTAATACGATTTAATCACTGACATTTATAAAATTTATTGATGCAATATGCATATGTCTAATATTGAAACATTCATATTAGTATTTACATTGGTCTTCTGGTTACTAGAGTCTGTGTATGTTAGAATACCTGATCTGGTTGAGCAGCAGGTAATGTAACAAGGAGTATGATGCCTATTTATATCCTATATTTACCATTAAAGCAATAAAATGCATTCCCTTTGAAACAACTGGGGGAAATGACTACAGAAATCTGTAATTGATCTGGTTTTCCTTACGAGTCTTTTTTGTATGTTTTAGTATAGGTAAATCAGTTTTTTTTGTTTTAGTATAGGTATCACATTTCATTGTTAACAATGAAATTGTGTAAAGTTCTACAATATTTCTTAATCTGATCTCTGATGATATGTTGCAGGTGTTAGCTCTAGTTTTTGTTAGAAAATTGATGGACCTTTGCTTCCTGAAGCGTGAGCTAAGCTGGCTTGATGACCTAATGCCTGAAAGTAAGAAGAAAAAACTAGATGACGCCAAAAAAGTCAAAGAGGATGGGGTAAGGTTTAATTCTCATAAAGAGCTAACATATATGAAATGAATGTGCAGAACTAAAGTGCAGATAAAGGAGGTTTTATTTGGCAAATGTTAGTCACTAGTTAAAGCTGAGACAAAGTTTGAATAAGTTTTTCTTACAATGCATTTTTCCTTTTTCCAGAAAATAATATGTATGCACTAGATACTTGTTTTAGTAAAAATTATTTACTAGAGATTTGCTTGGCCCCATATCTTCATGTCAGCAAGAACAATTCTGGTATGTTTATCTCTACACATGGTACAGATTACATAAATTACATAAAAAGTACTATCCTGGACCATCTTTCACTTTACTTAATTGGCTGTCGATATTTTATGAATGAAAACAAGTTCTCTTTTTTAATAACATCTTAAATACTCACTGTACAGTAGTTACCCCTTGCACATTCAGAAATTTGTGCCTATGCACAATTCTGTGCTAAACTACTAATTTGCACATGAATCTGTTACATATAACTTGCATGATGCTATTTTTAATCCCTTCTTCAAATGTATTTCTTTCTTTCATTGAACTACCTTGCCTTCCCCATCCCATAGAAAGAATTTATCAACCCTTCTAAGCTTTACAAATGATGACTTGATATCAGCTCTGAGAACAATCTAAACACTGACTTGTTGGGTCAGATTTTACCAATTGGAGGCTAAGGGCCGGATCCAGACATAAAACGGATCCGAGCCCGGAATTCTTGTTCCAGTATGCCCTTATGCTTTTTGTCGGTTCCAATCCGGTCTGCGCTGTCGATGGGGCATAGCGCTGTCTGAACGTTTGGAGCTCTGAACTCTTTTGGTTTTTGCGCAAAAAAGGATGAGCCGTGATCAGAACCCCCGTGGGAGGCAGGCCCCATCTTGGCAGAGCACACTCCCAACCTACCTGAATTGTTGCTGTCCATCCATCTAACTTGCACTCGTTGATATGGAGATGTCAGCATTGGACTGGGGTGAACACAGCAAGAAGTCTCAATACCGGGTTAAAGTCCTGCTGGAGTTTAACCTACTGTTGAGATTTCTTACTGCACTCATGGAGATTCTGCCGGGTCTATTCCTCCACTCATGACCACCACCGCCACACCACCTCCCCCCAGTCAGAGATCCATCTGAGCCCGCCCCCCCGCTCCGGCAGACAACAGCGGAAGGCCAGGAAGGCGCTGCAGGCTGTCCAACGAATGCAACAGGACTTTAACCTAGCGTTGTGAGCCTTCTTACTGTATTTACCCCTGTCCAACGCCAACATCCCCACATTGAGTGCAGGTGGAGGGAGAGCAGCAATCCAAGTAGGTTGGAGGTGTGCTGTATCGAGGGGGAGGGCTTGCCTCCAGGGAAGGGGGGGTCCAACTGTGGTGGAAGCCTGCCTCCTGGGAGGGGCACTGCCTCCCAGGAGGGTCTGACCGCGGGGGGGCGGGGGGGGTCTGCCTCCCAGCGGGGTCTGACTGCAGGGTCGGGGGGCGGTGCAGGTCTGCTAGGGTAATTAGCGGGGTGGGGGGGCCTGTGAAGGGTGTTCGAGGAGGATAGGCTGCAGAATAGGAATCCGCTTTGGAGGTTCCCTTGCAGAATAGGAGTCCGCTTCGGATTTTTATTCTGCACGGATTCGAAGACGATAAAGTGGAGTTTGGCAGTAGAGTCCGGCGCATGGTTCATTAAGTCTATTTAAGTGCATGCTAATACATTTAAATCGAGAAGTCGCCCGATTGGGGTGCGAACGGATCCCCGTTTAAATGGGATGTCGGTAAAAGCGCGATCTGCTCGGGTGTTACAGGCCCGATACTCAAAAATTTACCGCAATTTCAATTTTTGGTAAAATCGGGTCCATTATTTTTCTCCCTGCCTCCATCAAGGAGAATTCAAAGTCAGGTATTGTAGTTAAAATTGCAATTCTTACCACAATATGACAATATAATGATCTGAAAAGCTGCTGTGCCATCGCACCACCTACTAAGTACTACATGAATAATTGGATTCACTAGATGATTTAAACCTTATTTTAGACCACAACAAGAGAATGAGGTTCTGTTAGCTAAATTTCTCTTGGGGATGAGATTGTGTTAGGTAAAATTTCTTTATCCTGCTTTTATCTATGACCTTCAGCTGGAGATTATTGGTGTATAACTGTACATGAAGGTACAAAATAAGTAAATGAGTATTGAGTCTAACTGCTGCACATTACTTAAATTGCTTGTTGTATCTGGTTTGTATTAATGAAACACATTAACGTCATAAAAAGCTTTTATGATCTGCAAATGTTGTCAAAATCTTATTTTCTATGAGGGCTACTTGATAGAAGTTTCATCCAGATGTGTTGTCAATAATGTATCGGTACCCATTACCATTTGCTGATCATTCACTTCAACGATCTTAACATCCAGCAGTGTACCTGTACTGACCAATATCTAATTTTATATTGTAATTCAAGGTTTAGGAATAGGACCTCCTGTGATCTGAACAAGATAATTGTATCTTTCAGATGCATGTTTTTACACACATTACCACACTTCATGTCATATTTTCTTAAGTTAAGTAGAATAGAAATTACCCCAAGTCTTTCTGTAAACAACTAATAAATGCTTCAGTAAGAGAAAGCCTGACTCAAATCATTAAACTGCCTTATTTTACAAAAAATAAGTAAGAATATAGATTAACAGTTGAAAATAAGCCTCACTTTCTTTGTACAATTTCATGTCTCTTTGAAAAATAATAAGAAAAAAATAATAAGCCATGTACCATGGTTCTGTTGGCCTATTTACTTTTTAGATAACTTCTAACTGCAAAGACTGACCTTCTGCATATTAACTTCCATATCTACTGGTCCCCTTCTTGTCTCAGTGGCTTCTTAAGTCTGAGCAAATTCACTTTTGAAGAACATTAATTAAACATAATTCATTTGCAAATTCTTTCCATTGAATAAATAATTAGAATCTCTGAAATGTAATGAAGGAATTTGTAGATCATTTTAGTTTATGGTACAAAAATTAAATAGTTCATTTTGTGTATAATTTGGAAAACTGAATAAAGCTAGCAAAGAAATGTTCTCAGTATATTTGGTAATTTTTTAAAAATGAAAACAATTTGGTGTTTTCTAACACTTGGGGGGTTGGGAAGGATTACATATGATAATATGTGTGGAAATAAACTGGAACTCTGCCACGGTGAGGTTTTATTTCTCAGAAACCACATACCTAATACTACAGAAAAAAATCACTCCCTGGTTGCATATCTATATAATAATATCTCTGGATTTCTGCAGATCATCATTTATATCACGTAGAAAATATTTTTATCAGATCATTATGGAAGGATTTTTTTAAAATCTAGTACAGTGTTTGTATCTGTCTCACTTAGGAATCGGAGAAAATGCTGGAACCAGTGGACAGTAGTGTGCAGCTACCAATGGAAAGTAGAAAACTGCTTCAAAGCCCAATAAAGAGTAATGTTTATAGGTAATTCAGTCAATAGTGCTTCTAATACTTTGCAATTAAGTTCATATATTTTTAGTGGTTGAGTATAGATGTTTTTCATGCTGTTTGCATTGAACATTTTAAGCTTTTTTACAAATGATACCAAATTAGAATACATAAATTATTATTTGGTTAATATATTATGTTTTTACATCTGAATAATATCAGCGTTTGTAAATAGATCAGATTATATATTCTCTCTAAGCATACAGAGAATACCAGTAAAATTTACTATGAAGAGTTATGCAGACTTGAAATGTTAACCATATTTCTTGCTCCACAGATGCTACCAGGCCTGTTGAGTTTTTCCAGCATTTTCAGTTTTTGTTTCAGATTTTCAGCATCTGTTTCAGCAGAATTGATGACCTGTTATCCAAAGGTTTCTCTGAGCACAGTGATTACATTTCACAATCATGCATTATTATTTTGGGGCATGACTCCAACCAATATATTCAAAAAAACATTTCAAATCTTGCAGCTTCATACCCTGCCGACAAATAGCATGCCTATGGTAAATCAGTGCAAGAATGCACTGGACGTACTGTCAATATTTTAATCTGCTGGATACCAGCAGTATTACAAAAAATTGCAACGCACGACATCAGCAATATCCTATTACTGCGCAAAAGGAATACTATCTAGTCTGGTATTGTCTTAATTTGTTATCCTCGTGTTACAATTGGTAGTTCATGGAGGCTGACCTCATCTTGCAGAGAAGTATCCCTCAAGCTATATATAACCAATTGTTTCTCTCAAATGAATTCCTTTGTGGAATAGGCTAATTACCTGTTTCAGTTATGTTTCAGATGCGTGTGTTTAAAAATGTATAAAAACTGGACCACTTTTGATCTCTATGACTTCTAAATCACTTGCAGATTTGCGCTATTTTCTTGAATAGAACATTTGTAGAATAAAATGCATTGCAATGGACGCACAATTGAAGAGTCACTACCATACTGCAATAAAGCTGCAGCGCCAGTTGTTAGTCATCTGTTTAATGAGCTGAAATCTGCAAAACTTTACTAATTCTGCTGTACAGTACACATGGATCTATTTTTCAATCATCTGGTTGGCAAATTGTAAGTGTGGCAAATTCCGAAAGCCTTTCATTTGCTCAGCTCTTCCTGCGTTTTCTCTTGTAAATAAGACATTACTGCTCAAGTCTAAACAGTGCTTCTTGTTGCTTATTTGATAACACTTACCAACATGCATATGCATCAAGTCCTGAAACAGGTTAGAACATTTTTAAAACAGTGAGCAGCAGATCAGATTGACTACCTCACAAAACTTTTCATGTTGAAAATGGACGATTTTACACTGTCATATGGAGAATGTATGTATTGTGCTTCTGAAATTAGGAATGTGGTAAAGGTTGGAGTGCAGAATTCATTAAATTTTAAAAATATTTTTGGCTTAGGTATTTAAATAAGCATGGAAATACTACACTTGAATAGAACATTCATTGTCATGGAATAATTACAGTTTTATTTTTCAAAATCTTGTGTAACAGAGCCACAATATAGGGTGTGGCAGAATAAAATAAATTTCAGTTTATAACAGACAGTATATTCTGCGTAGCCAATCATTGTGCTATGTTTCAGTTTTTTGGGGTGATTTGGCCAGAATGGTAAGGGCTTGCTTATTACCATGAGAAAATGGTGATGGGCGTCCTCCCTGAATTGCTGCTGCTGCTATTCTGATGAAGGTAAGGAATTTCATGAATTTCTCCCAGTAATGATGAAACAATGCCATAATGATAATGTCAAATCAGGATGATGTGTGCCTTCAATGGGAAATTGGAAGTGATGCTGTTCCCAAGACCTTGCTGCTTTTGGCCGCCTTGGCGCAAAAGGTTATGGAGCTGAAAGATGCTATTGCAGTCAGCTAAGTGAATGGCTGCAGCAGATTCGATTGATACTATATACTACAGCAGCTGGCTAAAGAACCTCCCTTATGACTGCTGATATGCAAAGCAATTTTGAAGTTAGCGCAAAAAGCTGGCAAATGCTGACCTAGTACATGGAGTACAAGTTCCTCCACAATAACACTTATTTTGCCAATGAAATAAATGAATAATAATGTGGAAGGAATTCTAGATGTGAATTACTAACAGTGTTTGAGTACTTTCTCCCTGCTGACATATGAAGTGATTGGTGCCCTATGATTTATAGCCATCACTTTATGTGAAAGAGTAAACTTCAGCCATACAGATATGCTGATTCCTGCCAAAATTACTTACAAATGTAACTAAAAACATGTTTTGTTTTGCAAAAACTCAGCAATTTATTATAGGCAGAGGTGTCCACTTTTAAATGCATGCTGCATGGCCTATTAAGTGTCTTGCAAACTGAAGTTGGGAGGCAAAAGTTTCCCCATAGTGAAAATAAAACAGCACGTGATAAAACCACCACAACAGTGGCATTAAACAAACCTACAGCTCATTTACCCATTCTGAGCTGAAGAGGATTGTCTGGATGACATTTATTATGTGAGTGAACTGGAAAGGAGCACACTTGAGGTGGGCATGTTAACCTTTTGCTGACAATCTTAATGATCTCTTTCTTGATTATGACAGCTAAACTTTGTTTATAGGTGTGATCCGTCTGAAATTAATATCTCTGATGAAATGTCCAAGTCTACAGTTTGGAAGGCACTCAGCATGAATACAGAGAGCAACAAGACCAAGGATAACACAACTTCAAAAAGGTAACACTGGTGTTCATTCAATGCAACCTTAGTATTTCTATAACTTAAACCATATAGCCATCCTATCTGTGACGATACCATGCATTTAAGCAATGTATTTGTGTCATATTTCATGTGAAGGGACTGCTAAGTACCATGTCTCCAAACTGCCTACAAGCCCCCTGACCAGTAGTGATTCTCGATGGCCTCGTGCTGCACCCGAAGGTTAGAAGGAATCAGGAGCTGGAAGAATCCGGCTTTGAATGGACACTGCATATTTAAATACTACTTCAAATATGCTAATTGGCTTCTCATGCCTTCTGGGTGTGATCCAGTTTGTGGCATTAGAAAAGGACTGGGACAATTGCAAGCAATGTGGCATCAGGCATGGAGCCGATTTTTAGGCAACATACTATTTTTATGGATCAGCGCAATCTGCACCAGGTGCGCTGAAGTCAGAAAATTGTTCCCAGAAATTCTAGCTTCCCTCAGTTATTAAAGGTATTATATAACTGAACTATCCAGGTTGGGAGGTGTGTTCTGTTGGTTGACCTCAGGTTAGCAGAAGTGATGGGAGAATGGACCTTCAACTGACTTCAGTCCTAGTTACAGAAGCAATGATCAGCCAAGGTTCTCACTGCTGCCTGCTACTTAGTAACCCTTGCTGGAAAGCAAATGCATGGTCATCTGAAGAGACAGGCTCCTGCTTGATCAAATTGCTTTGCAACCTTTGTTATTTATGTTCACATGCGAGTGAAATGTTGCTGCAGGTAATTCAGGGCAGTGGGCATCTTCACAATTGCGTATCCTAATAAAAGTCAGCATCTTCAGAGAGAAGCTTAACAATCAGAGTTAATTTTAATTTTGTCAGATATAGATTCTTGTTAGCTATCTCCATTTGTATTCTGTTATTAACATTAAAGTCTGGGAGATGGATTACAAATTCATTGGGCAGAATTTAACATTGGAAATAGGGGTCTCACTGGAGAGCTAAGGAGAGCCACTTTTTGGGAATGCATTTAACTGGGCAGTGGCAAGCCTTTCCTTGGATCAAGGATCCCACGGTGAAAGTCCTGCTTGCTGAGAGCTGTCAGCCAGTTTATCAACTTAATTTTCCAATGCATCTCCTGCCCAATTCAGGTGGCAGCTTTTAATAAAACATTTGAATCAGGTCCTACACTGGTTGTAGGACCCCAACTCCATTTCCAGATACTGATGGGCTGTGTATGTAGGGTATACTCTGCACGTTGATACTAGGCTTAGAACCATCTAACAGTAGCCCTTAAAGGGATTGCTTAAAGCAGGTCCAGATACCTTCAAGATATCTGCAGAATTGATTTTTGTGGAGATTGGAAGAATGCTGCTTCCACGATGAATGCTTCTTCAGGCTCCATAAAATCTTCCTCCATATTGAAAGTGAGTTGGGTATCCTTCTATTCCCAAACATTTGGCACTGCAGAGAAATCACCTTTCCCCCTCTCTGAAGTTATGTACCAGTGCTTGTTTAGTACTGGCACATTGCTAATCCTGGTAAATCAGACCTGAGCATGAAAATAGTTCGGACCTTTTGCTAGTTTCATTGAGTAAACTCTGTGATTGCGCTGTCCAATATGCACTCGATATGAAAACTGCCTCCTTAAATATTGAAAAGAACATCTTTGTTATCTTCCGTCTTTTAATTTAGTAATACTAATTTCTTTTTACAGCAGTTCCATTCAAAAATCAACGTAAATTGATATTCCTGGATCAGGTGAGTCGTCAAGTTCCTTTATTTGGAAAAATTATGGGGGGCAATTCTCCCATCCCACCGCACTGCATTTTTAGCGCAACAGGCCAGGAAGATTTATGTGGAGGTCATTTCATAGGCTTCCTGTTGGGTGCCATTGCCTCTGCACTCTCCCAGTGCCAGATTTCTAGCGCTGTCAGCTCCGCACCAGAAATCGGTGTGGAGCTGCCTAATATATTCAGCAATCATTTATATATCATTTAAATCCTATTAGCAAGCCTGGGACTGAAATCTCCATGCCTGCTAGCCTCTCCCCCAACCCTCTGCCAGGACTGGTTTATTCATTCCAGTGGTGTTTGGTATAGCTCTCTCTCAGGAAGTTGGCAGCCTGACCCCTCTGGAGTGAAGGTGGGGGGGTCAGTTGAAGCCCCCCAGGGGGTTGGGTGTTGGACTGGGTGCTATCTTTGTAGTGTCAGTCTGGACCCCTGGCACTGCCAAGGGGCAAAGTGCTAATGCCCAGGGGGCATCTTGGCACTGCCTATCTGGCATAGGGTACTACAAAAGGGGGAAGGGCCCAATGAGGGTGGGGTTTCTGTTGGGGGGTGGGGGGGAGGGAAGCAATCAGTGACACTGTGCACTGGGATCTGTGACACAGGGAGGGATGTCAGCATTCGGGCCTGGTCATTGTGGTGGGGGGGAAGTGGAGGTGCAGACTGCTGGGGAGGTTGGAGCTTTGGATGAGGAGGGGTTGGGGGGGATAAGAGAGGGAGGAGATCAGGACTGCTGCGGGGGCGGTAGAGACGAGAGTTTGGGGGAAGGAGGCGTCAGGGCTGGCCTGGACGCATCCGGGGCCAGCAATTGGGAGGGGAAGAGGCTTGCGTGGCCGGCAATGCAGAGGTTGCATGGCCAGTGATCAAGCTGGCCAGCCAGCAATGCAGGGCCATTGCAGATGCGCCAATCTGGGCGCTGACAGATAGACGCATGCGCAGTGGCCTGCTCAGGCGCTATGCTGTTGGCCTCTCCAGCAGGAATAGGTCCCACCCTCTGATTTCAGCATGGAAAATTCATTTTGAAACTGCTGAAACAAACAGTGTGATTTATGCAAATTCAATACTTAGAATTCTTTTGTGGGAATTGCCCCCTGTGATTTTGATGTTCATTAAGATGAATCATGTCAGTCTGGTACATCATGGACCAGGTACAAATGCTCTGCTTCAACAACCCTAAACTCAGAAGGGCAGCATCAGCACAATTAGGTATTGCCCTTTCATGCACCAATCTATTAAATGGATATCAATTCTGGCAAAAATGAACACTTTGTGCTGTAGATCTAACTGCACATGAACTGGGTTCAAAATATCTAAACTGATTTCACCTTCACCCCTTATATTTGGCAAAGAGCATCAGTCTATCCCAGTGCGAGATTTAGACTTCGTGAGGCCCTAAGCTATATAAAGCTTGGAGGCCCCTTGTTTAAAAGTTAGAACCAAAAGGCCTCACAAAGGTGCGTACCAAAACAGGACCTTGGGTCGCCACAAAAAAATTGAAAACAAATTGAACTTTGTTGATCACTTTGGATTTGTGGATCCTTATCTGTTTCTGGAGCAAAGTAACTGTCAACTTTTGTTAATTTTTTGAGTTGCTCTTCAAGCTGATTTTTTTTCTTTTCTGGTATCCACTCTTAAATCTTCTTTTCATTGTCAGCCTTCTGAAATTTTGTGAGGCCCCTGCGGATTGTGAAGCCCTAAGATGTAGCTTGTTTAGCTTATGCCTAAATCTGGCACTGGTCTACCCCATCAATCTGATTTGGATTTTAATTCTGATTCTTGGTTAAAAGAGTAGTGTTAATAATCCAATGGGAGCAATTTTCAACTGCTATTTCTTGGACAAAAAAATCTGGCTTAGGCTGATCCACTCTATATTGTGCCCCACTCTAAGTTCTGCTCACCCATTACTGCTGTCTTCAGTGACTTACATTGTCATTCAAACTTTTAATCCTTGGGCTGGATTCTCTGACCTTGCTCACTGCCAGAGTTTACTGCAGCGGGAAGTAAGATGGTTAAACATGATTTCTCTTTCACAAAACCATGCTGATGCTTCCCAATTAGCTCAAGTTTATCTAAGTGCCAGCTATAACCTGCTCAGTGATGAATTCTAATACCTTCCCAATGACAGATGTCAAGGTAATGGGCCTATAGTTTCCTATGGAGTCACACATTCATCTCTCTAATCTTATTTGCACGTGGCTCAAGTAATAATCCACAGATTCTCCCTCACTACTAATCCATTCCTGTTTGCTGTCCCCACTTGAACAGCTTCCTGTACCATTGACCAGCATGGCCAGCCTGCTCATTCACCCTACAAATTGGGTTGTGAGCACTTCAAAGCTGTCTGACGATTGCAAAGTCTGAGGCTCCTGTTTGCTCGGTTCATTTATCTGCCTCACTCATAGTCACATCTTCCTGTCCCTCGCTGCTGACGAGAACAGATGACCTTATTCTAAGAGGCATAGCCCACAAAGTGTCCAGCTATTTCGGCCCCTCCCTTATGTTGCTTCGTGTTTGCAGTCCGAGTATTAGATCAATAATCCTGATCCAGAAATCCTCCAGTTGTTTACACTTTCTGCAGACCTGTTTGTCATGGATTGTCATAAACAAAGGCTGTTGTGCTGAACAAGCCTCTCTTTTTGATCCAACCTTACATCCTCACCACATTGCTTAATCTTTTCTATTTAGAAGCACATCTCATTGTTTCTTGAAATCATTTACATGTTAACCTGTGATACTTCCAACTTTGTTTTAATTTTATCCTCTTTTTTTAAACTCTTCATAATAAACTAAGCTTTGCCATAATCTTAAATTCCAAAGAACATAATCCTAATTTCATCTTTTCTCAAAACTTAGAGGGAGTGATTCTTGCACCCCGCCACGCTAATTTTCTGGCCTGGGACTGGTTGTGGGGGGCAGCACTGTAATGGTCCCAGGCTGACCAGCAATTGAGCTGGCTAGCAAATGGGAGGCAGACAGATTGGGGCCACTACACATGCGCAGAGGCCCACTGGTCTCAGCCTCCTGGATGGGAATAGGCTCTGCCCCCTGAAATTCAGTGCTATTCATTGCTGGTGGCCTCTGCAGTGCGCAGTGTGGGAGATTCTAGTGTGAACTCCCACTGAAGAAAACAGCATGAATTACTCCAGTTTTCCTGCAAATTCAATACTTAGAATTTTTTTGGGAGAATTTAGCCCAAGTCCTTTATATCCAGAATCATTAACTATATTATTCAGTCTTCCTTTCAATCCTATCTTCAGCTTTGAGTTGAGATTCCACCTTTGTCCTTAAGACTATCTCATTTCACCTCAAACATTCACTGCTAATTCCATTACTTCATGTCAGCTGTAAGATCTGTTTATCCATGCAGCCTTCACTTGAAGAATCATTGGGTGGGATTTCCATCCAACTTGCCATATGTTTCACAGTAGTAGAGGTAGCCCACCGTTGGCCGGTGAGTAGCAGGATCTACTGGTTCTGTCATTATCAACTGGGATTTCCATTGAATGCACTCTTCGCCACTGGGAAACCTGCGGTGGGGGTGCACCATTGGTGGGGCCAGAAGATCCCACTAGTGTGAATGGTCAGAAAATTCCAACCAATGTCTTAAACATTCTGTCTTCACTGGTCTCCAAAACACTTCAGCTGATCTGGAAATCTAATCCAATTCCTGTCTTAACGCCACTGATTCCCCCATAACCCAAACTTTATTTTCAAGATCCTGTTTTTCAAATCCCTACATAGCCTCATTCCACCCTATTTAGAAAATCCTGTTTAGGTGTATATACCAGCCTGCACCCCAAATTCAGTCAACTTAATATTGCAACATGTTCCTCATCCCTTCCATTCCATATTGCTCAAGCCCATCTTTCAGGCATTAGGCCTCTGTCCTCTGTATCTATTCCAAAGTCACTGCTTTGCTATCTCCCCCTGCCTTCAAGGGCCTCTTTTTTTTTAAAAAAAATCTATAACCTGTGAGGGTACACATATTTCTTATATTGTCTTATTCTGTAAAGAAGACTGTTTGTGTAAATTACTTAATTAGGTTAGGGAAAGGTTAATCAAGACAACTTGCCTGGGAGAGCTGAGGGATAAGTTTTAAGTTTACAAAGGTTTCATAGTAAACGAGGGAAGATTATTAATTTTTTTTGACTGTAAATAGAGGTAATTGGGAAACATGAAAGATTTTTATTTTTTGTAAAAACTAAGTCCAAAGGACAATGGAATTGAGAATGAAAGGATATTTCAGGAAAGCTGTTGAGCTGAATTGTGTTGATTCTGGGGGAGATGTCTTGAGACTAGTTCTCTACTGAAAGAAGTTGTGAAATCTGAAGCAGCCATCCAGAAACCAGGAAAATCTTTGTTTCAGAAAGCAGTCTTGTTTTTTAATGCTCTTGGATTTTCACAGTAGAGTGGAAGAGAGTGAAAAGCTGTGTGGCACACCTTTGCTAAGGGGGCAGCAGTTGTACTTTGGATAATATTACTAGATTTTAGGTATGAAAAATCTGTGGGAGTGTCACCAAGAAGGTGTTTACTTGTGTGTCCTTACAAGTGGATACTTTTGGGGAGGTTTTGTAGATTGTTTTAACTGTGTAACTTGAATCATGTGTGTTAAATTTTTTTTTCTTGAATTCCAAACAAATTCCTGAAATTCTATGCTTCTGGGATCAGTAGGTTTCTACTTGTTTGCAGAAGGCAAAAATATGTTATGACCAGTACAACAGGTTTCCTTCTAGATTTGGCTTGACTAGCAAATAACATCTGTAATTAATTACATCTTCAATCTTCTCTTCCCTTCCACCAAATTAATCATCTTCCACCTCGTATAGTGATCTGAAACATTCTTCTATAAAAGTATCATGATATCAATGTATTTTTTTTGTTTATTCTTAGGTTTAAATCCCAACATTAACAGAGAAAGATGAAGTTGTAATTGACTCAGGGAAGAGCCAAAACAGAGAGGTTTTCAATCATACACCCACACTGCATCCTGGAACGTCCTTGGAAAACAAAATATATTGAAGGCAGCACATTTTCTGTTTTAATTATCCATTAAGACCTTTCAAACAGAAGTCTGAACTTTTAAGTCCAATTTTATTTTTTTTGCAAGTGTTTAGCTTGACCAGAATAGAACTTTGAGCTCTTGAAAGAAAATCAGTGTAGTTTTGTGTATTTTTAAGAGATTTCAGTTTTGTAATACAAAGCCTGACTGACAATAATAGACCTTTTGAAAGGCCTTAATCTTTAACCAGCATATAATTTGAGATGCTTGATATATAGACAGTAAGAATAATTCGATTTGTTATATGTACTGTATCACAATTATTGTGTGATTATCAGTGCTGTTTCATATGATTTTTACATTTCAATATATGTTTTCATGTCTGCATGAAAAAATCTTGTCTGTCAACCATGTTTACCTTGATCACTAAATGTTATCCTCTGAAGTAATAAAGCAACTTGCAGTGCAATATATAGTACAAATTAAAACCACTACTAAAAACGAAGTCGCTAATAATGTTGAAAATATTCTCTAAGAATTCCTCACCAATACAGATTGGGAGGCTTCTGTCACCTAAAACCCTCACCAGCCTGCTGGCAGTAATATCCCTGTGTGAGCCTTGGGGGTGGGTGGGGAGAAACAATTCTATGGCATTGATATGAAAACCAAAATTTAGTTAATATTTTTACACTGAAGCAAAATATACTTTGCAGAAGGGAAGAATTATTTTAATGTTGTACAATAACAATATGAGAACTTGTAACTAGTTTAAAAAGTATGATATTAAAAGACCTGCAAAAATATACGCTGTGAAATGAAGTACTAAGTATGTAAAACTTAACTTGCATGATGATCTGAGTTGCTCCCACTAAAAGCATCCACTGCCAAATTCTCCAAAGGACTTTCTGTAGTTATATTTAAATTACCTATATATTGTCAGGTAATTTCACTTCTGTATCATAAAGTACAGTTTATTAACTGTTAGCTGTTTCTTAAATTAATATTTTTGAGATGATGAGGAAGTTCCAGTGCAATAATATAGCAATATATAATGCTTATTGTTTATTCTTTAGTGTCAGGGACGAAATATCAGAAAATCATTAGATGGGAGAGAATTAAAAATGCAAATTCTACTCTGTACCATTTTTGGATGTGGTACTAATGTAAGTGCCATGAAAGTAATCCTGGTCCAAACACAATCAGATTAAGCTGCTGAGGACAAATGGTGAGCAAACCTAGGTATACTGTTGAATGGGAAAGCCCACAGTTAGCAGAGATTGTCTAATATTCTTGCAGATCACCATATACCCCTGAATCCTAAAAGTCAAGAAAGTTTCAGCTGAAAGGGGAAAAAAATGTCTAGTTGGGAAAAAAATAGTGTTTTGGGGGAGAATGTTGGAAAACTTCCCTCTACTCTCCAAAAGATAATTGAGATAGACAGACCTAAGTTATGGACTGAAGTGCCACTACAGTCCTCAAACATTAAAACTGCACAGAAACTGTGCTGGTTGCAGGCTGTTGAGGGCACCTGGCAATAAAAACAAATCTCTCCATTCTGATGGTAAAAATCATTACTTTAAATACTTCAATTCACAACTTTAGAATCCAGTACTGTTCTGTCATACTTGTAGGACATTGTTTTTGTCTGATTTCCTGGAGAAACACAGCTAGCAAAACAAGCAATTTCCATGATTTTATGATTTTGAATGTAATACATACCAAAAGAAAATAAAAATATGAAAATATATCCTTAATGAATTTAAAAAAGTGCAGGCACAAATTTTTAATATAGCTTCTTTCTAGTGGACTACATGTAGAAATAGAGAAGCATTATTTTATTTTAGAAGAGACTTAAAGAAATATATTAATAGATTATTTTGTTGCAGAAAACCTATAGTCTTATGACACTTATAATGTAAATAAAATTACAAGCAGAAATCAAATCCACCTGGTCCACCAAATAGAAGCTTTTTGGCTTAAATCTGAAGGATGAGCTAATAGCTGACATTATACAAGATGACCACAGACCCCTTGAACTAAAAAATAGAAACGTATAGTAAATGCCAATATGGCTTATATTTTAGTGATGCTATTTTTTGTTTCTGTTTATTAGTCCTGGACATTTAGATGTGAAGACCCAGGTCTTTAATTGTCTGTTTACAGTATTGTTTAAGTGGAGTAATGTGATTGCAGTTTCAGTTCAAGATGAGTGTAAGAGTTATTTATGATATACTGGCGGAATTGTTGTGTAAAAGTGCTGTACAGTCAGGTAATACTGTTGTTTAATATTGTATTTTGTTTTGTTGCACACTTGTTGTAGTGAAAATAGAGGTGCAGGTAAAATAAGTGTACACCTAAACTGTAACAGATGAAGAAATGTATCTTTTTAAAGAGATGACATTCCTCTTTATTTAAATAGGCCTGCATTTTGCAAAACTTTAGAATGGATTTTCTTTCCTTTTTCTTAGCCTGCTGTGAACATCAATAAATATGATGGAAACATGTTTCATTTCTCTTCAAAATGTTAACATGAAGTCTTATTAACAATGTGCATTAGGTCATAAAATGCAGCCTCTTTAGACCAAGAGCAGAAATTCTGTCAACTTAAATAATGTAAATGTGAATGGAACAATTGTAATTATTTCTATAAGGAAATAAAAGTGATTAAAATACAATGATTTGATTATTGCTTCGACAAGAGATTTTCAATTTAAAATTCTATAGTGCAGCTGATGTTTAGAATGTAATGATCCTTTAATGTGCAATTTTAGAATGGTAGGACATGCATTTGTGCTTGTGATTCCCATTATTCTGTGTTTCCAATCTGACATGTATTATCAAAAAATAAGCCAGAATTCTCCAGTCTGGCATACCCCACTGCCAGTGAGGATGGAGAATTTGATGCCTAGCCAAATCTCCATTCATAGCAGCAGGAATGGAGAATCCCAGCTGCAGATGAGGTCAGAGAATCCGGCCTTAAGTATTTCATCACGAGAAATTTGGAAGAGTGAGGTGAATCACCTAATCTTCACTGCTATCTGACGTTAGAGCAACACTAGAAGAGGTTTGGATCAGGTCCCATTTGTTGCTTGATACAAGAGAATTTGAAAAAGAGTGAAAATAACAACAGTGAGGACCAAAAGAATCCTTAATTTACAATAATTTATTTGTATAAAACTTAAATATTTGTACATCTTCTACATCACAATGTTTTAAACTCTTGTGCACAATGAAATAATTTGAACTGAACAAACTTATTTATGTAAACCAGTTGATGAACTGGTCAGTCAAAGAAATGCTTAACCACATATATTGTCTGAAATATTTCACGTCCTACAATAGAAACTGATACTATTTACATTGAATAATAAATTTTTTTTGCTTGTAAGAAATAAAATATCATTTAACATGTGATCACTTCTAGAGCTTTGCAAAACTTTTTGAATCATTCAATTATTTATTTGAAATTATGGTTCTGATACATTCCAAGATGAAAAATGTATAGCATCTGCAGGGGAAGGTTTAGTAGAACGCGGATAGTGAGAAGCATTGTCAGGCGATGCAGCAGGACATAAAGAGGTAGCTTGGGCAGACAGATAGCAGATGGAATTTAATCCTGATAAATGTGAGGTGATGCATTTCGGGAGAAAGAATGTAGAGGGGAGGTATATGATAAAGGGTAGACCTATTAAGGGTATAGAAATGCAGAGGGACCTGGGGGTGCAGGTGAACAAGTCTCTGAAGGTGGCAGAGCAAGTGGAGAAGGTTGTGAAGAAAGCATATAGTACGTTAGCCTTTATAGGAAGGGGTATAGAGTACAAGAGCTGGCCTTTAATGTTGCAGTTGTATAAAACGCTGGTTAGACCTCATTTGGAATACTGCGTCCAGTTCTGGTCGCCTTACTACCGGAAGGACGTGAAGACTCTGGAGAGAGTGCAAAGGAGGTTTACCAGGATGCTGCCTGGTATGGAAGGTCTGAGTTACGAGGAGAGTTAGGCAAATTGGGACTGTTTTCCTTAGAAAGACGTAGACTTAGAGGAGATCTAATAGAGGTGTACAAGATTATGAGGGGTAATAGATAGAGTAAACAGGGTTAAGCTTTTTCCTAGGATGGACTCAAATAGCACGAGGGGTCACGGGCTTAGGGTGAGGGGGGTAAGGTATAATTTGGATCTAGAGGGAGTTTTTTCACACAGAGGGTGGTGGGGGTATGGAATGCGCTGCCAAGTAAAGTGGTGGAGGCAGGTACTCTGGAGTTATTTAAGAAATACTTAGATGGGCACATGAACAGAATGGGAATGGAGGGGTATAGAAAACTGATTTAAAATAGGGATCATGAACCTTGGGAGTCCCTGGGAAGTGTGTGAATAGATGATGATATTGATGTACTTGTTTTTATCCTACAGGTGCTTTGGTCCACCTTGTTGTCTAACAAGGGGCATACACGCGATGGGTCGTGAGAGGGCTGCTCTTGGATTTTTTTTTTCGAGAGTATCCTAGTGCTTCACGTCATTAGTGTACGCTTGACCTGGACCATTTGATGGGCAACACGACAGCTCAGTGACTATCGCTGTGCTGTGCAGATACATGGATTTGGGCTGTGTCTGTGGGAGTTTGTGCATTCTCCCCGTGCTTGCGTGGGTTTTCTCCGGGTGCTCCGGTTTCCTCCCACATCCCAAAGATGTGCTCTTAGGCTAAATGGCAAAACAAATTCTCCCTAAATTGTCTCAAATTTGGTTTTTGATCCATAGGTTTATAAACATGGACAGGGATCGCGGGTAGAGGTGGGAACATCGGGGTGGCGGCGCGGGCTCGTTGGGCCGAAGGGCCTGTTTCCCGTGCTGTTTTGTTCTTTGTTCTTTATGATGGGCGGCATGGTGGCATAGTGATTAGCATTGCTGCCTTATAATGCTAGGGTCCTGGGTTCAATTCTGGCTTTGGGTGACTGTGTGGAATACTTCCCATGTCTGTGTGGGTTTCCTCCAGATGCTCCAGTTTCCACCCACAGTCCAAAGATGTGCAGGTTAGGTTGCATTAGCCATGATGATAGGGCAAGGGGGAGTGGGCCTGGGTAATAGTGCAGACTCAATGGGCTGAATGGCCTGCTGCACTGTAGGGATTCTGTGACAACTAAAAATAATTCTTTTGAAAATCTGAACAGACAATTATTAAATGAATGCTTAAAAATTTGAGGGGTCATTTTCATCTCAATATACTAATGGGGCAGTTGGAAATTGGGGAGAACCCAACAGAAATTGGTTATCCCGTAATTCCACTGGCTTTGGGGCCCACAATATTTTCCTGTTAGTCTTAAGATGCTCTTCTGAATCTCTCATCCAAAAGTGTTTATTGGCTTGGGGTGCCACTATTGATGCTACCAGGAACCCTCCAAGTTGTTCTTGTTAGAGGAATAGAGAAGCTGGAGACCAGCTGTGTGTCTGCCTGCCTATGTCTACATTGTCACATCTGCAGAGAAGGCATTCGTGGCTTTTGCAGATGTTGTTGGAGGCTCCTTTGCCAAAGAAGGCAATGTCAGCAGACCTCCAGCAACATCACAATAAAACATGAATACTGAAGTTTTTCAGAAGCATCTCAATCACTGATACTGCATAAAACATGGCATGCCAGGGCAATCAAGAAGCAATGGGCAGAATTCTCCAATAAGTTTGAATGAATTTGGTGGCTAGTGGGCATGGAGAGTCTGGCCGGAGCTAAAATGTCAGAATCCCAGCAGCATAAAACTACATTGAAATTCTCCCAATGGTGGGTTAATAATGGGTCGGTCAGGTTGTTGATGAGTGGCGCAAATGCTATTTGCACTCATTTGTATCCGTGAATGCTCGTTAAAAGAGCTGCCTGTCAATATTCTATCAGGCCTTCCAAACTTGCTTCACACCAGCAGGAAATCACACTGGCATCAAAGCCGATTGCTAAAGACAGCTTGCAAACACAAGACGGCTCTCAGTTGGCAAGAGACTTTAAGTTGAGTGCAACAAAGTTTTCTGCCATTGTTCTGTGCTGCTCTGGACGTGCTCTGCAACATGCTGCTGGGCAGACTGGTTCTTGCCCCCCCTCCTCCCCCCTGACCTTCATGTTCAGCTTGTCTTCATAGACAGTATCATGTTGCTAGACCCATGGACCCACTTCTATCACTGAGTCAGATCAGCACAGCTCCTGGGATTGGGGAGTACAAGAGTCTCATTGTCCCTGCTGCCACACACCAGTGTCTATCTAGACAGCACTGTGCTGCAGGATTCATACAGCCAGCGCAACAAATGAACGAAATTCGTCTAGGGTAGAGGGTGGAGTACGAGGTGGGGGAGGTAGAGGTATAGGTATAGGGTGAGGGCTTGCAAATGGCAGATGGAACGGGTAGATGTAGAAGCTGAACAACGGAAGGCAGAGGGAAGACCAAGGGGAGGGGAAGCTGGACCCTAACAAAGCTGCATGAAAACCTCACAAACAAGGGGGTAAAAGGGATACCATAGTGCTTACTAGAAGGGGATAGAATGAAGACACCAGAAATCCAAGAGGACACGGGCACCTCACAAATGATGGGCTCAGGAAGATGGTTAAATCAAGGGACAGATGTCTTCTTAACGCTGTTAGCCTTTTTCCTCCGAGTTGCTGACATCCTGCACAATCTGGTAATGAGAGGTGGGCCACAGAGAGCTATCAGTGTGCTGGAATGATATTTAAATATGGCAACAGGACCTTCAAATTTATTCAGCTGATAGTGGACAGACTAATTAGCTGCTCGCCCCTCAGAGGATTCGGAGGGGAATCTGCCTGTGAAAGTTAATGAGCTTCTAAGTGCAGACTCTGGCATGGGATTCTGCCTTCTTTGTTGGTAGGACAGGTGCTGCCAGAGCCACTCACTACTGTACTAAGGCTGAAATTCTCCAGCCTTTCATGCTCTGTCAGCAAGAACAGAGAATTTGGCATTCAGCCAAATCTGTTCACTGTAGTGGGACCAGGGAATCCACGCTGTGGGCAAGGTCAGAGAATTTAGCCCAGTATCTCAAAATGGAAGAAATCCATCCAGTGTTCCCAGGTTTGGTAGTGAACCTGAATACAAAATCATGGGGCTGAATTTTATGGCTGTGTCACAGAGTGGGTGGGGCTGGAAAATACAGTGAGCTATTCAAATATCCACTGCCTCTCACTCGTTCCTGAATCTTGGGGCCAGCACTACCAAACGTTATCTGGTTTTCATTCAGAGAAACAACGAATTCCTATAGCACTGAAGGGGGCCATTTGGCCCAACAATCCCACTCAGGCTCTATCCCCATAACCCCACATATTTACCCTGCTAATCTCCCTGATACTAAGGGGCAATTTAGAATGGCAAATCAACCAAACTTACACATCTTTGGACACTAAGGGGCAATTTAGCATGGCAATCCACCAAACCTGCGCATTTTTGAACACGACGGGGCAATTTAGCATAGCTAATCTACCTAACCTGCACATCTTTGGACACTAAGGTGCAATTTAGCATGGCCAATCCACCTTACATATCTTTGGGCCTATAACTTTTTTTTAACAGTTTTACCATAATTTATCTGGCTGTTCATTCCATTCTTTATTAAACCTTTTGATTTTGTTTCCAACTGGAGATCGAGATACTTATATTGTCAGAAGTTTCGGAAGTATTACTTCCTGCAGACAAACAGCACAAAGAAAATGGCTCCTCTTCTGGCATCTATTTCCCCACAACTCCAGATCTCAGCACAAGTGATGACTGCTTCTGGTCTGGAGATGGAACGCATACGTCAGTGGAATTTGTTGCGCACGCGATGTTTGCTGCTTCAGTTGAAAGTTGTGGCGCGAGAGGAGCTGTGATTGTTGTAGAATCGCCATGTTTACTGCTGTTGCCGCAGGTACCTCACCGTTTACGATATAAATAAAATCTTCAGCTCGTTTCCCTTCCGTTTATACTTACAGATTTTAATTTTGTATATTTAAAGTCTGATTTTGTTCTAGCCAGTAATCATCTCATTGGTTGGATCCATTTGTTGACCAAAGTTGGCAACTCGAAGCTTTATCATTATATTTCATGGACTTGCAACTTTTAGGTTTGGTTTCCAAGGAACAGTATTCAGAATTGAGTTATCTGCAATTCATGTGGGGCCAAAGTGTGCAAATTAACTATGGAAGTAGAAGCATTTGTTAAAAATATTTTTCACACAATCTCTACAATGCAGAAAGAGGCCATTTGGCTCATCGAGTCTGTACAATCCCACCCAAGCCCTAACCCCACATTATTTACCCTGATAGTCTTTTGACGCTGTGGGGCAATTTAGTATAGCCAATCAACCTAACCCACATGTTTTTGATGAAGAACAAAAAATTATGAAATATTGTCAAGGGTGAGGAGTTACTGTTAAATGGTGAGACTGGATTCTCTGAGTGTGAAAATGTAAGCAGTTTGATTGGAGCGCTCAAAACGTTGAAGCGTTTTGCTCAAGTAATAAGGAGAAATTGTTTCACTGGTCATGTGAGTCAGTGAAATTGAGCTTATTGGATTGTTTTTAAGAATATAAGAAAAACGAGCAGGCTCTTCGGCCCCTTGAGCTTGCTTTGCTGCATAAGATCCTGGCTTATCTTCACCATTTTCCTGCACTATCTTTATATTCTTTATGCATATATCATTTGCTGAATGTTCTCCTATATGATCATTGATAAAAGTATGGATATTATATCATCTGGCCCTATAATTAAATCATTATTGTGCACAGCAAACAAGTAGTTTTGGAATAGTATTCTGGCATGTTAGGGACCAGATTGGAAAGTCCAAGTGTATTCTGAAGCTAGACTAGACTCCAACCATTTTTGATTTTTGGCATGGTGTGAGGATAAGGTGTTTCAGTCCAGGTGCTGATCCACTAGAAAGCTTTTATTAATTAAAACACAAAAAGAATTAGTGTAACTTTAATCAATTGAAATACTTAAACAGGACATGAAACAATTCTTAACTTAGCTATCTGTATTTGTTCCAATGTAAGCGATATTCCTCATAGATATAAACCTCTCTTCAAAATCAGTTAGCAAACAACAGGCTTATGTGCTGGTACAGACTGCTAGTCCTCAAACCTCCAGAACACTTCTGGAGAAAGATGTATATTTTCTAACAAGACTCAGACTTCAGTCTCCAGAGAGAGAAGAGATGCTATTCCTTGAAAATCCAAACTAAAATTTGCTGCTTTCTCACCTGTAAGCTTAGCTCGTCCTATTAGTACATGAGTCTCCTGTCATTCAACCTAATTTAGCCCTACTTTGAAATCTCAGGGATCAACTCAAAAAAACAAAACTGTATTAACTTGGATTAAAGCAAACACCCTAATAACTAGATGCAACTGTTCTTCTGCATTCTCAGCTGGTGAGCTTCCAGAGCAGAGAAATTGGCACCGTAATCAGAGCTGAAATTTGAAAAGTTCCCTTCACCAGAAACGTGACGGAAATACATTTCCTAAAGGCACAGTATGGTCACAGGATACTGTTCCCAATTCTAACCATGCTTAAACTGCACTTACATAATCCCCTTTTTCATAGAATCCTACAGTGCAGAAGGAGGCCATTTGGCCCACAATCCCAACCAGGCCGGATCTCCATAACCCCATGCATTTACCTTAGCTAGTCGTCGTTACACCAGGGAGCAATTCAGCATAGCCAGTCCAACTAACCTGCATGTCTTTGGACTGTGGGAGGAAACTGGAGTACCTTGAGGAAACTCACACAGACACAGGGAAAACGTGTAGACTTCGCATCGACGATGACCTAAGCTGGGAATCAAACCTGGGTCCCTGGTGCCACCATGTTGCCCCACCATCCCTTCTAATCAGTTATTAGTCCAATTTGTTGTCCCTCCCTTAATTCCATAATCACATTGTGAAGTTGGAGTGAGTGCAGTAAAAGTCATGATAATGGTCCAGGAATGGGGAACTTCAGTTGTGAAGATAGATTGGAGAAATTGGGATTGTTTTCCTTGCAGAAAGAAAGATTTAGGGGAAATTTGATAGAGACATTCAAAATCATGAGGGATCTGGACACAGTAAATCAAAAGAAAACTATCCTCCCTAACAGATTTAAAGTAATTGACAAAAGAAGCAAGAGTTAAATGAGGAAAAGCGTTTTCATGCAGTGAATGGTTAAGGTCTGGCAATCAGTAAATCAGATTTAGTAAATCAGTGCACACAGCTAAATGTTCGTCCACCTCGTATGTTGTAATGGTTCTGTGAATTTCATCAAATCATAGAGTCATAGAGCTTTGCAGCACAGAAAAAGGTCCTTCAACCCACTGAGTCTTCCTGGCCATCAAGCACCTATCTATTCTAATGCCATTTAGCAGTGGTTTGGTCCGCAGCTTTGTACGTGATGGCATTTCAAATGCTTATCTAAAATGCTCCTTAAATGTTAAGGGTTCCCATCTCTACCACACTTTCAGGCAGTCAGTTCCAGATTCCCACCACCCTCTGGGTGAAAAAATGTTTGCTCAAATCTCCCCCCTCAACCTCCTGCCAGTAACCTAAATCTATGCCTCCTGGTTATTGATCCCTCTACTAAGGAGAAAAGCTTCTTTCTATCTATGTCGCCCATAATTTTGTACAGTTTAATGTCCCTGTTCTAAGGAAAACAACCCCAGCCTAACCAGGCTCTCTTCATAGCTGAAATACCCCAGCCCAGGCAACGTCCTAGTCATCTCGATATGATGGAAAAGGGTATGGGCTCTCCTGACAACATCCCGACAGTCGAACTATTCCAGAATTAACTATGCCCCTAGCCAAGCTGTTCCAATGCCAGTATGATTCTAGTTGGCATGGTGGCATAATGGTTAGCACTGCTGACTCACAGCACCAGGAGCTTGATTCCTGGCTTAGGTCAGTGTCTGTAAGGAGTTTGCACATTCTCCCCGTGTCTGTGTGGGTTTCCTCTGGGTGTTCCAGTTTCCTCCCACGATCTGAAAGATGTGCTGACATTCAGCCATGCTAAATTCTCCCTCAATGTAGCCAAATAGGAGCCGGAGTGCGGTGACTAGGGGATTTTCACAGTAACTTCATTGCAATGTTAATGTAAGCCTTACTTGTGATACTAATAAACTTTTGAAACTGACAACATGGAAAATTGCCCAGGTATGTCCTGTCCAAACAGCAGGATAAATCCAATCTGGTCAATTACTGCTCTTATCAATCTACACTTGATATTGCCGTTCCTTCACTCAGTGGGTCAGAATCATGGAACTCCCTTCCAAACAGTACTGAATCTGCCCACAACAATGGGTAATAGTTGTTCAAGAAAGCAGCTTATCAATTAGGGATGGGGAGCAAATGCTGGCCTTGTCAGCAGCGGTCATATTCCATGAAAGAATTAAATCAAGGGCTCCCTGAAAGACCTACCACATCCATTTCATTTATCTTGTTATATCTGTTACCTTAATGATCAAACTGTTAAAAATGAATATGTATTTTCCATATTCTTAAGATATGGGCTAATAGTTTCATCTTTTTACTATTCCAGTGTTTGGGATGGAGCATAGACCATCTCATCAAACAGCTTCTAGTTATTACTCTCCATCCAGTCATCAGTTTGCACTTCTGTTACCAGAGTCGCCCTTGCATCTGGTGCCTGATGTTGAAAGATCTGGCCTTGAATGGTTTGATGTCCGAGTCTTTGAAATGTTGGAAGCAGGTAATTTGAAATAAAGCTGGTGAATGTTACAAATTTGGAAAGCTGATTATCTATGAAACTGATTTTTCTTCCATTCTTTAGTTGGTAACAGGGATCGAGATGTGCCATCATCTCCTTTTAATGATACTTCTGAGAGAATGCTCAATTCCCAGGATACAGGTAAATTTTCTTTTTTCCTATGCAAATTATTTGTTACTAACTGCTCTCCTATAGTTTCTAGCCGAGAGTTGGCGCACAACTGCTTGAAATGTTAATCTGGACCTAACTACAAAAGGTAATTTGTCTCACAATATACCTTTTCTATAGGTTAGTGCCTATCCTCTACTTGGGTTTTACCAAATATGCAAAAGAGCATTATACTGTATCAAATGTTAATAATGCTGATACAAAGGCAAAATGTGTAGATGCTGAAAATCTGAAATTAAGAACACAAATGCTGGAAATACTCAGGTCAGGCGGCATCTGTGGAGAGAGGAATAGTTAACATTTCAAGTCAATGACCTTTCTAAAATAACTGATGAGTTCTAATGAAAGATTGTTGACCTGAAACATGAACTCTGTTTCTCTCTCTTGGGATGCTACGTGACACGAGTATTTTCAGCATTTTTTTCTTTTCTTTTTATTTAACAATTTTTTGCTTGCATGATTGCAGTTATTTCATTCAAAAGTAGACATTTGCATGAATTACAAAATGTTTTAATGCAAGACTCTATGGAGTAGAATTTCTGGCAGGAATTCCCTGAACTTTGATTGTAACTTTGGGCCATCAGCGGAAACCCAGCAGAAGTAGTTAGAAAGAGCGTTTGTATTGTTTTTCTTGTGTTTCCATCGATTATGGTGAAGTTTCTGCAGGAAATAGGAAGAACCCTTGCAGAAATCCCAAGCGTGCAAATATAATTAGTATATCCTTCACTCAGATTTTGATCATATGTTACACATGGAGTTTTATGTTGAATGCATGTATTAGATCCATCCAGAAGCTTCACTTAATGTACCCTAGTATGTTGATTAGCATTTACTTCAAGCTTTGATTTATTAATTTTCAGATTTTATAGTACCTTCAATCCCAACTGATCTTAAACTGCAAGAGATCGTTTCTGCTAGTGATCAAACTTGTGTTCAAAAGCCATCCTCTCAAGGTAAGCAACAACAATTTCTACATATCTTGCTACTTTCTTGGCATTTTTAGTTTCTCAGGCAGAAAAGTCTTTTAACAAGAAACAAAACGGCCTGGATTTGGCTACATTACTTTTCCTCAAAGCACATTTAAGTTGAAACATTACGGAATACAGTTCACTGTAACATTTCTAATCTGGAGTTGATGTCAAAACCTGGTAAATGATGCAAGATGGGTTTCTGTAATATTTATGGGGTAGAAGGCATTCCCCCCCCCCCCCCTCCATGTGCAGCCTGTAATCTATCTCTGTTACATGCAGTTCTGAGTTGCAATTCCAGTGCAAAACATCTAAAATAGATATTGTGGCAGCAAAATTTCCTGCTTTCTTCCCGCCATAAGATACGATATTAATCTTATCTAGTCTTAACAGCTTTCATGCTTTGTTAGTGCCTTCATTTCCCAATGTGTACATCTCAAATAATCATCCCTACTGCCAACTAACATACCAGATTTGTTAAGGCTGGAAGCTGGGTAGTTTTGCATCCTGGCGCAAGCAAATCTGACTTTGGCATTGGTGCTGGTTGTGCGATAGCTGTTTGTCAAGCAGGTGGCATTTGCACAATATAAAAATACTCCAGAAAGGCTGGAATCCTACTTTGAATCAAACTCCAAGACCTCCACCCTCAAGTTAACCCATATAACCAATTCAGTTCCATGATAGTCATAGACATCATTGTTGTAACAATATTAGTTAAAACTATATTTCTTCTATAAGTTGTGCATGCGTTGGATGCAGGGTAGCTATCCTGTTTGCAATTTTTGTATTATCTTTGTGCTTTTGTTCAGTGATACAGATTGTACCCTTATTAGACAAGAAGTCTTCGAAGATTAATGCAGGCAAGCAACAGAATGTTGGGAAGGAGTAGAATTAATGAAATGGTTTATATTTAAAGCAAGTCTAGATTGGAAGTCAAATATTTCCTGTGGCATTGTTAAATGCTTGATGTAATTCTAAGGTAACCTATGGAAAGCCATTATTCATTGCAAAATAGTTTTATTAATGCAAGTTTAATACCTATGTTTTAGGATTGTAAAACCTGATTCATAAGTTATGCATGCATGAATATATTGATGTCTTCTAGAAATGGGCATAATGTTGTATCATAATGTTCCATTTTCTGATAGAGTTTATACCTTATTGTTACTAGTTTACTAGCCAGTAAAATTTTTTTTACTATTTTCACTCTCAAAACCTTTCATGATTTTGAAAACCTCTTGTTAAATTTCCCCTAACTGTAACTGTTGGTGTTTTAATGAAAAAGGCCTCCCCCAAACTAACAAATCTTCACTAAATCCTTTTCATGAATCTAATTATCCTTCCTAAATTGTATACAGTACAACTGTGGTATGACTGACAGTATTCAAATTTAAGATCAGTTTTGCTATTTTATTCAATGTCCCAATGTATAAAATCCCATTTACTTGCTTTGAATGGAATTTCCTACATGCACACCCACCATTAAAAGTTGTAACGGGAGTTGATAATTAGATGTCCATCTGTCGTCAGAGTTTTGGACTTGGTAACTGTGGAGCATTATCAATTTTGGTAAATACCAATCGTAATATTAAGGTGTTAATAGAAAATGGTGCAATTGTTTGGATAATAGATTTATAGAATCGAAATCTTTAATAATCACTAAATTTGAGCGAGGCTAGTAAATTTTGTTGCCAAGTGAATTATATTTCAGTATAGGTTTGGCTTGCTTACCATTTCTGGTAATGGATGAAAACTCAAAATCCTTAACTGTCTCTGAAGTTTTCCAAGTTTCAGCCTGATAGGCAAAATTGTAATGATACTTGAGATTATGACTTATATGTTGTCGAATTGTTGCAGTTATTGCTGAACCAATGCATCTTTTTAATAAGTCAGTGGATGAATATTTTTAAATAAAATATCACTAGGTCTTAAGTTTTTTTATTTATCTAAATTTACCATGGATGTCAAATGCTCAGAATGCATATTCTGAGGAACCTTTCCAAAATGTATTGTTTAAAATGTTGTCCAGCATAAATATTATGGAATAATTTGCAATACAAATTCATGTAGGATTCTATTCCAAGTGGGTATAACTGTTTCTCTTGTGTTTTGATAAATTGCCTTTGTTTTATCTTTCATGTCTGTACTCTGTAGTAAGAATTATAGTGAACATTAATGTGGACCGTGTGACTGAGGTCTACCACGTCATGGAGGCAACAAGATTGGGTACCTAGAGCTGAGCAATGGGTTGTTCAAAAATACTTAGAGAATGAAGCATTTTGTTATCATTAGACTGATGCTTTGTAGAATATTATAAGTTTGTTTATTAAAGCACTACCTGTTGCCTGAGGAGCCCTGAGGTACCACAGCAATGGTTCTTCCCTTTAGTTCACTGTCTTTATTCAATAAAACTTCTCATCTGAGTAACATCCATTCAGTGAGTTCAAATTTTCTAAAAGATCAATAACTGGCATGATTTACTTATTTTAAAACACATACGTTTTAAAGGCAGTCATAATGTATACGTTCTTTGAAGCACTTTATTTACAACTGAAGCCCAGTTTAGAATACTCTCATTTTTAAAACATATTTGTATATATTGTTAAATTTGTCAGGATTGTCAGAATGTAGAAAGCTAGTTTTAAGGAATGGAATGCTGTTGGTCTCCTAGGCATCTTCAAAGTACTTTTTGTTCTGACCTGATAGTTACGTTTCTGTCTGCTTGTAAAGTTCTTGTCTTTATCTAGTTGAGGTTCTTCAAGTCATTTCTGTACGTCCTTGGTTCCAAAGCGCACTCCTGAGGAGCAAAGAAGTCATGATATGCTGAGGTAACCATAGCAACAGATGTGGCAAATTCTTGAAAATCAATTTCCATGTCACCATTTTCATCCAAGTCCAGCATGAGTGTATCCAGAGTCTCTTGGTCTTTTATATTCTTTGTAAGGTTGATAGACAAAAAAATTAGACATTTTATTCAAACAGATAAATATTAACAAACAACTGGGATGGTGGACTGCGATGCTGGGCCTCGGATTCAATCTAATTCTAAACTTATTCTCAGTTAAACACAGAGTATTTCAGAGACTCTGGGGTTACTTTTGGTCTGGGCCTGTTATTGGACCCATCACCTATATAATATTTTGACAATACAAATCTATATAGAACTTTATACAAGAGTGATGCACATATTTCCCTTGGGTTTTGATAAACTGTCTTTCATATGTTTCATTCAAACTGTTATGTAATAAGGATGAGGACATAAAGGTAGGCTCAGCTTAATGACGGAGTGCCCCTGAACCATGAAACCCAAGAAAACTTATTGTTTGGCATCAGCAGCATACTCAACAGAAGTTGCTGGTAAGAGTCACATCTCCACAGGAAGCTAACACATGAGCAAGGATATGATTGGGTCACTGTTCTTGGCTGGCTGTGGTTTTTGGATGAGTCCTGGGAGGGGTGATTGTGACTCCTTAATCCACACAGTGGTCCCCCCTTAAAAACTTCCATTGCTTCCCATATGTCTTCCTTCTTGTTCTTAATGAAATTGGAACAAGGATTAGCTGCTAATTTACTTAAAGGAGCAGAGCACCTATTTTAATCATCTGCCAACCACACCTTAAAAAAGGGACCCCATATTATAGCAGGATCCAGTTGGGTGCAGACCATCCCATTGCTAACTTAGTATACTTTGCACCTATTTTATGCTGAAAAAATAGATGCAATATCTGCCAGTTTCTACCCCTCCAGATGGAGTATGGACAAAGAAAGTGGATCTATTGTTGTCACTGTCGGTCAATATTGGCAGGTATGGAAGAATGCACAACTTGAATTATTCAGCTTTGAGCGCTGGAAAGAAGCAGGAAATCTGAAGCCTAATGTGATGAAATGTGCCTGCAATCGTTATAAATGTAAGATGCTCACTAGAACAAGGGTTAACATGGGACAAGAGAGTAGCACCGCCCATCGTATGATATGTGGTCAAAGAATAGTCTAGAAAAAATCTCAAGTAGCTAGCTTGCATGATGGAAGCACTATACAAGACCATATCTGGAACTGTTAATAGTTAAAGCTTATCAATAAAGGTGTTTATATTTAAATACACACATCTCAATCCAAAATGAGCCACTGCCACCACTGTAAAATAAGATGACACCTACCATTAAGAGAACAGTCGTGGGTAGTGTATGGAGATGGGTTGCCTGATAGAAGGGAATGTTATCTGTTCAGGAAAATTGGTTAGAAATAATTGAGACATTTCTACCAGCAGCTGAATCATACCATCACAAACTGTAGTTAGGCAAATTAATTTAAACTAATTTGGAAGTCAAAATTTTTATAATGACAAGTAATACTTGGGATCTTGGTAATTTTTTGTACAGAATTGGTCACTTTTTAAATATTAATCTATTTTGTCAAAACTCAAAGGAAAATTAAAAATACAGGAAATTGTTTTATCTGCCTTTTTTAAAATAGTCTGAGAAGTGTGAACTAATTTATTGTTTCAAAATGATGGGTCAACTCTGCGACACAACTTTGCTAATATTTAGGGAGAGTGGTCTTCAGCATTCCTCTAATTTCCCTTTACTATGTGTGACCTGCTTATTGCACTCTTCAATTCATTCTTGATGTCTGGCTGTGCTTTTGCAGATCTTAAAGGTAATGTTGGTTATGCACGGCATTGCATTTTGGCTGCAATGCTTAGAGGGAATTTTGGTGAAATTTCTCTAAAGTAAATTACAGCTTTTCTCTGCAATTGATAACTCACTAACAAAATTGAGCTTCTCAGAAATTTTCAGTCATACATTTCTGCAATTTCTTTCATTTGTTAGTTACAGGAGAACAAAATTCTCATTTGTTTTTCATTGAGGTTTTATTTCTATCTGCATACCCATAAGAACCTGGGGGGGGGGGCATAGTGGCATAATAGTATTATCACTGGACTAGTAATCACGAGACCCAGGGTAATGTTCTGGGTATCTAGGTTTCAAGATCTGGAACTAAAAGTCTAATGATGACCATGAAACCAGGGATAGGCAATAAATGGCCCATGTTCCACGAATGAATAAAAAAAAGTAATTAAAAACCCACCAGGTTCATCAATGTCCTTTTTAGGGAAGGAAATCTGCCATCCTTACTTGGTCTGGTCTATATGTGACTCCAGATCCACACAATGTGATTGACTCTTAAATATCTTCTGAAAATGGCCTAGCATGCCACTTGGGGATGGGCAACAAATTCTGGACTTGCCCGTAACACCCACATCCCAGAAAGGGTTAACAAATAAATTACATAGTGTCTTCTAATGATTTTTTTAAACATGAATTATTGGGATTTGGGTATTGCAAGTGAGGCCATCCATAATAAAAGTGAGGCCATGTCCGTAATAAATATGTACCTGCCAGGCAGGGAGGAGGTGGTCGAGTGAGGGAACCATGGTGTACTAGAGAAGTTGAATCTCTGGTGAAGAGGAAGAAGGAGGCTTATATAATGATGAGACGTGAAGGCTCAGTTAGGGCACTGGAGAGCTATAAATTAGCCAGGAAGGAGCTGAAGAGGTAGAAGAGGACACGAGAAGACTTTGGCGGATAGGATTAAGGAGAATCCTAAAGCTTTTTACAGGTATATAAATAATAAAAGATTGGTTAGGGCAAGATTAGGGCCAGTCAGAGATAGCAGGGGGAAGTTGTGCGTGGAGCCTGAGGAGATAGGAGAGACACTGAATGAGTATTTTTCGTCAGTATTCACGCAGGAGAAAGACAATATTGTCGGGGAGAATACTGCGATACCAGGTTGTAGACTGCGCAGGATTGAGGTTCATAAGGAGGAAGTGTTAGCAAATCTTGAGGGTATGAAAATTGATAAGTCCCCTGGGCCAGATGGGATTTACCCTAGGATTCTCTGGGAGGCTAGAGAGGAGATTGCAGAGCCTTTGGCTTTGATCTTCATGTCGTCGTTTGCTACAGGTATAGTGCCGGAAGACTGGAGGATGGCAAATGTTGTCCCTTTGTTCAAAAAGGGGAGTAGGGACCATCCTGGAAATTATAGACCGGTGAGCCTGACTTCTGTTGTGGGCAAGTCTTGGAAAGAATTATAAGGGATAGGATTTATAAGCATCTAGAGAGAAATAAATTGATTAGGGATAGTCAGCACGGTTTTGTGAAGGGTAGGTCGTGTCTGACAAACCTTATTGAGTTTTTTGAGGAGGTGACCAAAGAGGTAGATTAGGGTAAGGCAGTTGATGTAGTGTATCTGGATTTTAGCAAAGCGTTTGATAAGGTTCCCCATGGTAGGCTACTGCAGAAAGTGCAGATGCATGGGATTGAAGGTGATTTAGCAGTTTGGATTAGGAATTGGCGAGCTGATAGAAGACAGAGGGTGGTGTTTGATGGGAAATATTCAACCTGGAGTGCAGTTACAAGTGGTGTACCTCAAGGATCTGTTTTAGGGCCACTGCTGTTTGTCATTTTCATAAATGACCTAGATGAGGTGTAGAGGGTTGGATTAGTAAATTTGCTGACGATACCAAAGTGGGGGGAGTTGTAGACAGCGAGGATGGATGTTACAGTTTGCAGTGGGACATAGATAGGTTGCAGAGCTGGGCCGTGAGGTGGCAAATGGAATTCAATACGGATAAGTGTGAGGTGAGTCACTTTGGTAGGAATAACAGGCATATGAAATATAGGGCTAATGGAAGGACCCTTAATAGTGTTGTCGAGCAGAGGGATCTTGGGGTACAAGTACATAGCTCTTTGAAAGTTGGCACCCAGGTTGATTAAGTTGTTAAGAAGGCATACGGTGTATTAGCTTTTATTGGTAGAGGGATTGAATTTAGGAGCCATGAGGTTATGTTACAACTGTACAAAACTCTGGTGCGGCCGCACTTGGAGTATTGCGTACAGTTCTGGTCGCCGCATTATAAGAAAGATGTGGAAGCATTGGAAAGGGTGCAGAGGAGTTTACCAGGATGTTGCCTGGTATGGTGGGAAGGCCTTATGAGGAAAGGCTGAGGGACCTGAGGTTATTTTCATTAGAGAGAAGAAGGTTACGCGGTGACCTAATTGAGGCGTATAAGATGATCAAAGGACTGGATAGAGTGGATAGTGAGAGCCTTTTTCCTCGGATGGTGATGACCAACACGAGGGGACATAACTCTAAATTAAGAGGTGGTAGTTACAGGATGGATGTCAGAGGCAGGTTCTTTACACAGAGTGAGGGCGTGGAATGCCCTGCCTGCAGCAGTTGTGGACTCGCCTACTTTGGGGGCATTCAAATGATCGGTGGATAGGCATATGGATGATATTGGAATAGTTTAGGTTAGAGGGTCCAGTGGCCGGCGCAACATCGAGGGCCGAAGGGCCTGTACTGCGCTGTAATGTTCTATGTTCTATAACGAATACATTTTGTACCATAACATTTTGCATGCTTTGACTAGATGAATTTCTTTCTTTGATAGTGAGTTTTAATGGACGTCTGGACAAATACATGAATAGAATGGGAATAAAGAGGTATGGTCCCCAGAAGAGTAGGGAGTTTTAGTTCAGTCGGGCAGCATGATCAGTGTAGGCTTGAAGGGCCAAAGGACCTGTTCCTGTGCTGTAATTTTCTTTGTTCTTTAAATTGGCTTGAATTTATTTTCTTTGTTCATGAAAAACATCGAGATTAATGACAGAAAACAAAGAAATCAAGAAATACACAAAGTAGTGAGGAAGATACAAAGAAGTGATATAGACAGGCTAAATGAGTGGGCGACAAGGTGGCGGGTAAGTATAATGTGGAGAGGAATGAGGTTGTTGACTTTGATAGTAAGAATAGAAAAGCAAAACATTTTTAAAATGTGTAAAGCTTTTAAAGGTTGATCTTCAGAGGGAGTTGGGTGCACATATACAAGGTACAAAGAAAGTTAACATGCAGCTACAACTAGTAATTAGAAAGACAAATGCATGTGTCCTTGAGAGGAGATTAGAATACAAGAATAAGGAAATTTTAATACAATTGTGTAGACTTTGACAAGATCACGCTTGGTGCACTATGTAGCTTTGGCCTACATACCTGAGGAAGGGTATACTTGAAAGCAGTGCAGTGGAAGTTCACTGGATTGGTTCCTAGAATGAGAAGATCGTCTTGTGAGGAGAGATGATGTAAATTGAGCTTGCACTCTCTGGTATTTGGAAGAATGAGAGGCACTCACATGGATTCTGAGGGGGCTTGACAGGGTTGATACTGAGGTTGTTTTACCTGGCTACGGAATCTAGAACACTCTGGCCTAGTTTCAGGAATGTAAGTTAATCATTAAGATTGAGATGAGGAGACATTTCTTCTGGAGGGTTGTGAATACTTGGAATCCTTTACCTGAGAGAATTATATGCTCCATTGTCACATATATTCAAGGCTGACAGATTTTTGGCCTTTCAAGGAATCAAGGGAAATGAAGAGTGTGTGGAAGTAGAGTTGAGGCAGAAGATCAACCGTGGTCATATCGGTGGACAAGTTAGAAAGGGATCTGTGGTTGTCTACTGCTCATATTTCCATGTATTCTTATGAAAAGTCTTTGTCATTGAAGGTACTATTTGAGCTATTTTTCCCATATCCCTAGCCCTGGGTCGAATTAATGTACAAAATCCAATTCTTGTGAAAACTTGCAATGTAAAGTGTATGTTTGGGGCAACAGATCAGATGTGTATCATGTGAGCAATATTCTCAGGTAAGTTACACAAACTTAACATAAATTTTATTACATACTCAGTAATTGTTAATATATTTTTTCTACCTCAATAAACTGGCTTAACTCATTGTTGACGAGAGCCTTTAGTTGTGCTTTCTTGAGTTTATCTGTCTTGCATTCTGTATACTTGTGAAAGACTTTTATGATTGCAATCAATGCATTCTCCAGGTCAGACATTCCGCTGAATCAGTTGTTCTGTTTTAAAAAAAAGAGTATATGTGGAGCTAATATACTTTGAGTACGAGGCTAGAAAAATAATCTTTTCCCATGTTTTTACATCTCGTATTCAAATGAAGCCCTCATAATTTAATCAAGATTAAAGCCCCTTTGCGGGGGCCCCATCTTTTAAACAAACTTCACAATGCTATGTCCATTTCCCACAATTTCCCTATTGGTCTCCGAGAGAAATGTGGAATTAGAGGACAAATTATGGGCTATTTTGTTTAATGATATTTGTTTAATGTCTCAGTCATTTCCTTATTCCCCATTACACTTTCTCCTGTCAGCCTCTTATGGGACTCACATTCACCGTTGCTTCTCCCTTTCTTTGTACACATACATACTGTAGAAGCTCTTGCAATCTTTTTGTTGTGCCTCTTGCTGGGTTACTCTAATTTGTTTTACTGCCTTTCAACTTTTGGATATTACTTGCTACTTTCTAAAAGTTTCCCAATCTTTATGCTTATTGCTCTTCCTGGTGATATAATTGTTTTTACATTTCATACTATCCCTTTAACATCTTAATCATAGATCCATGTTCCAATGGAGTTTTTAGTTCTAAAAGGAATGTGTATTTTTTGAAAATTATTAAATATTTATTTAAATGTTTGTCATCATTTAACTACCATCATAAATTTTCCAATCTACCTTGACAAACTAGCTCCTCATACCTATGTAATTGGCTTTGTTTAAGTGTAATATTCTAGCTTTGGACTTGTGCCACACTCATTCATCATATTAGAGGATCTGTTAACAATGACATTACTAATCAATCCTACTTCTGTGCAAGACAACTAAAATAGCCTCTTCCCTGGTTGGTTCCATAATATATTGCTCTCGGAACTATTTCAAATACATTATATGAAACTAGTTCTGTTTTGATTTGTCTATTCCATCAAGATTAAACTCGCCAGTGATTATTGCATTGACTTCATTACAAGCTCCTCTTATTTCATGATATTCTATCCAACAATGGTGATTATTCTGGAAGCCAATAACTTACTCCCGCCATTGTTTTTGTTCCTTATGCCTTATCTCCACCTATTCTTATTTCAACTTCCTGCTCTTCCGAGCCAAGATCATTCTCAGTATCCTTATGTTATCTTTTATAATCAGTGCTACACCCTCACCCTGCTTTTCCATTTGATAGGCTTGTTGAACCCTCAAGGATCCTGTAATACATAGTTCCCCACCTTGGTCACCATGAACTGGATCTCTGAAATGGCTATTGAATGGAACCCATTTTATCTCTTTGTGCGATTAATTTATCTATCTTGTTACAAATGTTTTGCACATTCAGATTCAGTGCCTTTAGTTTTAACTTTTCACCATTTTCTCCTGTCTTGACCTATTCACTAATGCACTATTATGGTTAAACTTTGTTCTTTCCTGTTACGTTCTGCCTATCTTCTCCTAACTCACTATTCTGCTCAATGAAGGGTCATCCAAACTCAATGTTGGCTGTATTCTCTCTCCATAGATGCTTTTAAACCTGAGTTTCTCCAGCATTTTGTTTTTTTTTGTTTCAGCATTCTTCTCTGCAGGCTTGAGTTTCTCTATATATTTGTAAAGTTTCCCTTGCACATCCCTACAATTACCCTCAGTTTTTTTTTAGTTTAAAGCCCTATCTATGTCCGTAGTTATTTCATTTGCAAGGACACTGGTCCCAGCTGGTTTTAAGCAGAGCCTGTCACAATGGAATTGCTACCTCTTTTGTACAGGTGCCATTGACCTGTGAATTGGAACAGCTGTCTCCCACACCATTCTTTGAGTTATGCGTTCACCTCTCTGATGTTTGACTCTGTGTGAATGTTTTCATAGGTCAGTTGATAATCCAAAAATGAACCTTTTGAGGTTTTGCTTATAATTTGAATCCTAGCTCCTCAAACTCCCTCAGCAGGACCTGAGGGAGTCAGACTTTGTCTTCATTTATGCAGCCTGCAAGAACCATGCATCTGTTGGGCAAGGGCAAAAGCTCCTCCAGCTTTTCATGTATTGTTCCCTTAACTGTCAGACTTGGTCACACCTTCCTGTCATGACCGCTCAATAGACATGTACCACTTCCTATGCCAAGGGTTTTGTTTGCCTCCCATATCAAAGTATCAGTGTGATGTGCTGTTGCGTTTTGGTACCCTGCAATGTTTGCACTTTGGATTCCAACTCAACAATTCTGAACTTAAGTTCCTCAAGATGCAGGCACTTAATGCAGATATGATTGTCTGGGTTTGCAGTTCTCCAGAAATTTACACTGCCATCTCTACCTAACCTTGTTTTATTCATTTACTAAATCAAATGTTTGTATGTAATCAACTTACCTCATTGTTTTGAGTTGCTTAACTAATTACTTGATATAGATGAAGTAAAATATTTACTTGTAACACAAACTACTCTAATATTAGAGGTGAAAATAGCACCTCCTTTCTCCTTTGCATTGAATGGAGAGGGATGATCTATGCGGTGATTTGAAACAGAAAATTTTAAAATTGAGTGAAAGCAAAACACAGTGACTGCTGGAGATCTGAAATAAAAAAATGCTAGCAGAACTAAAACCAAGAGCTAGCAGCAATAAAGTTAAGGTATTGCTGGACCTCAACAAATGCAGATGATGGGTAAATGGAACTTAATGCTTATTGGTGCAAAGAAAAGTAATTTTACACTGAAACTGTTAGTATGGTGAGTATATCCTTAATTGCATGCAACATTATTTAAATTAAAAAGACTAGCCAAGCTGATTGTAGTTCTGGTTCAGTGTCTAAAGTGCACAAGCGAATGCATTAAAACTCCTGAATTTAATGAATATTCATTTGATGAAAATATCCAATTCCTCTGCTATACTTAGAAATCACTGAGTGAGTTCTCACATTGATCATGTAATCTCCTCACTCCCCCAGCTATACTAATACAGTAACATTCCAACATGAGTTCTATCATATCCTCCCTTTGGAAACATGCCTCTGCCATATTTGAACCTGGGTACTGGACTGACATTCATCTTTGTATAATGTTGATGTTTTAGTTTGTAACAAAACAGCTGTGAAACATTTCTGGGGACCTATATTTACCCCATATGTGGTTAGTAGAAGACCTGCTTCTTCTGGACCCACATGCAGGTAAGCAAATTTTAAACACATATTTTTGGTTGTAGCATGAAGCAATTGCTTTAGGCACCCAGTAGGCTACGTGCAAGCTTGGTTTTTCTGAGGGCTGTCGCCAACTACTTCAGGGCTAACCAATCTTGAACAGGCCTCAAACAAGTATTAGTCTGGCCCTTATTTGCATTTGCAAAGGCATGAATTTGTTATGGATCTGGCATCTACACTTCCTTTTTTGGTACAGTTTTGATTTGTAATGAGCATGTGCTCCCTGTCTGCTACATTGCAGGCCTTTTAGCCCCTTAAATGAAAGTGCTACGTGGCCAAATTATTAGCTACTTATAGAACATAATACAGCACAGTACAGGCCCTTTGGCCCTCAATGTGCCAAGCTTTGTCTGAAACCAAGATCAAGCTGTCCCACTCCCTATCATTCCGCTTGAAAGTTCCTAAAGTATCCAACTCCACTATCACAGCATTCCACACCCCAACCTCTCTGAGTGAAGAATCTACCTCGGACATCCCTCCTATATTTCCCATCATGAACTTTATATTTATGCCCCCCTAGTAACAGCTACATCCACATGAGGAAATAGAATGGACGTGGAGAGACTATCTGTCCCCCTCATCATCTTATAAACTCTATTAAGTCACCTCTCGTCCTCCTCCACTCTAAAGAGAAAAGCCCTCTCTCAAAAAGCTCTAGCTCCCTGTGATGATCAATATGATTAATGCATTTTTAACAAAAATAGACCAAACAAGATGCTGAAAGATTAATTATGAAATCCATTATTTCCTAATCTGCACTAAAGCATTTTGGAATAAATACTTTTATGTGAAGTGTTGTACTGACCTTGTATTTTACTTCTAGATCTATCTTTGTTGCTTGAATGCGATGAATTGGAGTCAGCAGCTTTGATTCATTTCAGTTATCTTTGTTCTGAGCATGCTCATGAGCATGAAATATGGTGTCTTTCATTATTCATTGATGCATTGTAAGAACAAATTTTACTGTCATCATTTCTTGCAAGTGCAGAACACTTAGCTTGCTGCTTATTGCCTTTGGGTTTGATTTAAATACTGTATTAATATTTTAATTGACCACTTTGTGTAAATGCGCATTAGGCACATTTTCTGCTAAGTCACTGTCAATTTCCAAAACAAACTTAAAAGCTTATATATTTCATTCATGCATTAGATAAGTACATGAGGGAAAAGAAGCAGAAAAATATCTAAATAGGGTTAGATGAAGTAAGATGAGAGGAGGCTCATATGAACCATAAACACTGGCATAAGCCTACTGGGCCAAATTCTATAGAATGCTGCCTAGTATTTATCCTCGTGTTATTCAAAACAAGATCCTGAAACAATTCATGAGGACTGGGCACAATACTAAGAGTGCAAACAAACATACGAAAGGACCTTCATGCTTGCTTTGCCATTCAATAAAATTGTGCCCTGATCTGTTTGTGTTTCAAGTTCCACGATCCCCCTGATAACCTTAGATTCCTGTTAGGCAAGGGACTCACTATACCTCTCGTGAAAATATTCCATAATCTTGTCTCCACTGCTTTCTGAGGCAACGTTTCAAAGTCACACAACCTTCTGGGTGAAAATTTTTCTCTGCTACCCTAAAATCGTACCTGCACATTTTAAAACAGTGCCTCCTAGTTTTGGACTCACCCACAAAATATCTTTTCCACATCCATCTTGTCAAGGCCATTCAGGATCTTATTAAGTCACCCCTCACTCTTCTAAACTCCAATGGAAAAAAGCCCAGTCTGTCCAGCCTCCCCTCATAAAACAACCTGCTCATTCCTGTGCTATGATCTAACAGGTGTCACACAAGCCAAATCCCAAGCAGAAATCTGACAAGCTATCACAACACTTTTTTTTGTATTTTTATCACAAGAAGACATGGGTACCGAAGTCAAAAGCCACCAAATCCAGTAACACTTTGGAGATCTTAACTATTAAATTAAAATATTTACGAAGAAAACTTTTGACACACATTACATTTATGTAGTTCAAATTGCTTCCAGAACATTCCCCCCAGTTCCCTCCCAAAAATTCCTACTTAGTTGCACTCACAAGCAAACACACCTGTAAGCAACAATCCTTATAAATACTTCATCTATAAAAAATAAAATCCTGTAATACCATAAGACAAACCTATTGTCGTTGTAGTGGAGGTATATCACAGAGTTCGCTCTCCCTCTCTGGGCAGCACGGTGGCACAATGCTTAGCACTTCTGCCTCAGCTCCAGGGACCTAGGTTCAATTTCAGCCTCGGGTCATTACGTTTGAGGTTTGCACCTTCTCCCTGTGTCTGCATTGAACAAAGAACAAAACAGCACGGGCCCAACGAGCCCGCGCCGCCACCTCGATGTTCCCACTTCTACCCGTGATCCCTGTCTGTGTTTATACTATGGATTGAAACCAAATTTGAGATGATTTAGGAAGAATTTGTTCTGCCAATCAGCCTAAGAGCACATCTTTGGGATGTGGGAGGAAACTGGAGCACCTGGAGAAAACCCACGCAAGCACGGGGAGAATGCGCAAACTCCCACAGACACAGACCCAAATCCATGTATCTGCACAGCACAGCGATAGTCACTAAGCTGTTGTGTTGCCCATTGTTTCTTTCAGGCGCTCCGGTTTCCTCCCATAGTCCAAAGATGTGCAGTTTAGGTTAATCGGCAATGCTAAATTGCCCCTTAGTGTCAGGGAGATTAGCAGATTAAATACCGGGGCAGGCGGTGGTAGTTGTTGGTGCAGGCTTAGTGGGCTAAATAGCCTCTTTCTGCACTGTACGGGTTCTATGATTCCTACTCTGCTGTGGAAAATTTAAAAAAAAATGAAAAATCATTACTTCCTGGGAAAAAATGCAGTTTTCTGGGTTGCTGAAAACTGCTTCATTTTGCTCCTTCGCTCTCAGTTCTGTCCCAGTACAGAGTTCGCTCCACACTACATGGCCATGCTTCAACGGAGCTCCCAATTTCTTTTTTAATATAGTAAGATGTCTCACAACATCAGATTAAAGTCCAACAGGTTTATTTGGTGGCACAAGCTTTTGGAACGTTGCTCCTTCAGGTGAGTGAAGAGTTGGGTTCACAAACAGGACATATATAGACACAAATATGATTACAAGGTAATGGTTGAAATGCAAGATATTAACAGGTAAACAAGTACAGACAATGCAATTGGAGAGAGGGTTAAGCACAGGTTAAAGAGATGTGTATTGTCTCCAGCCAGGACAGTTAATGAGATTTTGCAAGTCCAGGCAAGTCATAGTGTGACAAACCCAAGATTCCGGTTGAGGCTGCCTTCATGTGTGCAGAATTTGGCTATCAGTTTCTGCTCGGTGATTCTCCGTTATCATGTGTCTTGAAGGCCACCTTGGAGAACGCTTACCTGAAGATCAAAGGGGAATGCCCTTGACTGCTTTAAATATGTTTTATTTCCCTTTCATCATTTTCCATTGTCCTTATCCTTCTTTGAAGTTTATTTTTCTCAGAATATAAAAATCTTTTTTATTTTCTCCATATGACCACCACTTTCCAGTAAAATAAAATATAATAACCTTGCCTTATGTGACCATTTCCAAGCTGTAAATCCTTTTTCACTTCCCTTTGAAATTTAAGAAATGAACACAACAAATTTGTCTTCTTGTGCAAATTTCTACCCATGTCTTATTTATTTGTAGAACATCCAATTTGGCTGTATTCAAGTGCCTGCTTTTCACCTAGTCCACTTAATGCCCTCAGCTTTGTCTGTAGCTTAACTAAATTAGTCAAGCGCGACAAACCTTCCCAGTGTAATACATTTAAACCCCAAAAACATTAAAATAATACTCTCTTCTTCATACCAGATATCAATCTGGTAAACCTCCTGTCAATGCCTCCGACACATTTACATCCTTCCTTAAATAAGGAGACCAAAACTGCAGACAGTATTTGAGATGTGGTTTCACCAATGGCTGATATAACTGAAGCATAAATCTTTTATGTTTAATTATTTTGCTTAAAAAAAGTAGCATTTCACTAGAATCATACAGTGCAGAAGAGGCCCTTTGGCCCATCAAGTCTGCCTTGTTGCCCAACAAGAGGCATACATGCGGTGCATCGTGCGAGGACTGCTCTTGGATGTTGCTTCGAGAGTTGCCTAATGCTTCACGTCGTTAGTGTACACTTAAACTGGACCATCTGATGGGCAACATTACAGCTCAGTGACTATCACTGTTTGCTGTGTAGATATATGGATTTGGGCTGGTGTCTGTGAGAGTTTGCACATTCTCCCTGTGATTGTGTGGATTTTCTCCGGGTGCTCCGGTTTCTTCCCACACCCCAAAAACATGCTCTTAGACTGATTGGTGATAACAAATTGTCCCTCAGTTAGTCTTCAATCTTCCCCGAAAGGCGTAGAAAAAGGTCATAGGTAGAAGAGGGCACTCACAATGTTAAAATGGTGACACGGGCTCGTTGGGCCAAAGGGCCTGTTTCCCATACTGTGTTGTTCTTTGAGTCTGCACCGACACATTAGAAATACCTGAACTTGGCCCATAGCCTTGAATGTTCTGACATGCCAAGTGCTCATCCAAATACTTTATAAAGGATGTGAGGCAACCTGTCTCTACCACCGTCCTAGTCAGCACATTTCAGACTGTCACCACCCTCTGGGTAAAAGTTCCCTCACATTCCCCCCTAAACCCCTCACTTTGAACCTATGTCCCCTTGTGACTGACCCTTCAACTAAGGGGGATAGCTGCTCCTTTTCCGCGCTGTCCACATCCTTCATAATCTTGTACACCTCGATCAGGTCGTCCCTCAGTCTTCCATGCTCCAACAAAAACAACCCAAGTCTACCCAGCCTTTCTTCACAATTTAAGTGTTCCATCCCAGGCAGCATCCTGGTGAATCTCCTCTGCACCCACTCCAGTGCAATCACATCCTTTCGATTAATGTGGTGACCAGAACTGCACAAGGTACTCTAGCTGTGGCCTCACCAAAGTTTTATACAACTTCAACATGACTTCCCTGTTTTTGTAGTCTATCCCTCAATTGATACACACAAGTGTCCTATGTGCTTTTTATACCACCCTAATAACATGCCCTTCCTTCAGAGATCTGTGGACAACACAAGGTCCCTTTGTTCCACAGAAGTTTCTAGTATCATGCCATTTATTGAATACTTCCTTGCCAGATTACTCCTTCCAAAGTGTATCATCTCTCATTTTTCAGGGTTAAAATTCACCTGCCACTTATCTGCCTAGTTGACCATTCTGTCTATATCTTTTTGTAACCTCATTCAGCCTTTTAACCATCTGGCCTATCTTTGTGTCATCTGCAAACTTACTAATCCTACCCCCACAGATTGTCACCTATGGCATATTTATGACAAATAATAATAGGGTACCCAGCATAAGTCCCTGTGGTATGCCACTGGATGCTGGCTTCCAGACACTAACGTAGCCGTCTGTCATCGCCTTCTGTCATCACCCTCTGGGCCTAATTTTAACATTTTGATTCTAAGTGCTGAATCTGGGCACCATTCAGATCTGACTTGAAAACCTGCTCTCAGGTGCCCTGATATGCACTTAGCCTGAAAAAAAATCGCAGGTCTGAATTGTGCTGTGAGCTTATTGCACCTGAAATGCTGGTGCTCCATTCGGAGGTTTGAACTGCGCATGTGCAGCGAGAAAAAAAATTTCACATTGCTCCTGGGCCACAAAAAGTGGACAAAGCGGCTGAGGAGCGATGGCCCTCCCGAAAAACAGATAAAGCAACCTGGGAGTGAAAAGTGGGAACAACAGACATCATCGCACCCCCCACAACATAACTGTCCCGTTCCTCTTTATCCAGTCCCCCTACACAGACTGATCACAACCCTCTGCCCCCATTCCTCCCCATTGATTGGCAGCAGACCCCCCCCTTCCCCCAAACCAGAGATCCATCTGGCCTTTCTCCCCCAACCCCGCACCAGTGAGTGATTGCCATCCCTCCCCCCAAAACCACCCCCCCCCCCCCATAAAAAAAAAACAGATGCGTCTTACCCGCCTCCCTTCCTGCCAGGGAATGATCAGCCTCCCATTCCCCCCAGAGAATAATCGGGCCTCCCTCTCTGCTTCCCCTGCCCCCACCTAGAGAATGATCTGGCCTCCCTTCACCATCCTCCCGCCCCCAAACCAGAGAAGGATCTGGCCTGCTTCCCCCCCGCCTCCAACCAGACCCCCACCATCACTGATTTGAGCATTGAACCTCTGAACTCTGAAGTTGGAGTGCCTGAAACAGGCCTTTGCCGAGCATGTCTATTTCACGCTGAATCTGGATGCGCAAATATGATGGTAAAGGGGAAAATGCAGGTAAACTTGGGTGAGCAGCGCGTTAATTCAATTTAAATGCATGCAAATACATTTAAGTCATCATTGCACCCCTTTTGGGCATGATTCGCATCATGGCCATTTTTGGGCCTTGGTAAAGTGGGAATCTGTAACGACACCGGCACACCTCGTGCCCAACTTTACCAAGTTTTCACGTCTATAATGATAAAATTGGGCTCTCTGTCTCCTACAACTAAGCCAATTTTGAATCCACTTTATCAGACTAACTTTCTTAATTATTTGCTGTACACGCATAACTAACTTTTTTGTGACTCTTACACTAGACTAACACAAATCCCTCACCATCTCAGAATTTTGCAGGAGTTCTCCATTGAAATAACATTCTGCTTTTTTTCCTGCTGAAGTGGACACCTTTACAACATACTCCATCTGCAACATACAACATACTCTATCTACAACATACTCCATCTGCCAGATTTGTGCCCACTTACAACTATCTAAATCCACCTGCAGCCTCCTTATATCTTCGCAACATAATTTCCTACCTATCTTTGTGTCATCTGCAATTTAGCAATCATTGCCTTCATTCCCTTCATCTAAGTCACATGGAATGATGTACAATGGTCTCAGTCATGACAGTGACATTTGAGTGGACTAAAGTGCACATCAGGCTATTGAATTCAATGATCAGTCATGATCAAAAATGAATGGCAGAGCAGGCTTGAAGGGCTGAATGGCTACTCCTGCTTCTAGTTTCTATGGATCCAGCTCAGACGGATGCAACAATAGTATTTTCTCTCTTCTAGTTGTAAGAAGCGTAAATGAAATTGATTTAGCAGTTTGAACTTGAGCACACTAACACTACATTTGCAGCAGTGAGCACATAACAGATCATCACAGAGCCCACAATTCCTACTATGCACGTTCTGCAAGTACTACTTTGGGGTTCACTTGACACTGGAGTGCAGGAATATTGAATTTGTGAACAAGTTCAGAGAGGGTACAGAGAGTGCACATCTAACCTGGAAGCCATAAGTTTTGCTATGGTGAAAAAAAAAAGATTTTTGTTGAATTAAAGGGTGATTCTCTGACAGCAAAATTAATGTGTAGCTTAGGAACAGGAATAGGCCATTCAGCCCCTTGCATATATTCTGACATTTAATTAGATCAGGCTGATCTCTACCTCAAGTCAATTTAACTGCTTTTGTTCCATATTGCTTGAATCTTATCTGACAAAAATCCTCTTGTTTTTAAGTTGTGATTATTTTAATAGATCCAACATTTTGGGGAGAGTTTTAAGTTTCCGCTATTGTTTGTGTTAAAATTAGTTTCCTGATTTCATTTCTAAATGTGTTCGTTCTAATTCTAAGATTCTGGGTGAGATTTTCTACTGGTGAGATGCTACTGGTTGAGTAGCATAGCAACATGAGAAGTTTGACAAAAAAATTGGAATGGTGTCTGGCTGGTTGTGATCTTCCAAGGCCATTTTTTTTTTTGTGACAGGATCAACCTTGCACTGAGGAAAATTTATATCCTAATTTACATCTGTTTAGTGAGCCTGGGATGCAATTATCTGGGCTCAGTTGCCTCTCCAACCTTGCTAGTGGAGGTTCTGGTCCTAATGGGGATCAGATGTGATGGCCTCGCCAGTAGGACTGGAGATCATTGAGGCCCCCTGTGTGGTCAGGGGCAGTGCCAAGGAAGTAAGACCAGAAGGGGGTGGAGCAAGGGATGTTGTGGTGGAAAAGTTGCTGAGAGGGTAGAGGGGAACTTTGTATTGGTGGGGGCTGGTGATGGTATAGGCGATTAGCTGGGGAGGAGGAATCAGAAGGCTGGTGATTGAGTGGATCTGTGGGAGGGGTGAGGGGAGTGATGTCCGTGGGGTTGGCAGAGGGGGGAGGAGTTTACAGCTATCCCATTATATTGTAGACGTCTACACAGTATATGGGAGATCAGGGCGCATGCCTAGCAGTTTACAGCCAGCTTCCCTAGCAAGCTTAGACTCTGCCTGCCCTACCAGTGTGAAACTCCTTACTGCCAAAAAAGTGACAGTGTGGGAAAATTGCATGTGGTAATTTGCTGAAAAAACCAGAATAAAACTCTGCAGTTTACAGACTTTTTCTACCCTATATTCTTTTGTTCTGCATTTCCCCCCATAGAGGAAATAGATTCTATTTCTCAATTAGAAAGGATGAACTCATATTTATATAGTGCCTTTCACAACACTTCTAAGCATTTTGCAACTAATTGAATACGTTCGAAGTGTAGTTACTGGTGTAAAGTAGAAAATGTAGCAGCCAATTTGCACACAGCAAGAGCTCACAGGCAGCAATATGATGATTGGATCATCAGTTTTTATCATGTTGGTTGAGGAATAAATACAGTCCAGAATTTGGATCTTTCCTGCGGAACTTCAAATAGTGCCATGCAGTCTTTGACCTCGACAAAAGTAATCATTTTTGCAATATTGTTTTTGTAAAAGGAATATAATTCAGGGATAATGCAGTGAAAGCTTGCCACAGAAGTCAAATGGTTAGTGAGATACATGGTAATCATACAACATTGATCCTTTTAGAATATTTGTGACACCCTGCTATGAGCCCCAATTTTAATATCAATAAGCAGTCGATACACAGCAGGGATGGAGGGAGTTCAATTGCCCATTCTCAACTGGACTGGCAGTTTGATAAGTATGTAAATGAGTTGGTCAGTTACGCAATCAATCTCTAGGACTGTGGTTAAGTAGTGTCTATCTGTTCAGACCATGTGATTTGACCTATTTTTCCATTACTCTATATTTGCTGATCTATGTGGCTCCTAATTCAGCAACACATTTTTAAAATTCTGAAAGTCCCAGATCTATTTCTGGTTGGTGCTTAGTAGATATTCCATTGGAGCTATTGGAATGCTATGACTGGCCTCAATGCAACAGTAAGAAGCCTGACAACACCAGGTTTAAGTCCAAATTTATTTTACTATCAAATAAATCGGTTGGACTTAAACTTGGTGTTGTCAGACTTCTTACTGTGTTTACCCCAGTCCAACACCAGCATCTCCACCTCAATGCAACAGATGAGGTATATTGATCCTCTGAGTCCCACAAGGACAATCTTGGGTCTCTCTCTCCTTCTGATCACAACTGAAATTCCCTCACTGATGCATTTGATTGCCAGGATTTGTTCCTGCGGGTTCTTGTCAGTGGTAGCTAGCATCGCTGTCTTTGTGCCCTCCAGCAGCCATGTCTTTTTCAAAGGTATTGCCACAATATTCTTTTATCCAACATTATCCCGTTTGGTGTTACATGATTAAAGATGGATATAGACAGAATATAAATTTTGAGGAGACACAACACATCAATTCTGAAACCTGCTCAAGCCTGTCTCTTAAGCGCTACAGGCTTGTTTTAAGTAGTCTTGGCTAGCCTGAAGCTCTGCTAGTCCCACAGGGTAGCCCCTTCCCACTCAGGCATACAGTTACTCAACAGCATTCTCCATGCTGGATCTAATGTTGTTTTAGAATGGAGACGATAAGTCTGGTCTAGAGCTGTTCATGTATTTACAAAATTGATGAGGTTTTAAGACCCTTGATGTAGTTTAGGGAGGCTTAAAGAAGAGAAAAGTCTTTGCTGTTGTCTAGAAACAGAGGTCCAGAGCAGGGAAACCCACAGCCACACTGCAATCATGTAAAGAAGCAGGCAGCACACAGTTTGCATGTGGGCATTATTCAATTCAAGTACCTGACCAGATAGGGTTTCAGTTTAACGTCTGAAAAAAATAACACTCAACAATGCTACACTGTAGGAACTGCACTGAAAAGTGCTACCACTGAGCCAAGTTCCCTTACTTAAGACAAGAGAAAGTAAATGATCAAAACTATAAAAGATAATTGTAGCTGCATTTTTGTTACTTTATTTTTTATGTGCATATATATAAAACATGCAGAAGTATCCATCTAATTCATGAACAGTGATCTACATAACCAAATGCCCAAATCATACGGCATTCTTAAGGAACTGTAATATAATTTAGCAAGATTTAACCATAAAAGTAGCAATTTATTTAATGCTAGTTATGGTTAATAACAAGGTATTTCCAACTAAAATTACAACCATACAGTTTTATTTATCATGTAACAAGCAAAATAATGGCTACATAATCCATCTGAGGGAATGCTCTAAATATTGAAGCTAAGAATTTAGATTATAAACAGTTATTTTTCACATGTATAACACGCTTGATGTTTCCTGTATGACACGAAAAGGAGCAGTAATCAGGAACCAGATTGAGATCATTGAGTTGCATCAACTCTGAATCATGGAGAAAGTTGGACTTTAGTGATTGTCTGAAGCAGCCCATGAAAATCTGATCTGGAGCTAAGTTTATCTCCAGTTGGTGGTCCTCAGAAAAAACTTGGAAGTGTGAAAAATAGAAATTAAAACAAAAATGGGCTTGATTATCAGACTTGCATTACCTTGTCTATAGATTTATATTGATCACTCAACTGTTCATCAAATATTATGGTGCAATCTTTCAAACCTTCGTATCTCTTGACAGAAAATTCAAATACTATATGATTTATAACTTTTGTAGAATGATATGTTTATGATTGATCCACTATAAAAGTTAGCAAGTAAAAATGTCCAAATGGACTGCGTGATCCAGGCTGTATGTAAGAATAAAAAAAATATACCTTTGGCAATCATAGGACACCCCAAACTGACCATCAATAGAAATGTTATTGAAGTGTGATTGCAGCTATAATGCAGAGAAACATAGCAACCAGTTTGCATGCAGCAAGCTCCCACAACAGTACTGGAACAAATAACCAGGTAACCAGGTTTTGGTTGGTACAAAATACAAATTCCAAATTAGTGTTCAAAATTTATGAAACCAAAGCAACTGAATTAGGAAGTGAAAAGAGCAACAAAGAAAAATCCAAATTGGTGCTTTTGGTATATTTTGCCTGAGAAACCAGAATTGTTTGTTTTTTTTTCCACATGTAAATTTACAAAACTGTCCAACATTCAGAAACAGCATGGCATCACCCCTTGGTGATAAACATAGGTTATCATTGCTAAATCTATCTCCAGTAAATGTATTAAGCCTGTGGTTTTATCATTAGCAACACCTTTTTGTGAGTGAAAAAGCTATTGCCGGTTCAGGCATTTAATTAAGAATTCCAAGGTAAACTTGTGTTTCTTAGCAGTGCATGCAGTTATACAGCTGTCTTCTAAATAGCTTTATGGTACAATGTAAGATTATGTATTGAAGCCACCAAAATTCCAACTAGTAAAACCTCTGTCTGTCAATTTTGCTCAACTGATCAAATATACATGTGAAACAGATTCCTAGAGGGAGGAGGTAGTTGACTCCAGGTTATTAATTCTTTTCAATGGGTATTCATGCAGTTCTTTTTCAAAAGGACAGTTGTTGGTTATAGAGACAGCAACAACACTGCATCAAAAGGGGCTTGATCAAATAATCATTCATGGATAGAGTGAGCTTAATAGGCTGAATTTGCTTATGTTGCTCCAAATGATTAGAAAAATTAGCTTTGTTTCCCAAGTAGGGTGATTAGCACTGAAGGGTGTGTGGATGTTTCACTATTTGAATGCTTCTGACACTGTTAATGTGATAGCCATTGAAACAGTCCCAATTACTTCACCTTGGGAATGCTGCAACTAGTGACTTGAAGTGCCCGCTTCAAATAGTGTTCGGAAAAAAAACTTTTTATGGGTACTAGGAATACATTTTAGCTTTAAGTTTGTTTTTTATTTGTCGGCTAAAATGGTGAAACCTGGGTCTAATACTTGAAGATTGGAGAAAGCAGGTCTGGAGCTTTTAGTATTACTTAGAACTTCAATAAGGTTTCACAACCCTTTAAGTTTTTTTTAGGGGGGGGGCTTAAAAAAAGAGAAAAACGGTGCTGTTGCCAAGAAACAGGTCCAGAGCGGGGACTCCACAGGAATAGAATGGTTTTAGTTCCATTAGAAGCAGCATTCCACAGTGCCAAAACAGGCAGGACACGAAAAAGCATAAAGAGTAAGTGCAAAAAACTAAAAAAGAGGATTCCAACAAACCACGGAGGGATAGGAAAAAGATACCAGCTAAATCAAGGAATGAGGAATGCTTGTGGAAGTTGTCAGAAGAAGCACCATGTGGGAGAAGATTCCAAAGTGAGTAGAGATTGGAAACTCTTGTGTCCAAGATACAGTCCACTGAGACCAGTTGGCATGTCACTTGGTTTGAGTGTGGTGTTTACTGGACTGTTTACTGAACAGTGCACATTAGAGTATAAAATGGATTTTGTAACTTGGGAATCTGTGTATATCTCTATGGTTGTGGATGAAAGAGTAGCATAATATAGTTCACTTTTTCTTTAATAAATGTTTTATTATTTTGTTAAAGGCTCATCAGCAAACACTGTAGATGGGATTTTCTGGCCACGCTCACCCCCAAGGATGAAAAATCCTACCTGAGGTCAATATACCATTGCATAATTAGTGTCCCATCCACTATAATTCCTGTGGCAGGTGAGATAGGAAAATTCTGCCTATTGACTCTGTTCAGTAGCAGCTCTTCATGTTTCTAAACAAAAAAAAAGTTGCATTCTATCAGGCTTAGTCCCATTCAAGGCTCTGATTTGTCCTGTACCAGGTGCTTTCGTAACTATACACGAGGCCCCTTGAATATGTCAGATTGGACATATTCAAGGGGCAGGGCATTCACTGCCTCATTTTTCCAACTCTTAGGTAGCCCAGCGAACAAGTCTTAAAGGGGCCCCTGGAGACTGTCAGCAAATAGGTTTTTCACTTGCCTTATTTTAAAAGCATATCTGTTGATACCACAGCAATGTGGCAGAATTGCCAGTTTCATTTGTAGGTACCACTGAATCACAGCATCCACAAAACTTGTGGCGTCCAAGTTAGCTGAGAGTTTGGGAATGATCAGATACATAAGTTGCACTGGAATGCCCAATTGGTGTTTATACATTACTGGTACTGTGGTGATGACTGCTTTGGGATGAACCTAAAACCTCCATTTTCAGAAGTAAGTTTTCATGTTATATATTTTATCATATCAGTTTCTTCTTTTATCTCATTCATTCATGAGATATGGGCCTTGCTGGTAAGGTCCTTGATAAGCCACTATTTGAATTGCTGCAGTCCATCTTTGCTTTTGTTTTTATAAAACTTGATTAGCGTACTATGCCATTTCAGAGGGTAAATAAGAGTCAACCACATTGCTGTCACAATCCAGATTCCTGCGGAACTGGAATCAGACTAGTATGGTAACAGGTCTTCTTTCTTAAAATAAATTTAGTAGTGAACCAGTTGGATTTTTAATGACAATACAGTGGCTTAATTGTCAGCAATTTAAAATTTCAATTCTGGCTTATTTAATTACCTGAATTTAAATTCTATAGGTGGTGAGGTTAGTTTTTCCTTGTGAACTTTCACAGATTAGAACATTTCCTATTTACCAACCATTTCCATACACTTAACTTGTGTTTCCTCAACACTACTACCAGTACTTTTATTGTCTACTTTATCAGTTCACTTAAACATCAAGACTGATGGTAAACCTGAAATATGATGAAAGGCTGGTTGATTGGAGTCATCTATGGGTTTGTACTTCCTTTCCTACTTGTGACAATCAATAGTGCTTTTCTCTACCTCGAGGTAAAACATATTCAACCTTTAAACAATCTTAACATACAAGATTTTTACGTAGGGTTTTATTAGAATGAAATCTGAACATGTTAGGCCACAATTCATGAACAGGGCTAAATATATAGAAGTGCTAATGGAAGCTTGCTAAATTTTAACAGGTGTACAAGCTTTCTCATAAAGCTGATCACAAAGATACAAAAGGAAAAACCTGGTATGTAGCAGAAAATATTTGTATGTTTATGCACATTAGTTATAAAAGGCATCTTCATGCTATACACTGGCTCCAAGCAACCCATGTTCAATCACTTATTTAATACAATTTTAGTCACCATGGAGTCAGGTTTCAAGCAGACACTACTATACTATAACCTTGCACATGGCTATGGTTCTTGTTGCTATGCCCCTCAACATGTTATTTCCATGCTCATACTTCTAAAACTGGGCAAGATTTTGCACAACAAACTCCAGTGGAGCAGGTTTTCCCAGTTCTGACACACCAACTTAATTTTTGACAATGCGAATTCCAGAACTGGGTTGCTTTTAATCAGCACTGATCACAGCAAAAAGCAGTTACTTATTTGCATGGCATATATAAGTCACAAAATTTCCATATACATAGTCTTACTTGCTCCCTTTGCAATCACACGTTTTGACAATTGGGAACCACAGACCCCTGCCCCCTCCCCCCAATAGCAATTCTATTACTTGAGCTTTTCACACAATTGGCCTCTGCCCAAAGCATTGGCCACATTTTTACATTAATGCAGGCAGAAAACAAAAGTAATAAAGACCTCTGGCCACTAATGGCAGGCAGCCTCATAATCATCACTCATAATGTGTGAGCTGCCCCTGGAATTAGTGTTACATTGGCATATCAACTGTTTTGAGAACCAAAGCCTGATTTATGCTGCATGAGGTCCCAAGACATTTTCTATCCCATTGTTTTAGAAGTTTTGTTCGCTGCTTGTTTTTGGTAAACATGATTCAGATAGAAGGCACAATAAATCTATTCCTAATTGAAATTGGTCGGTGAAAAAAACCTTTGAGCCCTGTTAGCTCATGCACTCTGGAATGTGTGCAATTTTTCTAAGTTCTATGATCTAGAACTTACTATTTTGGATGAATTTCTTGATTAAATAAATGGAATGTTACCAATGCTTAGAAATGAAACTGCTTTCTGCCCTTTGATTGCCACACTAATGCTTACCATAAGTTTTTGCCATGGCAGTTCCAATTTCTGTATTCCCATCTAAATCAGTGGGACATTTACATTTTGATGTTAACATGACGAGCGTGCACTAAGACCTCCTGAACTTATTTCATATAGATTTAGCTCAGAAATGATGAGAAATCAATCGTAAGGATCTTACGTTTCAGAGGTGACAAAGCAGCACAAAACCACAGGTATCATATAGATATCTTAGGAAGGGACTAAGGTTGTAAACATTCTACAATACATTCTCTGGAAGGATCATTTAGATCTGAAATGTGAACTCTTTCTCTCCATAGATGCTGCCAGCCCTGTTGAGTTTATCAGTGTTTCCTAATCCTATTTAAATTTTCCAGCATCTGTAGTATTTTGCCTTTAAAAGAACATGGCTTCCCCATACTAAGAACAATACAGCACAGGCAACAAGCCCGTGCCACCATTTTAACATTAAGTACCCTCCTCTACCTCTGACATTTGTCTACACCTATCGGGGAAGATTGAGGGAGAACTAATTTAGGGACAATTTGTTACACCAATCAGTCTAAGAGCATGTTTTTGAGGTGTGGGAGGAAACCGGAACACCCGGAGAAAACCCCCACAATCATAGGGAGAATGTGCAAACTCCTGCAGACACCAGCCCAAATCCGTGTATCTGCACAGCAAACAGTGATAGTCACTGAGCTGTCATGTTACCCGTCAACTGGTCCAGTTTAAGCGTACACTAATGATGTGAAGCACTAGGCAACTCTTGAAGCAACATCCAAGAGCAGCCCTCGCACAACCCACCGCATGTATGCCCCTTGTTGGTCAACAAGGTGGACCGAATCACCAGTGAAGTAAAAGAAAAACATCAATAACCATTGCAAAACTTAGACATTTATGGATCCCAAGCAGCGCCGAAATAAAGCAAATGAGCCATGACGTATGGTGGAAAGGCCATAGGAATCAATTGATTCCCAGGGACGTTGCAAAGCTCTTGATCTTTATTTAGAAAAGTCTCCTGTATCCCTCCATCTCTAGTCCGCTCATGTGCTGGTCTAAGTAAGTCTTAAACAACCCTTGCGTGCCTGCCTCCACCACCTTACTTGGCAGTGCTCTGAATGCATTCTCTGGAACTATGTGAATTAAAAAAGCATAGTACTTAAATTGTGACATAATACTTTAAGCGGTTAAAAAAATACTTCAGTGGAAATAGAACCATTCAAAAATAGTTGATCATGAACCAGAACCACTTTATTCTTCCTTCAAATCGAACCTGTAAACACAAAGAAAAGTTTTATCTGAAAATGTTATAATTTTGTAAAATCGTACTACATCTTTAAAAATTGGTTTCTTCTATCCTCTCCTGAAGATATTGGGATACAGTTTCACAGACAGCAGCCACCCTCCAGTGCCTCTCAAAAGTGGTTACACATCAGCTGAAGCAACGAACGTTGTTTTTCAACTGTTGAGGATATCACAGCTCAGCATTATATGATGGTCCACCATTTGTGTGCGTGTACGTATGCACATGTGATGTGCCGGTCTGAGTTGCAACAAAGTATTATTGCATTTCATCATTCTTTGAAAACATGATTCCAAAACTCAACTCCTTCACAGCGAAAAAATGGACCATATTTCCTAACCATCGACTGAATGGATATCTCCACTAACTTAATTAAAGAAAATGGAAGAAAACAAAATCAAAAAATGGGACATTATTAGTGTTAACACAGGAAAGATCAATTCTTGCAAAAGGTTAACGGATAATGATATACAACTGCTTGCTCATGTCTTATTCACCCATAATATGGCTTGCTCACTTACCACTGTGTTATCTCCTGAGTCAGGTTCAGCTGTGAAAGATCAAAACAGAGCTAGAAAAGAAGCAGGGGTAAGGCACGTGGTTAGAGCCCAGATTCACTAAAATTAAGACAACAGAACACAAAATTAAAATTGAAAGATAGCCAAAAGACTTAGAATGTTCATAACTGTGCCCATATTTTTTAAATCCTTAATTGATGTGATTTGTTGATAAACATTTTCCAGATTGATCATTTTGAAATACTTGTGAATTAAACAGCATTTGTTATATCATAGAATCTACAGTTCAGGAGGCAGCCATTTGGCCCATTGAAGCCTATACCAACAGCAATCCCACCCAGATACTGTCCTATTTCCATTACCCCACATATTTACTCCCCCTAATCGCTCTGCCATCGAGGCAATTTATCATGGCCAATCAACCTAACCCACACATATTTGGACTGGATATACTTAAGAATATTTTTCTTTACATCACTGGGACTTTGTGAATATTATGCAGTAGTGTAGACAGTGTAGATACACATACAATACCTTTCCAATCTCTCTAGACATGAAGGAAACGTTGCTCTTCACAGTGAGGTCCAGCTTTTTCTTCTGTGCTTCCTCTAATGGCATTTCAAACTCAAATCTGGTAGGGGAAGTAAGTACAAGAACATGAAGTCCAGAATGAGAAAAGGCCATGCAGCCTATTAACCTAGCTCCTAAATGTTGATTCTACAATGGACTCCTTCCCATATCAATTACTGATTTCTTATTTTAGGGATATCAGTTTCCTGCCCCAACCTGTCCAGATAAAGGAAATCATACAATGTTAATATTCTCCCACCCATTAACCCTTTCTTCAACAGATTTTAATTCACTTGCTTTGCCCCCAGACCAACTTTGTTCTCCAGGATGTTCTACACATAGAGAAATATGGACAGATTGCTTCTGCTTAGGGCAATGTGCATATAACGTGAAGACCACCCCCCTCCCCAGTGCAGAGAGAGCTTCAAAATTCATGTAATTAAAACTAACATTTGTCTTCAGCTCTGTGGTTGACATCTCCAAGATCTGATGAATCTTGGGCCTCCCATGCATATGCCAGCTGGGAAAAAGCTGCACATGCGTGGTTTAGATTTTTTACATTGGTTAAACCCATACACATGACCAATGGGATTTGGAGCTGAAGACAAAGGTTCCATGCACCCAAAATGAAAATTCAAAAATGGGCGCAATAACTCTGGGAGAAGTTAGAGAGACATGGAGAGATTAACAAGAACAGGCAAGGTGACATGGAGAAATTAAAAAAAACAGGTGAAAGGACAGGAGCAGTTTTTAAAAACTAGGTTCCCAATAAGAGAAGACGACCAAGAAAATAGGTGGTGTGCCTCCAATTTTTTTTTTACAGTATACAGGTGTGCCATGACACACACAAGATTGGGAACCATTGGCTTAGGGCATTGGGCTGGGGAGGTTGTTTTATAAAATAATTATTTTTATGGTTGTGACTGGAAGCAACTGGAATAGAAATGCTATCATGTTACCCTAATATTTCAGACTATCCTGATAAATATACTGCTTCAATGGGCTTTTCCTCTTGTTGTGTGCCTGTCAATACATTTTCTATTCACTGTTTCCTTTTGCTCTGAGTCTTTTTTCCCCTTAGTTTTTATTTCTTCTTCTAGTCAGCATCCTTACTTGTCATTATACTCAGGATTGATTGTTTTCTTCTTCACACTTGTTTTTCTTTTTGTCACACGATTTTTGTCAGGAAGCAGAATTAGAGATACGTATGGATCAGGGATCTCCTTGGAATGGAGTTTCAGATTCCTGTAACAAACAATCAACATTCAGCAAAGCTTCTGTACATTTCTGCATGGTTAGATTGTACTTGAATCACTTTAAATCATCTGATTGTGGTCCTTCATGCAAACTGTCTTCTCCAACATTAGACTGTTAAGGTTATTCTTTACAAAGCCAGTGAATGCAGGCACTCTTGTAGCTATCCCCATGCCCTTGTTTTCTTCATTTCCCGTGAGCTGGGATATTCTACAATTGTGAAGCACTCTTTGTTACTAGCCCTAGTTGACAGGTGGTAACTTGTATCTACAACTAATGGTTGGAAACAAATTAAATCCCAAGGAATAGATCATTTTCTTTTATTGCAGTAACACTGTACTCTCAATTGTTGTAAATGTTTAACAATTCTGTGCTTTCAAAATGTAAATCGATGCTGATAATTTTTAAAATCACGTTGTAGTCTCCTGGGCCACATATCCTGGACTTTTTTAAGCATAAAATTGAATGATCGTGTACATGTTCACATGCATGACAGAGAACGACTGAGACGGAATCACAGTCAATCTTGTGCTGCTGAGTAGTTCTTTTGCCTCTGAGTCGCACCTGATGAACAAATCTGTTATTTTTCATGTTAAGTTCTGCAAGCTTAAAGGAATCTAGTGAAAATTATCATTATCTGCTGAAGTCAATATAAAACACGATAAAATTAGCCCTGACTTTACTACCCTTGTGCAAAATGTGCTCTTTAGAAAAACATGTAGCTCCATGAAAAAACTAACCATAACTGGTTGGGATCAACACATCAATGTGTGTCCTGCACACACTGATGCGTGGCATTTTCCACTCAATTATTTCTATTCTCCAAACCCACTTAGATCAAGCATAATCACTATAACACCCTTTTCTTTAGTTCGCTGTAAATCATAATGAAAACCATGGGGTAGTGATCAGAATGTGGAACTCACTACCACATAAAATAGTTGAAGTTAATAGCATGCATTTAGGGAAAGCCAGCTAAGTGTTTGCAGCGGTAAAGAAATAAAATGATATACAAATAGGGTTTGATAGGTTAAGATAAGAGGAGGCTCAGCTGGAGTACCAAACATGAGCACAGATCAGTTAACCCAAATGGCCTGTTTCTGCACTGCAACATTTATGTAAAGACAAAGGCCGGAGTTTTTCAGCCATTCTCACACCAGTGGGATTCTCTGGTCCCTCTGTGGTGAACAGAACTTTGGCTGAGCACCAAATTTTCTGTCCTCGCTTGCAGTGGTAGTGGGGCATGAATGGCTGGAATTTTCCAATGTCACTGGAGCCTGCCCATGATTTTCCCTTTAAATAATGAAAGCTGTTTCTCTGGAAAAGTAAAGAGAATTTGACATAAAGCTAGGAATCCTGGATGAAGTATTTTAAATGACTGAAGTAACATTGAAGAAGGAACATCAGAGAATCCCATTTCAGCACCTTAGAAGGGATGACACCTTAAAAGTGATTCCGCGCCAGATTACATCAGTTTAGCTCAGTTGGCTGGATGGCTGGTTAGTGATGCAGAGTGACACTAATGGCATGAGTTCAATTCCTGTACCAGTTCTGGTTATTCATGGCCTTGAATGACCCAGAAGACCCCATCTTCTGAACTGTGATCCTCAGGTTAAGTGACACCTCTTTGCCATCAGCAAAGGTTAGCGCTCTCTCAAAGAGGAGAGCAACCTATGCTCATCTGGGACTATGGTGACTTTCCCTTACATAATTTTCAGTTTAGGAATTCCATATTATCTGTACATTCTTAATAGATTATTTGATAATTTACTACAATTCACTGAAAAGATGGTCCAATATCCGAGTTATTGGATGTATAGTATGGCTAACTATTGCAGCTACAGTACTTCCACATCTAGTACTGCTGCATTAACGTGCTGATATACCCTGATGGCAGAGGCGAAAACTGAAAAGGGGAGACAGAGAGCATGCAAAGTGCATAACTTGGTATTCCATTCATTAAAAGGTGTAAGGGATTATAAAACTGAGTAAATCCAGGATATATGAAACTGTCCACATAAGATTTTAACTATGAGCTGTGCAGTACAATGATTTATTAGCAATAAAATTCAATGGCTGCTTCCAAACCCTTACCTGCAGGAATGTACTACAAGCAGCAGTCTACCTTGCTGCACGTTGTATTGCAGTGTCAGCTTGATCTGTGCTGACTCCAAAACATCCATTTTACTGAAACAGGAAGAGGACAGTGACTGTGGTTATGAAGAAACAAGCAATGTCTGCACAGCATGATTTCTGAGCAGTCAGTCAACAAATTAGCCATCAACTCAGCCTTCTGTGGCCTGCCAGTTGTGTGGGCCCTCACTAACTCAATGTTGAGTCCTTCGGCTGCACTTCAATTTCCTCCAGGATTTTGCAGTGCAAAGTGTGGTGATGGGAAGCATAGGCCTGGCTGGGGTTCACCAAGGACTTTAAAAACATCTGCTCCCATGCTCTGAAATACAGTGCACCTTAGAGAACATGATATGATTCAACCTTTACACTGTGATGTGGCAAAGGCCAAAGGTAACATAGGGATAATGTTCAGCAAAAGGATAATTTATGCAACTGGTATGAAAAAAAGTTGCTGCCTACCGATTTATTCTCTGTCGCAGATCCAGTTCAGATGACGCTGACTCACTGGTGGAAATGTTGATATTGTGCTCAGAAGCAAAGGAGGACAATGAATGGTTGCTGGGATCATTCACTAATGACGAAATGGGTTTCAATTCACTCTCATCACTAACTGAAGGAGAGAAAGACACATTTTCCACCTCACAGTTAACTGGTTCCTGTGCTGTGGTCTGAATTGAGTAAAGCTCCCTAGAATGCTCAGAAACAAGGATCTGTGGCATGATAAAAACAAAGACAGAATTTCAACATTATATAAAAGAATACTCAGAGCAAACCTATAAAACAGTATATGCAGAACACATTCAGCCACCTCGTAATTAAAAGAGAACAGAGTGATTCTAATGCAAAGGAACAGAACAGTCAAAGTAGTCTCATGTATAGAACAAGAGTGAACTTATTTTGTACAGGTTCCATTATGTGATAAGGGCCATTAATGATGATAGAAAGCATTTTTGCGTGCTGGATATACAACAAATACGCACAGGTATACATTCACAAATACATATATATGCACAATGGTATATAGCAATGCATTTTTACACATACAGTCAATAATTATTTCATATGCTCTTACCCCCAGCATGACTTTTAACATGATTTTGCTATTGGGTCCTGAATTTTCCAACTGAAACCACTTGTCTAAGGTCAGATTCTTGCTGGCCAGAAGCTGGGAGAGTGGAAGCGTCAGTGTTCCCAGGACATGACTGTCATCCTTAACCTAGGGAACAATTTTGAACATGCTTTTAAAATGAAAATATCAAGTGCTAGAACCACTGTAATCCAGTATCAGGATGTTAGATATAGTGGTTTAAAATGAAATAAAATCCACAAAAGTCTACCATAATAGTATAATGTTTGTTTGCTAATTTATTGGGGTGGCTTTGCTGATGTGACTTAACAAGATGTAAAATAGCCGATTAATAATGGCATTTCGTGCTAATCTTGCAGCATACCTGAACCTCCATACGTTCCACTTTTGGATTCCCTACAAGGAATGAAAATGACTCCTCCCAAATGGGTAGCTCTGTGCTATTGATGACCTGCAGAAGAAAAGGACATAAGGGTTTGTACTTGTGTGCAAAGAACAAGAAATGTTTGTTGAAACATGGTTTTCAGCAATGTGACCTCCAGTTTAAAAAACCCTGAGACAATAGAGTCTAACCCACTGCATCTTTAATATACCAAGTTCCATTTTGCTTTAAAAATGGATGCTTTCTACTCTCTTTAAAATAGATCCTGGAGAAAAGGTTTCATTTTCTGGTCATAAAAGTGAGAGTCTCATTGTCAGGAAAATACTCAGGGCACGTTCTTCATGAATTTCCTAGGATGGACTCGAATAACATGAGGGGTTACGGGCTTAGGATGAGGGGGGGTAAGGTATAATTTGGATGCTAGAGGGAGTTTTTTCACACAGAGGGTGGTGGGGGTATGGAATGCACTGCCGAGTAAAGTGGTGGAGGCAGGCACTCTGGAATTATTGAAGAAATACTTAGATGGGCACATGAACAGAATGGGAATGGAGGGGTATAGAAAACTGATTTAAAATAGGGATCATGAGCCTTGGGAGTCTCTGGGACGTGTGTCAATAGATGATATTGATGTACTTGTTTTTATCCTACAGGTGCTTTGATCCACCTTGTTGTCTAATGAGGGGCATAAACACGATGGGTCATGAGACGGCTGCTCTTGGATTTTTTTTTTCGAGAGTATTCTAGTGCTTCACGTCGTTAGTGTATGCTTGACCTGGACCATTTGATGGGCAACACAACAGCTCAATGGCTATCGCTGTGCTGTGCAGGTACATGGATTTGGGCCTGTGTCTGTGGGAGTTTGCACATTCTCCCCGTGCTTGCATGGGTTTTCTCCGGGCGCTCTGGTTTCCTCCCACATCCCAAAGATGTGGTCTTAGGCTAAATGGCAAAACAAATTCTCCCTAAATTGTCTCAAATTTGGTTTTTAATCCATAGGTTTATAAACATGGACAGGGATCGCGGGTAGAGGTGGGAACATCGAGGTGGTGGCACGGGCTCGTTGGGCTGAAGGTTCTGTTTCCCGTGCTGTTTTGTTCTTTGTAATTAGCTGCAAAGGAAAACTCCTCCTCCGCTGTCTATTAAACACTCCCAGGCCAGGTACAACAAGGGTTAAAATTCAGAGTAGAATTCCCTTAGTCCTCAACCCTAATCTCAAAATCTACATACTACTGTATTAGTATGACATATGATTATTTCCATTTCCCTTAACAGCCATTCTTACAACCTTTCTGACCAAGCAGCAAATAATTGGTGCAGAATTAGTATTATGCAAGGAGTGAGGTGATGATTTCATACATTGTCAGGTCGGTACTGAAATTGCTTTATTGCAGTTTTTGCCTCCATTTATATGTAGATGTTGGTTTGTGAAATGGAACTGAGAATTGATATTACATAGTGTTGCAGGCTTTGTTGTAAACTGTTAAGGTTGTCCAGTGATACCCATCTGAGGAACTTTTGTTTTTTGCTGTTGAAGTAGTTGCTTGCACTTCTGGCTAAGGTGGCTTGCAGAATGTGATACAGCAGCGACTCAGTCACTTCTTGAGATCTGCTTCTTGAAGAAAGTTATTTTCTTGATTTTGTCAGCAATGATATTCAGCATGTTTTGCAGCTACAAATCAACAGCATTGACATCGGGGATCACACATTAACATGGAGAAGGAGGAATCTTCCCTACTATGCACTTGACCTTTATTCAGATATAGGATCAGCTTTTCTGCAAAAAGCAACATTTTCTCCAGATGCCAGAAATCTTTGCATGTTGGAAGTTTCAAAACTAATTAACATTTGAGAAAGTCAGTCTCTTACCCGACTTTTAAACGAAGTGCGATTGACAGTGATTTGAACCATTGGGCTGGGGAGTTTCTTCCCTTTCTTCATCTGCATGAACATGTAAGATTCATAAGTTAGAATCATAATAATGGACACAAGCTAGCAACTTAATTCTTATTAATTATCTTATTCTATATTGTGGATTAAGATTGACCATAGTCATTGTGAAAAGAGTTGTCGTGAATGGCCAAGAAAGAATATGGCACAGTTACCATGCATTCCTACACAAACCCTATTTGGTTAAGTGACTGGATCTTGCTTTTTGGGTGAGATTATTCAACAAGATGCTCTGTATAAATTGATTATATGAGCCTTGCTAGATTGCTGGGAAATATAAATCTCTCTTTTTACAATTGCATCTTTAGCAAGCCTAGATGTAGACTTGTTCAGACAGCAGCAGGACCGAACAGCTTTAGCAATTATAGCTGGGGCAGAAATTGTCATTTAATTGGGAATCAACAAGCCTGAGGCTTACAGGAAGTTCATGTGTCCTGTCCAGATAGACAGTCAAGATGGCAGCAGATGGTTCCACCTCATTCTGTGCGAAGATGGTACTGTTAGCCTGAAGTACCTGAAAAGAGATAGATAGGAAAGTAAAATTATTTAAACTAAAATACCAGTTGTTGGAGCTGACTGAGCAATTAGGTGAGACAGCTTCTTTACAACTTCCTAGTAACAGAATAAAACACAATAATGCAAATTTTTTCACCTAGATTCCCTTTAAATCTGGCTGGTCACAGTATTGCTATTTTGATATCCCAGTTTCATTCTACAGCACTTACTAAACTTGATTTTTTTAAAAAAACAAAAAGGAGCTCCTGGTTCTTTTTTTAAAATTTATTCATGGGATGTGGGCCAGTATTTATTGCAGATCCCTTATTTCCCTTGAACTGAGTGTCTTGCTAGGCCGTTTCAGAGAATATTTTAAGAGTAAACACATTACTGTGGATCTGGAGCCATGTGTAGAGTGCTGGATAAAGACAGCACACTTCCTTCCCTTAAAGACAACAGTGAACCAGATGGTTTTTATGCCAATCGACAATGGTTTCATGGTCATCATTAATTTAGTGCTTCTTCAGCATTTTAACTTCTTCACTGGCTTTTAATTCCAGTTTTTTAAAAATTCAAATTTCACCATCTGCTGTGGTGGGATTCAAACCCAGACCCCAACATTAACCTGAGTCTCTAGATTACTAGTCTAAAGAAAATACCACTGTTGATGGTAATTGCTAATCTGCATGCATGTGACAGATCAATGGTTATGATCCGACCAAACCCACCATCTTGATCAGGCCCACGTGTCTGCCCAGCTGTTTTAAACGTAATAACCAAGGTATATACTTGTGACTTTGAAACATGAAAGCATGATGTTCAACTTCCAAAAGTGAAAATTATTTGTTCTTCCCTCAACCAGCAGTGCAAGTTAAAATACAAACTCAACTCAAAGAAGCAGATTTTCATCCCAAATTCTTTGGACTTCACTGAAAACTTGCAACTGACACCGCCATCACTACATCATGTCCATAAGGCACTGTCCTCTTAGACAAAGAGACAAAATCACTTGAGAAGTTAAAGAGCTAGACAACAAGAGGAAAATTGGCACCACTTACCTGGTCGAGGATGACTGAATCCATGCCTGGTGGCAACCATTCTAACTTGAGATGAAGTTTTCCTGATTTGACATCATTCAGCATGAACCACTACAGATGGACAAAGAAAAGAAACAAGAAATTGGGTAGTATAGTAATTATGGTACTTACTTATTTCTCCAACTTGAATGAGAAACTGGTCTGTATAATGTCATGCATTCAATGATACTTGGACCAATTGGTCATAGAAAAGTCCACTTTTCAAGTCTCAATGAACCACTCCATTTTTGGAGCTGGCTGTGAAATTGCATTCATGAAAACCTGACCGGAACACAGTCTAGGTGTTCCTATATTGTGGAGCTTACAGTAAAATATCAAAACTTGACTAATAGCTACAAAATTGAAGATCTCAAAGTTCAATCAAAAAAAGGAGCAGCTAGAGAGTGAGATTGTAGGTGACTTCATGTGGAAGGAAACACGGGTGCAAATTCAACAGGTTAAATGGTCTGATTGGCTTTTTGACAAAGAATTCAGCTGCCTTACTACCTGGAAAACATGCACCTGACATTCTTCCCAGTGTTATCCAGAAAACTATGAATGGCTAGACAAGCATTCATTGCTGTGGACTACTTGAGTTTAATTGCTTAAATTCCTCACTTATGATATTTTCAAACCTGTGTTTAAAAGTTTAGTTAAGTGTGGTGTGTTGTGATGGAGAGTGAGCAATCTCTATCAGCCAGACAGAAATCCCAGTTATGTAACAGTTCGTTGGAGCCCAATATCTGACCATTAATTAAAAAGTATCAAAAATCCAAAAAGCTTTCTTCCACTCTCCTTCCTTGCCCGATTTTCCTTTGGTCACTACACCCAGGAGATCTAATATTCCCAGCTGCAGCAAAAGGAAAATCTATCCCCTTACATGATTTGAATTCACCAGATTTTCATACCTCATCCATAACTTTATTGTTCATGATGTCCTTGTAACTGATCTTCAATCTGCATGAGATGACAATTTAATTCAAATACATCAAGAAAATTCTTTTACATTATAAGTAAATACAACCAGCCACATACTTTCCTAAAAAGTAGTTCACTTAGGAGTAGAAGTGTAGTAGAATTCCCATAACTACTCACAGAACTTTCAAACTACTTTTTAACGGGTTTATTTATGATGTATAATTCATTTTGATAAAACATTGTAGCGGGGAGCTTTTACTCTGTATCTAACCCTGTGGAAGTGTTAGATGGGGACAGTGTGGAGGAGGTTTTACTCTGTATCTAGTAAACTTATGAGCAAAACAGGCTGTGAATAGAGGGTTAGTCCCCTGAAGAAATCTTCAAGCTAACTGAGCCATCTTACCAGATGTGGGAGCCATATGGCCTGTCTTCTTGCAGTCTACAGGCCATGAGTTGAAGAAAATTGGCATCTAACTCTGTGATGTACCTACCCTGACAGTCTTCACCAAACCATTTGGGGAATCAGTTTCTGGTCCTATAAATATCAAACCACTAACTAAATGGTGCTTTCTTTGTTCTAACGATATTTTAACATTGTATGAATACTTTTTTCTGAATTTTCTGATAAAGAAACATACCTTCCAAGGAAATCATCCTTGTCTATGTCCTTATCGAAGAGTTCAAACTCCAGTTCCTGACCCGGGATATGATTTACAATGACCTATCAGGAGAGAAGTTAGGTCAGAAACTTGCTTTGGAAGAATGTAGTAACTGGTTAAAAAAAACAGGGATTAACAGAGCAAAATATTTGCACCCACATATGAAGCAAACTGAAACTTTATACAATACCAGGACAGAATGAAAAAGATGGCACAGAGACTGCCCCGCATACAGAACCTGCCCATTTGTTACTAGACCCATCCATCTTGTACGCTTCATGGCTATTTTAAAAGGGTTATTTTATTCCCCATGGATTTCAAAAGTGCATCACCCAAAGGCACTGACCTCATACATCTCATGCCACTTGGGATTAAGGTTTTCTTTAATAGTTTTGCTCCGGAAGCTTTGGGCTCCTGCTCGCACTTTAACATAAGGATCTGATTTCCCTTTCACCATTCCTTTCATGAAGTTGTCCTTTGCAATTAAATTCTCAGCTTCTAACAGGTGAATCCGTATCACCCCCTGAAGGAAGAGCAAAAATTAATGACTGCAACTTTTTAGCAACATAGGTAGGCCATTCAGCCTACTCATTATTCAGCTGGACAATGACTGAGCTGTGTGTTAACTCCACGTTTGATTTCTTTTGGTATCTGTTCACTAGTTTTTTAAAATTATTTTTGAATTTTGACTCTCAAATCTTTGTTCCTGCAGTATCATGTTTATCACCATTTAGAAAATGATTGGCCCTCTTTACACACTTAAGAACTTTTGTTTCTCCTCAATAATTATTTATTTAAAAATGCACTTTTTCATAAAAAAAATCAGTAAACAACATTACAAAATTTCAATGGATGTCAGCAGAAGCAAATTGTGTGAGGTAGATCTCCAAATTGGAATCAGATTCTGTAGTTTCAGCAGTTGACCATTTTGCTTCCTGCATAACTTTAAAGATGCAGCAGCTTCAAAACAGCATGGTATGTTCTGGATTACCATGTACAAATTACATTGTTCACAGTTTTTATATGAACATTATTTGCTCAGTCAACCAATCTCTGCCATAATTCATACCTCCTGTTATCCATAATTCCCCTTTTCCCCGCTCATCAGCCCATATCTTCCTAATCCATCCCTGTCCATACATTCATCCTTTCCTAATCCATCCCCACTTGATTCGTGTCAACTGGACAAATATAAAGCAGCCCTATAACTGACCCAGTACCTCAGTCCCCACACTGCTGGGGGCACTGCTCTCAGTTGGTAAGGGAGCTTGGATTAGACTGCCCACTCCTGCAGCCTCCACCAATTTAGCTGCAGTCAAATTGACCTTGTCAGACTTGGTTGATCCCGGTTTTTGTTCTAATGTGGATTTCCGAGTTCTAGGAAGTTTCTCCACATCAACCATTTCAGAAATCAGAACCTGCCAAAGAAACAAACACAACCATGATAAAAGGAGGAACGGAAGTGGCATGACATCCAACTTATTTTGCTTTATATTCAAGTGATTTGTGTCCAGAATTTAAGGGACTCCTATTTCAAATCTAATACATCTGAAGAAATAGAAACGGAGTAAACCAGACAACCCCTCGAGCCTGCTCCACCACTCAATACGTTCAAGGCTGATCTAGATCAATTTCACTTTTTTCACTATCCCCATATCCCTTAACTCTGTGTCTTTATCAATCTTTTGAATATATTGAACGACTGATCATCCGCTCCCCTCCATTCCAAAGATTAAAAAGCACAACCATCTGAGTGAAGAAATTTTTCCGCGTCCAAGTCCAAAATGGCCAACCTGTTATTCTGAAACTGTGAACCCCTAGTTCTAGACTCTTCAATCAGAAGAAAACTGCCTCTCAGTGGCTATCCTCTAAGCATTTTATACACTTCAATGAAATCATTCTTCTAAACTCCAGAGAATATAATCCCATTCTGTTCAATGGCTCCTCATAGGACAACCCTCTTATTCCAAAAATCAACCAGTGAACCCCTGCCCTTAATAAGGAGATCAAAACTGCACTTGGTTTTCTGGGTATAGATCTCCAATGTGCTAAGTGCAGTGGTAGGCAGCTCAATCTCAGGCACTGTATTGATCTGACTGTATTGACATAGGAGGATCCAATACTGTCCATGAAGATCAGCTTGGCATGGGGGTGGAGGGCAGGAATGGGTTTCCCTAGCAGAGCAGTGTACATCACATCAGGAATAGTGCAGCACCGTGACAGGTAAGCCTCGTTGCACTCACTTCAAAGTCTCTTGCAATGGAGGATGGTCTTGAGCACACCATTCTTAAACAATTAAACTAGCATAATTTCCCAAAGGGTGGAAAGCCTGAACAGAATGCCTGTGGGTAGCTGTTCTCATGAGCATTTAGAGTTCACACCATCAGCCAGCAGGAAGACTGATACACCATTGGGAGAATTGCAATGTGATTTTATGCTGGCAGTTTCTGACTTTTTGCTGGATTCTCTGTTCCCACCTGCTACCAAACCCACCAGCTGGGTATGAGGGAGGGGTGTGGTGGTGAGAATGCCACTCTCCAGGTGTGGTCTCATCAGAGTTTTGTACAATGTAGGAAGATCTTGTTACTCTGATTACACCCCCCCCCCACTTCCCCTTACAATAAAGGATAACTAACATATTATTTCCTTGCTACTTGCTGTGTCTACATGTTAACTCTGTGATTGATGTATGAAGACATTCAAATCCCTTTGAATACCAACACTTGCTAGTCTTTCACCTTTTGAAAATAATTCTGCTTTTTCATTCTACCCACAAGTGGATAATTAAACACTTTTTCATAGAAACCTGTCATTGCCTAGGTTTTTATGTCCAGTGAAAATACAACAGCAAATCCCGTTGTCTCTTGAATTTTTCATTTGCACACACAAATCAACTAGTTGAAATGTGAGGCAGATGTGTACAGGATACCAGTGGGATGGATAGGTACAAACAAGACAGCATGAAAGAAGGGGAAGTAATACACAGAGGTGCATTTCATTTGAGCGTATGCTCCTTAGTCTGTTTGCATAAAAAGTCTGTGTGCAGTTTTAACACTAGTCAAGTTATTGAGTTAATATTTACATAAAAATCATTTTAAGATAATAGCTAAATGCTATGTTGTCAAAAGAAATTAAGCTGCAATGGATCCAGGAGAGAAATGGCATATAGAAAATAGAACATGAGGCAAGTCACAGAGACAGCAAAACAAGATGACAGAATTGGATTTATAATGGCAGCCTTTCTGCTGCGGTTGTAAGATGGATTAGAATTTGTAATTGTATCACTGACTGGAATTATTAACGAGTAAGGAAATTTTCCAGTAGAACAAATTTAAAAGCTTTGTACCGAAAAAGCATTGGGAACAAAATTAATGAACTAACGGTGCAAATAGAAACAGAAGGGTATCATTTGGTTGGCGATTATTGAGACATGGCTACAAGGAGACCAGATTTGGGAATTGAATATCCAAGGGTACTCAGCATTTCGGAAAGATAGACTGAAAAGAAAAGGAGGTGGTGTAGCTTTGCTGGTGAAGAAAGGTATCAGTGCTGTAATGAGAAATGACATAAACACAGGAAATCAAGATGTGGAATCAGTCTGGGTAGAAATAAGAAATGGCAAAGGGAAGAAGTAGTAATCTATAAGTTCCCAAGCAGTAATTCCATAGTGAGGCACAGTATAAACCAGGAAATAGCTGGGGCTTGCAAGAAAAGGTTAAGCAATAATCATGGGTGATTTTAATATGCACTAGATTGGGAAAATCAAATTGGCAAAGGTAGCCAGGAGGCAGAGTTCATTGAATGTATTAGAGATTGTTTCTTGAACAGTATATCGTGGAACCAACCAGGGAGCAGGCTACCCTGGATTTGGTATTGTGCAATGAGAAGGGATTAATTAATGACCTCATGGTTAAGGATCCTCTGTGACCATAGTATGATAGAATCCAAAATTCAGTTTGGGGGTGAGAAAGTGGAGTCCCACATTAGTGTTCTGGGATTAAACAAAGGAAATTACATGAGGACAGATTTGGCCTGAGTAAAGTGGGCAGGAAGGCCAAAAGGTAGAACAACGAATGAGCAATGGCAGTTGTTTAAGGTGATACTCAATTTCTCACAACTAAGTGAGGAAGAAAGATGATGAGGGTGGAGAAGGGGTGTAAAAAATATCCATGACTAAACAAAGAGGTCAAGCACAATATAAAGACAAAAATTAAGGTATACCATATTGCAAAGGCCAATGGCTGGCTGGAAAATTGGGAAACTTTCAAATATAAACAAAGGGATATTGAAAAAGTAATAAAAAGAGCGAAAGAAACTAGTGCAAAATATCAGGAAGGATAGCAAAAGCTTCTATAAGTATATAAAAGGGAAGAGAGTTACTAGGATGAATGTTGGTTCCTTGGAAGATGAAACTGGAGAGTAAATAGTGGGGAACATTGAATTGGCAGAGATACTAAATCAATACTTTGCTTCGGTTTTCACAGTGGAGGACACTAGTACCATTGCTATAGCAATGGGCAAGTCAGAGGTAAAACTTAGGTAAAACTTAGAACAATCAACTCGATAAGGTAAAGATACTCAGCGAACTATTGGGATTAAGGGCAGGTAAGTCCCTTGGGCCTGATGGCCTGTATCCTAGAGTATTAAATGAAATGGCGATGGAGATAGTGGATCCATTGGTTATAGTATTCCAAAATTCCCTGGACACAAGAAAGGTTCCAGTGGATTGGAAAAATGCTAACATAATGCCCTTATTCAAAAAGGAGAGAAGCAAAATGTGGGAAATTATAGACCAGTTAATTTAACATCTATTGTTGAGAAATCAATTATTAAGAAAGCAATATCAGGACATTTGGAAAGTCAAAGTGCTATCCATCAGAATCAGTATGGTTTTATGAATGGCAAATCATATTTAACATTTGCTAGAGTTCTTCAAGAATGTAACAAGCACAGTGGATAATGCAGATACTGTAGATGTAGTATATCTTGAATTCCAGAGGGCGTTTAATAAAGTGCCACACAAAAGGTTAATTCAGAAGGTTAGATCACATGGGATTAGGGGTAATTTATTAGCTTGGATAGGTGATTGGCTGATGGACAGAAGACAAAGGGTTGGGATAAATATTTCTTTTCTAGATGGGCAAGTAGTAACTAGTGGGGTGCCACAAGATTCGGGCCTTGGGGCCCCAGCTATTTAAAATCGATATTAATGATTTGGGTACAGGGATAGAAGGCTCTGTAGCCAAATTTGCAGATGACACAAAAATAGGCAGGACAGTAAGTTGCAATGAGGAAATAAGAACTGTACATATGAATAGGATAAGAGAGTGAGCCAAAATGTGGCAGGTGGAGTTTAATACGGATAAATGTGAGGTCATGCATTTTGGTCAGGAAAATGGGAACTCATCATCTAAATGGGGAGACAGTTTGGGTACTCCAGTGCAGAAGAATCTGGGTGTCCTCGTTCATGAGTCACAGAAAACTAACATGCAGGTACAGCAAGTAATAAAGAAAGCGAGTGGAATGTTGGCATTTATAGCAAAAGGAATAGAATATAACGGTAAGGAAGTGTTGTTATAACAATACAAGGCATTGGTGAGGCTGTACCTGGAGTATCTTGCACAGTTTTAGTCCCCTTATTTGAGGGAAGATGTAGTGGCATTGGGGGCAGTTCAAAGGAGGTTCATTAGATTGATTCCAGAGATGAGGAGTTTGTCATATGAGGAGTTTCTCATTCTTCAAGAGAGATTGAACAGTTTAGGCCTAAACTCTCTGGAATTTAGAAGAATAAGGGGAGATCAAATTGAAGCATACAAGATGATAAAGGTATGGATAAAGTAGACATGGAGCGATTGCTTCCACTGTTGAGACATTCTAGGACAAGAGGTCATAGTCTTAGGACAAGGGGTAGCAAATTTAAAACTGAATTGAGAAGAAACTACTACTCCCAAAGGTTTGTGAATCTAGAATTTGCTATCCCAAAGTGTGGTGGATGCTGGGACAGTGAGTATATTTAAGAAGTTAGATTTTTAATTGGTAATGGGTTGAAAGGTTATGGGGAGAATGCAGGAAAATGGGGATGAGGAGCATATTAGCCATGATCAAATAGGAGTGTGGACTCAATGGGCCAAATGGTCTAATTCTGCTCCTATATATTATGTAATAGAGATGTATGACCTTATGACTGAAAAGATAACGCCAATTACTTTTTAAGTTTAAAGCCTGCCAATGTACCAAAAATAATACACACTGAATTGTTACTGGAACAGCTACGGAACAGACTGAGTAAAATGACCTAACGTCTAAGGGAGAAGACAGACACAGGGGGAAAGTGAAGGACTGAAAAACAAAATACTGAGAAGTGCTGAACTGCAGCTTCATGTCTTTCTCTCCTCATGAAACAATGTCTCCATTTTTGGTCATGCCATTAGAGGGAGCTAGTGAACTAAAAGAGGAGAACATTGCCAGTTACATTTTAACATAACGGGGTAGATTTTCATCCTTGGCACTTGGCCAGTAACCTAGTGACATGGTTCCCCTGCCTTTTAAAGAACTCACCCAATTCAAATCAGTGGGATGAGACTTAGGTGGGTTCTTTCACAAGCAAGCACCAGGCACTGAAGACAAAAAATGTATCTCAATATTTTGTCTCCTGGCTCTTCTCTCTGATATCTGATTGTCCCTGGTGTTAGTCCCAACACTGTTCTTTCTTCTAGGCCACAGGAGATCTTTTTAAAAAGATCCAACATCTCTAAATTGTTGGTCTTACTCACCCGCATTATGATTTTCAGATAAATCTGGCTATTACGCCCAGAATGTTCCAAAGGGAACCACTGGTCAAAGCTCATATCTGGGCTTGTCAGCAACTGTGACAGAGATATAGATAGCGACCCCAGACTCAACTGACGGTCATCATCCTTAACCTAGAAGGAAAAGTAACATGAACAGATTTAACTGAAATATTAATATGTCAGTAATTTCCAACCCTTCACTTCCCTTATTTCATCTTGAGTCCATTTTCAGTTATTATTCTCCCCTCTTACACTGGTTGCAGTTCACCATGAAATTTACAGAAAATGCAAACCCCAAACCAAGAGTTCTTTGGAGAAAGAAAAAATGTTAGGTAGTATTTAAACTTCCTGCAAACTTAATATTTGGACAAAACTCTATTCATTGATAGGTCAAGAAAGGTACCTGTATATCGAGGTCTTGTTGATTCGGATTTTGAACAAAGAAAGTAAAGGCATCCTCCCAAATTGGGGCACGTGTGTCATACACAGTCTGTGGGGGAGATAATAACGTGACATTTCAGAGAGACATAAACCTGTCAACTTGGTTTGTCAGTTTAAAAAATGTAACTGTAAACAGCAGTGTGAAATCTCTGAGGTGGTGGTGTTCAATTCATTCTTATAGTAAAATATTGATGTATCTGGATATCTGAGTAAGTGTGCGCATGGTCTGTTAGGAATTGTAATATAAATGAGGGTAGCAAATAATCTGAAGGAAAGCAAACTCTGTGAATGAGATGCAATGAGTGAGTGTGTTTTCTTCCCTGGTCTATATTATGTTGCACTGTATTGACTTTAAGTAGTGGACCTGGCAATGTCCATCTGTACGTACCCTGCTCTCGAAGGTTTTATCCAATAGTGAAACCTGTACCAGTGCATTCGGTTCCCTGTTCCCCTGCTTTAGCTGTGCACAAAAAGAAAAGAAAGTGTTAATGAAACAGCAACTCCTTTGGATGCAGGAACTGAGAGAAAGAAGAAAGAGAAACATTTTCTCTATTTCTCCTTGTTCATCTTGCAAGGGGGCAGTTATAATTCCCCAGGCCACCTAGCCTCTATAGCTGCCAAGAGCCGTGATTTTCACAAGCTCCTGAGGGTACTGCACAAAGCTGACAAGAATTAATTTTATCATTTATATTTCCAGTAAGAGTAGCAGATTGGGCTCTATAGAGGCCATACAAGGTAGATTTTACATTTCTCTTTTACATTCCTTGTGAGACTTAGAGGAAAGTTTATTTATGTACTAGTGTCACAAGTAGGCTTACATTAATACTGCAATGAAGTTACTGTGAAAATCCCCTTGTTGCTACACTCTGATGCCTATTTGGGTACACTGAGGGAGAATTTAATATGGCCAATGCAACTAACCCGCACATCTTTGGACTGTGGGAGAAAACTGGAGCACCTGGAGGAAATCATGTGGACATGAGGAAAACGTACAAGACTCCGCACAGACAGCGACCCGAGGCTGGGAATCGAATCCGGATCCCTGGGACTGTGAGGCAGCAGTGCTAACCCCTGTGCCACCCAGGAATTGTGCCTTTGGGCCTCAAGGAAAGCTTTGGCCTTCTGTGTGTGATATTGCCCCTCCTGATCAAACGGACTTCATGAAATGGCCTGGTAGCCAGACCCACCACTTAACACATTTGGGTTGATAGTAGGTGGCATTTCATCATAGAATTGTTACAGCACAGAAAGAGGCCATTCAAACGGCTGTATCCGTGTAGCTTTCTGCCAGAGCAATTCAACTGGACCCACTTCTCCACCTTTTAGCAATAGCCATGCAAATTCTCTCTTCAGTTGTTTATCCAATTCTCTTTGAAAATTCCAATTGAATCTGCCTTCGTTACATATTCCTGATCCTACCTACTCACTGTATATGGGAGATTTTGTTCATGTCATTTTGTTACTTTTGCCCATCATTTTAAACACCTCTATTAAATCTACTCTTAATCTTCTCTTCTCCCAAGGGAGCAACATCTCTTCATAACTAAAGCCCCTCTTTCTTGTATTTTTTCTGCACCCTCTCTAATACCTTCACATCCTTTTAAAGTTTGGTGCCTAGAATTGGACACAGTACTCCAGGTGAGGCCAAAAGTTGGACTTTAACCTGGTGCTATGAGACTTTTTACTATGTTTACCCCAGTCCAACAATGGATCTCCACATCATAACTACCATTAACACCGCAAACCGCCAGCTCCAAGTGGAGAAGATCGCGCATATTGACACAGACATCAAGTTCCTACAAAGATACAAGAAAGCAGACAAGATACCGAAAGGACTACAAGATCACGAACCCACTCAGGTCAACCCTATACACAGACTACGCTGAGAGACTTTGCTATCGCACCTCTCTTACGTTCCTCAACCACTTCATACACCAGCTCTACAGCAAATGCTGCAATCTGGAAACCAAGATAGAATTCATATTCTCAACTTGTGTTCAGGATAACTTCATGATGCTCCACTTCTCCAGCTTTTACCCTAAACACGTTAAAGAAGCCATCCCCTACGAACAAGCCCTCAATATACACAGGATCTGCTCAGATGAGGAGGATTACAACAGATACCTCCAGACGCTGAAAGATGTCCACATAAGAGCAGGATATTGTGCTTGACTCATCGATCCACAGTTCCAACCGCCACAGCAAAAAACCGCGCCAACCTCCTCAGAAAACAAACACGGGGTACTGGGGACAGAGTACCCTTCATCATGCAGTACTTCCCTGGAGCGGAGAAGCTACGACATCTTCTCTGGAGTCGTCAACATGTCATTGATAAAGATGAACATCTCGCCAAGCCCATCCCCACACTTCTTGCCTTCAAACAACTGCACAACCTCAAACAGACCATTATCCATATCAAATTACCCAGTCTTCCGGAGAACAGTGACCACAACACCACACAACCCCGCCACAGCAACCTCTGCAAGACATGCCGGATCACATTGACACGGATGTCATCATCTCACGTGAGAACACAATCCACCAGGTACACAGTACATACTCTTGCAACTTGGCCAATGTCGTCTACTAATACACTGCAGGAAAGGATGCCCCGAGTAGTGGTATATTGGGGAGACCATGCAGATGCTACAACAAGGGATGAATGAACACTGCTTGACAATCACCAGGCAAGAGAGTGTTCTCTTCCTGTTGGCAAACACTTCAGTGGTCATGGGCATTTGAGCTCTGATTTTTGGGAAAACATTCTCCAAGGCAGCCTTCACAACACACAATAATGCAGAGTTGCTGAGCAGAGACTGATAGCCAAGTTCCACATGAGGACGGCCTCAACCAAGATCTTGGGTTCATGTCACACTATCTGTAACCCCCATGACTTGCCCGGGCTTGCAAAATCTCACTAACTGTCCTGTCTGGAGACAATACACATCTTTTTTAACCTCTCTCCACTCACATTGTCTGTACCTTTAAGACTTGATTATCTGTAAAGATTCACATTTCATCCATTATTTTGTAAACTGAGTTTGTGTCTTTATATGCCCTATTTGTGAACAGAACTCCCACTTACCTGACGAAGGAGCAGTGCTGCGAAAGCGAGTGGCTTTTGCTACCAAATAAACCTGTTGGACTTTAACCTGGTGTTGGGAGACTTTTTATTGTGTAATAAAAGTTCACCATAACTTTCTTGCGTTTCTACTCTCTGCCTCTATTTAGATAGCCCAGGACCCCTTACACTTTAATGACCACTTTTTCAACCTGTCCTGCCATCTTCAATGATTTGTGCACATGTACCCCCAGTTCAATTCCAGCCTTGGATGTCATTGTGGAATTTGCACATTCTCCCCCTGTCTATATGAGTTTCCTCCAGTTTACTCCTACAATCCTAAAACGTGCAGGTTAGGTTGATTGGCCATGCTAAATTGTACCTTAGTTTCCAAAGATGTGTAGGTTAGGTGGATTGGCCATGCTAAATTGTACCTTAGTTTCCAAAGATGTGTAGGTTAGGTGGATTGGCCATGCTAAATTGTACCTTAGTTTCCAAAGATGTGTAGGTTAGGTGGATTGGCCATGCTAAATTGTAGCTTAGTGTCTAAAGATGTGTAGGTTAAATAGATTAGTCATGGTAAATGTGTGAGGTTACTGGAATAGGGCAGGGGAGAGGGCCTTGGTGGGATATTCTGTCAGAGTGTAGGTGCAGACTCAAAGGGCCAAATGGCCTCTTCTACACTGTAGGAATTCTATGAAATTTGTCCTTCTGTTCCTGATCCCCAATTGACTGATTTCTTTGTGTAGTTGGTAGGGTTAGGCCAGCTGAGGACTTGTCTCCAGCTGTGTAGACAAAACAGCTGAATTATAGATAAATCAGAAGTGCACACTCAATGGGAATTTATTCACTCTACCTCCAATTACCTACTTGCATACACACATTGGTGAACCAGGCAGAAGGTGGGCCCCAACACCAAGAGGGTCATACATAGCAGATACCGTTACTGTCATGGTTGATGGCAAGTATAATCTGACCCAACACAGAACTCAGCAGTGCAGTGTAATGCCAGGATTGAAGTTTGAAGAAGTGTCTCATTCTCAGTTTATATTGTTGAGTGGAGCTCTGCATCCTATGACCAATATACATACCGGGAGTTCCTGTGCTTGGTCCACGTAGACAACCATGATGGCAGCAGAGGGTTCCTCACTGTTGTGCACAGTGATGGAGTTATTAACTATCAGTGCCTAAAGATAATAAAGACAATTAATATTTTTCTTAAATCACAGTTTTGAGGAGATTTGGTTCCCTTTCCTCCTTTTCCTCCACGTCACTGACCACACACTCACCATAGTTACTGACTGGGGTGAAGATCATGTCATGTAAGGGACAGGTATGTGGAATGCTCCTGGACTCCTGGACTAGTTCCAATCATCCAGGGAAGTCAGAAATTTTTCAGATTTTTTTCCCCTACTTGATCTTGGAATTTTCTTTGTTCTTCCTAAGAGATTCCACAGAGCTAAAGAACAGGCTGAGTCAAACATGAACCATAAAGAATCTCAATTCTGACAGGACAGACTAGGTTTATCCAGCTGGTCTTTTCCTGTCTGGTATCTTTCATCTGTTCTGACCATGGGAGGGTGGTCTCCTCCCCAACCCCATATCAGTCTTCAGCTCGAGTATAGGCGTGCAATAGTAACTTCACAATGTCTTACCCTCTCATTTGCTCCCCTCCACTCTCTAAAGGAATCTATCATTATAGTGTTGCAACTGAACTGTCAATACAGTATATATTTAAAAACCTAAACAATTGAGAATCAAAAAAGCTGGATTCATCTTAGGATTCATAAGGCATTTAAAACTATTCCATTTAATGCTCTCTAATGAGCGAGATCAGGCTTGTCTAATCTTTTCTCATAGTTGGCCATATATCAATTCCTCTCAATGAGCAAATTTCAGAAATATAGAACATTGAACATTACTTTCAAAGAAAAAAAGCTGAAGTGAAAAGAAGCAAATTGCTGAGCAAAAAAAAAACTACACAAAATTCATAATTAAAAAATGAATAATAAAGATGAGCATTCAACTGTGAACAGGTGAATGTGTGTGTTCAGCTCACTCCCAAACTTGGTGCTAACTCACTCCCCCTCACCCACTGAGAGTGTACCTGCTGATGTGTGGGAACGAGGATGAATAAAACAGAGACTAGCAGTGAGCCAGACTCTCAAAACCGTTCTACTCACTTCCTAACTCTCTCGTATGTACCTGTTCTCTCACATGCACACGCTCATTGTGTCCATCTCTCTGTCTAGCACTCAGCCTCCTTCATTCACCCACCCATCCTTGCTCACCCTTACTCTACCTCACCTGCATATAGACCACAGATTGGAGAAGCCTGGGTTAAATAATAAAGACAACAGCCCATAGGTCCCAGATTCAATCCTGGTCAAAACTGAGATAGCTAATCTCAATGTGTGCATTGGGTGTTACAATTGGCCTATGTCTTCCAGGACTAGAGTGAAGAAAATCAGCCAGGGTTCTTGCTTTTAATCACTATCCAGGAACCCCTGCTGGAAAGTGCATGTGTGAATGTCAAGTGATGATAAATTGCATTTGATTTTGATGCCAACTACAATGGAATAGCCTGATAATGTGAAAAACAGGGATGGTCGCATTTCAGGAAAGGAAGGGATAAAAGTTTGATAGGGATGCACAATGTTAAAAAACCTTATTTCATTTATGTTCTTATGGGACATAATTGAAGTTTATGATAAATTCGAAGTTATTTTTGAGCTTAAAAATTCAAATATGCAATAATTTTAATTACAAGTAGATTATATGTCGAATATGATACTCATCATGTATCATCTCATGAATGATGGTCAGTCAAACTTTGGTTTCAATCTTTCATCTTTGGGATTACCTGCTCCAGTTTTGCTGGGTCAGAGTAGAGGGACAGCCACTCCAGCTTCAGACGAACTTTTCCTCTCTCCACATCCTTCAGAGTGAACCACTATGTAACAGAACAGAGAGACTTAGAGCCAAGCACAAAGAAAATAGGGCCAAGTATCATAAAGTGAGATGCAACAAAAAATAGTTAATGTATATCTGATCTAAATGCAACCACACTAAAAATAAAGTAAATGAATATGAATTTCCTCAGTTATTACTGTTCTGTTCCCATAATGTTGTTGAAAATCTTATAAGTAGCAAAGATGATGCCTGGTAATTAATGTATAACCATCAGCGATAGCCAATAGTTTTGGAAATTAAAAACTCGTCTTCAAGTTTCCCAAATCATTTTTAGTTTGCAAGCCCAAAATGCAATGCTGAAATTACTCATGTGACATAATGATGCTACAAATGATGCATGGCATTTCTAGTTTTCCTCTCTCCTCAAACAGAGGAAGGCTAGGAATGATAGCATGAGGTAAGCATATGAATGTTTAATGCTTTCAGATCAAATTCCTTCATTTTAAATGGAGCTATTAACTTACTTAAAATAGAACGAAGCCTCTTTTAAGATGGTACAATCTTGTCAAACATTGAGGTCAGCACCAGAAGTAACTTGACTCTTTAGTTTTGTCTAATAGTTTTCCATGAAGACAGTGCCACTTTAATGATTTTCCCTGTCCAGCAGTGATCTCAACAGTTCTGCAATCCCTTACCTCTTCCACTATTTGATTTTTCATCACTTCTCCAAGATCCAGTTGCATTCTGAAAGCAAAAGAAATTCTGATATTACCTTCTCACTCCTATTCAAAGCATACTTTTCTCAGTACTAGATACAATCAATCAAGGCCATATGAGACACTGAGGGAAAGCAATAATAAAACAGAGATTGTGGAGCCAACCATAAAATGTGTTGTAATTGGTTGGTGGGGGAGAGACAGTGTAAAAGCACAGAGGGAGAAGGTATTATTTCCTACAGGTCCCTGTTGAGCTACTGCAGCAGAAAACCTGTTTACGGTATTACTATATGTTCTATCTTTTTATAATATTTGACTAAACCTCATTTGATTCAAATCAAAAGTAATTGCATTTAATGCCCACATCAAATCTTATCTTTGAGAGTGTTCAATGTAACTCTCTGACATACTACAATCCATGAAAACCCAAGGAACTGTTTTTATTGTTTTATTCATTGGATATGGCGTCTTGCTAGGCCAACATTTATTGCCCATCCCTTATTGCTCTTGAATTAAGTGACCATTTCAGAAGGCATTTAAGAGTCAACCACACTACTATGGGTTTGGAATCACATGTAGACTAGACTAGGCACAAACAACAGATTTCCTTCCCTCAAGGACATTAGTGAACCAGATCAGTTTTTACAACAATTGACAATGGTTTCCTGGTCATCATTGATCTTTAATTCCAGATTTTATCTGCCCAGAGCATTCTGCTGGGTCTCTGAATTACTAGTCCACTAACAACACCATTCAGCTACCACCTCCCCAATTTTCCTGACATAGAGCTAGCCTTAGAGATGAGCCTTGTTGATTTTATCTCTGTTATACTGAATATTCCAGCAACATTTTTAGTTAGAGCAGCACAGGCACAAACATTGCTCAGGTAGCTGCAACTGTGATACTTTGTCAATTTCCCTTTCAAACGTTATTTTAAAATTACATTAGTGTTTCTTCTGTGGTACAGATGATGTGTTGCTTTATAGGATGAATTAAACCATGCAATGCACAATGGGGTTTGTTTTGGTTTGGTTTAGTTTTATATTGCTTGGATAGTGATCTGCAAGAGTGGCTTTGCCATCTATTATAGAATATGCCCAGTTTTCATTTCATTAATTTCATGATTTCAACAACCTGTCCTGGACCCTCATGCCAACACTATAATCACGAAAGCCCAGCAATGCCTCTACTTTCCCAGAATACTAAAGAAATTTGCCATGTAAGCTACGACTCTCTCCAACTTTTATAGATGCACCATAGAAAGCATTCTTTCTGATTGTATCACAGCTTGGTATGGGCTCCTGCTCTGCCCAAGACTGCAAGGAACTGCAAAAGATTGTGAATGTAGCCCAATCCATCATACAAACCAGTGTCCCATCCAATGACTCTGTCTACACTTCGGAACAGCAGCCAGCATAATTAAGGATCCCACGCACTCCAGACATTCTCTCTTCCATCGGGAAAAAGATACAAAAGTCTGAGGTCACGTAACAACTGACTCAAGAATAGCTTCTTCCCTGCTGCCGTCAGACTTTGAATGGACTTACCTTCCATTAAGTTGATCTTTCTGTACACCCCAACTATGACTGTAACACCACATTCTGCACTGTCTCATTTCCTTCTCTATGAATGGTATGCTTTGTCTGTATAGCATGTAAGAAACAATATTTTTCACTCTATGCTAATACATGTGACAACAATAAATCAAATCAAAATCAAATGATAATGAAGTAGATTTGTTTTTTAGGATTGGGAGATGGGTCAGAATTTGAGAAAGATTTTGAGTTTGAATTTGAATGTGACTGTGAAGGAAAGTAACGAAGATTGGGAATGAGATAATAGGAACATAAAGCCAAGCAGCCACATGTACACTTACATAGTCCTACACACAGGCATGCACATATGTGTACACAAACAAGTTGCTCTCACCTGCCCAGGAAATCATCCTGATCTGGGTCTTTATCGAACATCTCTATTTCCAACAGCTGGCCAGGGACTTCATGGACAATCACCTGTGGAGTGTACAAGGCCACAGTCAAAAAGAGAACACAGGGGATATACTGCTATTCCAAACTATCCTTTTCTGTAAATTCCAACAACTTATTATATGGATGCTTCATCACTTGGAATTTGCGTTTTATTCTCAAATTTTTACTCCAGAATCATGGTCCATTTTAGCAACAAACTGATCCAACCTGACAAATGACCTTCTAATTGTAAATTTTAGCTGCTTAAAAAATTTATGGAGAATTTGGCCTGCTACATGAATATAACATTGAGCGCAATTAACAAAGAGAAAAAACCTGAACATATTTCTTCCATATTGCTTTCTAGCACTAGATGTCAGCAATGTATTCGATGAAACAAAATTTGGTGCCAGTAACAAAGGACATGTAGATTTTGCTGATTTAAAGACAACCACTGCAGAAAGAAAGAAAATACTACCCAGGCAGGGACATTATTGATCATGATGTCTCTGGAGAATCCATATGCTCTTTACACTCCTCAGACAGGGGTTGGAGGTGAGAGTAATGACATGGGAGTGGGGGCTGCAGTATTATTTGATGATGCATACAAAGAAGATGGGAAACACGTTTCACATCACCATTCTCCTAAATGTTAACAAAACAAAGGCAAGTTGAATTGTTTTATTACCTCTTTGTAGAATAAATAGGGGAATAGATACGTGTGCAGTTATTAACAAGCATGATTGAGAGAAAAGCCTTTCAGTGGTATTAGGAATAGTGTGGTGAATTTCAATGTCATACCAATGGATCCAATGTACTTCTGAAGCTACAGTCCTACGGTGAAATACTGGTACTTATGGGTCTGGGGAAGATACAGAAAGTGGAAGTTCCATCCTGCCAGACGTTGCCCCCTCCCTTCCTCCAGACTGTTGGTAGTGAAGAACACATGTCTGCAAACACCCTCTCAAATACCATGTATGGTTCTGAGACAAGGGAGAAAATGGAGAGACTTATGCCTATAAGGAAATGCCATCTATATGTCCTTAGTAATAAGCAGACCTGATCATGTTTCAAGTAAGGTTTGACAAGTCTTAGCTGCCTATACATGTGTCACAAATTCTTAGGGTACAGTTCCATTTCTGGTGGACCTAAAGTTTGGCTGACTATGATAGGGGCAAGTGGGAAGTGAGGGAGGTAGATTTTGCTGTAATTCCATCATAGAATCTTCCTCAAGAAGATATTTTCACCAGCACATTATAATCAAGATAGCCCAGCAGGCACAAATTTGAGCACTGCTCCAGACCCCAGTCTCCCTCAGCCGTTACACCACAAAACTACTCCCAGGAATTGCAGAGCCAATATTTCAACCAGCAAAGATGCCAGGACATTTAACGGTTTGAATGACTCAACAAACCATACAATCATATTCACCCACCTCATACATTTCATTCCATTTGGGATTCACGGTCTCACTGACAGTCTTGCTCATGAATGTTTGTGTGCCCACACGTACAATTGCATATGGATCAGACTTTCCTTTGATGAATCCCTTGACATAGGTGTCCTTTGACTCCAGGCTCGCTGCCTCAATTAGGTGGATCCGTACTACTCCCTAAGAACAAACAGGCAAATTTCAAATCCCCCTTTCTGAAGGGCTGCATATGGAGTAATAAAATGCATACTATAGAGATTAACTGAATGCTGATTAGTATAAGTCACATATCTATGCAGCATGAAAGTTTGTACTGGTGTGAGCAGCAAAATAGCAGTGCACCATATGGTAGCAGTGGTGCTACAAATCCCCCTTTCTAGTACTGTTATCACCACATTCAGGTTTACTTCTCAGAAGAGTTACTGCCACCCCAATTTCCTGATATTTATGGATATTGGAATGTGCACCCTTCAGGGCAACATAAAAGATTGGTGAGAGTGGAGTCATCTCCACTGGGATAGTAAAGTTTAAAGTTTATTTATTAGCATCGCAAGTAGGCTTACATTAACACTGCAATGAAGTTACTGTGACAATCCCCTAGTAAGTTGGTGGAGCAGATCACCATCTGTCTTCTGTAAAACTTGCCTGGATTTCATCCCATTGAGATCAACAAACAAAGAATTGCCAGATTCTGCAAGTTTGCTCAGGTACTGAAGTTAAAAATGAAACTCTCCCTTCCCATGTTTTATTAGTACAAACAAAGCAAACCACAAACACATGTCCAGCCATGTGCTATTACCAAGTGTGTTAGTACATCCCTGCTCTCAACTGAATGTCAAGGTTTCAACATTAGGCAGCAAATCGGGAGGCTTAATGCTGACACACCACCAAAACAGCACCATCCTGAGCAACTGCACTAGAAAAACAACTCTGCCGGCAATGATTTGATGAAGACATACACAAAGTGATACATACCCGAGGTAGAGGAGAACGGAGCTCAGCCACGCGGAGTTCTCCAACCAGAGGGCAAGTGATCCGGTTTGGCAAAACCAAGAAAGAGGCAATGGTGTCCATAAGTACAGTGTCAGACTTTGAGCTGTTCAAGAAAAAGAGATAGAGCAAGACAAGAGAGTAAATAGTAAAGGAGAGATGGAAGGAAGTAATGTAAGAGAGTGAGAAACAAAAACATGTATCAGAGGCTTCAATTGCAAAGGAATATAGGATATAAACTTAGAGATATATGAGTAACTAGAGGTTAAAACTGTTGAAGAATAATTACCTTTTACTGAAATGTTTCAGATATATTCTCTGGTGTTTCTGGTTGTTTGCAGCGTTTTCAAATGTACTGCATTGAATCGAGCTTATTTTACAGGATTGCCAATAAGGCCCTGTGCTCACCTTTAAATATTAGGGTTCTTATTAAACCATATACTCTCAAAGTGTTGTATATTTGTGAAATTGTATTATTGATTACATTTTTCAATATGCATTGATTTTGTTTGTGGTATATTTTTGGAAAAAAGGTGAGAAACACCCAGAACTCGAGAATGTAATTCACGTTCTTGGAGTAATCTTTCAAATGCCTTGATTTTATTTTTGATCCTCTGAGGATTAGTTCTGATTTGCTGTTATGTATGATCAATACCTCAGCCCTGGAATATCCAACAAGTTGGTGAGTCCTGTCCAGTTAATGTCCAGTACCTGAAAGGACATAAGTGTTCAAATCAAATTCAGCATCACAAACTGTTCTTCAATTTAGTGTGCATCAGATTTAGCTACTCAGTACAGAGTCCTTTCAGTATCAGACATGGGACTCTGAAACCAGGTTTCCATTCAAATCTAGTGCAGATTTGCCAAGATTCATTCATTTTTGTTTAAGTGTGATTACTTAGATCCATTCCATTCATCTAAAGAAACCTGGCTCTATTGGATAAATGTGAATTTTGATCTATGCCTTGTGTACAAGATCAAAGATGTTGCAAAATGTTTTATTTATTCTCAGGATGTGGATGTGAGTGGTAAAGCCAACAGCCCAAGTTACTTACTAGGCCATTTCAGAAGGCAGTTAAGAGTCAATCATGTTGGTGTGGTACTACAATCTCACACAGGTCATACAAGAGTGGCAGGTTCCCTTACCCAAAGGACATTTATGAATCAGTTGGAATTTTATGACAATCTGACACCTGTATAGTGATGTTTATGGATACTAGCTTTTTATCACCAGATTTTATTCTTGCCATAGTGGGATTTAAACTCTCAATTTCTGGATTATTAATCCAAGCCTCTGGATTACTAACTAAATAATAAGAAAAAAGAATAGGATAGTCATTTGGTACTTGAAAGTCTAGTGAGTTGGAAGTGTGTGTATATATATTGCTAAAAGCTACATTAAGGTTAGCAAGACCAAGTCAGAAGCCTATGACATGAAAATAAATTCAAAGCTTTATTTTACTGGCATCTTTAAGACTGGATTTTCTGCTGAACCAAACAAGATGGCTGCTAAAAGTCACATGACCACAGGACTGGTTCTTTGTTCCAGGATTTATCAGAAAAATAATTCCCATCAGCCTGTAGAATCTCACACTTGAACGCACTTACTGGACGGCGGATGAAGAACATTGTCACTGCTCCCACCAGTGGCATGTTTCCAATCAAGGGCTCAAGGATCACACGAAGCATCCCATGGAGCTGCAGGAGAGATATGGAGGAAAAAAAATAAGTGAAGGAACAGACACTCGAATGAGGACACCTCAGGAGAAGTGTGTTGCACACTATAGGTTAGGCTCATGGTCAAGATTATCTATAGGTTTCTGGTTTTCTCCCCAACTGTACTTCACACAGTCATCATGTCAACTGGGCAACTTGCATAACATTGGCTGTTGCAGTAATATTTTTATTAATATGCAGCTGTTTCAATGTTTCTCCTACTGCTGCTGGATTTCAATATTTATTAGTCATTTGGTAATACAGAATTTGAGCACTGCTGAAGAGGAGACGTGATGAAGCTTTTCACTTTGAATGCACTGGGTCACTTCACAAGAATACCAATATAAAAAGAAAAAACAATTCATGCTGTACAAGGAAACAGCTGATTGGTTGGAAAATGGACTTTGGTAGTGACAGTGCCATGAAGAATACACTAGTTGATGGTTGCTGACAGATAACTGCCAAGCATCGTTTGTAATTTAAACCAGGTAGCTTGACCCTGATTGATCAAGTCATGTCCTGTATAATGAGTCAGTGAATGGCTGTCACGTATTTTAGTTAACTGAAACAGGTGCAGTGTGCCTAGGTATTCTTTCTGTCTGCAAAGAACAGGGCCCTAAGTATTAATACATGCATCTTCTAGTACACACACACATACGGTGCAGATACAATGGGCCAAATGGCCTCTTTCAGTGCTGTGATACTTGTGACTCTGTAAAATGCGCCACACTGTGAGCCCAACTAACAATCTCAAATTGATTGTCTGCGTAATTTTTAAATCAATTTTATACCCCTTTCCAATATGTGGATGACGCAGATGCTATATTCAAATCTGTAGCAGCATGTAATAATTTCCTTGCAAGTCTTAATACACTCCATCCTGAGCTCAAATTTACGTTTGAAATAAAGCATTCAAATGAACTCCCGTTCCTTGATGTAACAGTTAAGAAACCTGCCAGGCCTATCGTCACTGGCCAATATATGTGTGAGGATTCTTACAGTTCTACACGTTAAGAGATTGGTTGTATCAACAACAATGTAAATAGGGCCTAAGCCATTTATGCATTATGCAAGCTTGATGCTGAAATAGGACATATTGAAGGCATCCTGGGCGGAAAATAGCTACTCTGATTTGATCATTTCACACTGTATGTCATGCAAACTCACCAACGGGCCCAAGGTTGTCATTTTCACTGAAAAGTGCCCAGTCTACCTTGGAGTACCCTGGAAGGGCAAGATATCTCAAATATTTGATCAATAGATGAAGCTAGCTATTACTATGCAGTAGCAAAACAAGTGATATTTCCCACTAGCAGGATGCTGCCATCAAGTCCAAAACAAATTCTGCCTATTGCACAGAATGAATAATATGGTATATGAATTTCAGTGCCAGTGAGGCCGGGTATGTATACATCCCAATTACCAGTGGATTATATCAAATAGCACGTCCCTTCCGCTGTTCACAATGGGCAAAATACAAACTGTACCTAACCAGCACATGCTTGCAAAACTGAAAACATAAACAAGGATTTTCTGTCCCTTTTGGGTTTGGCAGGTTCGGGAGCAGACGATGCCTTGACCAATGAGGGTCAAGCTGCCTGGTTTAAATTCTAAACAATGCTTGGTAGCTGACTGTTAGTCGCCATCCATTGGTGCATTCTCCATGGCAAAACCTCTACCGATCAGAGTCTACTTTCCAATCACTCAGCACTATCGTCTCAAACAGTATAAATTGTTGCTTTTCCCTTATATTGGTATTCCTGAAGTGTCCTGATGAGGGCAAGGTGAAAAGCTTTGACGTGTTTCTCTTTTTCAGCAATACTCATTATTAATGTAGAAATTTATCAAAGTCAACTGAACCAGTGCTCCTGTTTCTGCCTTTCCATTCACAATTATATTAGCTTGGTTCCCTCACCTATTCCTATCCTCTTGTAACCTGGACCATCTAAAACCAATCCATCCTGCTGCAGGTAACTGGCAGCAGACTAATTGCTGAGAATGTGCTGACGCTGGCTGAGTGATTGATGGGGGCTGGTTGCAGATTGGCTGCTGCGAATTGGCTGCTGGCGGCTGGCTGCAGGAACAAGAGCAAAATACTTTGGATGTTGCTGCAAATCCGAAATAAAAGACAGAAAATGCGAGAAATATTCAGCAAGTCGATCAGTAGCTGCATAGAGAGAGAAACAGAATTAACACATGATCAACCTGAAAAGTTAATTTTGTTTTTCTGTCTGCATGGATACTGTTAGATTGATTGATGTTAACTGGCTACAGGTTGGCTGCTAATTCCATTAAATGCCACTGGGGCTTATTACCTGGGTGCGAGTGAAGTTAAGAGCTTAAAAAGCATGTGAGCAGGACATGAATGAGTTCAGTGCTTCAGTGGGTGTGGTTTGTATTGATCTCCAACATAATTTCGTCAGTCATTGTCCCTACAATTAGCAATTTATTTGAAAGTTCTGAGGCAAGAGGTTATCCACACCTTATATTCAAACCTATTTGCCTGCATGTGCTTTTCATATTGCCCTTGTACATTTGTATTCTACAGGATTGCCTCAATTTATTTCTGGGGCAGAATAGCAGTTTTTTTCTTAAATCAGTTTTCATAACTTCCTGACAGTCACATTGTCTTTCCAGACAAAATGAAGTAACATGGTCATGATTTGTCACATTATGCTGCAACTAGAGGTTACATTGTCAGGATATTATGGGATAGCAGAGGTTTATATTGCAGTCTACTACAATTATGACAACTTTATGCTGATAAACAATATTGTTCAGGAAAGTTAGTCCAGAAGAAAGCACCAGAAGCTGTTGCTGCTCAACTAAAAGTGAAATGGAAGTCAATATATAGTAACAAGGGCTTGTTTTGTTCAGTGTCAGCTCACTCACTGTTCGATAATGGCTTATAACCTTTAAGATACTGATATTCATTCGTTCAGTCTGCATTCTTATAGGAAATGCTAACAGCGTATTCTTCCAGTTCAATCTTATGCTGTTGTTCCTTTATTTGAATGCTGATGTCATTGCAGGGACTTAATAATTTTAATGATGGAGTATAATGTTAGCAAATGTGAGGTTATCCACTTAGGTAGAAATAATAGGAGGGATTATTATTTAAAGGGCGAAAAGCTGCAGCATGCTATGGTCCTTGTGCTGGGGGTCCTTGTGCACAAATCGCAAAAACCCAGTCTGCAGATACAGCAGGTGATCAAGAAGATGAATGGAATGTTGACCTTTATAGCGAGGGGGATAGAATATAAAAGCAGGGAGGTCTTGCTGCAACTGTACAGGGCACTGGTGAGGCTGCAACTGGAGTACTGTGTGCAGTTTTGGTCACTGCATTTGCAGAAGGATATATTGGCCTTGGAGGGAGTGCAGAGAAGGTTCACTAGGCTAATACCAGAGATGTGGGGGTTAGCTTATGAGGAGAGATTGAATAGACTCGGTGTGTACTCGTTGGAGTTTAGAAGGATGAGAGGAGATCTTATACAGACATATAAGATAATGAAGGGGATGGATAGGGTAGAGGTAGAGAGATTCTTCTCGCTTAGAAAGGATAGCAGATCTAGAGGGCACAGCCTCAAAATAAGGGGGGAGAGTAGTTTAGAACGAAGTTGAGGAAGAACTTTTTCACTCAAAGTTTGGTGAATCTCTGGAATTCTCTGTTCATTGAAGTGGTGGAGGCTACCTCACTTTATATATTTAAGTCACAGGTATATAGGTTTCTGATTGACAAGGGAATGAAGGGTTATGGGGAGAAAGCGGGAAAGTGGAACTGATCCACAACAGATCAGCCATGATCTTACTGAATGGCAGAGCAGGTTCAAAGGGCGAGATGACCGACTCCTGCTCCTATTTCTTATGTTCTTATGTCCTTAATGCTTCTCTCTGTTCGCTATAATTAATGGCTTTGAAGGATTGAATAGTTATTCCATTTTTAACATATTTGTTTATGGGATTTGGGCAATCACTCAAAAGCCCAGCATTTATTGCCAATTCCTAATTGCTCTCAACAAGGTGATGGTGAGCCACTTTCTTGAACCACTGCAATCCATATGATATAGATAAACCCACAATGCTGTTTGGGAGGGAGTTCCTAGATTTTTACCCAGCAACAGTGAAGGAACAGCGATATATTTCCAAGTCAGGATAGTGTGTGACTTGGAGGAGAACGTACAGAAAACACTAACAAATGCATTCCCATGCATCTGCTGTCCTTGTTCTTCAAGATGACAGTGATCGTAGGTTTGGAAGTTGCTGTCAAAGGAACCTTAGTGATTACAAGAGTTCTGATCTGACTTTCATACCCACGTACTTTCCATCTGTAGCACCTTGACTGGGAATCCTGGATCAGTTTTCCTCTTTCCTAGCCTGGGAATACTGAAACCAGGTGCTACAGTAGCTTCTCTCACTAATCCAAGCACAGGTCAGGGATTAAACCTGGAACTTTCCAGGTCTGTGTGGTTCAGAACCACAGCTGAAGATGCACGTGCCCAGTGTGCAACTTAGGTTGATTTCCTCAAGTGTCATTTGTAACAACAGTGCTACAAAATGGGCACAAACTTACATGGCGCATTAGGCTTTACTATTTCCCATGAAATTACCTACCTGGACACCATTCACTCCAGCTTTGCAGAAATACTTCTTCACTTCAACATTGATTTCACAGTCACCAATGTAACTATAGAGGGAAAGATAACAGAGGAAATCCCTTTTTAGAGAATATGAAAGTGCACAGTACACTGGCTTCAAAAGCATGGGGCAGGCGGTGTCCTTTTTGGGATTCAATTGTGATCCAAGGCTCATCAGTTAGTGAATTGAAGGCAGTTTCTGATCAGGAGCCTCTAGATTCATAGACCTAATGACCTAGTTACCCAAGCAAATTAGTGCAGATGTAGCTTTGACAAAGGGTCATCTGGACTCAACATCAGCTCTTTTCTCTCCCTACAGATGCTGCCAGACCCACTGAGATTTTCCAACATTCTCACCCAGCAGATTTCCTTCGTCAGGCTGTTGAAAGGAAGCACTGAAGGGAGTCACATGTGCCACAGTCCAATAATACAGCAGCATTGGCAGAGACTAGAGGTGTGACCCTAACTGCCCTCTCACGTAGCAATGGTTTTAGATGGGAGCAGGGAAAGGTACCGAGAAAATAAATTCATTGCAGCTTTTCTTCAAATTTTGTTAATTTATAAACAGTCCATCCCCAGTTATAAAGAAAATTTATTCTGTTTCTTTTCATCTTGTGAGATATATTACATCAAATGTAGAAATATACAGATCAAACACGAGAGAAATTACATTGGGGAAAAAAGAATGAACTTACATTTAGGATATTTCAAAGCATTAGCCAGCCAGTGATGCAGTTTTGAAGTGCAGTCTTGTAATATAGGAAGAGTAGCAAAAGTACTTAATTACAAGTGAAACACTGATATTCCAAAATAAGCAAATACAAGTTTTTCTTTCTAGTAACCAAATTTGGTTTGATTTTGAGGTGTAAAATCTAGGCAAAATGATGGTAATGCAAACCAACTTTGTTGCTTTGGCTGGATTTTCAAATTCACTTGGGGAAACTTTGAAGGAAATACATTGAAAACTTTGAAACTATTTTTTCCCCTGATGCTGCATTCTTGCAAGATTATCCTTTTTCCATGCAACATTGCATTTCAAGCAGCAAACATAGGTGCTGTGTAATAAATGGCACTCAAGGAGGTTGGCAGAATTGGATTCAGTGTCTACTACCAGACTGCTATAAGATCTGAATGAAAAGTGCTAATTATGATACAACATCACCTGCTGATCCAAAGGGTCCTCAAAGAGCAAAGAACAAAACAGCACAGGAAACAGGCCCTTGGGCCCAACGAGCCCGTGCCGCCACCACCCCGATGTTCCCACCTCTACCTGCCAAAGTCTTCTCATATCCTCTTCTGGTTCTTCTTAACTCTCTCTTTAGCTCCTTCCTGGCTAATTTGTAACTCTTCAATGCCCTAACTGAGCCTTCACGTCTCATCTTTACATAAGTCTCCTTCTTCCTCTTCACCAGAGGTTCAACTTCCTTAATAAACCATGATTCCCTCGCTCAACCCCTTCCTCCCTACCTGGCAGGTACATATTTATCAAGGACTTACAGTAGCTGCTCCTTGAACAAGCTCCACATTTCAATTGATCCTATTCCCTGTAGTTTCCTTCTACAACCTATGTATCCTAAATCTGGCCTAATCGCCTCATAATTTCCTTTCCCCCAGTTACAACTTCTGCCCTTCAGTATATACCTATCCCTTTCCATCAATAAGGTAAATGCAACCAAAATGTGATCACTATCACCAAAGTGCTCACCTACCGCCAAGTCTAACATCTGGTCTCACTTCTTGTTGGCCTATCTTTATACTGTGTTAGGAAACCCTCCTGCACACATTGGACAAAAACTGACCCCTCTAACGTACTTGATCTATAGCTTTTCCAATCGATATTTGTAAAGTTAAAGTCCCCCATAACAAGGATGTTTACGCTCCTGCCACTCCTACCTGGGCATGTTAAATGAGCCATACCAGCATAAAATGCTGGAACACAGGAGTAGTCCAATGAAGGTTTGCACGAAGACAGGAAGGAGGCAGAAGCAAAGGGTTGTGTTTAGATAGAGCGGATGGTCCAAAGTTCTTACAGAACTACTCCTTGTAATCAACACAACTTCCACTTTTACCAAATAGATCTCTCAGTACCAGATACAGGAGCAGCATATTCCCTATTGCGATGCTGATTTGGCAAGTAATCCACCATTATCCTCACTCTCAACCTCAACCAAAAACAGTTCCTAAACATCAAAGAAAGGGGAAAATAAAGTTTTGCTAGTTCAGTGCCTACATAAAGCCTTTTCCTGGTGACTGTAAGGTGGGTTAGTGCCATATCTTAACCATAAAAGTCTGACACAGTATTGTCCAAGTCCATGTGCTGGCAGGAGGAGAGAGTCTTCTAGAATGATCATGGCTGTAATCTACTGGATGCAGGAGCTACAGATGTTTCTTCAGCAGCTGGAGCCTGTCCAGTCTCAGCACGTGTTCAATCCTTCATGGGGACCGAGCAAACATGAAAACTTTGAGAGAGGAAGCCAGCTCCTAATGTAACCATACCATTGGTGATGAGCACTGCACGTGAACACCCAGCTTTGACTCCACTGGGTGTCTTGATTGCTTTTTCAGCTAAGCATTTTTCCAAACATTTAAAAACTAGCAGCTCCTGAAACTGGACACTAACGATCTCCTTGATTTGAATTGCAATATTCCTGAAAGAATAGAGATCTGTCCTTGTCCACTCACTGTTTAGGGTTCCCCTGCAAAGCACTAAAGATGACAAACCCTCCTTGATACTTTGCAATTGAATAAATCCCTCCTCCAGCAATGCACAGGACATCAAAGGTGCTTTGCTGCAAAGTGCTCATAGGCAAATATGAAACTAATGCCTTGTGCTCCTGCATTAACTAGTGTCTGAAAGCAAACCTAGGAGGAAAGCAATTCTTTGCCCATGAACGGGAGACATTGATATAGACTTTTCCTTTCCTGTTCCCTCTACTCACTCCTTACTTGAGTGCAGTTCTTTATCAAACTTTCCTCAAACTCACTCATTGGATGACAGCACTTGACAACCTGGTGTGACATGTAAGAAGTCATGGCTCTCACACTGGAAAGAAAAAAGGAAAATCTTACATTGTACCCTCTAGATAATATAACAAAAGGTATTTTGTGTGCTAGATAACCTTATCAGAGGGAGAGACAAAGGTATTAAACAAAAATGATTGCAGATTGGTATCATCATGCCTTTGTATACCTGAAAAATATTTTGTATATTTGCTCCAAGGTCCAGTGATCTGGAACATTGTTTTAGCCTGACTTGCCATCTCCTTCCAACAGCTTGAACTGTTGTTGTATTTAGAGAAAGCAGGGCCCAATGCCCACTTTTATTGCTTCTACCTTCTCTAGCAGGACATCCAAAGCTTTATCATTGAAATTAGGTTTTGCCAAGTTCCTCCTTCCAGCCATTTTGCATCTTAGAGAAGAAAAACACCTTTAAGAAAAAGCATCCTTTGTTTAAATGCCACTGACTGGACAAATTTTGTAGCTGGCAGTCAATGGGATGGCATGGTGACACACTGCTGCCTCACTGCACCAGACACCCAGGTTCAAATCCAGCCTTGGGTCACTGTATGGAGTTTACATATTCTCCCCATGTCTGCGTGGGTTTCCTCTGGGTGCACCAGTTCCTCCCACCCTCCAAAGATGTGCAGGTTAAGGGGATTGGCCATGGTAAATGGTTACAGAGATAGGGTGGAGGGGCTGGGTCTGAGTGAGATGCTGTTTAGAGAGTTGGCGCAGGCACGATGGGTGGAATGGCCTCCTCTTGCACTGTAGGGATTTGATGCACTGGACTTTTCTATGTACAGGGAACAGAGACAGATTAAGGATGAACCTTAACATTGTAACATTTAATACAGCTCCCGCTCCCACCCCCTCCTCCCCTTGACATTATAGGCACAGGAATGCTTGGTATTCCTAGTGTTAAGAATCAGAAAATCAAGGTTGATAACTATCTGCACAGGGGAACATTTGGCCCATGATTTCACTCTGTCTCTTTGCTAAAGCAATCCACCATTCAATCCACTTCCCAACTTTCTCCCTATAGCCTGTACCATCCTCTGCAACAGCTATCCTCAAAGCAAGAAGTTTTATTGTAATGACAATGGAGATGTTTTGCTTTGGGATAAACAGGAAATATTCCTGGCTAACCCAGATCATCTATTAGCTGATAATGAAGAACTGCTTCTCAAAACATTGCAAGAAATGCTATTGACTCACCCACTGCAAATAAATGCTAGGAAGCTTGTTAAATAGTTAGAAAGTGCTTAGAAATAGGAAGTACCCTTAATGTGTCTGATGCACTGGGGCGGAATTTTATGGCTGCTTTACGCCCATTTTACAGTGGAAAAATGTCATAAAATCAGGTATAAAACAGCTTGCACAAATGGCACCAGTTGCGACACCTGGATTTCAGCTGTGCTCATCCTCTTGCTGCAAGTAGGAGAGAGGCTGGTTAATTTACTTTCATTTATTTAAATGTTTACAACCACGTGTTTAGCAAGTCCGGTGCTCAATCACCCGGGCTCACTTGCCAGGAGAAGTTCTCTCTGGCAAGGAAAGCACCTGCTCCCCATAAACACTTGTTGGCCTTGCCGGTGGAACCGAAGGCCATTGAAGCCCTCCTGGAGAGGCCAAGTGCAAGGCCTCTCCAGGATGCCCCTTGGGCAATGCCAGCCTGTAAGGTAGGGCGGGCCTGTGGGGCTCGACTGCCACTCTGCAATCGGTGGGGGAGGGGAGCAGGGGGGGTCGTGATCGGTCTGAGCGGTGGTGACTGCATCTTGGGCTGCAGGCCCTCACAATTGCAGTAGCAGGGGCCTGATAGCTCTCTCTTTGTCTGTCAGACCCCTGTTCTATTAATACGCATGTGCAACATCAGTGGCCTGCATATGGGCACTACCTCCCTGTACAGGCTGTCTGGTGAGTTAAGCCCCACCCACAGCCTCTCTGGCTAGAAACTCACTAGCCCATCATTTTACAGACAGAGTGCACAAGATTGGGTGTGAAAACTCACCCAAAAAACAGATCTGGAACTCTCCCATTTTCAGACTAGCTGGACACTTAGAAAAAAATCTCAAAGTTCAACCCACTATTTGTTCAATAAGTTTTCTTTAAACTGCTGAAGAGACAACCAGAGTGTTTCATTCTGTTCAGAGTATAGGCTGCAGACCTCAAGTTTCATGATTTTAAAAAGCAAACAAAATCATATGGAATTATATTTGATCACATCTGGCCATTGTAGAGTAGATTTTGCGCTCAGCTGTACAGCACACATTTGGACAATCTGGCCTTCTGCATGCATTGCATCTAATTCCTTCTGCCCATAATTTTGCGCCAGTTGCAAGCTTTCACTGTTCTTGTGCCAGAGCTTCATTAAAGCTCCATAACAAACATCAAAATAACTAAATAACTGGTTCACTTCCACATCTTTTGCACTGGAATCTCATTTTATTTCCTCTTTGAAATCTCTTGTCTATTTCTCAGCAGTTCATCCTGTTCTCTGTTTCTCTCCTTTTTGAAACTTTTTGTTCATTTCTCAGCAGTTCATCCCAATCTGTGTCTCTCTCCCCAGAACAACTCGCACAGCCACCTGTTTCTTTCTAAGCAATTCCCACAAATTACTGCTACATCTCCCCCAAAACCACTATTCACAACAATCATTTTAACCATCTCATAGCTACATCACTTGCATAATGGGAAAAGTCAACTTGTTGGGAGTGTGAACACAGAAGCAAACAAGAGGGAACCCCTCAGTTTTCTGCAAATAAGGAGTCCCTCATTTAGAAACTTATGTAAAGCCCAAAAGCAACATTTTGAATTTCCTTCTTCTGTAGGATAAGTCTGGAAATCATATTAAATGCCCCATTTCCATTTAGAATGTCTGATTTGGAGCATTCCATTGCTTCCCAGCTATGCAAACAGGTACGCAAGTGGATCACCTGGTGACCTGTTATTCTTAAAGAACATTGTTGTACGTTATGGGGGAAGGAAGAACATCTACATAAGTGCTCCTTTCCATTAGGGTCTAGCATATTTAAAACCTCTTTTATGTATATGGTAATGTTTTCATTTTCATTGCTGTTGGCGCAATGTGGTAAATAGACATTTCAGGCAAAATCAGAATAAGGCCAGAATCAAACTCATCCGACATCAGACCTTCTCAGTCTGTGACCACTGATTACTTTAATGATAAGCATCCTTTATTCTGAAGAAATCCAGATTTCCACATAGCAGTTCCATAACATACTTACCAGTAACAAAAAAAAAGCTAGAAGTTCTAAATAGGACTGACGGAGCTGTTGCTTTAACAAAACCTCTGCAGCTCTTGCATCCGTTCTTCACTTTGTTCAGTTCACTGCCATTCTGGACACAAGCATGCAGCAACCAGTGCACCAGTCAGGTCTATTTCACTTATATTTAATAGGTACATTAGTCATTAGTTATGCAGTTGGGAGGTTAGGTCATTGTTAAATATTATGCAACCATTAATCAAGCAGAATCATTAGGAGACACTTGTCATAAAGTAATTGGAGCATTAATATACTATTGACTTTGGGAAATGAAAGTAACCGAAATTAATGCAGGGCACATATCTGAGGTTCCTAGATAAATTCAAATCTCTAAGTACTCACAGATTTGCATTTCCTACACAGACTTTTAGATACAAATTAAGGTGTTGCATATATTTTTCTACATTGTTCAAGATCTAAAAACTGCTAACAGTGTCAGTAAAGTGATGCCGTATACACTTTAACTTACTGCCACAGCATAACTGAGGAGGCAGCTAGTTGGCAACACAGGTTTAGCTCTCATTTCCCCAGGCAGTGAATTCTGATCTGAAAAAACAGGTTGAGAGGGAGGTTGGACAGGTAAGTCTCTCTTGACTTCTCTCCACCTCCCGCAGCAACACTGGCAAAGGCCTAGGAATAGTTTTTAAAAATCAGGTTGTCATTTCACCAATAACCCATTTTTCAGAAAGCAGTCACGAAGGAATAGAAAAACAAGGTATCAACATTAGAAGGACAGGAAAATGCACTAGATTAATATTTCAAGCAGGAACAGGCAAATAAATCATAAATATGACAGTTAGCATGTGCTTCTACATGCAGGGAGCTTTGATCTTGGGAGTTTAAGCAGGAAAGTGGAATTGAACAGTGAGTCAGTTACCTGATATGCAGGTCAAGTGTGACCTGCCGTTTGTCTGTACCTGTATGCACCTGTACTCCATGAACCTTCAGAGGCTGAAAGACATTTCAGAGGTACGATCAGATCTCCAGCAACACAGACCTGAAGAACTAGCATTTCCTTGATATATTTGGAACCTAGTTTGATCCATAGTATTTCTGTTGCTTAAAGGAAAAGCTCCTGTGATAGTCTCCTCAGACTTAACAAGGGAACAGTTAAACATCCCAGATTCATTCCATGGTCAGTGCTGAGTTAGCTGCTTTCACAAGGACAAGAGTCAATGTTAACAGTTGACCACAATGCCCTTACATTAGAGTGAGGTATGTTGACCAGGATGACCGCTATCCAGTGATACTTGCTGAGAAATGTTTGTGTAAATGTCAAGTGAAGATGGGATTGGTTTCAGCTATCATGCTTCTGATAAACAAAATCACCAACACTCATTGCCTAGATTCACACCCTATCATGATGGCTATCATGAGGTAATAGGAGAGTGACCAGGGCCCATGATAAAGTACTAAGAGGACCAGTACCCATAATAGTGGGCCATCAATTGTGTAATTGGTTCCTTGGGACGTATTCCAGCACGACATTTCTTTTGATGGAAATGAATGACTCATTTGATTTATGTTTATTTGGCACATTTATCATTGACATTTATAAATTCATACAGTCAAGTGGCCTGCCAGCATTCATGGCCAATGCTTAGATGAGAAGATCTGTTGCTTGAGCAAGGTACACAAGGCTATGCATGGAATTGTACTTAGCAAATGAGCACCTTCACTCGGGGAAGATGAAGTAAAAAGGTTGACACCCAATTGTTCTTCAAACGTACCTGTGGGATTCACTATAGTTAAGAGAAAAAAACCTCTCAGCCTGAAACAATGTGGAAATTAACGCTCACCAAAGAAACAGCATTTAACTGCACAAATACAGAATTACCTTTACTCCAAAGTTGACTTTTGTGAAGGCGAAGGTCTGCAGGTGATTGTTTGAACTTCGAATTATGGGAGCAATGGAGTTCACCAACAGCTTCTCCAGGTACTGACCAACAAATGGCCACGCTTGCTGCAGAACCTACCGATTTAAAAAAAATCTTTCTATTAAATTTTATATTTGTGAATTTACTTTTGGATTTAATGATACACTGAGCCCCAGGCAACATGATTTCTTTATAAGTCATCATTTGCCACCTTTAAATTTATTCTGTTCATTCTCCCAGCTTATTTTAGAACTCCAGATTGTTCATTAACTGCTCAGCAATATGCAAAACCAACCTCATTGAAATGTGCCCAAATTTACTCCTCTCCTTGATTGGGGACGGTTGTGGCAGCAGACATCTGGTCAGCCCCCTCTGAAGCAGAGATTAGCCACTTACTGTGTGATTGATGTCAGATACAATCCTGAGCAGTTTCATTAGGCTTAACCAGAGTCAAGTAGCCAGGAATTAAAGCCCCAACATTGACCTAACTAGCCTGGCAGAAATGGAGTAGGTTTGTGTCAATCTTTTACAGGTGTTCTGTAGTTTAACACAGGCAGCACATTTATATTTGATGGTATGTGGTGAATAGTAACATCTGCAACTACTGTAATATTCAATACTGTTAATTTACCCATTAGCTGTTCAATATTGTGTCTGCTATATTGTAACCCAAGCCAGAGTCTGGTAGACTGTTCATTCTCCTGTGTACTGAACTGAAGGAAGCAACCTGACCTTATACAGACACCTAGAAGACAGTAATAAGGCTACATACTGAGTGGGTAAAACAGTCAGTTTGTAGGAAGCAAAAACTTACAGGAATGGGTTGCAGCACCAAGATCAAAGAAAATGATTACTGGAAAATGATACAAACCAAGAGTTACTACTCTACTGTGATGTGGAGTTGCCGATGTTGGACTGGGGTGGGCACAGTAAGTAGTCTCATAACACCAGGTTAAAGTCCAACAGGTTTATTTGGTAGCACAAGCTTTTGGAGCACTGCTCCTTCATCAGGTGAGTGCAGGATTTGTTTCACAAACAGGATATATATAGACACAGACTCAACTACAGGATAATGATTGGAAGGCGAGTCTTAACAGATAATCAAGTCTTTACAGGTGCAAACAAAGTGGACAGAGGGTTAAGCACAGTTTAAAGAGGTGTGAACTGTCTCAAGCCAGGACAGTTAGTGAGGCTTTGCAAGCCCAGAAGTCATGGGGATTACAAATAGTGTGACACAAACCCAAGATCTTGGTTGAGTTCCTCATATGCGGAACTTGGCTATCAGTTCCTGCTTGGCGATTCTGTACTGTATGTCTTGAAGGCCGCTTGGAGAGTGCTTACCCAAATATCAGAGGCGGAATGCCTGTGACTGCTGAAATGTTCCTGACAGGAAGGGAACACTCCTGCCTGGTGATTGTCAAGCAGTGTCCACTCATCTATTGTCGCAGCATCCGCACGGTCTCACCAATGTACCATGTCTCGGGACATCCTTTCCTGCAGTGTATCAGGTAGACAATGTTGGCCAAGTCACAAGAGTATGTATCACGTACTTAGTAGATGGTTTCTCACGCGAGATGATGTTGATGATCTGGCATGTCTTGCAGAGGTTGCTGTGGTAGGGTTGTGTGGTGTCATGGTCACTGTTTCTTTGAAGGCTGGGTCGTTTGTGTGGACAATGGTCTGTTTGAGTTTGTGTGGTTCTTTGAAGGCAAGTAGTGAGGGTGTGGGGAATGGCCTTGGCGAGATGTTCATCTTCATGTTGAAGGCTCCGGAGAAGAAGATATCGTAGCTTGTTGATGACATTTTCTTCCTTTGGACTCATGGCGAATGATCACTGAAACAACTATACAATGACATAAACAAGTTCCATCCTACCATCAGGCTCACCATAGACTACTTTCCAGAATAGGCTGCATTCTTGGGCACAAGCATCTCCATCAAGTTGGTCATCTCAACACCTCACTGTAATGTCTGTGCAAAATGTGTGGCAAAGTCATTGCATCTTTTGTGGCTATTGACACGATGCAAGACACGAGGTGGATAACTACCTCCTAAATATGATTGTAACACTACATTCCTCCTTTCCTTCTCTCTGAATGGTGTGCTTTTTCTGTAAATAATACTTTTCACTGTATACTATTATATGTGACAATAAAGAATGGGTCCTGTGAGCCAGACCATATGTAGGATTATGAGGCTATGCGAAGCATCAAGAACTCATACAGGGCTCTGCAGGAAAGATGTTCAACCTGACTGGGTATCCAGAATAATGGAACATCGTCCCAGAGTAATATTAAGATCATCTGAAACTGAGATGTGCAAGAACCTCTGCAAGGGGAAGATCGCGAGTTAGCCCTCCACACTTGATAGTGCCTCAGCTACACTGTCATTTTGTGGACTCCAAAGTTACATCAATATTTTCAGGATGTTAAAGATGTCAAGGATGATTGGAGATTGGATCAGTTACAAGAATTTCCCTGATCAACCTGCATCATGGGCAATCTCAAGGAGTCAAATGATCTACTCAGTGTTTTTCCCTGTTCACCCATATTTCTGGTTCTGCCTGAAAGAGCTCTTTGCCAGGTGCGAGAGTGACATGAAGGCATCCCTGATGAGGTAAGATTTCATGGTGCTTTCAATATACCCACACAACTTGTGGGAAAATTTACTTTCTACTTGCACGAGATGGAATGCTGTGCAGTTTCTCATGCACGCATTTAGTATACGGGGTTTAACATATCAGCACAGTTTGGTGCACGCAAAGGATCATAAAAGCAGCAGGACTGTTGTCAAATAGTGTGATTTAATTCTGCTGTTATAAATAAAAGTATGAGTGTAAACTATCATGTATTACAAAAACGGAGCTGCAGCCTGCCAGCCAGCAAGCATAGAACTGAAAACAAAATAATCAATATCAGCAGCTAACTCCGTCTGGAATCGATCAGCCATTAGCTTTCTAATAGCCTGTCAAATTATACCCTTGCAATGACCTCCACGTGCTTCCACAACATCTATCCTTCATCATCACCATCCATTTCTCCATCCTCAGAGAAGAAATCTCAGTCCTCTATATCTCTTTCTGCCAAGACACCCCCCCAGCTTTATTACACAAGGCGCAAAAGACAGTATGATCCTGGGGGGACACTGTGATGAGAACTGGAGAACTCCACCTGAGTGGTCCAAAGTCAAAGTCAATCTTTAGAAGGCCTCATCTGCTCAAACATGAGATTTGCCTGATGTGATCACGTACCAATCGCACATTCAAAGATATCGGTTATGAATGTGATTGGTTGATGCCAGGGACCTCTTATGGCCATGTGTGTAGTCAACAGCTCCTTGCACTTGCAGGAATCCTCCAACCCTTAGCTGCCTGGCTCTTGAGACCCAAATGAAATTCGACAAATTGGTGCGCTTTTCTGAAGAGGGCATCCGTAACCTCCCAGATGCACACGTGTATCACTGACAGAGATGCTGCACAGGTCCCCCCAGAGCCCTGAAAGGAGCAACTGGCAAAACGTTTAGGGCCACAATGACTTTAAATATCACCGACATAGGATTCCCTCCAAATCGTTGCAGACATGGGTCTTCATGAAGCAGCTGATGAATGTGTGCAACTACATGCTGGGACATTATCTATGCCTAATGTACATGGAGACGGTCTGCATTGACCAGGTAATGACAGCCATATGCAAAATCCTCCCTCAGATACCACTCCATTACTCTTGAAAATACATTGAGGCCATAGACATTCTGGTTGTCTATCCTGAGCCTTAACCATCAACATGCCCATCCCCTCCTAACCTTGATCCCTCCCGTCTCAAGGCCAGCTGAGAAACTTCAATATGTGATATGGTAGGATTTGATTCCGAGTCTCCTCGGCATTACCCTGGGCCTTTGGATTACTAGACCAGTGACAATACTATTTCTTTGCTCCACTGCTCTACAACAGGATCAAAGCATGTGTGACTTTCTTATCTTCCTAAGATGTCCTGGACAGTCTGGTTTCCCTCCCTGGATACTATCCCACCCTTCCCCATTGGCCTTGCTTCCCTTGATCTGCCTCCGCACAGCTTGCACTGTCAGCACTCAATCTCAATGGAGGTTTGAATCACCTTTAAAGTTCCAAGCAGTTAATTGAAAAAAATTCATCATTCCATTAGGAATCTGATTTGCTGCCTCCAGCTAAATTAGTTTTTTCTGCTTGCCTGATACTTGAGGTAGGCCTCAAGGTGATTGTGGGGTAATGGAGTAGGACAGAAAAACTGGTAACAGACAGCAAGTGACACCCATCAACCTGTGACCTAACAATGGGCAGAACTTCCACAAGAAGGGAAGAAATTGGTATGTGGAAAAATCTGCATGGTCCTGAGTTTTTTTTAAAAAGGAGCTCCAAAAAAAAAAATCATACAGTAGTAGGACACGAGTCCATGCCTGCAAAATCCATGAAAAGGAAATTAAAAATTTAAATCTGATTAAACGCATGTGTTTCTCAACTGCACTCATCATGTTCTCGAATATCTGCTGTAGATGACGTTAGTGTCAGTGACAAGACTCGATTGGATTGCACCTTGTGCAGTCTCTGTGTACCACTGAAAGAATTCAGTAAGAATTTAGCAACAACAATTTTAAATCCAACCGATTTATTTGATAGTAAATTTGCGAGCTTACGACACTGTGTCTTTGTCAGGCAAATGCAGTGTTCTGGTCTGCAATAGCACATATCAACACAGACAGTTACAGATTGCTGATTAGAATGCGAATCCTTATATCTAACCTGCTATTCAAGTGTTAAAGTGGCTAACAATGTGTGTGAAGGGAATCCTGAGCATTGGTTAGAGAATTGTGTATTTTCTCCAGACAGCACAGTAAGTGAGGTTTTTTGCTAACCCAGGCAAGTTCCGGGGGTTACAGATAGTGTGTCATGAAGCCAAGATCCCTGTTAAGACCGTCCTCATGTGTGCGGAGCTTGGCTATCAGTCTCTGTTCAGCGACTCTGCGCTGTCGTGTATCACGAAAGCCCCCTTGAAGAACATTTACCCGCAGGTCGGAGGCCGAATGCCCATGACTGCTGAAGTGTTCGCCCGCAGGAAGGGAACTGTTTTGCCTGGTGATTGTTGAGCGATGCTCATTCATCCGCTGTCGTAGTGTCTGCATGGTCTCCCCAATGTACCATGCTTCGGACATCCTTTCTTGCAACGTATTAGGTAGACAACGTTGGCCGAGTTGCAAGAGTATGTACCGTGTACCTGGTGAATGGTATCCTCACGTTTGATGATGTCGTCCATGTCTATGATCTGGCATGTCTTGAAGAGGTTGCTGTGGCAGGGTTGTGTGGTATTGTGGTCACTGTTCTCCTGAAGGTTGGGTAGTTTTCTGCGAACAATGATCTGTTTGAGGTTGTGCGGTTGTCTGAAAGCAAGAAGTGGGGGGGTGGGGATGGCCCTAGCGAGATGTTCATCGTCATCAATGATATGTTGAAGACTCCGGAGAAGATGTCGTAGCTTCTCCGCTCCGGGGAAGTACTGGACAACAAAGAGTACTCTGTCCACCGTGTCCCGTGTTCGTCTTCTGAGGAGGTCAGTGCGGTTTATCGCTGTGGCACATTGGAACTGTCGATCGATGAGTCGAGCGCCATATCCTGTTCTCACGAGGGCATCCTTCAGTGTCTGGAGGTGTCTGTCACAATCCTCCTCATCTGAGCAAATTCTATGTATACGGAGGGCTTGTCCATAGGGAATGGCTTCTTTAACGTGTCTAGGGTGGAAGCTGGAGAAGTGGAGCATTGTGAGGTTGTCTGTCGGTTTGCGGTACAGTGAGGTGCTGAGGTGACCGTTCTTGATGGAGATGCGTGTGTCCAAGAATGCAACTGATTCTGGAGAATAGTCCATGGTGAGTCTGATGGTGGGATGGAACTTGTTGTTATCAACATACAGTTGTTTCAATGATTGTTCACCATGAGTCCAAAGGAAAAAGATGTCATCAATGTATCTAGTATATAACCTTGGTTGAAGATCTTGTGTAGTGAAGAAGTCTTGTTCAAACCTGTGCATGAAGATGTTGGCATACTGAGGTGTGAATTTGGTCCCCATGGCTGTTCCGTGTGTCTGGATGAAAAGCTGATTGTTGAAGGTGAAGACATTGTGGTCCAAGATGAAGCGGATGGGTTGTAAAATTGCATCCGGAAACTGGCAGTTGTTGGCATTGAGTACTGAGGCAGTTGCAGCAATACCATCGTCGTGGGGGATGTTGGTGTAGAGCGCCGAGACATCCATTGTGACAAGGAGTGTCCCTGTTTCTACTGCTCCATGTGTGCTGAGTTTCTGTAGGAAGTCTGTAGTGTCAAGACAAAAGCTGGGGGTTCTTTGTACGATGGGTTTCAGGATGCCCTCGATATAGCCGGAAAGGTTCTCACACAGGGTCCCATTGCCCGATACCATGGGACAGCCAGGTATGTTTGCCTTGTGTATCTTTGGGAGGCAGTAGAGATCTCCAATGCGGGGAGTACGTGAAATGAGAGCCCGGAGGGTGTTCTGAAGGTCCGGATCAAAGGTTTTGATCAGAGTGTTGAGTTGACAAGTGTGTTCTTTGGTCGGATCTGCTGGTAACTGTCTGTAGTGTTTCATATTGTTTAGTTGTTGGTACACTTCTTCATAGTAGTCCGTTCTGTTCAGTATGACGGTGGCGCTTCCTTTGTCTGCTGGTTTGATGACAATGTTGCGGTTGGTCTTGAGAGCACGGATGGCCTTGCTTTGTGCTTGGGTGATGTTCAGGACTGTCTTGTAAGTGCGGTTGATGAATCTGGTGTTCACGCACCTCCTGATGGCTTGGGCATACATGTCCAGTCGGGGGCAGCGGCGTTCCGGAGGAGTCCAATTGGATTCATTCCTCTTCGGTTGCTGCACTGCGGATCCCTCTGTCGGCTGTTCTGGTTCATTAGCTGTCTCATTGAGTCCGCTATTGGCCTCTTGGGGTTTGTGGAAGAACTCGCAGCCTCATTCAGGTCAACCTATAACACGGACTATGCTGAGAGGCTTTGTCGTCGCACCTCTCTCACACTCCTCAATCACCTCATACACCAGCTCTATAGCAAACGCCGCACCCTGGAAAGTAAAATGGAATACATATTCTCAACTTGCGATCAGGATGCAGACCAGCTGCGAAACTTTGCCAAGCAGATGAGACGAAGAAACTACACCATTTACATGCACACCAAGAACAGGAAACTTGAAAAACTTGGCATCGCCACCAGCAACAACCAAACCTCCCTTGGCACCACAGTAGAAAACAACACTACCGCAGGGAGGTCCATTGTTAACTTGGACTACACACTTCAATCAGAGGAAATCGAAGTTCTCAGCCGAGGGCTCAATTTCTGTCCCACCACCAAAATGGACCCCATCAGTCTCGCAGCGGACACAAAGGAATTCATCAGGCGAATGAGGCTGCGTGAGTTCTTCCACAAACCCCCAAGAGGCCAATAGCGGACTCAATGAGACAGCTAATGAACCAGAACAGCCGACAGAGGGATCCGCAGTGCAGCAACTGAAGAGGAATGAATCCAATTGGACTCCTCCGGAAGGCCGCTGCCCCCGACTGGACATGTATGCCCAAACCATCAGGAGGTGCGTGAACACCAGATTCATCAACCGCACTTACAAGACAGTCCCGAACATCACCCAAGTACAACGCAAGGCCATCCGTGCTCTCAAGACCAACCGCAACATTGTCATCAAACCAGCAGACAAAGGAGCCGCCACCGTCATACTGAACATAACGGACTACTGTGAAGAAGTGTACCGACAACTGAACAATGAGAAACACTACAGACAGTTACCAGCAGATCCGACCAAAGAACACACTCGTCAACTCAACACTCTGATCAAAACCTTTGATCCGGACCTTCAGAACACCCTCCGGGCTCTCATTCCACATACTCCCCACATTGGAGATCTCTACTGCCTCCCAAAGATACACAAGGCAAACGTACCCTTCTGTCCCATCATATCGGGCAATGGGACCCTGTGTGAGAACCTTTCCGGTTATATCGAGAGCATCCTGAAACCCATTGTACAAAGAACCCCCAGCTTTTGTCTTGACACTACAGGCTTCCTACAGAAACTCAGCACACATGGAGCAGTTGAATCAGGGACACTCCTTGTCACAATGGATGTCTCAGCGCTCTACACCAACATCCCCCACGACGATGGTATTGCTGCAACTGCCTCAGTACTCAATGCCAACAACTGCCAGTTTCCGGATGTAATTTTACAACTCATCCGCTTCATCTTGGACCACAATGTCTTCACCTTCAACAATCAGCTTTTCATCCAGACACACGGAACAGCCATGTGGACCAAATTCGCACCTCAGTATGCCAACATCTTCATGCACAGGTTCGAACAAGACTTCTTCACCACACAAGATCTCCAACCAAGGTTATATACTAGATACATTGATGACATCTTTTTCCTTTGGACTCATGGTGCACAATCATTGAAACAACTGTATGATGATATCAACAAGTTCCATCCCACCATCAGACTCACCATGGACTATTCTCCAGAATCAGTTGCATTCTTGGACACACACATCTCCATCAAGGACGGTCACCTCAGCACCTCACTGTACCGCAAACCGACAGACCACCTCACAATGCTCCACTTCTCCAGCTTCCACCCTAGACACGTTAAAGAAGCCATTCCCTATGGACAAGCCCTCCATATACACAGAATTTGCTCAGATAGGAGGATCGTGACAGACACCTCCAGACGCTGAAGGATGCCCTCGTGAGAACAGGATATGGCGCTCGACTCATCGATCGACAGTTCCAACGTGCCACAACGATAAACCGCACTGATCTCCTCAGAAGACGAACATGGGACACGGTGGACAGAGTACCCTTTGTTGTCCAGTACTTCCCTGGAGCGGAGAAGCTACGACATCTTCTCCGGAGTCTTCAACATATCATTGATGACTATGAACATCTCGCTAGGGGCCATCCCCACCCCCCCACTTCTTGCTTTCAGACAACCGCACAACCTCAAACAGATCATTGTTCGCAGCAAACTACCCAAACTTCAGGAGAACAGTGACCACAATACCACACAACCCTGCCACAGCAACCTCTGCAAGACATGCCAGATCATAGACATGGACGACATCATCAAACGTGAGGATACCATTCACCAGGTACACGGTACATGCTCTTGCAACTCGGCCAACGTTGTCTACCTAATACGTTGCAAGAAAGGATGTCCCGAAGCATGGTATATTGGGGAGACCATGCAGACACTACGACAGCGGATGAATTAGCATCGCTCAACAATCACCAGGCAAAACAGTTCCCTTCCTGTGGGCGAACACTTCAGCAGTCATGGGCATTCGGCCTCCAACCTGCGGGTAAATGTTCTTCAAGGGGGCCTTCGTGACACACGACAGCGCAGAGTCGCTGAGCAGAAACTGATAGCCAAGTTCCGCACACGAGGACGGTCCTAATAGGGATCTTGGCTTCATGACACACTATCTATAACCCCTGTAACTTGCCTGGGTTAGCAAAAAACCTCACTTACTGTGCTGTCTGGAGAAAATACACAATTCTCTAACCAATGCTCAGGATTCCCTTCACACACATTGTTAGCCACTTGAATAGCAGGTTACATGTAAGGATTCGCATTCTAATCAGCAATCTGTGACTGTCTGTGTTGATGTGTGCTATTGCAGATCAGAACACTGCATTTGCCTGACAAAGACAGAGTGTTGAAAGCTCGCAAATTTACTATCAAATAAATCGGTTGGATTTAAAATTGGTGTTGCTAAATTCTTACTGAATTCTTACTACCCCAGTCCAACGCCAGCATCTCTACATCATTACCACTGAAAGAGGCAGAAAAAAAGCTCCTCACGCTCTAACAGTCATTAAGGAAGCAGTTCTTACCTTGTTTAACCAGTCTGCACTTTCAAGATCCTGGAAGTTAATCTGTAAAGAGAGAATATATCATTAGTTTGTCGATCTTTTAATAAACTGATAAAATCAAACTAGGGATACACAACATGTGTGTAAATCAGCGCACCTCACAATTTGCTGTCCAATAATTTTAAGTTCCCAGTAAACAAAACTCTGCCTTGGAGTGCATAAAAACTACCCTTACTCATTCATATATGCAGGGAAGATTTTGTCTCCAATATTTCTCATTGTAAATACATTTAGTTTCAAAATGGAAATCTTCACAAAGGCATCTAAAATATTGCTGCAAGTTACTAGAGGTTGCTTGGTATTGCTATTACAGGAAGTCAAAATAAGTAAATCACCATTTAATTTTCGTCACCTCCTACAGTATTGTCTACCTGCCACATCAGAGAGCCACTGAACTTTCTTGTGCACATCGATGGCTCTGGAACAGGCTCCCTTGTCTCATTTTGGTCACAAAGAGAGGTCTCAAACACAAACTTTATGGAATGAGAGAAGTTATTCAGCCAATTCCATCAGAGATTCTACCCAATAATTTTATAGATCTTTTCCCAAGGAAAAGATCTATAAAATTTCACTGTACTCCATGCCTCCAAAAGAGAAATAAGGCAGAACTTAACTCAGAATATTCAGTTAACTTTAACATTCTACATGGCCTGGGAGCAAACAAAACTGACAATAGAGATTTTCTCAAGAAAACTGGGTGAAGTATGTAAGACAGACAGCTGACTTGCCATCACCCATTCTGCGTTACCACACCAGATGAATTTGATGCCCAAAATGTGCATGAAATTTAGGCTTCACTCACAAAACAAATGCAATGCAATTTGGAAATAGTTCACAATACTAAGGAATGATTTGTGCCTGATTGTGGTTACAAATAGTTTAAAAAACAGCTGGCAACTATTCCAATTCCAAGGCAAAACTCAGTGGAAGGTACCAGAACCTGCTAGAACACACGTGGCCATAGTTATGGTATCCTTCCTACAGTACACTGCATAAATAAAAGCATTTCCTCTTCTCTTACCCAGTTTTTGACACAGGAATCTTTCACAGCACAACACATGGTAGAGGATTCTGGAGAATTTACATGTTTGTTATTTAAAAATGTAGGCCACTGCTCTTTCCCTCATTTAAGGCCTAAAACAGTTAAAATAAAACCAAGTTGACTATCTGAATCAAAGTTGTGGGAAGAAGCTAACAAAATAAGGATGTAATTCCACTTAATTAGTGATTTTAAATATTGATCACGTCTGTGTTTGAAACCGTGGAGTAGGCATGTTGGGGGGGATGGGGAATGGGAGTGGGGGGGGGGGGGGGGGGGGAGGGGTGGGCCTGCAGGCAAGCAGGTTCCTTAAACAGCTGCCAACTCCACAGCATTAATTTCTAAACTAAACTACCAGCAATATGGAGGAAGGTCATGGGGTGTCACCTGCTTGGTCGTGCTGCATTTTTATGTGGATTATCAAATAGTTTTAAAACAAAGATCCAGAAACCAAACATTAAATTTTTATTTTTACAAACAGAAAAACACTCAAGGAGCTGGATGGTTTCTCCTGTTCTGATGCAGCTTTCCTTTTGGATTGGGCCAAGTTTAAATCTGCAATTCAGAATATTTCTGAAATGTAAATCTGCCACCGAGATATTGTGACTTTAGAAGCATAGAACAGTACATCACAGTACAGGCCCTTCAGCCCTCAATGTTCTGCCGAGCTTTGTCCAATCCCAAGATCAAGCTATCCCACTCCCTATCACTCTGGTGTGCTCCATGTGCCTATTCAATAACCGCTTGAAAGTTCCTAAAGTATCCAACTCCACTATCACAGCAGGCAGTGCATTCCACACCCCAACCTCTGAGTAAAGAATCTACCTCAGACATCTCTCCTATATCTCCCACAATGAACCTTATAGTTATGCCCCCGAGTAACAGCTACATCCACCCAAGGAAATAATCTCTGCACGTCCACCCTATCAATCCCTTTCATCATCTTATAAACCTTTATTAAGTCACCTCTCATCCTCCTCCACTCCAAAGACAAAAGCCCCAGTTCCCTCAACCTTTCCTCATAAGACCTACCCTCCAAACCAGGCAGCATCCTGGTCAATCTCCTCTGCACTCTCTCCAATGCTTCCACATCCTTCTTATAGTGAGGTGACCAGAACTGCACACAATATTCCAAATATGATCTCACCAACACCCGGTACAGTTGCAGCATAACCCCACGGCTCTTAAACTCAAACCCCCTGTTAATAAACGCTAATACACTATAAGCCTTCTTCACGGCTCTATCCACTTGAGTGGCAATCTTCAGAGATCTGTGGATATGAACCCCAAGCTCTCTCTATTTCTCCACATTCCTCAGAACCCTGCTGTTGACCCTGTAATTTGTATTCAAGTTTGTCCTACCAACATGAATTACCTCGCACTTATCAGGGTTAAACTCCATCTGCCACTTTTCAGCCCAGCTCTGCATCCTATCGATGTCTCTTTGCAGCCTACAAGAGCCCCCCATCTCATCCACTACTCCACCAATCTTGGTGTCATCAGCAAATTTACCAACCCACCCTTCAGCCCCCTCTTCCAAGTCATTGATAAAAATCACAAACAGCAGAGGACCTAGCACTGACCCCTGTGGTACACCGCTAGTAAAGTAAAGTTTGACAACACCAATTTTAAAATCGATTTAAATCAATAAAAACCAATTTATTTGATAGTAAATCCACGAGCCTTTGGCCTTTGTGGCCTTCATCAGGTGAATGAGGTGTTCTGGTCTCCAAAAGCACACCTAACCTGCTATTCAAGTCTTAAAGTGGATAACAGCAGAGGTTAAAGAGATGTGTATTGTCTCCAGACAGCACAGTAAGTGAGGTTTTTTGCTAACCCAGGCAAGTTACGGGGGTTACAGATGGTGTGTCATGAAGCCAAGATCCCTGTTAAGACCGTCCTCATGTGTACGGAACTTGGCTATCAGTCTCTGCTCAGCGACTCTGCGCTGTGTGTCATAAGGCCCCCTTGAAGAACATTTACCCGAAGGTCAGAGGCCGAATGCCCGTGACTGCTGAAGCGTTCGCCCACAGGAAGGGAACTGAACACTTCAGCAGTCACGGGCATTCGGCTTCCGACCTTCGGGTAAACATTCTTCAAGGGGGCCTTCACGACACACGACGGCGCAGAGTCACTGAGCAGAGACTGATAGCCAAGTTCCGTACACACGAGGACGGTCTTAACAGGGATCTTGGCTTCATGTCACACTATCTGTAACCCCCATGACTTGCCTGGGTTAGCAAAAAACCTTACTTACTGTGCTGTCTGGAGACAATACACATCTCTCTAACCTCTGCTGTTAGCCACTTTAAGACTTGAATGGTAGGTTAGGTGTAAGGATTCGCATTCTAATCAGCAATCTGTAAACTGTCTGAGCTGATATGTGCGCTTTGGGAGACCAGAACACCTCATTCACCTGACAAAGGCCACAAAGGCCAAAAGCTCGTGGATTTACTATCAAATAAATCGGTTGGATTTAAAATTGGTGTTGTCAGACTTTACTGAGTTTACCCCAGTCCAACGCCGGCATCTCTACATCATGACTTCTATGAGACAGCCAGTTACTTATCCAATTGCCCAAATTTCCTTCAATCCCACACCTCCTTACTTTCTTCATGAGCCTACAGCACTGTGATGTACACTTTTTTTGATTTAGCGCTCTGCATTGCTGTAGATATTGAGTATTTGGTACTCATGTCAGCATTTATAGCTTGATGGAAAAAGATTACAGCTTCCGTTGGGTTATTTTTGTCAAATAGAGGAAATGTAACCTTTTTGATGCAAGTCACTGCAGCTGGCTGGTACTGTTGATAAGACAGCATGCAAACAATCATGAAATAAAAAGCTCACAGCAAAAAAAAATACATCTGCCACTTTGGTAGTAGCATCACATTCAGACTCAAAAAGGAAACTACATTGGTCATTTAGTCAATGCTTCATTAGTAAGGTAATAAGCACTTCTGAAAGATTGTGTCTAAGTAGGCGTGCACATCTGAGATGGAATGGGATGCTTCTATTTCAGTGTTATGTACATCTGACTGGAAGACCTGAATCTGTGCTGTAATTCTCTAGCACGTTCTCTAGCAGTCTCGCTCCTGCCGTCAACTTACGGTGAAGAATGGATGCTCAAATGAAATTGAACAAGGAGGCATCCCAGATCACCGTCTACTCTTATGCACATCTCAACATGTAATATGACAGAGTAGAAGGATCTCCAGGCCCTCTACCCAGAGCAGTTACAACTATGGGGGTAAAAACAAAACTAAAATGCTAAATAATTTACTTCACCAAAAATATAGAGGATGGGCATTTCCCAGCAAAACGAAACCCACTCACACATCAGTTTGCATCATGAGGTGCTGCACTGCATCAGCTTGTGTCGTGGTACCAGAAAGTGTTAGTTCCCATCACGTGGTGCCAAAATACAACAATTTGCATCACTTTGTGCTGTGATGTCAGCTATTGTTAGCTTTTATAACCACCAACAGAACTCGATGCTGAAATTGAGCATGCAACACCACCATCCATCACAAATTCAGCACTGGCAATGTTCAATATCAAAGAACAGAACAAAACAGCATGGGAAACAGGCCCTTCAGCCCAACGAGCCCGCGCCGCCACCCCGATGTTCCCACCTCTACCCATGATCCCTGTCCATGTTTATAGATCTATGGATTAAAAACCAAATTTGAGACAATTTAGGGAGAATTTGTTTTGCAATTAGCCTAAGAGCACATCTTTGGGATGTGGGAGGAAACCGGAGCACCCGGAGAAAACCCACGCAAGCACGGGGAGAATGCGCAAACTCCCACAGACACAGGCCCAATCCATGTATCTGCACAGCACAGCGATAGTCACTGAGCTGTCGTGTTGCCCATCAAATGGTCCAGGTCAAGCGTACACTAACGATGTGAAGCACTAGGATACTCTCGAAAAAATCCAAGAGCAGTCCTCTCACGACCCATCGCGTGTATGCCCCTTGTTAGACAACAAGGTGGACCAAAGCACCTGTAGGATAAAAACAAGTACATCAATATCATCATCTATTTACACACTTCCCAGGGACTCCCAAGACTCATGATCCCTATTTTAAATCAGTTTTTTATACCCCTCCATTCCCATTCTGTTCATGTGCCCATCTAAGTATTTCTTAAATAACTCCAGAGTACCTGCCTCCTCCACTTTAATTGGCAGCGCATTCCATACCCCCACCACCCTCTGTGTGAAAAAACCCCCTCTAGCATCCAAATTATTCCTTACCCCCCTCACCCTAAGCCTGTGACCCCTCATGGTATTCAAGTCCATCCTAGGAAAAAGCTTAACCCTGTTTACTCTATCTATACCCCTTATAATCTTGTACACCTCTATTAGATCTCCTCTAAGTCTACGTCTTTCTAAGGAAAACAGTCCCAATTTGCCTAACCTATCCTCGTAACTCAGACACCGCTCACTTATTCTGTGCATTCTTTTCACATGATTCAATCAGAAGATTTTAACATGCAGAAAGCTACAATTACATTTACCACATGAATTACGATCATTCAAAGAGACTCCCGGAAATCTCAGTGCATTCAAGCAATGGTCAAGCCGAAAGCTGTACTTGTACACACATCAAATAACAGCATTTCCAGGACATAGCACATGTCAAAGTCACTGATAAAATATTTCTCACATGATCTTTTCAATGTTTCAGTGTTACAACAACATCAGCTGTGTTAACCTAATGCACAACACATTCCGGACAATATTAAACTGTATCTTAGTTCTAGTTGCCTAAAGATATATCTAGAGCAGATCTTCATTCTGGTATCAATCTCTTCCTCCTCAAGAAGTTCCTTAAAACTCCACGTGATCTGTCCCATGTATTTCCTTATGTGGTTCAGTACCAAATTACATACCTAATGCTCCTTTGAAGCACCCTGGGACATATATTAAGATATACAGATACAAGTTCTTGCATTGCTGTAGTCAGTTACTCACCAGTGATAACCCAGCAAGACCATTTGTGGTGAAGCAATTAAAAATCGAGGTTCACAAAGCACCAGAATTGGAGGAGCACAGATATGAGGGTGGTAGGGTTGGATGAGATTACAGAGATATGAAGCATGAGAACATGGATTGATTCAAAACCAAGAATGGGAATTTTAAAGTCAAGACGTTGCTTGATTGGGACCCAGTGTAGGTGAGTGAGCACAGGGAGTGATAGGGGAATGGGACTTGGTGGGAGTTAACACATGGGCAGCAAAGTTTTGGACGACTTCAAGTTTAGAGAGGATGGAATATAGGAGACTAGCTTGAAATAAGTTGGAAGAGTTGAGTCTATAGGTAACACCAGCACAAATGAGGGTTTCAGCAGCAGATGAGCTTTCAGCCCCAAAGTGTCTGTTGGGTTCATAACATTCACAGAAATTAAGTTACTCAAATATCACGTTGCACATTATTGCTCTCATGGGATAAGGAACTACGTCACTTATTTTATTGTGGTTACAAGATTTTACCTCGGATCTCAAAATGACGGGGTTGAAGTCAGATATGGCAAGATCGTCTCATATCAAAGTAAATTCACTTCACCTTGGGACATGAAAATTGTTTCATTTGTAGTATAAAGATCGATAACTAGCCATCTCAATGATTGAATTACCTCCTGCCTTTCACATCCGCACTGGGAGCTGATGCAGATGAAATGTCTCTCAATTCTTTTAACTGATTGCTCTTTGTGCCAAAACGTGCATTAGTGTACTTGTTTCAGACTCTGGGCACAGGAAAAGTCAGCAAAAGCAGCCAATGTCTTGTCAATCACCAATGAGGCTGGAAGAGAACATTTGCTCCCAATGTATAACAGTTGCAAATTCAAACATCAATGAGAAGTGGTTCAAAATTATGCCAACAAACCTCTCATTCTAGACTCTTATCGCCTTGGTTATTGTCTCCTTCCCTTTCCAAACAGTCATCTCCCATTTTCAAAAAATTCCACTTACAACCTCTCTGTCCTTGCAAATTACCATCCCAGGTTTAAGGTGCTGGGCAGCAAGTACAGAGGAGATGTTAGAAGTAAGTTTTTCATTCAGAGGGTGGTGAGTGAATGGAATCAGTTGCCGTCAGTGGTGGTAGAGGCGAACTCGCTGGGGTCTTTTAAGAGATTTCTGGATGAGTACATGGGATTTAATGGAATTGAGAGTTACAGATAGTTCTATGGCCTGGTAGGTACTGATATGATCGGCGCAATTTGTGGGCTGAAGGGCCTGTTTGTGCTGTAGTGTTCTATCTCTAATCTCTCTTGTTTTCTTGAAAATAATATTGCTTCTCAAGTCATTGACATCTCACTGCATATCCCTAAATCAGGTTTCTGCTCTACCACAGCCCTAACCAAAGTCACAAATAACATTAGCAATGATTGTGAAGATGTTACATTACCCCTCCCTATCCTTCTCAATCTTACTGATTGTTCACATCGTCAGCTGCACAATCCACCTGCAACATCATCCCCCTGATGACCAGCTAAATGGACTGCATTGCCTAATACCACTCTTACTGAAAAATGTTTATTTATTAGTCATAAGTAGGCTTACATTAATATTGCAATGAAGTTACTGTGAAAATCCCCTCGTCCCCTATTCGGGTACACCGAGGGAAAATTTGGCATGACCAATGCACCCAACCAGCACATCTTTGGACTGTGGAAGGAAACTGGAGCACCCAGAGGAAACCCATGCAGATATGAAGAGAATGTGCAAACTCCATACAGGCAGTGCCTCAAGCCAGGAATCAAACCTGGGTCCCTGGCATTGTGAGGCAGCAGTGCTAACCACCATGCTACCTCAATGATCCAGTCATAGCCAAAGAACCATCTGTACTAGCTTCTGTTCTTGCCCCACAGTTTGCTCTCAAAGGATCAATCCATTCTCCCTTCTTCACATCTATGTACTGCTGATATTAACAGTAGATCTGGGTTCAGCTTCCACATGAACGCTGATGAGACCCAGCTTTGCCACTCTTCCACCTCACTAGACTCTTCACTGCCTCTGTGATGTCAGACTGCTTGTCAGTCTTGGATGAGCTACAATTTCCTCCAATTAAACATTGGAAAGTCTCTGCCACAAATTCCACACCCTACCAATTTCATTCCCCCTTTCCTCGCACTCTTACCTGGCCCATTATTTCAGATGAGTTACAACCTCAGAATTCTACTCAACCCAAGATGAGCAATTTTTCATTCATTTTTGGGATGTAAGCATAGCTGGTTGGGTGAGCACTTATTGCCTATCCTCAATGCCCTCCGTTGAGAAAAATCAGCAGATTTCCTTCCCTAAAGGACATTAGCAAATCAGATGAGTTTTTTTTTTACAACAATCAACAATGGTTTCATGGTCATCATTAGAGTTTTAATTTCAGATTTCCCAGAGCTTGCCCTGGGTCTCTGGATTACTACTCCAGTGACAATACCACTACGCCACCATCTCCCATTTCCATCACAGGAGCCAGCTACTTCTGCCTCTTAACACGCAAGATCATAATAAATAGAAGCAGGAATCAGCCACCAGGCCCTTCAGTCATTCATGGCTGATCTATGCTGGCCTCAATTTCTTTTCTGTGCCATTTTGCCATAGCCCTCTATTCCTCAATCTATCAAATATTTATCCACCTCCACTTTAATTACTTCTAATGATCCAGCCCCCATCTCTCTCCAAGGCACAGAATTCCAGAGATTCACTACCCTCTGCTTGAAGAAACTTCTACTCACCTCAGTTATAAATGACCAACTCTTTATCTTGTATCTATGTTCCCCGTTTGAAACTTTCTCACTAGTGAAAACATCTCACCATCTACCCTGTCAGCCCACCTTAGGATCTTGTATGTTCGAATAAGGTCACCCCTCTCTCTTCTAATCTTCAACAAATACAGACCCAGACAATTTAGTCTCTTTTGATAAGACAATCTCTCATCCCAGGAATTCGCCTGGTGAATCCCCTTTGGACTGCCTCCAATGTTACTATATCTTTTTGTAGGCAAGGGGACCAAAACTATATACACTATATTCCAATTGAGGCCTCACCAACATCCTATACAATTGCAACAAAACTCCCTATTTTTAAACTCCAACCCCTTTGCAATAAAGACCAAAGCATAACTTGCCTTCTTAACGATCCATTGGACTTGCTTGCTAGCTTTTTCTGATTCATGCACTTGAACACCTAGATCCCTCTACTTCACTCACCTGCATCTCTCTCCATATAGATAATAATTTGCCTTTTGATTCCTCCTACCAAAGTGAATGACCTCACACTTCCCCACATTAAACTCCATTTGCCAGGTTTTCATCCAATTACCTAATCTATCTATATTTCATTGCAGAGTCACAATATCCTCATCACAACATGCCCTTCTACCTATCATTGCTTAAATCGGCAAATTTAGAAACCTTACATCCTGTTCCTTCCTCAAGGTCATTAACATAAATAGTGGACAATTGTGGACCAAAAACAGACCCCTGCGGTACTCCACTAGTTACATCTTTCCACTTTGAAAAGGACTCATTTATTCCAACTTTTTATTTTCAATCCACACCAACACACTTTCTCCAATTCCATGGGTTTTTACTTTATGCACCAGCGTCTTATGTGACATCTTGCAAATGTTTTTTTTTTGAAACAACAATCAACAATGGCTTCATGGTCATCATTAGACTTTTAATTTCAGATTCGAACCTGGATTCCCAGAGCTTGCCCTGGGTCTCTGGATTACTAGTCCACTGACAATACCACTATCTCTCATTTCCATCACAGGGACCAGCTACTTGTCACCTTTTGGAAATCTAAATACACTGCATCTACAAGTTCCCCCTATCTACTCTCCCTGTTACACCCTCTGATCATGGCTGCAAACGCATCCTCTCTTTGTCTCTTTCTTTACCTCACCATTATTAACTGTACCATTAGTTGTTTAGGTTCTAAGTTCTGGAATCCCCAAACTAATCTGGCCAAGTTTTTTGTTAACTCTTTTAATGTTTTCTTTGGCTCAATTCCATTTTTTCTCATTATGTCTGTGAAGTGCTATGGAAGTGTTTCAATATTTTGTTCAATTACAGCAGTAATTGAATTACAGTTTCCTCTGAATGTCCCTGTTTCCTCCCTCAGTCCGAAGATGCGTGAGTTAGGTGGATTGGCCATGCTAAATTGCCTTTTAGTGTCCAAAGATGTCTAGATTAGGGGGAACAGCAGGGTAAATGTTAGAGGGTTTTGGGGATACAGCCTGGGTAAAAATGCTCTGACAGAGAGTCAGTGCAGGCTCAAAAGGCCTCCTTCTTCACTGTATGCACTGTTATGTTCAAATAAGATATTGGGGCTATGCTGAATGAGATGAAAAATTGCAAAAGAGAAGTATCAGTGACAGGAAAGAATGTACTATTACAGTGTAGGTATTGCTGCTGTTTCTCTGGGCTCTGCGTTTCACTGTACACATGGACTGCAATCTGCTCGCAGGGTTAAATTCACCTAATATCTTATAGGTAAGCAAGCCTAAAGGTTGAAAAACCAAGTCCTTTTACTGGGCTCAATGTTTCAATAAATTTATCAAGTAGCTTAGAACATTTAGTATAATCTGATAAAATTTATTCTTCAACAAGCTGATATTGGTTTTATTAATTTCAGAAGCAGAAGAATAAACAACCATAGCACTGATTTTTTATTATCAAAAATAAATTTACATGCCTATTCTGTGAAATGTAGATATTATCTTTTCTGACATTTCTGTTGTACATGTCTGAAATTGAGCCAAAGTTCCTTGGAGAAATCTTTTCAATGAGATAAAATATAAATGGTTTCAGAAGTCAATGAGGATCTCTTGGGGAAGTGCAGAGCAACATTGACTCATGTGGAATATGAAGTTGGGCCAAATACTGATTTTTAACATGCAATTTTAACCTAACCTGATCAAAGATTTCAGTTAGATGCCTGTTTTACATCTCATCTGACTTTCTCTGCCATTGACTCTGGGCTAAGCCACGGAGAATGGAGTGCATGGGAGGCATCAGGTGTGCATGAAACTACAGTAGGAGACACACCTCAGGAAAGAAGAAGCAACGAGAGTAAACCGATGAAGAGGAGAGTAGAAAAAACACCCAGTAGAATTAATGTCATTCAATGGCCTTTCTATTACTTCCATTATCATTCCTTTTATTGCTTCTTACTCTGAGGTCAGTTGAAACTCTGACTTTATGATAATACTGAGTTTTCTCGAGCTAAGCTGCAGGATGGATCAATTCTGCTACAATAATGCAGAAGACGGATCAATTTTGCTACAAAAACGTAGCATCCTATCTGAGTTCAATCAGGGGAACAGCTGCTAATCTTAGCAAGACGATTTCTATTGCCTGTATTTCCTTAGTAAATCTTAATGATTCAACTCTTCTCAGAGTTATTTTCCTTGAGGCCTGTGCTAATCAATCAATTACTTGATATGCCCTTGAATTTGAGCTGGTTTGGGACAAATTTCCTGGTGAACAGAACTGTGCAAAATTTTCAGCAGTAACATGTCTGATTTTAATTGACATGTAAAACCACACTAATTGCAAAATTATGTTCATCAATATTTCTAAAATTCAACATCCTCATTCAAAAGTCAGTTTGTTAAAATAGAAAAGTATGGCTGAGCTGAATGAGAACACACAGCTTTATAATGGGTTTCTGTCAGCTGTGGAACCACAGTACTGTAAAATAGGTCTGTGCTATATCTCACACAATACCCACTGTTGATTAGCCAGGGAAAGATGTACAGGCAATGACAAGTTCCATTTTGCATTACTTTAATGCAAAGTTAAAAAAATACAATAATTTGGATAAAGCTCGAGGAGCATAACATGATATGCAGCTGCTGACTAATGAGATCACTCTTGAGGACAACTGGCTGGTGTTCAGAACACACCACAGCACCCCATTTGCTTTAGGGAAGTTTATTTTGGAAACAGATTACAAGGTAGAAATTTGAAAGAGCAGCTGTGAGGTTTGGAGAATAAAAACTTCATTTCCCATTTTCCATGCTGTGCCACAGGGCATGAATCACCTTATAATGGAACCAAATCAACTGAGACATCAGTCAGGGACATTCAAACTATCAATTCTGACCCTGGCCCTTATCTAGTGTAAACAAAGCAAAGTTTTGTAGATTGCATTTTATAAATAACTATGAGATCGCTATTTGAAAGAGACAATCTAGTTACTTCCACTCCCCCACTATTTTCCCAATATGCTTACATTTTTTTCTTTCAATATTTATTTCCTTTTAGGCTACTATTGAATGGGCATCCACTATCCTATATAGTATTATATTTCATATTCCCTGAAACACTCAAAGCGATTCGATGACTACTAGAGCAGGGGTGCCATTGCTAAGACAAGAAAGGGTGTGATATGGACAAATCAACATTTTCCTTTCCTGTCCTCCTGAAAGCCATGTCAATCTGGAGACACCCTATAAATACTGACATACTCCAGGTGATCCTGTTAAGTATTGACACATGCAGGTAAATACCTGTGTAAATACTGACAACTCGGTGCCTCCTCTAAATATTGACATTCTGGGGGCTGTCTGTAAATATTGATTCACAATCTAAGATGCATTCTCAACTCGTGAAAGATAGCCCTAACTATCCAAAGGAAAAGTGTTGTTATAATTGCACAAAATGTTTGTTACTCGAATGTTGTAACAAAAATAACACAATAGTACAAATATGGACAATAATAGATTGACAATAAATTACAGAATTCTCAAGGCACTTTGGCCTCAGGCAGACAGAAAAATTAGTCCCTTGCCATCTCATTGCAACGCCTCTCACTGCCTGGGAAATAGGATCCAATGAATTGCAGATGATCAGGAATGTGCAGCTGCAGTTCCCTGAAATATTTACAAAGTTGGTTTTACTCCATGTATGGTCAACAGCTTTTTAATCTAGACAGTATGTTTCTTGTGTTGCAGGAACAAATATTTGAGTGGCATGTGTCAGACAAGAATCAATGCTCATCACAGATGAGGAGGCCCAAGAGTGAAAGATACTGAAGGGAAAGAGCGCAGCTGGGAATTCCAAGGAGGAAGGAGATCAGTTGTTGACATGATTTACGACTGTGACGCGTCTTTTGTCAGGATGTAAGCAGGGAAAAGTCATAGGGATTGAAAAGCAGCTGAACTTTATTCCTTGTATCTGATTGGTTTTTTAAGAAAAATAATCACCTTTCCTGTCTGACTAATATATTGCAGACTCATGCAACCAATCAAAAAAATGAAACTTGAGGTTAGAGACAATTATATTATAAACAATTAAGACTTTTCACCTTTTGATTTTAGATGGCACTGTAGCAAGAATCTTTATAATAGATTGTGAACACATATATAATAGATATTGACAATTTATGAAAATTAAACACTCCATTCTATTCATACCTATAATCTATTATTGAATATTAAAAGTGGTCACACACAAGATGCTACACTTTATTACTGATAAAAATCCCTGACCAAACAATTGTACAAAGAACAAAGAAAATTACAGCTCAGGAACAGACTCTTCAACCCTCCAAGCCTGCTGCCCAACTGAACTAAAACCCCCTACCCTTCCAGGGACCATGCCCCTCTATTCTCATCTGATTCATGTATTGTCAAGACGCCCCGAATGATCTCGGGTGAAGCTTTGTTTACTTGACAGCTAGATTTTATGGCCCAATGGTTACTCCAATTTAGCAGCACAATACTTCATCACTTAATGCAGTATAACTTGCTCTTATACATCAGCATTTTGTCTAAGTTACCATGAGCAACAGTATGAGAGGTGACAATGGCTGGAATTTTCTAAATGTGGTGGCAGGTTCCAGCAGCACTGTTCCCACTGGCCAGAATGGCAGAAACCTGTGCCCAATTCCATGCTTGGAACGTCAGCCGACAACCTCTCCAAATAGAGCATAGAACATTACAGCGCAGAACAGGCCCTTCGGCCCTCGATGTTGCGCCGACCAATTAGGAACAAGCAGTGACCCTCTAACCAAAACCATTCCCTTTTCATCCATAAACTTATCTACTAACCTCTTAAACGCCACCAAACTTGGCGCATCTACAACTGACGCAGGCAAGGCATTCCATACCTTACCACCCTCTGGGTAAAGAACCTACCTCTGACATCTGTCCTAAAACCACCACCCCTTAATTTAAAGCTATGTCCCCTCGTGCTAGCTTTCTCCATCCTAGGAAAAAGGCTATCACTGTCCACCCTATCTAAACCTCTAATCATCTTATATGTTTCAATAAGGTCTCCTCTTAGCCGCCTTCTTTCTAACGAAAACAACCTCAAATCCTCAGCCTCTCTTCATAAGACCTGCCTTCCATACCAGGCAACATCCTGGTAAACCTCCTCTGTACCCTCTCCAATGCCTCCACATCTTTCTTATAATGCGGGACCAGAACTGTACACAATACTCCAAGTGCGGCCGCACTAGAGTTTGTACAGTTGCAACATGACGTTGCGGCTCCGAAATTCAATCCCCCTACCAATAAAAGCTAAGACTCTGTATGCCTTCTTAACAACCTTATCGACTTGATTGCCAACTTTCAGGGATCTATGCACACATACACCAAGATCCCTCTGTTCATCAACACTATTAAGAGTCCTACCATTAGCCCTATACTCTACACATTTGTTATTCCTGCCAAAGTGAATTACCTCACACTTTTCCACATTAAACTCCATTTGCCACCTCTCGGCCCAGCTCTGCAACTTCACTATCTACCACTCCTCCAACTTTGGTGTCATCCGCAAATTTACTAATCCATCCTTCAATACCCTCATCCAGATCATTTATAAAAATTACAAACAGCAGGGGCCCCAAAACAGATCCCTGAGGTACACCACTAGTAACCGAACTCCATGATGAATATCTCCCATCAACCACCACCCTCTGTCTTCTATCTGCTAGCCAATTCCTAATCCAATTAGCTAAATCACCCTCAATCCCATACATCTGCATTTTCTGCAGAAGCCTTCCATGGGACACCTTATCGAACGCCTTACTAAAGTCCATATATACCACATCAACTGCCTTACCCCCATCCACCTCTTTGGTCACTTTTTCAAAAAACTCAATAAGGTTAGTAAGGCACGACCTACCCTTCACAAAACCATGCTGACTATCCCCAATCAATTCATTTCTCTCTAAATAACTATAAATCCTATCCCTAATAATTCTCTCCAATACTTTGCCCACAACAGAAGTAAGACTCACCGGCCTATAATTCCCCGGAAAGTCTCTATTCCCCTTCTTGAACAATGGGACCACATTCGCTATCCTCCAGTCTTCCGGCACTATACCCGTAACCAACGACGATCTGAAGATCAGAGCCAGAGGCTCTGCAATCGCCTCTCTCGCCTCCCAGAGAATCCTAGGGTAAATCCCGTCCGGCCCAGGGGACTTATCTAACTTCAAACCCTCAAGAATATCTAGCACATCCTCCTTATCTACTTCAATACTTTCCAGTTTGCAACCCTGTATCCCAGTGTTCTCCACAACTACATTTACATCTCCCTGCGTGAATACCGAAGAGAAATATTTGTTCAGTGCCTCTCCAATCTCTTCAAGCTCCACGCACAACTTCCCACTGCTGTCCATGACTGGCCCTAACCTTGCCCTAACCAATCTTCTATTCTTAACATATCTAAAGAAAGCTTTAGGATTCTCCTTGATCCTATCAGCCAAAGTCTTCTCGTGTCCCCTTTTAGCTCTCCTCAACTCACTCTTTAGCTCCCTCCTGGCTAATCTATAGCTATCCATTGCACTAATTGAGCCTTCAAGCCTCATCCTGACATAAGCCTCCTTTTTCCTTTTAACCAGCGAATTAACTTTTTTAGTACACCATGGTTCCCTTACTCGACCATTTCCTCCTTGCCTGACAGGGACATACTTATCAAGGACTCGCAGTAGCTGCTCCTTGAATAAGCTCCACATTTCAGACGTTCCCAGTCCCTGTAGTTTCCTAGTCCAACCTATGCACCCTAATTCCCTCCTAATGGCCTCATAATTACCATTCCCCCAGCTATAACTACTGCCCCCAGCTTCATGCCTATCCCTATCCATCACTAAGGTGAACGTAACCGAATTGTGGTCACTATCACCAAAATGTTCACCAACTTCCAAGCCTAACACCTGGTCTGGCTCATTGCCCAGCACCAAATCCAATGTAGCCTCACCTCTAGTTGGCCTATCTACATACTGAGTCAAAAAACCTTCCTGCACACTTTGTACGAAAACTGACCCCTCTAACGAGCTAGAGCTATAGCTATTCCAATCAATATTAGTAAAGTTAAAGTCCCCCATAACAATTACCCTATTACTTTCACTCCTGTCCAGGATCGACTTTGCAATCCTTTCCTCTACCTCTCTAGAACTTTTAGGAGGTCTATAAAAGACTCCCAACAGGGTGACCTCTCCTCTCCTGTTTCTAACCTCAGCCCATACTACCTCAACAGACAAGTCCTCATCAAACTTCCTTCCTGTCACTGTGATACAGTCATTAACTAATAATGCCACTCCTCCTCCCTTCTACCTCCTTCTCTGCTCCGACTGAAGCATTTGAACCCCGGAACCTGCAACAACCATTCCTGTCCCTGCTCTGTCCATGTCTCTGAAATGGCCACAACATCGAAGTTCCAGGTACTGGTACAAGCTGCAAGTTCCTCCACCTTATTGCGAATACTTCTTGCATTAAAGTATACGCATTTCAAACCATGCCCTACTCCACCCGTACGCTGCTGTGTTTTACAGTTCTCTGTACCCACAAATCACCTGGAGATTTGGGAGCTGATTTGTCTGCTGATTTGTGGGTTCAAAGCACCACATCTAGATACCAGGTCCAACACACTCATATCATGCTGTCCAGCCAACCTGTCTTCAGGAGACCTCTAAAAATAGCGTGCAGACAGAAGCGAAGGATTGTGAGCCTTAAGGTGGTGGCAGCACCTTGCTTCAGCCACTAGGCCCTCAAGGTCTTGATCAGAGGATTCCTGGTGCAGAGGCATGTCGTCTACTTGCAGGATGGTTCCAAAAGACACCCAAATAACACCTTGCCATCTGGGAGGCCGTCGCCCAGGAGGTCAGCGTGGTTGGCAATTGTAGCCCGAAGTGCCACGCAGTGCACAAAGTAGATGATCTTATCCACTCCAAGGAAAGTAATCTCTCAACGAGGGGTCACGGGCTTAGGGTGAGGGGGTAAGGTATAATTTGGATGCTAGAGGGAGTTTTTTCACACGGAGGGTGGTGGGGGTATGGAATGTACTGCCAAGTAAAGTGGTGGAGGCAGGCACTCTGGAGTTATTCAAGAAATACTTAGACGGGCACATGAACAGAATGGGAATGGAGGGGTATAGAAAACTGATTTAAAATAGGGATCATGAGCCCTGGGAGTCCCTCGGAAGTGTGTCAATAGATGATGATATTGATGTACTTGTTTTTATCCTACAGGTGCTTTGGTCCACTTTGTTGTCTAACGAGGGGCATACACGCGATGGGTCGTGAGAGGGCTGCTCTTGGACTTTTTTTCGAGAGTATCCTAGTGCTTCACGTCGTTAGTGTACGCTTGACCTGGACCATTTGATGGGCAACACGACAGCTCAGTGACTATCGCTGTGCTGTGCAGATACATGGATTTGGGCCTGTGTCTGTGGGAGTTTGCGCATTCTCCCCGTGCTTGCGTGGGTTTTCTCCGGGTGCTCCGGTTTCCTCCCACATCCCAAAGATATGCTCTTAGGCTAATTGGCAAAACAAATTCTCCCTAAATTGTCTCAAATTTGGTTTTTAATCCATAGATCTATAAATGTGGACAGGGATCACGGGTAGAGGTGGGAACATCGGGGTGGCAGCGTGGGATCGTTGGGCCGAAGGGCCTGTTTCCTGTGCTGTTTTGTTCTTTGTTCTCTCCACAGTACCAAACTCTCATCATGACATTGTGTACTTCAATGGCTATTCTCCTCACAGATTTCACATATCCATTAGCAGGGCACACATATCAATACTCGTTCTCTCACAGAGACTTTCACATCACCACCATACTATCTACCATGTTGCTCCAGCCTCTGGTGTTTCTGGGAACGGTCCCCACATATAGGGGACTTGCATTTCACCCAACCTCCACTTCATCTCTCTGAGCACATGCCTTTCTTTCATCTTCATATGGGGTTAGGAAAGTTAGAACAATTTTGATGCCACTGAGATACATCATGCTCCAAATGATTGTTCCTGTTGCATGCCTACTGCTCTTCTGCACCTCCTATCTCTGACTTTTGACCACAAGATCTACGTAGCCTGTGGACTGCCTGTCATTTGTGACTCCTTTCCATTCAGCAATGGGAATCTCTGCACTCATGCCTCCTGTCTACAAGACCCTGAACAAAAAAACCTTTCCCATTGCAATAAGTACAAGAACAACAATGGCCCTCAAATCACAGCACCCCCACTGCCTGAGTGCCCATGTGAATCACCTTCAATGTGCCATACTAACAAGCCCCCGACCATTCCAAAGTCTGTGTGCATCTCTTTCCAGTAAACAATGCTGCATCCATTTGACCCCTTTGCCAATGTTTCATGCACTCTTGCTGGGTCCAACTTTTCAGCTCTTGGTTTTCCCTCTGACTTCCATTGTTTGTCATCCTCCTCCACCTCTTGATCCTCTGACTTCCATTGTGCCCTCTTCTCCTGCATAACCCTCCTTCACCATTGCTGCTCCTGTCTTTGAAGCCTCACTCTCAGTCTTCCAGTCGGTCAAAGTGGAGACTACACAAGTCCTGCATCACAGAGTTGTCCATATAGACAATGTTTCAAGCCCCCCACTGCGGTCACAATTCCAGGCACAGTACCAGTCAGTAGCAGGTACATGAGTCATACAGCAGTGCTATTTAGACAGATGTCAACATGCAGCTGAGGGCATGAACCAGTCTGTCTCAGCACTGTGGCATTCAGTGCAACAACAGTCCGCAACACCATGGCAGGTAAACTTTGAATGTTGCACTCACTTCAACGACTCAAAGGAACTGAAGTCCAATTTGTGCATGCTACATCTTTCCACATGGGTTTGAGGCTGATGTTATTTCCCATTGGCATGCCACAAGATTTGAAGGCATAGGGAGATCTCGGCAGGAAGTTATTTTTATGAGCTTTCATGACATGAAAATAACGTCATGCCACCAGGCAGCAGGATAACTGATTCACCATTATTAGCCTGCCACTGGGAAATCTGCAAGCTATTTTAACATTGGCAGGTTTCTGACTTCTTGGCTCCCGCTAGATTCTCTGCTTTCTGCCCACTGCAGGCGGAATGGGAAAATTCTGCCCAATATGTCCATCACATGGTTGAAAATAGGAAGAAATCACCAGTGTTTAATATTGGTAGACAACAATCAGAAAGGTGACAAGTCATTCCATTTTGGTTTTTCTGACCAAGATAATCTAGTCCATCTCCAAGATGATGAGTCAAGAAGCATCCAGACAAAGAAACTACAAACATCAATTAGCATCCAGTTAATATCTGGCTGCACCCATTTGAATCTCTTCCTCATGTTTAGCATCCAAGGATCAGGCTAATTTACACTTTGCCCCATGTTAGCTCCTATGCTTCAAAACCCAAGCTTCATATGGAGCAGGTGATGTCTTTGCCATCTTTTCTAGTAGAGTTATGCACATTGACCTCACTCACTTGCAATAATGACTCAAAATTAAGTAACGGAAAACTGTCAATCTAAAATTCTAATCGCATTCTAGGGTTCAGAATGAAGAACCTCGGAGGGCAGCATAGTGTGCTGCAAGGGTTAGCACTGCTGCCTCACAGTGCCAGGGACCTGGGTTCGATTCTGGCTTCAGGTAACTGTCTGTGCAGAGTTTGCATGTTTTCCCCTTGTCTGCGTCGGTTTCCTCCAGCTACTTTGGTTTCCTCCCACACTACAAAGATGTGCACATTAGGTGAATTGGCCATGGTAAATGCACGGAGGTATGGGAATGGGGAGGGGTGGGGGAGATAGGTCTGGGTAAAATGCTCTTACGGAGAGTTAGTGCAGACCCGATGGGCTGAATGGCCTCCTCCATTGTAGGGATTCTAATTCAAACTTAACTGTTGCAGTTAAAGATGCCAAGTGAATCAAGCAATTCAATTTTCACCCCATCCCAGATTTTTTTTTGTTACAATTACAGAATGTCTCCTGTCTCTTGAGTTTGTAAACTGGGTAGAATGCAGTGTCAGTATTTACTGTGTCATTCTGGAAGCGCACAGAACTGGGTTCCACAATATAGTATATCAGCAGATCAACAACAAGACAGTACAAGTCAAACAAACTCCCAATGTTGCCAGAAAAACATATCCCAAGAAACTAGCTCCACAGTGTGAGAATTTCCTTAGTGTAGGGTGGGGCAGGATGGGACAAGTTAAAGTATTTAGCAAGTACTATATTTAACAGTGGCACTGGTTAAAGGTTTGATTACATTTTTCTCTTCTGCCAAGTTTGAAAGTTTTTCAAACTTTCCAAGTTTGCTAACAAGAAAACTTGTCTTTTATCTGACGAGTAATGAGAAAACCCGTGATCCACTTTCCCTCCTGATGACAAAATGTTCCAATGAGGATATGACTGGTTTAGAGCATAAGATGAATCATATAAGCGAACTGCTCATTAAATATGACTCATTGCCAAAGATTCATTCTATTCCTCTTCAGGCCAATTTGGATTTTTCCATGAAATGCCTTCACAAAGAAATATTTAGTTTAGAGCCAGCGTACCGTATGAACATATTTTTAAGTTGTTACTGTGTTGAAAGACTATTTTTTTTGAGTATGTAATTTAGGTCATTACATATGAATTAAAATAGTAGTAGTCCAGTTGACCCCTTAAGCCAGCTCTATATTCAATAAGATCATGGCTGATCTGACCTTGACACCAAGATGAACTGTGATACACTACCTCTTCACCCCAAATATATCTTAACAGATTTGTAAGGACAACACAAGTCAGTGTGTAGCTCAGTCCATGTAAACCAGCAGGCTAACTGTAGTCAGGCACACCCCACTCTGAAACCAAGTGACAGATGCCACCCAAACAACTTCTATGCATTTCCCAACAAAACCCCAATGACACTAGGTCTCATTAAAATCCTGAGTGTTTCTGAATGCCACTCTCAAAGAACACACCTTGGAATCTTCTCCTAAACAACGTTTTTCTCTCAGATGCCTTCACCATCCTTTGCCCTGGATAACTACATATATTCAAACTTCCATACAATCTCTCAGGTATCTAGCCATGCCAACAGAAAACCACTGCTTCGGAGGCTGTATTAAGGTGTCAACAACCTTAGGACTATCTCTGATGTCTGCTTCTTGCTAGCTGACATCTCCAGGTCTGTACTTTAGCCTCTCTCTCTCTGTTCCTGACTTCACTAACAGAACCCTTTTCCAAATTTCTGTTCTTTGTTCTTTAACTGCCTGGAACTCTCATTCCCTTATTTTTGACTGTTCTTTAGCTTCTGGTCTTGCTGTCTGTTCCTCTGCTAGACTATTAATCCAGAAACTCAGCTAATATTCTGGGGACCCAGGCTTGAATCCCACCATGGCAGATGGTGGAATTTGAATTCAATAAAAGATAACTGGAATTAAGAATCTACTGATGACCATGAAGCCGTTATTGATTGTTGCAAAAACTTACTGGTTCACTAATGACCTTAAGGGAAGGAAATCTGCTGTCCTTACCTGGTTTGACCTACATGCGTCTCCAGAGTCACAGCAATGCGGTTGACTCTCAATTGCCCTCAGGCAACCAGGGATGGGCAATAAATGCTAGCCAGCCAGTGACATTCATGTACCATGAATGAATAAAAAGTTTGCAGCCTTCTCACCATCAACACCACCAATCATCTGCAAACTAACCAACTGTACCTTCTACATTCACATCCAAGTTGTTAACGTACATAACAAACAGCAAGGGTCCCAGCACCGATCCGTGTGGTATACTGCTGGTCACAGGCTTCCAATCACACAAGCAGCCTTCCACCATCATCCTTTGCCTCCCAATAACAAGCAAATTTTGGATCCAATTGCCAAATTGCCTTGGATCCCATGGGCCCTTTTAGATCAGTCTTCCATGGGACTTTGTCAAAGGCCTTATTGAAGTCCATGAAAAGCACATCAACTCCGCTACCCTCAACAATATACTTACTTTTTCAAAAAACCAAATTATTTAGACAGGATCCGTCACCAATAAATCCACGCTGACTCTCCTTTATCAATCTGTCTTTCCAAATGTTGACTAACCCTGACCCTCAAATTTTTTTCGAATAAATTTCTTTACCGCTGACATTAAACTAACTGGCCTATAATTACTTGGCTTATCCCTGCTATCCTTCTTGAAGAGAGGTACCACATTAGCTATCATCCAATCATCTGGCACTTCATTTGTGGCCAAAGATTCAAATATCTCCATCAGGGCCTGCAATCCCTTCTCTTGCCTTCCATTGCAGCCTGGGACGTATCGAATTGGGCCCTGGGATTTATGCATCTTTTGCCCCACTGAAACAGCTAATACCTCCTCCTCATTAATCTCAATGTGCTCTAGAACTTCACTGTCCCAACAGAAATCTCCAGCTACAATGTCTTTCTCCTTAGCAAATACAAACAAAAAAAGATTCATTGAAGGCCTCTCCCACATCATCTGGTTCCACACACAGATTGCCCCTTTGGTTTGTAATGGACTTCAATCTTTCCCTTGATCATCGTCTTGTTCTTAATATACTTACGAAACACGTTGGGTTTTCCTTAATATTATCTGCCAATGACATTTTGTGATACCACTAATGATATCTTTGCCCTCTTATATTTTCATCCCCCCAAACACTGTTCTCCTGAAAAGCCTTCTGTTTCTATTGCTCTACACCTACTGTAGGCTTCCTTATTTTAAAAGGAAATCAAACTCTCAATATCCCTCGACATCCAGGGTTTCCTGGATGCTGCCCTTGCCTTTCATTCTTAAAGGAACATGTTGGTCCTGAACTCTTTTAAAACACTCGCTTTTCAAATGTAGGTTTACTTGCAAGTAGCTGGTCCCAGTATATGTTTGTCAGATCCTGTCTGATGATACTGGAATCAGCATTTCCCAATTCAGACACTTGATTTCTGGACTATCCTTACCCTTTCGCATATTGACTTTGAAACTTATGGATTTATGGCTGTTATCCCCAAAAACGCTCACTCACCAACATTTCAACCACTTGCCCAGCTTCATTCGCTGCCATTTATCAGCCCAAGCCTGGATGCTGTCCTGGTCTTGCTACATAAAGACATGGACTACTTCAGTATCTGCAAATGGTGTTGAACATTGTGAAAACATCAGCAAACATCCTCACTTCTGGCCTTATGAGGAGGGAAGGTCACTGAAGTAGCAGCTGAAGATGATCGGGTCTAGGACACTACCCTGAGGAACTCCTGTAGTGATGTCCTGGGACTGAGATGATTGACCTCCAACAACCATAACCATCTTTCTTTGTTCTAAGTAAGACTCCAACCAGTGGAGAGTTTTCCTTTTGATTCCCATTGTGAAAGATCCTTGATGATACAGTCCTCAGTCAAATGCTCCCTTGATGTCAATGACAGTCACTTCACCTCTGGAGTGCAGCCGTTTTCTCCATGTTTGCACAAAGGTTATAATGCAGTTAGGAGCTGAGTGGTCCTGGCAGAGCACTGGTCAAAGACAAACCACCGAACTATTCTAATCCTATCTTTCAGCACTTGTATGCCTTGGGATCACAAGTGCTCATCTAAATATTTCTTTACTATTATGAGGGTCTCTGCCTCCACCACCCTTCCAACTAGCGAGTTCCAAACCCACCCTTTGAATGAAAAAGTTTTTCCTCACATCCTGTCTAAACCTTACCTTAAATCTATACTCCTAATCAATGATCACTCCACCAAGGGGAAAAGTTTCTTTCTGACTGCTGTATGCCTCTCATAATTTTACACATCTCAATCATGTCTCTTCTGCTTCAAGGAAAACAACCCAATTTATCCAATCTCTCTTCATAACTAAAACTCCCCAGCCCAGGAAAATATCTGGTAAATCTCCTCTGCACCTTTTCCAATGCTATAATGTGGATTCCAGAACTGCACACAAAACTCTAGCTGTGGCCTAACTAACGTTTTATTCAATTCCAGCATAACCTCCCTACTCCTAAACATACTGCCTCTGCTAATAAAGGCAAGTATAACATATGCCTTCTTAACCACTTTGTCCATCTGTCCTGATACCTTAAGGGACCTGTATACATGCCTCAATGCTTCAGGGTCCATATCCTCCTGTAAACTAAGGCTATCCTCCTCAGTAGTTATCACCCCACTAATTTTCATGTCATCTGTGAACTTACTGATCAACCTCCCCTACATTCAAGTCCAAATCATTTATACAAACCACAAACAGCAAGGGCTCCAACACTGATCCCTGCAGGATCCCACTGAACACAGGCCTCCAGTCAGAAAAACAACCCTTGACCATCACCCTCTTCTTCCTGCTACCCAACTAATTCTGGATTCAATATGCCAAATTTCCTTGGGTTTCTCCTGCTTTTTGTGGATATCTGGGAAATTTTCTACATTGCTGGTTAGATACCAGTGTTGTAGCTGTATTGGAATAGCTTGGCTACGGGCACAGCTATTTCTAGAGCACAAGTCTTCAGTATTGCTGCTGGAATATTGTCAGAGCTGATAGCCTTTACAGCATCCAGTGCCTTCAGCCATTTCTTGTCACATGGAGTGAATCAAATTGGTTGAAGACTGACATCTGTGATGCTGAGGACCTGAGCAGGAGGCTGAGATGGACCGCCCACTTGGCACTTCCAGCTGAAGATGGTTACCAATGCTTCAGCCTTGTCTTTTGCATTGAAATGATGGGCTCCTCCATCACTGAGGATGGAATATTTGTGAAACCTCCTCCAGTTAGTTGTTTAATTGTTCACCATCATTCACGACTGGGTGTGGTCAGACTGCGTAGCTTAGATCTGATCAGTTGGTTGTGGGATCATTTAGCTGTGTCCATCACGCTCTGCTACCACTGTTTGGCACACAACTAGTCCTGTGTTGTAGTTTCTCCAGGTTTAGGTAATTTTTAGGTAATCCTTGTGTTGTCCCTGGCAGCCCTCCTGCATGCGTTACTGAACCAGGGTTGATCCCCTGGTTTGGAGGTAATGGTAGACTGGGGGATATGCTGGGCCATGAGGAATGATTGCAATGGAATACACAATGCCATACAACACAACGAAGGTAATCTTCAATGTGAAAATAGAACTTTGTCTCCACAAGGACAAGTGCAGTGGTCACTCTTACCAATACCATGACAGACAGATAGATCTGCAACAAGTAGATTGGTGAGGTCTATCTTCTGGTTAGTTCCCTCATTACTTGCCACAGACCCAGTCTGGCAGCTATGTCCTTTAGAACTCAGGCAGCTTGGTCAGCACTGGTGCTATACCAGGCCACTCTTTGTGACATACTCAGCCAGACTTGTGCCCTTGCCATCCTCAATGTTTCTGCCAATTGGTGTTCAACATTGAGGACTACTGATTCATCAGCTGGGGAAATTGGCAATAATCAGCAGGAGGTTTCCTTGCCCCTGTTTGATTTGATACCATGAGACTTCATAGGGTCTGGGGTCAATGTTGAGGATTCCCAGGTCAACTTCCTCCTGACAATTTTAGCCCAGGTTAGTAAAGAGGACTTTGCAGAGTTGACAAGGTCAAGGGCAAGGTTTGCTATTGTGGATTTTGATACCTTGGTCAATGTAGCTGGCCTGGTCAGTTTCATTCCCTTTTGACTTTAGCAGTTTGATATAACTGAGTGGCTTCCTGGTTATCTCAGAGAGCATTTAATAACCCCACTGCAGTTGGTCTGGAATCTCATGTAGGCCAGATCATAAGGACAGCAGATTTCCTTTCCCTAAAGAAAGAGAATTAAAGGACTTTAGTGAGCTAGATGGGTTTTTATGACAAATGGTTTCATTGTTACCATTACTAGGACTAGCTTATAATTCCATCAACTGTGTCAAAGGCTGCAGACAGGTCCAGCAGTATTAGAAAGGGTAGTTTATCTTTACCACAATCACATAGGATATGAGTGGTGCTTGTGTGACAAAAACAGGAGTAAATGCATATTGAAAAGATCACACTTTCGACTCTTGCAACTTGGGCAAACGGGAACATATCTGCTAACTCACCTAGCTCTACACGATTGTGCAAACTAAATTCATGTTCTTGCAAGCAATTCTCAATGTCATGCAAGAGAGGAAGAATGAATATATTTATTACAACAAGTTATTAGAATCATACAAATCTCTCAAGTACAGAAGGAGGACCTTTAGCTCATCGAGTCTGTACCAACAACAATCCTATCCAGGCCGTTGCTCCGTAATCCCCTGTATTTACCTTGCAAATGCCCCTGACACTAAGGAGCAATTTAGCCTAGTCAATCAGCCTAACGCACATCTTTGGACATATATGAGTATAGTTTATTACAGGACCATTATAGAGTTTGAACAACATCAAAGAGTCTAGGGAATCTATGTAACTTACAAAAGGGACTTTGAGTGATTTGTAACTATATAGTTATATTAGAAAGGTTACGTAAAATTCCACACTCCAGATAAAGACAGCACCCAGCTAATGTGATGTGACAAAAATCTACAGGCATTGCTAGCTGGATACTTACGTGGTTTAACAGCCAGCTAGTATCAGTAAACCTCAGACATCTCTTGAATGCCTGGTGACTTCTGTACCATCTCAAAGGCCTGACTTAGCAGACAAAGCTAGCAGTGAAAGGCCGAGCCAGGTAGCAACAAACATTAGGGAAGAGATTAGAAGAAGTCTTTAAGAGTTGGGAAGACTAATAATTTTTGGGATAACAGATACCCTGCCTCATGAAAATTTGCAAACAGAAGTATTTGTTTAATGCAAACCTAAAACAGGCAAGGTTGGAGTTTCCGACCTATAAAACTCTCAAATGTATAAACATACCATGATTTTTCAGTTGGATTGGATCCTGCTTCAGAGACGCTGTCTGAAGTAGTACTGTCCCAGTGCACTGGCAAATAAACAATCGTAGTGTACCTGAAGGGTCCTGAGATTATTTTATATAATAATCTGCTCTACAACAGTCCAGACTTGAACAAGATGTACTGAGCACTAACATGGACTCGATGGGCCGAAGGGCCTCTTTCTGCACTGTAGGGTTCTATGATTCTATGGAAGCATTTATTCCCAAGGAAATCAGTATCTTTTGGCAGCATAGTATGGTTTCGCCAAATGCAGGACCATCATGATTAAAAAGTTATTTGAAAATGTTACCTTAAAATAACAAAATCTTTTAAAATTCAAGGAATTCCATCACATTACTTCCCACTTGCAACTCCACCCCCCAACACACTAATTTCCTACTTGAGAAATCTGACCTCCTGATGCTCCACCTTCCCATATCGAGAAAGAAAGCAGATGTTTTGAAAATCGGTTGGAGGATTAACTTTTCCCCAACCATGATTCTTTAAAAAAGAATATCCTTATGATTTATTTTCTCTCAGGCAGCTTGCAGGAGTTTCCAGGAAGATCCAGAAAAATACAGAATGGTTGTCAACCCTAATAATGACCAATAAAATATTAACAGCTGGATTTGAACTTGCTGTAGGTTGGTTGTTTATCTCAGTACTTTCAGTTCAGCACAGACTGGTGTTAGCAGACTTGAGGAATACAAACCCATATAGAAAAATAATTTTCAAAATAGAAAGGAAAAGATGAGGTTTTTTTTAATAAATAGAGGGGAAACATTCAGAAGGATAGCTAGGCCTTGGCGAGTGTGTAGCAGAGATTTACAAGAGTGGTGCTGAGATTATGTACACAAACTAGGATTGTTGTCCTGAGAACAAAGAAGGTTAAGGGGAGATTCAGTGGAGATCTTCAATATTGAAGGATTTTTGATGGAGTAGATCAGGAGAAACTATTCTCAATGGCAGCAGCGTCATCATCAGAAAATTCAAGATAATTTTAGAGGGGCGATGAGGATTTCTTTTTCATATAACAAGTTAAAATGATCTGGAGTGCACTGCCAAAAGTAGATACAATAATAACTTTCAAAGGGATATTTGCTACTGACTTGAAAAGTAAAATAAAACTGCCCAAGACAATGGGACTAATATAGCTCTGTTCAAGAGCCAGAAAAGACACAATGGGCATAATGGCCTCTAATGAAAAATAGAAAAATCAAAAACATCTTTGGTTTGCACTAATGTTACAAGTATGAGTCATCCCAATTTACAGTTTCCTGCAAAATCTTCTTTAGCAGCTAGTTTCCTGGAACCACAACAGATACCAAGTTTCACATTAGCAAACTTTTAGAGCTATTTACAAGCAGTTCTTTGCAGACAGACAGTTTTGTTTATAACTGAAAGCATTAGGTCTATGGGGAAATGCAATAACATTAAAAGAATAATTGAACATTATTTTTGTTTTGGTTTACAATCTTATCAATCTCGGAAGCAATCTTCAAATTTGAGACGCAACAGGAACAATCCCTTCTGCTTGATATCTGAATGCTTCAGGTCGGGCTAATTTCTGATTTTACCTTGATACTTTTTTCTGCTCATTTCTCCATAAACCATAATTTTTAAAATTCTCTCATCTTCACTTTTCCATACAATTCCCACAGGGTGAGATGGTGAGTAGCTTCCAGCCTGTACTACCAAAGTGCAGCCTGGTCAGTCCTGGAATATTATTCTACCTTACCCATGCAGAAATTCTACAACGCTGCTCAGCAATTTTCTGGTAACCTGGATATCAACAATATGAGGAATCCCAAACACAAGGCCTACCACTCCGTAGAGCAACTAGCATGGACGGACAGACAGACAGACACACACCTTTAAAGAAACACCCCTTGCTCAGTGAGGCATTTTGTGTGTAACATAATCTAACATGTATAATTTAACGTGGAATAATTTACAGTATAAACCATCAGGACAAGAATATAGTGCAAGATTCTGTTTCTGGGTGAAACCTGAAATGAGTCTTATGATCGGTTACGTGGCGACTCAGTATAGATTGAGATTTTTTCCCCCAGTTTGGTTAGTAAGCTCAGAGCAGTAAATCTTTCTCAAATACTTCTGTAGTAAAACATTATCCACTTAAAGTGGCACATATTTCTAAAATGTTAAGGGACAGGCTCCTGAGTGTTTGTCTTTCACTCCCTCATCCGTCCCTCACAGAAAACAAAAAAAAATGAATTTAAGCATATTACCAAAATTGAAGAATCAGAAGATGGGATAAATCATGTTAGGTGACATCCTAGCTGAGCTTCAAAATCATGCATACTGAGAAAGGTAAGGAAATTTGCCATAAATCAAGAGAATATGGTAGAATTGGAGAGAACTACTATTTAAAAAATATAAGTTTGCATTTTTCCCAACTAACAAAGTTGTGCTGCAGTGATTTCCTCTCTTTGCTGATGTCATAGAAAAGAAGTACTTGCATCCAGATTAACACAGTTTTATGTATATGCAAGTCATAACTCATGAAAACATACAGCACTTCCATATGTGTATGTTTTGGGCCCGTGAAATGTTACCATATTCAAAAGATCTCGGATTTGAACCATTTTACAGGACGTTCCACTCATTTTCTCAAGTTTCACCAGGAATTTGATGCTATCCGGCTGGGAGTGCAGTTAGATCATCATAGAACTCTGTTCCTGTTCTGTGAACAGGAACAGTTATACATTGGGCTGCGCTCTTCCATTGTGTCACACAGAGCTTTTTCTAATATCAAATTTCAACTACTTATAAACTTAAAAGAAAAAAATGTGCAGTACACTCACCCAGTAGCAGGATTCCTTGGTATTGGACACTTCTCAGCAAGTGGGTCAACAATCAGAGTCATAGATTTAAAAACAGTGCCTAAAGATTTAGAGGTGAAATGAGGGAAGTTGTTGGGATCGGGATAAGTGGTGGAAATTGATTCCATAAATAATTTTAAATCAAGTTAGAAAGATACTTAATGACAAGGAAACTACAGCATTATGGACAGAAAAACAGGGGTGTGGGACTGCTCTTTCAAGAAGCTAGCACGTGCACAATGCACCATATGGAAGTGCTGTATGTTTTCATGAGTTATGACTTGCATATACATAAAACTGTGTTAATCTGGATGCAAGTACTTCTTTTCTATGACATCAGCAAAGAGAGGAAATCACTGCAGCACAACTTTGTTAGTTGGGAAAAATGCAAACTTATATTTTTTAAATAGTAGTTCTCTCCAATTCTACCATATTCTCTTGATTTATGGCAAATTTCCTTACCTTTCTCAGTATGCATGGTTTTGAAGCTCAGCTAGGATGTCACCTAACATGATTTATCCCATCTTCTGATTCTTCAATTTTGGTAATATGCTTAAATTCATTTTTTTTTGTTTTCTGTGAGGGACGGATGAGGGAGTGAAAGACAAACACTCAGGAGCCTGTCCCTTAACATTTTAGAAATATGTGCCACTTTAAGTGGATAATGTTTTACTACAGAAGTATTTGAGAAAGATTTACTGCTCTGAGCTTACTAACCAAACTGGGGGAAAAAATCTCAATCTATACTGAGTCGCCACGTAACCGATCATAAGACTCATTTCAGGTTTCACCCAGAAACAGAATCTTGCACTATATTCTTGTCCTGATGGTTTATACTGTAAATTATTCCACGTTAAATTATACATGTTAGATTATGTTACACACAAAATGCCTCACTGAGCAAGGGGTGTTTCTTTAAAGGGAATCCATCATCTGGCTGGGACACTTTACCAGAGGTGTAAATTGCACAACTGATCGTTCAGTTCCTAATGCACCTCCAACTTCATCTGTAGCTACAAGTTAAAGCTTAAAATTTCATCAGATCTCATCTGGATCCATCTTTTTTCCAGTTGATGTGTCAATATTTGGGAACTGACCCCAACCATTTATTTATTTAGTGAATACTAATCTCCAGAGCAAAGTGATATTCTTATTTGCTGAGCTTAAGGTGATTACTCCGCCACTTAGTCTGTAGAGGGCATACTCCTCAGTAATGTTCATTCTTTTCTTGTCTCATTTTTGCAAATTCTCTCCATGGTAGTTTGAAGTGCTGCAGACAGGAGAGGGAGGCAAACAGAAGGTCTTTGTCTTCTCAAGGGACAGCACGATGGTTTGCCTCACAGCATCAGAGATCCGGTTTATTTCTGGCCTCGGGTCACTGTTTGTGTGGAGTTTGCACATTCTCCTCATGTGTGCGTGGGTTTCCTCCGGTTGCTACAGTTTCCTCCCACGGTCCAAAGATGTGCAGATTAGGTTGATTGGTCATGCTAAATTAGTGCCCAGGGGATTAGTGGGATAAATATGTAGTATTACAAGGATGGGGCCTGTGTGGGATTGTGATTAGTGCAGGGTCGATGGGTCAAATGGACTCCTTCTGCACTGTAGATTCTACGAACTATCCGTAAGCAGAGGTGTTTTTAATGGTTTTAAAACTAGGCCACGATGGGTTTCTTACTGTGCTTACCCCAGTCCAACGCCGGCATCTCCACATCAGGGTTTATTTGAAGGAGTGTTATAAAACAAAATTTGACATGTAAGAGATATTAGAACAGGTAGCCAAAAGCTTCATCAAAGAGATAGGTTTTAAATGGCATCTTAAAAGGAGAGCGGGTGGGAGAGAGTGGACTTCAGAGAGTTGGGCCCAAGTAACTGAAGGCTGAATGGTGAAGTGATGGAAATTGGCATTGCTCAAGAGACCAGAACTGAAGCAGCAGAGATCCCAAAGACTTAGGGCCTCTCTGCACCGGCTGCAGATCACAAAGGCCCCAGGTGGTCTGGGGCATGGCTGGGCTGTGGGAACTTGTGCACCTTGCAGTGTCCACCAGACACCCTAGCAATGCCTACCTGGCTTTAACAGTTGAGCACCACCAGTGCACTTGGAGCCAGAGTAAGAGGAGGCTCCCTGGTGTTTTTAGCTCCCCCCCTTCCCTCCTGAACCAGGATGCAACTCACCACTCTTCCAAGGCATGACTTAAACGTGGAACAATTGCGGTCCAATTCTCTGATTTTCTCGCCTTTAAGACACTTAGGCCAGAATTTTACCATCCTGCCTGTTACAGGAATCGGAGCGGGCAAGGGCAGACCATGGAAGGGTCCATTGACCTCGGGCAAGATTTTATGATTTTGGGATGAGCAAGACTATAAAATTCCACCCTTTGTCATTTTCTGGAGGAAATCCCAGCATCTATATTTAATGCCAGGTTTATGTAATGGCAAACAGCATCAGCATTATTGGGTTCACAGCAAAGTTGAGTGGTGTAAATATCAACCACTTCCTAATCTGATCACTGCTTTTTGTTGGAAGGTACATGTGTGCACATGCTATATACAAGCCTGGATTTGGATAAACAGCCAACCAACATTTACTAAGTTCACAAATGAAAAATAGATCCAATACCAGAGAATAGCAACTGCTATTCAGTCAGAATATTAGCAACTGCTAATAGAGTCAGCACTTCCACAGTTCCAGTGGAATTTGATGCCCAATGTTAATCAGAGTTCCACATGGTAACATTGGATGAGTCGCGACTACTGTTGAGCCTGTGTGTCTACTTTGTAAAGTCCATTGAGGTTTCCCACATTGGCCCAGGGAGTGATGGCAGATGATGGTTAATAATGGGGGTGGGGTGCAAAGCTGTTGGATTCAGATCTATATTGAAACTGCAGATAGGAAACTGGCTAATCTGGATCTGTTCGCTCACTAGTTTGAATAATTTGTATTTTTATTTGCATGCGATTGTGTTACAAAGAATTGTATGGACAGTACCCATCCATACTGGACAGGATTTATTTTAATTCATGGATTAGTGAAAATTCAGGTAAGAACAACATAAACTCATTAGAACAAGCACCAGCTTCTAACAACTGGATCAGGTGATTTCTGCATTTTTGAGGGAACTGCTTAGAATTACTGCCATGTCTATATGCCAAATCTGTGAAGACACAGGCTAAAGCGTGCATGGAACTTGCTTTTAATTTAATTCAGCAACATCGTTTTTGGTCCATCATGCTCGTGACAATTTTGGAAATGGGATATGAAGCCAAATATTGTAACAATGGGTGAGTATATAGCATGGACTTCACTATTGTGGCAATGAATAAGCTTATTCATTGCAATATCCTTTGTGGTTGATATTTAATTGCAGTGTCATCAATAGGAATTTTCACTGTAGCAAGATCTTCACTGATATTATATATTTTAAAAGTAACATAGGAAGAGGTCATTCAGCTCCTCAGGTCTGTTTTATGATTTAGCGAGATCTGTACCATACTCCAGCAACCCAATTTGGGTCCACATTCTTCAGTACTCTCACGCAACAGAAATCTACCAATGGCAGTTTTGGACATTTGCATTTTCCCTGCTTTCCCTTCTATCCACCCCCTCCACTCTTTTTTGCAGGGAGGGGAAATGGATAGGGTATTCCAGACTTCCATTACCCTTGTGGTGACCCTGATAGCACCTCAATTAGCCTAATTATGAGATAATGCCTCGTCTTCCAGCACCCAGCAATATTGTTAGAAGCTTCTGTCCTTCAAACTTGAGTGGTGTTTAGGGAGAGGATTTTAAACTGATAACATCACAGGACACTCCTGGTGGTTGGAGTCATTTGAGAGTATGAATTGAAGAGTGTCACACGAGGAGCAGATCATTCAATAAAACATATTGCATTAAGTACTTTTCTTTCACCTACCCCCCCAGTTTGCTGTTACAACTCATTCTAACAGCCTCAGGGATCAGTGCGGGGTCCACTGTTATTTGTCATTTATATTAATATTAATGATTTGGATGAGAATATAAAGGCATGGTTAGTAAGTTTGCAGATAACACCAAGATTGGTGGCATAGTGGACAGTGAAGGAAAGTATCTCCAATTGCAAAGGGATCTTAATCAATTGGGCAATGAATGGCAGATGGTATTTAATTTAGATAAATGCAAGATGATGTATTTTAGTCCATCTAACTAAGGCAGGACTTAACCAGTTCACAGTCGAGCATTGGGGAGAATTACAGAACAAAGAGATCTAGGGTACAGGTTCATAGCTCCTTGAAAGTAGAGTCACAGGTGGACAGAATGATGAAGCCATTCAGCATGCTTGGTTTCATTGGTCAGAACATTGAATACAGGAGTTGGGATGTCTTGTTGAAGTTGTACAAGACATTGATAAGGCCACACTTGGAATACCATATAGTTCTGGTCATCCTATTATAGAAAGGATATAATTAAACTGGAAAGAGTGCAGAAAAGATTTACTAGGGTGATACCAGGACTTGATGGATTGAGTTATAAGGAGAGGCTTGATAGACTGGGACTTTTTTTCCCTGGAGTGTAGAGGGCTGAGGATTGATCTTATAAAGATCTCTAAAATGAGAGGCATAAATCAGCTAGTCAATATCTTTTCCCCAAAGGCAGTGGAGTCTAAAACTAGAGGGCATAGGTTTAAGGTGAGAGGAGAGATACAAAAGTGTCCAGAGGGATGATGAGTGTCTGGAACATGCTGCCAGAGGTAGTAGTAGAGTGGGTACAATTTTGTCTTTTAAAAAAGTATTTAAACAATTACATGAATAAGATGGTTATAGAAGAATATGGGCCAAATGCAGGAAATTGGGACTCACTTAGGGGTTTAAAAAAAGGGCAGCAAGGACAACGTGGGTTGTAAACCTGTGATTCTATGAATGAATTCGCCCTGAGGCACCATGGTTCAATATGGAGATGTAAAGCAGGAAGGATGGTAACAAGAGGTCTAAGAAGTCTCACAACACCAGGTTAAAGATGCAGACAATGTGAGTGGAGATAGAATTAAGCATAGGTTAAAGAGATGTGTATTGTCTCTAACAGGACAGTAAGTCAGATGTTGCAAGTTCAGTCAAGTCACGGGGGTTACAGATAGTGTGACATGAACCCAAGGTCCTGGTTGAGGCCGTCCTCATGTGTGCGGAACTTGGCTATCAGTCTCTGCTCAGCGACTCTGGGCTGTCGTGTGTCATGAAGGCCGCCTTGGAGAACACTTATCCAAAGATCAGAGGTTGAATGCTCATGACCGCTGAAGTGTTCGCCAACAGGAAGGGAACAGTTTTGCCTAGTGATTGTCGAGCGATGTTCATTCATCCATTGTCATAGCGTCTGCATGGTCCCCCCAATATACCATGCTTCGGAATATCCTTTCCGGCAGTGTATTAAGTAGACAACGTTGGCTGAGTTGCAAGAGTGTGTGCTGTGTACTGGTGGATGGTGTTCTCACATGAGATGATGTCATCCACGTCGATGATCCAGCATGTCTTGCAGAGGTTGCCGTGACAGGGTTGTGTGGTGTCGTGGTCATCTGAAGGCTGGGTAGTTTGCTGCGGACAATAGTCTGTTTGAGGTTATCGGTTGTTTGAAGACAAGAGGTGGAAGTGTGGGGATGGCCGTGGCGATATGTTCGTCTTCATCAATGACATGTTGAAGACTCTGCAGATATCGTAGCTTATCCATTCCAGGGAAGTACTAAATGACGAAGAGTACTTTGTCCGCTGTGTCCCTGTTTGTCTTCTGAGGAGGTTGATGCGGTTTTTCACTGTGGTGCATTGGAGCTGTTGATCGACGAGTCGAACGCCATATCCTGTTCTTATGAGGGCATCTTTCAGCATCTGGAGGTGTCTGTTGTGATCCTCCTCATCTGAGTATATCCTACATATACGGAAAGCTTGTCCATAGCGGATGGCTTATTTAACACGTATAGGGTGGAAGCTGGAGAAGTGGAGCATCGTGAGGTTATTTGTGGGCTTGTGGTACAGTGAGGTGCTGAGGTGACCGTCCTTGATGGAGATGCGTGTGTCCAAGATTCCGGAGAGTAGTCCACGGTGAGTCTGGAAGGATGGAACTTGTTGATGTCGTCATATAGTCGTTTCAGTGATCGTTCACCATGAGTCCAAAGGGAAAAAAATGTCATTGATGTATCTCGTGTACATCGATGACATTGTACCACTCACATTGGTTTGCATCTTTAAGACTTGACTAGCAGGTTAGCTGTAAAGACTTGCATTCTAATCAGTATTCTGTAAACTGTGTGTGCCTTTATATGTCCTTCTCTGATCAGAACTTTCCACACACCTGACAAAGGAACACCATTCCCGAAATCTTGTGGGTTTACTATCAAATAAATTATTTGGACTTTAACCTGGTGTAGTGAGACTTTTTACTGTACTTACCCCTGTCCAACACCGGCATCTCCGCAGCACTACTGAAAAAATCATCAAGAATCTTGTGGGTGTCTGTGTACGTTTCCTGTGAAAAACTGAAGGAAGCCTTTTCCAATAAAAGGGCATAGTTATTGGTACAAGGGACTGGAAAGTCCATTCATTCATTGAATCCATCATTCCCACAGACTATGTACACTTTAAGTGGTATCCAATCACACTTTTGAGGAAAGATTGAGGTTTCCATTTTAAAAGCAAAACTCCAGATCTAACTAGCTTTGCATGCTGTATTGTATATTGCTGAACTTGCTTTCTTGGTATGGCATCTCAATGACCTCAGTAGTTGAAGAACCATTGTTTTACAGCCTTACCATTGTTCAGTTAATGCAGACTTACTGCCTTCTATAAGGGACTTTCTTGAGATACTTCACCTTTTTGGTAATTATAGTTAGATGAGCAGTTTATGGGTAATTGTAACACTATTGCTTTAAGTTTTGACTGGCGGTCTCATTAAAATCATAAGTGAGTACAAGGCCAGGAAAATCAATTTGCTTCAACAGGTTTTATGTGCTACTTGACGACACTTGTTCAACTTTCTGAATGTGATGAATGACCCCAGATATTTTCAGTCCTGAAGTGCTACATTATTAGTAACAACAATATGATTTTGTACAACACCTTTTTAATGGAGAAAAATATCCAGACACTGTGAATAATGTTGATTAAAAACTGGATTTCTCTGCACCACAGAACACTTGGCTGAAGCCTCTGATTCAGTAGGCTTTTACTGCTTGTCACATAATAAATTTGGTTCAGTTAGTTTTTGTACGGTTCCCCTGGAAAGACAATAATTATATTTTTTAAGACATTGTAGGGAGAGTTTTCCCATCTCACCTGCCGCAGGAATCGTGGCAGGCAGGGGGGTGAACCACATACAAGTCCGTTGACCCCGGGCGGGATTTTTCGCTTTTACGGCAAGTGTGACTGGAAAACCCCGCCCTGTAAGTTTTGAATTTTAAAGTAAACGTACCATTTTTCAAACTAATAATTACAAGAAGTCAACTCTCAAATGTGATTGGCATTGTAATAATGTTTTTTAAATGCAGAAGCCAGGCCTGGATTTTCAGATGAAAACTCAACTACGTCCTAATTAATCCTGCGTATTTTAATTTTTGTGAACTTAATTAGCCAAGATTTTAACTCACTAGAAACAAATCACTTAAGGCAGTAAAATCAGGCCCAATGTTTGTGCCAGTAAGTGCCGAGAGCATTGGCTAGAACTTTCTGGCTATTCACGCTGGTGGGATCTTCCAGTCCTGCTGATTGTAGCAGGGGTGCACTAATTTTCCGGCAGCAAGGGGTGCATTCAACAGAAAATCTCAATGACAATGGCAGGACCAGAAGATCCCACTGCAGTGGGTTGTAGGGTACATTCTGCCCATTGAATTTGTTTAAATTAACCCCCCCCTCCAAAAAAAAAGACAAAACCTAAATTCAACATGCGTTAGAGGGATATAGGCTTGGTACCAAAGCAGGAAGATGAAATGAACATTAAATATGGCATTGATTGTTAATACATACAGTGAGAGGTTTAATATGTATGCAGTTTATATACCTAATAAAGTCTAATATTCACTTATCTTCTCCCAATTGGCATCATCTCAGAATTGTGTTGAGTTCAAATTGGACTATTTTTGAATATTACCATTTCAGATCCTACTGGTCAATGGTAACCTCAGGATGTTGATAGTGGAGGATTAAGCAGTGGTAATGCTACTGAATGTCAAGGGATGATCGTTACAATCTCTCTTGTGGAAATGGTTGTTGCCTGGCATTTGTTGTGCCACAAATGTTACTTGCCACTTATTAGCCAAGCCTGAATATTGTCCAGGTCTTGTCACTTTCAGACATTGACTGCTTCAGTATCTGTGGAGTTGTGAATGGTGCTAATCATTTTGTAATCCTCAGTGAACATCCCCAATTCTGACTTTATGGTGGAGGGAAGTTTACTGATGAAAGAGCTGAAGATTGTTGGGTCTAGAAAACAGCCCTGAGGAACTCCTGCAGTTATGTCCTGGGATGGAGCTCTTTGCCTCCAACCATCACAACCATTTGTGCCAGGTATAACTCCAGTGGAGAGGTTTCCTCTTGATTTCCATTGACGCGAGTTCTGCTAGGGCTCCTTGATGCCATACTCTGTCTCATGCTACTTTGATAGTAAGGACAGTCCCTCTCACCTTCCCCCTTGAGTTCAGTTGTTTTGTCCATGTTTAAAACAAGGCTGTAATGAGGTCAGGAGTTGATTGTCTATGGCAGAATCCAAACTGAGTGTCAGTGAGCAGGTTATTGCTGAGTAAATGCCACTTGATAGCACTGTTGATGACCTCTTCTATCACTTTATTGGTAATTGAGAGCAGACAGATGGTGCTAGGCTGGATTTGTTGTCTTTTTTTGTGTACAGGACATACCTGGGCAATTTTCCACATTACCAGGTAGATGCCAATGTTGTAGCTATATTGCAACAACTTGGTTAGAGGCACAGCAAATAATCAAACACAAGTCTACCATACTATTGCCGGAATGTTGTCAGGACCCATAACTTTTGCAGTATCCAGTGCTTTCAGCCATTTCTTGACATTTGTGTGGAGTGAATCAAATTGGCTGAAGACTGGCATCTGTGATGCTGGAGATACCTTGAGGCCAAGATGCATCATCCACGTGGCTGAAGGTGGTTGAGAATGCTTTAGCCTTTTCTTTCACGTTGATGTGTTGGGTTCATTCATCATTCAGGATGGGAATATTTGATTTGATTTAATATTGTCATATTAGTATCCAGTGAAAAGTATTGTTTCTTGCGTGCTTTACAGATAAAGCATTCCGTTCATAGAGAAATAAAGGAAAGAGTGAAGCTTCCACCTCCAGTGAGTTGTTTAGTTGTCCATCATTCACGACTGGATGTAGCAGGATTGCAGAGCTTTACCATTGTTATAGTGGGCACAAAGGACATGGGGCATCATTAATAGAACATAGAACATTACAGCGCAGAACAGGCCCTTCAGCCTTCGATGTTGCGCCGACCAATTTAAAAAAAATCTATGACCCTCTAACCTAAACCATTCCCTTTTCATCCATAATCTTATCTACTAACCTCTTAAACGCCACCAAACTTGGTGCATCTACAACTGCAGCAGGCAGGGCATTCCATACCCTTACCACCCTCTGGGTAAAGAACCTACCTCTGATATCCGTCCTATAACTACCTCCCCTTAATTTAAAGCTATGTCCCCTCGTGCTAGCTTTCTTCATCCTAGGAAAAAGGCTATCACTGTCCACCTTATCTAAACCTCTAATCATCTTATATGTTTCAATAAGGTCTCCTCTTAGCCGCCTTCTTTCCAACGAAAACAACCTCAAATCCCTCAGCCTCCCTTCATAAGACCTGCCTTCCATACCAGGCAACATCCTGGTAAACCTCTGTACCCTCTCCAATGTCTCCATCTTTCTTATGTGGGGACCAGAACTGTACACAATACTCCAAGATCTCCCTGTCAGCTCATCCAATGAAAGATAAGCAGCAAGAACTTGAAGCCCCCACACTCAACCGGAACAGGATTTTATTTTAGTCTCTTCCTGGCAACTTTCATCAAGCACAAGCGGCTCCTCTTCAGTCAGAAAAATAAATATCTCTCTTCAGTAAACTTGAACCTAATGACATAAGCAGAGAAGAATGGGCCCAACATGCAAAGTGCATGTGCTACTTCTTCCAGACAAATAATATTGAGGGAGATGAAAATCAAAGTGATCTTACTGACGGTATATGGGACCCCGATATTCAATGTGCTCAAAAGCCTGACCTACACAGATACTTCTGACGCAAAGAATTTTAATAAGTTCCTAGGCCTGGTTAAAAACCATTCTGATCCAAAGCCCTCTGTCATACTCCAGAGTTATTGCTTTAATACAATAGGGAGAACCACTGGAGAATTGAGTTTTTGACCAAATTGCAAAAATTAGAGAACAGTGTGAATTTAGGCCATCCCTGAATGAAATGTTGAGACAGATTGGTATGTGGAATAAGCAAGTTGATAATCCAAAAAAAATTGTTAGTACAGCGTGGTCCAGTTTCAAAGCTGTATCACTGCAAATGGCAGAAAAAAGGGTTCAAATGTTACAAAGAGCATCTGAAAGTAAGAGGGGCCTTGAGTTGACCATTCCTCAACTGAAAGCAAAAAACAGAAAATGCTGGAAAATCTCAGCAGGTCTAACATCATGACTGGAGAGAGAACGGAGCCAATATTTTGAGTCTGGCTGATCCTCCATCAAGATGGACCAATGGACAGCAATCAGTCCAACTGCCACATCAATGTGCGGGGACAAGGTCCAAGCCTAAATGGGGCAATATTGGCATCAGCGAAACAGGCTAAGAGAGATGGTTGGGAAAATAAGTTAGTAGTTGGGAGGCAGGAATCTGTAGCCCTGCTTTTGGTGAATAAACCTATTAAAGAAAAGCTTGTTTTCTGCTTCACCACCTGTCTTTGATCTACGTAACACTAAATCCCAGCTAATACCACAAAACAGCATTTAAGAGAAGTCAGGAACCAAAAGCCAGTGGCCTCAAAACAATTATTATCAAAAGCATGTAAATTGGCGGGGGGGGGGCTTGATTAGCAAAGTGATTGTCACTTATAACCAATAATTCCAGGAAATATTCCAGTCAGCTTCTTCTGCAATCTATGGTTAGCTTGTGTAACTAGAAAGACTGCTGAATTAAGCATGTATCTCTACCTGCCACTTGTGTAGTGTCAACCATTTACTGAACAACTTGTTGAGATTGGATCGAGATGTTAACTAGAGAAATCTACACACTTGTGATCGAGCTGTTAGAATGCTTTCAGCATGGGTGGCACAGTGGTTAGCAGTGCTGCCTCACAGAGCCAGGGACTGGTTTCAATTCCAGCCTCAGGTCGCTGCCTGTCTGGAGTTTGCACATTCTCCCCGAGTCTGCGTGGATTTCCCCTCACTCCAAAAGGTGTGTAGGTTATATGGATTAGCCATGATAAATAGCCCCTAACAGGGCAAGTGCCACTTGATAGAACTATTGATTACCCTTTCTATCACTTTACTGATGATTGAGAGCAGACAGACGGGGCAGTATTTGGCCAGATTGAATTTGCCCAGCTTTTGCAAGCAGGACATACATGGACAGTTTTCCACATTGCCAATTAGTGCCCTTGTTGTAGCTGTACTAGAACAACTTGACTAGGGGTGCAGCATGCTCTGAAGCTTAAGGTCTTCAGTACTATTACTGAAAACTCATTATCATACATAGTCTCTGCAGTATCCAGTTCTTTCCAGATGTTTCTTGATATCACATGGAGTGAACTGAATTGGCTGAAGACTGATATCTGTGACGTTGGGGACTTCTGGAGGAGGCCGAGATGGATCATCTACTTGACACTTCTGGCTGAAGATTGTTATAAATACTTCAAGCTTTTTCTTTTGCACTGATATTATTGATAGTGGGGATATTTGTGGAGCCTCCTCCTGCCATGTGTCCCTCAATTGTCCACCACCATTCACAACTGCATGTAACAGGACTGATCTGCCATTTAGCCCATCAAATCTACTCTGCCAAATCAATAAAATCATGACTGATCAGATACAGTAATCCTCACATTTATTTTCCCACCTTATACTCATAATTCTTAATTCTCTTACTGATTAAAAATCTGCAGAGCTTAGATCTGATCTATTGGTTGTGGAGTTACATAGTTCTATTACTTGCTGCTTATGCTGTTTGGCACACAGGTTGACACTTCATTTTCAGTGTGCCCGGCGTTGCTCCTGGCATGCCCTCCTGCACTGTTCACTGAATTAGAGCTAATCCCTGGCTTGATAGTAAGGGTAGAAGGGGATAGGCTAGAAGGACAAGCCAAAATTTGGCAGATGGAGTTTGATGTGGATAAGTGTGAGGTTATCCATTTTGGCAGAAAAAAATAGAAAAGGCAAATTATTACCTAAACATAAAGTAGATTCAATGTGTGTCTGGGCCGTCTGTGTTCATGAATCGCAGAAAGTCAGCGTGCAGGTACAGCATGTAATAAAAAAAGCAAATGGGATGTTGGCATTTATTGCAAAAGGAATGGAGTGTAAAAGTAAAGAAATGTTGTAGTTGTATAGAGTGTTGATGAGACCACATCTGGAATATTGTGCCTGGTTTTGGTCTCCTTATTTGAGGAAGGATGTGGTGGCATTGGAGACAGTTCAGAGGAAGTTCACCAGATTGATTTCTGGAGATGAAAAGTTGACGTACAAGGAGAGATTAAACAGTTTGGGTTTGATCTTGCTGGAGTTTAGAAGGATGAGGGGGATCTGATCAAGGTGTATAAACTTGCAAAAGTGACTGATAAATAAATGTAGCCCAAATGTTTCCTCTTATAGGGCAATTTAGAACAAGAGATCACAGGTATAGATTGAGAGGCGGTTGATTTAAAACAGAGAAGGAGGAGATACTACTTGTTGCAAAGAGTGGTGAAGTTATGGAACTCGCTGCTCTATGTTGCGGTGGAGACTGAATTGTTGAATGGTTTCAAGAGGGAGATAGATATATTTCTAATTTTTAAAAAAGGGATATGGGGAACAAGTGGGGAGGTGGATTGAAGACCAGGCGGAGATCAGCCATGATCTGATTGAGCCTGCTCTGCCATTCAAAGGGCTGAACTTACCTGCTTCTGCTTCTAATTCTTATGTTCCTATGTATATGATGCCAGGCCATGTGATTGCAGATTGTGGTTGAGTACAATTCTGCTGATAGGCCACAACACCTCATGGAATTGCTAGATCTATTTGAAATCTATCCCATTTATCACAGCAATTGTACCACAAAATATGATGGAAGGCACCCTCAAAATGTGAAGGTGGTGTTTCATCTCCACAAGTTCTGTGCGGTGGTCATTCCTACTCATACTGTCACGGACAGATGCATCTGCGGCAGGCAGGTTGGTGACGATGAAGTATGTTTTTCTCTCACCATCTGCTGCAGACCCACTCTAGCAGCTGCAACAAAAACAGAAAATGCTGGAAAATCTCAGCAGGTCTGACAGCGTCTGTGGAGAGAGAATAGAGCCAGCAATTCCACAGATGCTGTCAAACCTGCTGAGATTTTCCAGCATTTTCTGTTTTTGTTTCCGATTCCAGCATCCAAAGTATTTTACTTCAGTCTAACAGCTACGTCCTTTAGGATCTGGCCAGCTTGGTCTGTGGTACAACCAAGACACTCTTGGTGATGGATATGAAGTCTTCCACCCACAATACACTGTGCAGCTTTCTCCAAATGTGTTCAGCATGTAGGAGTACTGATTCATCAGCTAAGGGGGAGACAATGCATGGTAATCAGCAAGAGGTTTCCTTGCCTACGTTTGACCTGATGCCGTAAGACTTCATGGGGTCCAGAGTGGATATTGAGGACTCCCGGGCAATTCCCTTCCAATTGTATACTATTGTTCCACCATAATACTGGGTCTACTGGTGGGACAGGACATACCTAGTAACAGCATCTGGGACATTATCAGTATGATTATGTCAGGCTATCGCCTAATTGGTCTGCGATGCAGCACTCCAATATTAGCAAGGATGATTGTGCAGGGTCAACAAGGCTGAGTTTCCTGTTGTACTTCCAGTGCTGATTGATTTTTGTTGTCTTTGTAGCAGTTGGATACAATGGAGTGGCTTGCTAGGCTGTTTCAGAGGGCATTTAACACATATCGTTGTTCTGGAGATACACGTAGGTCCAACCAAGCAAGGATGGTAGATTTTTTTCCCTAAATAACATTAGTGAATCAGATAGTGTTTTACATCAATCTTAATAATGGTTTCATGGTCATCGGTAGATTTAAGCCCAGATTTTTAACCTGGGTCCCCAAAGTACGCTGGGTCTCTGGACTGCTAGTCCAGTAACAATGCCACTGCACCACCATTCTTAAATACAACTAACAGGTTAATATCTTGCCCAAGTGCTTCATTTCTATACACCTGGGCAGTGGAACCATAGAGAATTAATAAAGCCCAATGTTCTCTTCACTCAATGCTAAAGCACGTGCGTTTTCAATAGGGGCTTCTGGCTGATACTGCCGTTCTCAAACACTGAACCCCAAACTCAATATTGCCATTTTAGCTGAGATCAGCTTCAGCCAACACAGACATGGAATCAGACTTTCAATTTGGCCCAGCCATTGCTTGCCTTTTCCAGCAAGACCTTGAGCACCTACAGCAAAAGTATATATACTGTTGTTATTACATGTGCTGAAATGCAAGTTTTTGAATTGTGAAAATCCATTATGGTGCAAATTACAAAAAACTCTGAACTTGATAAATTCAGAGCCAATTTCCACATCCCACTTATGTCTGTGCCTGGACAGCTAGCAGATGTAGCATAACTAAAGTGCACACTATCTGCAATGACTCAAAGTTGCTCATATTTGCAGGTTCAGGATATTTACAAAGGTTCTAGTCTATCATCTGGCATTGTCCAGCACTGAGGAAGCTTGCTGGCATTCAAGCCTCCTGACTGCTGTTCAGGAACAGCAAGTCAGAGTCCTCCAGTGCAAATCCATATACCTGGAATGACTTTGTTTAAATCTTTTCTTCTGTCAGGGGCTGGAGATACAAGGCCAAAGGTCCACTTCTTCTGATTGCCTATTCTGGTCTTGGGTGAGGTGAAGGAGAAACAAGGTTCCACTGCAACCCCCAAGCCCCTCCCATCCCTAATTTCATTATTAAAAGTCAAACTGTAACCCCAGTCTCCCTCACCCCTATCCCCATCAAACACCGAGGAAGTGCTCAAATCCCAGGGATTTTAAAGGAAGCAGAGATTCTGCATCACAAATCTCCATCCCTCTGCTACATCACTAGGGAATGCAAAGCATGGAAAATTCAATCACATTTCTTCTTCCCTGTTTTTGCTTAACTTTGTTGTTTTACATTTTCCTTCCTAGTATTCCTTCCTTCCACACAGTTCTTTATATCCATTTCGCTGCTCACCATTAAATCTCTCCTTAATCGCATTTTCTGGCTTGATATTTGAGGTTGGTTATATCCAATTTGCGCATAAACAGTCCTGCAAATTTTGAAAAATATATCAGGCCTGCAAGTATTGATTCCAGTGGATACAGATGTATCAAAAATAATTCTGTACAATCTCTACAGACTCAACTGAGTAGACTGCACCATTCCAGTCACATGCTTAGTCTAATGCATCTTTTTAAATTCTTTCACAGGGCTGGTCAGGCCAACATTTATTGCCCATCACTAATTGTGCTTCAAGAAGATGGTAACCTTCATGAGTTACTGCAGTCCATGTGGTGTAGGCACACCCACAGTGCTGGTAGGAAGGGAGTTCTACAGCTTAATGTTAGAACATAGAACATAGGACATTACAGCGCAGAACAGGCCCTTCGGCCTTCGATGTTGCGCCGACCAATTATGAAAAAAAAAGCAATGACCCTCCAAACTAAACCATTCCCTTCTCTTCCATAAACTTATCAACTAACCTCTTAAACGCCACCAAACTTGGCGCATCTACAACTGCTGCAGGCAGGGCATTCCACTCCCGAACCACCCTTTGGGTAAAGAACCTACTCTGATATCCGTCCTATAACTATCACCCCTTAATTTAAAGCTGTGTCCCCTCTTGCTAGCTTTCTCCATCCTAGGAAAAAGGCTATCACTGTCCACCCTATCTAAACCTCTAATCATCTTATATGCTTCAATAAGATCCCCTCTTAGCCGCCTCCTTTCTAACGAAAACAACCTCAATCCTTCAACCTCTCTTCATAGGACCTGCCCTCCATACCAGGCAACATCCTGGTAAACCTCCTCTGCACCCTCTCCAATGCCTCCACATCTTTCTTATAATGTGGGGACCAGAACTGTACACAATACTCCAAGTGCAGCCACACCAGAGTTTTGTACAGTTGCAACATGACGTTGCGGCTCTGAAATTCAATCCCCCTACCAATAAAAGCCAAGACTCCGTATGCCTTCTTAACAACCTTATCGACTTGACTGCCTACTTTCAGGGATCTATGCACATATACACCAAGAATGTTAACTTTTATTTCCTGGATTCAAGACTAAACAGCTATCTCAGACTATTCTATCCTAATATTTCAGAAGCACAGTTAATCATTCTATATAGGACATCATAAGATGTGACTTTATAAAATGTTCACATTCTGCTCTAAGCAATCTATTTGCATCAATAACTGAAACTGGTCTTGGAAAAAAATATTGCATTGCAAGTCAAAAACTCCACTGTACAGTTGCAGCCGTTACCGGAGTTTGCAGGATTTCCCATGACAGCAATGTTTCTGAATCTCAGTAAAAACAGTCTGAGCCAGCTTTTGATCCAGGCTTATAAATTGTTCTATTCAAACGTTAAGTGTGTTTAATGACTGTTCAATTGACTGTGATGGATGTTGATACTGTCCCTGTGAAACTGCAAAATAGTTTCAAAGGGACATCGCTGACACCGTAACAATATTGGTAAAGCTGTGGTTCAGATTGTTGAGTTCTATTACAACATGTCTTGAAAGACAGAAAATCACCAAGGTTCCATTCCAAGTCCTGCAACTGTTCTTTTCACACCATTCATCATCTTGAAGACAGCTAGGCTAGATTGTGCCACCTCCAATGACCTGTGGCTACTACTTTCCAGTTTATTCGGAAGAGCTTCAGAACTGTCTTCAAGCATATTAATTACGCTTTTGCTGACCATTAGTTGCATACATTATTAAGCACTTTGGCAAGTTAGTGTCCATTTGAATCATATCACCTGACTATTGAAGCCATGTCATCTTCATAATTAAATGTATGCTGCTTGTGTTATCATTTGAGAACTTCTGTGCCTTATGTGATCACGCAACAACGTAATGGTCCACGATGATGTTTCAAGTTCTTCAGGTGGCATCTACAGACAGTCCATAATTTTATACAGAAGAATGGCAAGAGTCATGACTTGGTACATCTTGATTTCCATCAATGTCTTTGTGAAACACTTCTGAAACACACAATCCTGCTGCCTTCAAATGCAACATGTGCCTCTATCGTACAGTTTATAATATAGAACACTACAGCACAAACAGGCCCTTTGGCCCACATTGTTATGATGCCTGCTGTAAGAACGCTTCCAAGGCAGCTGAACTGACGTTTTCAGCTGTTGGCCTTCAGCTTGATGCTATGGTTCCATTATAACGGGTGAAAAATCATTCCCCTTTTGTCAAGATTGATGGTAAAACCCAGGGGCAAAAGGTACATTTCCATGAATAATTGGATGTCAGGCCCTGACTAAGTCAGCAAGAAGTGGCCATCAACAGGCATGTTTTCTTCACAAATCTTCACTTTTGCCCATGGATTCAGTTTGAAAAAATTGCTACTTGCTCTGAATCTAATGCAGATGTCAGGCTATCAAATAGCTATGATGCATTTCACAAAATGGCACTTTAAAACTCCTCAAATCATCTTGTTTCACTCCACTGCTAACTTGTAAAGAAGGCATTTTGAGATCATGGTGCCCTTTGGCAATGCTGTCAAACATGGCAAACCCATCTAAACTTAGTCAGGGTATTCCATAATGTTTGCCTATTCACTGTGGGACACTTACTAGATCAACAAACATAGTTAATTCTACTTGATAGCATTCCCTTTTCACTTGAGCAAGCACAAAGATGTCAGTGGTGCAAGTTTAGTGTGGAAACCAAACTGACTATGACAACCTTAATAGATGTTTTGTCCAAGAATGATTCTATTCAAGATTATTCTGGCAAGCATCTTTCAAATGATAAGAAAGCAAATCATTGAAATTTGAATTTGACAAATCCCTTGCACTTAGAGGACAAGATATCCTGCAAATCTTCTACTATCCATTTCTTATAACGTCAGCAGCACATCTATACATCTGAGTATACCATCACTTCCCAGATACTTTGCCAGTCTATGCAACTTGCACAGCCTTTCTCAGTTAATCCATTTTGGTTGAGACTTGGTCATTCATGAACTAGTTGCTACTGAATTTCATTGATCACTAGTGCTTTGATTTCAGATAGACAAGTTAGGGTATCACTGGTGTTTACTTATCTTTGAACAAATTCACCTTTGTCACAGAATAATTATCTACTATCCATTGATCTCACTGGACCTTTGAGGTTCAAGCCAGTAGCTTCCTGGTCAATGATCCTCTGTTTGAAGACTACGGCTACTCAAAATCTCATTGCTACAATAATTTAGATATTTATCATCATAAAAAAAATTATGGAACACTGTATTCAGACAAAATCTTTGAACCTATGATCTATGACCTCCAAGATCTGCATTCCAATCCAACATGACACTCCACTTTCAGTCTGCAAATTGTGTGCGCGACAGTTAAATTCTACTTACAACCTTAATGTAACTATACAAAAAGCTTGAATCTGAAAATAATGGCAAATAATCCAAAACTGGAATTAGAATCCCTATAGCATTCCTCGGACAGAGTCATAACATCATACAACACAGGGAACCATTCAGCCTATTAGTCTATGATTCTTTTGAACAGCATTCGTTGGTCCCACTCTTCAGCTTTTTTACCCACATTTCTGCATTTCTTTCTTCCAGAATTTATCAAATTCCCTTTTGTTGGGGACTACTGTTGATCTGTATCCACCACATTCACGCAACCAATGCTTGCTATTTTCAAAAATGGGAACAGACGGAGCTCAAGGCAATTGTGGGGAGGGAGAGGTTCACAAAGAATATCCAGGGCTCCTCCACAAACTTGTACAACACCCTCCAACTCCTTTCCCTGGTCCACTAAAAGTGTAAACATGTCATAAAATAAGTCAAGAAATCTGCTCAAGAACATTTACGCAAGGCATTAATAGTAAAACAAATCTCATCACATTACACTACATTGAAAGTAAACTGCTCCATTTGCATGGGGCACATACCAGACTTCTGCATGACCTTTCAATGCATCAGTAAATTACTCAGTCCGTGACTTGGGAGTTTTAGTATTCACTATCATATGTACATATGTCAATATTTCAACGATAGTCTTGCCAAAGTTGATTACATCACTGTTAATGTCACATAAATAATGAAACATTGCTTCAGACTGCAGCAGTCAAGGGAAAATTAATTGAAAAGTTGCTCCACAGTGGATTTTCAATTACACACATATTGTACCTGCATCAAGTGAAACATACGTTTACCTCCTAGCAGTTTATTCCACTTAGTCTCTCCCAAACTAGCTGAACATTTTTATTATATTAATGCATCAAATCATCATGTATAGTCCTGGTGGTGGAGAGGAAATATGCTGGACAGTGGGGAGCAGAAGAGATCTAGTGGATGAAGTGCTGTACAAAAATGAATATTGATTAAACTTTACCCCTAATTAAACTTACGATAAGTCTAATTATGTAGCGTATGTAAATGAAAATTAGAGCAGTTTTGATTTTCATTTTAAAAATATTGAAATGGGATTTTTAATCTCCAAACAACTTTTAATTGAAATTGAAGAGCTTTTCTCCAATATTATGTTCTTGGCATTAATGATTTTATTTAGATGCTTGGAAAGAGTATGATGTCCACTTTCCCATAGCAGTCATTTGCTACGCTAGTCTGTAGTCAGTGGTTGTTGCTGATGATGAGAATCATGAGGAAATCAGAATGCTTAACAAACAATAAAACAGACCAGGTATCAGATTTCTTAAACCGGGTGAAGCAGTTTGAAAATGTAGGTGAAAGAGCATATGAACTCTTTTGGAAATACAGTAATCATGTTTGCAAGGAGCTCAAAGTGGGGGAGGGTGGACATATATACACAATGCTGTTCTAGATTGTGGGCCACTTTTCTTTTAGTTTGGGCACCTAGTTAAAAAAAAAAATCACAAAACACGTCTCTGTTAAAAACATTCCAGAAGTGCATGTTTGGGCATATATGTTGGGGAAGAACGTGAATGAATTAGAACCAAGATATTAAAGGACCTTGGAAAAAAAAATGGTAGGATAAAAGTCAAAGTTAGTTGCAAAATAGCATCCGAATTCCAGAGGAACACAAACAGAATCAGAATCGCTACAGTGCGGAAGGAGGCCATTCAGCTCATTGAACCCACTCCAACAACAATCCCACCCATCACCGTAATCCCCCTGACACTAAAGGGGCAATTTAGCATGGCCAATCCATCTAACACGCACATTTTTGGAGTGTGGGAAGAAACCCACACAGACATAGAACAAAGAACAAAACAGCACGGGAAACAGGCCCTTCGGCCCAACGAGCCAGCGCCGCCACCCCGATGTTCCCATCTCTACCCGTGATCCCTGTCCATGTTTATAGATCTATGGATTAAAAACTAAATTTCAGACAATTTAGGGAGAATTTGTTTTGCCAGTCAGCCTAAGAGCATATCTTTGGGATGTGGGAGGAAATCGGAGCACCCGGAGAAAACCACGCAAGCATGGGGAGAATGCGCAAACTCCCACAGACACAGGCCCAAATCCATGTATCTGCACAGCTATAGTCACTGAGCTGTCGTGTTGCCCATCAAATGGTCCAGGTCAAGCGTACACTAACAACGTGAAGCACTAGGATACTCTTGAAAAAAAAAATCCAAGAGCAGCCCTCTCACGACCCATCGCGTTTATGCCCCTTGTTAGACAACAAGGTGGACCAAAGCACCTGTAGGATAAAAACAAGTACATCAATATCATCATCTATTTACACACTTCCCAGGGACTCCCAAGGCTCATGATCCCTATTTTAAATCAGTTTTCTATACCCCTCAATTCCCATTCTGTTCATGTGCCCATCTAAGTATTTCTTAAATAACTCCAGAGTACCTACCTCCACCACTTTACTTGGCAGCGCATTCCATACCCCCACCACCCTGTGTGAAAAAACTCCCTCTAGCATCCAAATTATACCTTACCCCTCCCTCACCCTAAGCCTGTGACCCCTCGTGCTATTCGAGTCCATCCTAGGAAAAAGCTTAACCCTGTTTACTCTATCTATACCCTCATAATCTTGTACACCTCTATTAGATCTCCTCTAAGTCTACGTCTTTCTAAGGAAAACAGTCCCAATTTGCCTAATCTCTCCTCATAACTAAGACCTTCCATACCAGGCAGCATCCTGGTAAACCTCCTCTGCACTCTCTCCAGAGTCTCCACATCCTTCCGGTAGTAAGGCGACCAGAACTGGACACTGCATTCCAAATGAGGTCTAACCAGCGTTTTATACAACTGCAACATTAAAGGCCAGCTCTTATACTCTATACCCCTTCCTATAAAGGCTAGCATACCATATGCTTTCTTCACAACCTTCTCCACTTGCTCTGCCAGCTTCAGAGACTTGTGCACCTGCACCCCCAGGTCCCTCTGCGTTTCTATACTCTTAATAGGTCTACCCTTTATCATATACCTCCCCGCTACATTCTTTCTCCCGAAATGCATCACCTCACATTTATCAGGATTGAATTCCATCTGCCATCTGTCTGCCCAAGCTACCAGCCTATCTATGTCCTGCTGCATCGCCTGACAATGCGCCTCACTATCCGCAAGTCCAGCCATCTTTGTATCGTCTGCAAACTTGCTGATCACTCCACTTACTCCCTCTTCCAAGTCATTTAGATAGATTACAAATAGAAGAGGTCCCAGTACCGAGCCCTGCGGCACACCCCTAGTGACCGACCTCCAGCTAGAAAAACACCCTTCCACTATTATTCTCTATCTCCTATTACTAAGCCAGTTACTTATCCATCTAGCTACCTGTCCTTGTATCTGTTAGCCTTGACCTTTTCAACTAACCTCCCATGAGGGACTTTGTCAAACGCCTTACTGAAATCCATATAGACATGAATGGCTCGCCCTTCGTCGACCGTTTTCGTCACCTCCTCAAAAAATTCTACCAGATTCGTAAGGCACGACCTCCCCTTAACAAAGCCATTCTGCGTATTCCTAATCAGATCGAAACGCTCTAAGTGCCTATACATCCTATCTCTAAGAATCCCCTCCAACACCTTCCCTACCACCGATGTCAAACTCACCGGCCTATAATTTCCAGGGTTATCCCTACTACCCTTTTTAAACAACGGTACAACATTAGCTATTCTCCAGTCCTCCGGGACCTCACCTGTGTCCGAAGAAGAGACAAAGATTTGCGTCAGAGGCCCAGCAATTTCACCTCACACCTCCCTAAGCAGCCTGGGATAAATGCCATCAGGCCCCGGAGATTCTACCTAGAAGCTCTAACACTTCGTCCCTCGGTATGGATATTTCCCTCAACTGGTCCACAGCTCCCTCAGAGACAGGACCGGTCAACAAGCCCCTCTCCTTCATGAATACCGATGCAAAGTATTCATTCAGGTTCTCTCCCATTCCCTCGGGCTCTAAGCACAGTTCCCCTCCTCTGTCCCTAAGAAGAGGAGATTTTTCCTCTAACCACCCTTTTATTCCTAACGTAGGAGTAAAAAGTCTTTGGATTTTCCTTAATCCTATCCGCCAAAACCATTTCATGCCCCCTTTTTGCCCTTCTAACTCACAGTTTGAGCTCCCTCCTTCTCTCTCTATATTCCTCCAACGCTGTCTCCATTCCCAGCTGCTTCGACCTATGATACGCCTCTCTTTTCTTCCAAACCAAGTCCTCAATATCCCTAGTAATCCACGGCTCTCTAATTCTACCTTTCCCATCCTTCCTCTTAGCCGGCACATATCTTTCTTGCAACATTTTCAGTATTCCCTTGAAAGAATCCCACATGCCTAGCGTGGACTTACCCTCAAACAGCCTTTCCCAATCAGTTTCCATAAGTTCCTGTGTAATCTGACTGAAGTTAGCCTTCCCCCAATTCAGCACCCTACCCCTAGGGCAACAAGCATCCTTTTCCATCTGTATCCTAAAGTAGACAGAATTGTGGTCACTGTTAGCCACATGTTCCCCTACTACAACATCAACCACCTGCCCTGGCTCATCACTCGTGGAGAAAAAGTGCAAACTGCACACAGACCCGAGGCCAGAATTGAACCTGGGTTTCTGGCGCTGTGAGGCAGCAGTGCTAACCACTGTGCTGCCCACAAAGTTTTTTTTAATGTTAATGTTCAACTAGCAACAAGGAGAGGGATGTCTTCTGTTTAAAATGCAGATGTAGTAATAATGCTAAAGCAGTTGATAGCTTTGACGTGATGAGAGGAAACATCTTGAAGACTGGTTAGATGGAAGAGATGAAATAAAATGAACAAGTCTGGGGGAAAAAAGTACTGCTATGGTGATGAAATGCAGGTTGATTGCCCATTTTATTAGATTTTAGCTGTAGCCTGTTGCCAGGAAGAGTACTCAAGGAATTTCCCAAGCAAATGTTTGGGAAGAAAAAAATGAGTTACTGATGACAAAACCACAAATATTTGTTAATTCAGAGCTAATGAAATGTAGAGACCTGTTACTATGTAGAGTGCATGCTATCAAAGATAACGGGATGAAATTTCTCAATGAAAAATGGGAGAAAGCCTGTTTTTCTTAATAATCAACAAAATTGCATTCCCATAACTCACGTATTCCTTCTATATCACAAAAATATAGGTATTATTGCTAAAAGAGATATTTCATAGCCACAGTGTGATAATGTATCAGAGATTGTCCATATGGTGTAATTCATTCAATTAATATTACTCAGAAAGACCACAAGATAATTAAATGGAAATGTCTCACTAATGTATCAAGAGGTGCTCTCCTGGGGTTCAGACTGAGGGACGTTGTTGAGAAAAACTAAAGGAAGCTTTACTCTATACTATCTGACCTGACAGAGCTCAATGCTAAAACTAGATGGCACAATTAAATGCTTTATTCTCTCGCAATAGTATGTCTCAGCTTGATGAGCATTACATTCACAACAGAAGTATTTTTCCTCAGTTACATCCTTCACCTGAAATTTATAAAGAAATGATTTTTATATCAGGTTAAGGTTCCAATTTGAAGTTCATTAACATCACTCCGTGATTCTTTCAATGAGTATCTGCACTGAGGGAACACTGATCAGCTCTATTTAATCCTAGACACTAAAAGAAGCTGGTATTTGTTCCCTAATTGTGCCATGGTGTGTGCAGTAATAGGTTCATACCTGGGATCTATCGAGCAGTGAGATGCACTGCAGCCTTCAAAGAAAGGACTGCAAAAAGCCAAATGCCTATTAAATACAAATCATATTCTCAAGTGCCAAGAGAATCGAGAAAGGAGATAAGTTCCTGTATTATTCAAGTTATTTGGTTGTCCTAGCCCCCCCAGGGTTGCATCATACCACACCAGCAGAGAAGTCAGATAGGTAAGCTGGCTTCTTGGCCTCTGGGGAATGCATGAAGCATATTTTGAATCATATGGGCGGGGGGCGGAAATGTGGGTAGGGTCTGTTAATATTCTCGCCCTCCTTGCAACAAAGTGCATTTACTTCGTCCCTTCCTTGGCAATCAGGGTGGGAACATAAATCCCATCCGTTTATGCTTCAATGGATTAGAGCTTTAGTGCACCAACACCATCCAGTGACAACGTATCCTACAAAAATGAAAAGCGTAGACTCTGTGCCAAAATGTTATTATTATTCAACAGATGGGGAGGAATCAAACATTGCACCGCTATCGTTTCCAACCTCTCCTCACGGCTTACAGACTACCTCAACGTCTATAGCAGTGATTGATACAGTTAGTTCAACTTTAATGAGACAGTCAATGGATGCAATCTCGGATCGAAATTTTTATGCTCCATTGAACTGCAAGCTTGTAACCACATTAAAGATGTATCTTTGCGTTCGAGCTGCTCTACATTAGAAAGAAAGGTACATTTCACGCTCGATGCCTCATGCAGTGACATTGCAGTAAAAAAAAAACCGACCAGATGTATTCAAAAAGAAACCATCCTACAATCTGCTACAATTAAAAAAATACATAGTATCAACAAAGGCATGCACTGTGAAAAAGGTATATGACTTCACCCCATTGGAATTTCTACCCCACCACTTGGCAACCTCTCTGCGCAGAAATACAATGCCAAACCATCCGTCATAAGGGGGCTAGGTTTTTATGTATAAAAAACACAATTTAAACCATGTAAAAAAAAGTAAACGTGTGAATAACACAAACATTTAACCTTATTTACGATACATTTTTCTAAAACGTGCATCCGTAACATGTTTAAATTGTCTTTTATTGCTGTGGATCTTTGGAGGAATGATACGAACACAGAACTGGAGCTCCAGCACCTCTCCCTCTGCAATAATATTTCTGACTGGGATTGTCATTCCCCAAAGATACAGTGAGAGAAACTTTGTAACTAAAAGATTCTTGTACTTTCTGTACAGGGTGACTTCCTGCTGGCTGACTATCCCTTACCCAGGCTGGAAGGTTTTTGTTGACTCTCTTTCTGGTCACCGTCTCTTCGTTTTCGAGGAGATAGAAAGCGTCCCTCAGTTTGTTCAGTTTGTTCTCCCTCCGCATTTTCCAGCCCATCCACAACACCAGCCCGAAAACCAGAAAGCTCACACTCAGCCCGAAGTAACCGATCAGATAGATCAGCATGAGCCACAGGAGCGTTTTGCCGAAGCGGGTGAACAGAGCCATCATGTCGGTGACGATCAGGCTCGAAGCCCTGGCTTCCTCAGGAGTCCCGCTAACTAAGGTAGGCGCCTCCTCCTCTCGAGCGCTGGGCTTTCGATCCATGAGATAATTTTTTCCCCTCTCTCTTGGGGACCAACAAACAAAAAAAAGGATTTCGAAATAAAACTAGACAACAAAAGCAACACTAAATGAAAAAATAAGTGGACCAGTTTCAGCGAAGAGCAGGAGAACTCATCTCGGCGCGAGCGGCTGGGGTTCCTCCCTCACTGCAGCGAAGCGGGTTCCGGAAAATAGCGAAGTCTCCGCTCGGAAGCCGATTAAGTGAGTGAGAGGCGCAGTGCTGCAGGAGGAATCACGGGCAAACACCACCCTGCCGCCTTGCAGCAGCAAAAAGTGAAAGCCAACCTCCTCTTCCCTCCCTCTTATAGCCTCTTGCCAGAGGGCGTTGCTGCCAGCCGCATCTTGAAAAAATGCTTTTTGTTTCAGAGATCTTTGTAAGCGGCTTCAAATCTCAACTTCATTACTAATCATTGCTTTTCCCCTCAACTCACTCAAAAGCCGTGGAGAAAATTTCAACCTATATCCGCAGAGTATATTATGGTGACTTTATATATTGCGCTTTTTTTAAGTATCTGAAAGTTTGGTTCCAAAGCGCAGAGCAAGCCTCCACCTTCACCCAACTGAAAAAAAATTCTACCGTCACATCCGCTCACTCTGCCGCATAAAAAAAATTCTCTTAAAGATATTGCTGGAAAGTGGCCAACAGTTTCTCAGATACCGCCTCTTAAAGGTCAAAAACACATTTCAAAAGACCACCCTGACTGTCATTACCCAAACTAAATCTGATCTGCACACTTAAGTGCACATTTATGATGGATTCAGTCTGAAACATTACTGAGGGTGTGGGTGGGGATAGGGTGGCAGGGAGGGAAGGGATGGCGGGAGTTGAGGGGCGTATGCGGCAGAGAGTGGAAGTTAGGGGTGGGAGTACAGTGTACTCTCCCTGTCAGCGAACACTTAAGCAGTCATGGGCATTCGGCTTCTAATCTTTGGGTAAACATTCTCCAAGGTGGCATTCATGACATACAATGGCACAGACTCACTCAGCAGAGACTGATAGCCAAGTTCCATACACATGAGGATGGCCTCAACCAGGATCTTGGGTTCATGTCACACTACCTATAACCCCCCCACAACTTGCCTGAACTTGCAAAATCTCACTAACTGACCAGGCTGAAGACAATACATATCTCTTTAACCTGTGCTTAACCCTCTCTCCACTCACTATCTGTACCTTTAAGACTTGATTACTTGTAAAGACTGCATTCCAATCACTATTTTGTAAATTGAGTTCATCTTTGTATGCTCTACGAATAGAACTCCCACTCACCTGACAAAGGAGCGGCTAATGCTCCGAAAGCTAATAGCTTTAGCTATTAAATAAAGCCGTTGGACTTTAACATGGTGTTGCGAGACTGCTTACTGTGTTTACCCCAGTCCAACGCCAGCATCTCCACATCATAAAATAGTATAGTAAAGCAGGGGCTTGGGATTCATTACAAATGGAGGAATACATGGAATTATGCTTAAATCTGTGTCAAAATGAATCACCACATTCAGTGTCCCTCCTAAATGTAGTGATGCCAAGTGTGGGTGAGAATTCTTTCCTGATGCCATGCCATGAGGAAAATAAAATTTTAATGACCTTTAGCTGTCTCAAAGTGCTTTATCATCAATAAAGTTGTTTTGAAGTGTTAGTACTGTAATTTTCAGCCAATTAAGAGAAGGATTTGAAGCAATGGGGATGGGGGTGGGTCTTTGTCTCCACGTGGCCTCACAACCTCAGAACTGCTGTGTGGGCAGTCTGCATTGGTCACCAGCAGCTGTTCACCCACCCCATTGCCATTTCCTGGTTATTCAGTCAGAGGCCTTGATCTGCCTTCTCATCAATGGTCTCAGTTTCTCAATGCAATGACTCACCAGCCTTCAACTGTTGCTCCAGCTCCTGACCACAGTTGTCCCTCTCTTTCTGCAAAAGATCACCATCCTCCCAAGCCGATGACCTCTGCTGGCAGGGACAGAGTGCCTTGCAGTTGGCATACCTTGCCCTCTCAATCCCATCCCAAAGTTGGAAGCCAGCAGTGAGGATATCCATTAGCATCTCTCCCCACCTTCACACTTTGCTGCTTGAGTTGTTGTCCCGACAACTACACATATTACCTGATGACTGTTTATTAACAGGTTCTATTGAGTTAGAATAGCAATCTGTTTAAATCTACAATTGTGGCAGCATTTTCCCCTATTCATTCCATGACAGGATCCTTTTCCTGCTATATTAAAGGGCACACTAGAATCCGCTTCCTGGTCACATCAACTCAACTTCATCCTGTGATGTCTGTGCCTCACTGAGAGCAGTAGCTATCTCCACGATACAACTTGAGATTCAAGCACAGAGACTAAAAATTATAAAGCAGGGATTTTTTTCCACTGGCATTAAATCTGTATAAATGCTCAAGGGAAAGCTCAACATAAAGGAGCAAATTATTTAGCAAATATGCATGACTGATGCTCCAAATCCACTCCAATATTCACAGCTAAACTCCTGATCTCTAATCAGCCAGATAGCAGAGCTCAATTGACTATTGCTAACTGCCTGTGACCACATCAACCCAATTACCTGGTTCCCTAGACATGAAGGGAGCCTTCCTCTCCTCATGGCTTCTGGAACTCAGGGGTGCTGTCCAGGCAATCTACCTGGGTCACCAGGTTACCCCACTGCCACTTCCCAGCTCTCTAGTCACCATCAAGAGGCTTCAGTCTGCCCTATTTGTGACAGTTACTCAATGCAGTGACTTACCAGCTTTAAATTGCAGCTCCAGCTCCTATCTACAATCCTACGCTTGCTCCCTCCCCCTGAGGCTTCTTCATTGTCTTTCTCCACCAGCCCCAGTTTGCCAAGGATATTAGCTCTTGTCTTGAGGTGAGCCCCCAAGGCTTCCTGATGTCCTCCCAGATCAATGAATTCTGCTAATGCCCCGTAGAGCCTCTGGCCACTCTCCAAATTCAGAAGCTAGAAGTCAGGATGCCAAAGGCCCGCTCATTGCCTACATTCTCATGACCTGTTATTTCAAATTCTCCTCTCAAACACTTTGGTGATGAATTTCATAGAAATTTCCAAAGCTTATCAGGGTCTGGCACCATATAATAGTAACTTTCCATTTGGTCATCACCAAAGTTATAGCTGTAGCTCACAGTAGCATTGTGATTATGTTGCTATCATGGTAATCCAGAAGCCTGGACTAATGATCTGGGGACATGAGTTCCAATTCCACCATGACAGTATTTAATTTCTAATCAAAAAAAGCCAATTCAAATTAAATTCAATCATGGTCCCCAAAGGACAAACCAGATCCAAGCTGACACATCAAGATATTGCATCCCATCTTGGACTTAATCAAACAAGATCCAAGCTGACAGGATGAGATGTTGCATCCTCTCCTGGGCTCAAACTTAGCCAAAAGGCCAAGATGGCTTTGAAAAATTGCATCAAGTAAAGCTACAGTTTAACCTCATTGGCTATCCTGATCTCTTACCCTAGCCAGAGCAAACCACAGTCACAAACATCAGCACAATCTCCAATGGACTAACCGCATCACCCTCCTGATCTAAACTCACTTAAGGTAACCATGAAACTAATTTGCCTCATGCCTTTCAGGGAAAAATCTGCTGTCCTGAACCAGTTACAGCAACGTGGCTGACTCTTAACTGCTTTCTGAAATGGTTGTCACTAACACCTTCTCAAGGACAATTAGGGATGAGCAATAAATTATGACTTTACTGGTGATGCCTCCGGTTCATAAATGGAAAAAAGTGTCTTCTCAAACCATGTTGTTCTTTGTTTCATGGCTGAATGTCTGCCTGTCAACTTGCTATATTCTTTTCCACTCTATATTCAATACACATCCAAGTCTATCCATTCTTTTGCAAACAATTGCACATTCTTCAATTTCTTTCATGTCATACACTCTAACTGATCACAACCTTCATTTCTTATTCAGCTTCAAATCCCCTTTGTTTGTAAACTAGGTGTTGTATTTGTAGTGTTCAAATCACAACACTTTCATCTCCACAGTGCTTTTCAATGGGCAAAGTTCCAATTGATTACATCATGGAGTGAAGGGTAAAACCTCATCATGGCAGTCCAGAGGACTGTTATTTTGGAGTGTCAATGCATTTCAGTGCTCTGCTGCTTGTGCTGGTCAACATGTTTAGAAAACAGATCACACTAAGTTATCTACCTGAGCCACAGCAATCACAACTTTAACTCGGACTCTTGATAATGGCTCTGGGTCAAATGCAGCATCATCTAAAAACAAATGTCTGATTTGATTATAGGAATGTTTGCAAAATGATGTGAAATTCAAGTGTTGTCACAATGCCTATTTTTAGACATTACTGTTGCTTGGCATCTGCCAACTTTTGAAGGGTATTTAGTTCCTCCTTAGATACAAAGGATACACTCTGGGGTGTGCATGTGTCTTTTGCACTGAAGCATGGAGACAGTAGTTGATTCTAATCTCAATACACATGAATGCTACCACAGTGGCCTGTTCTGTAAATAGTGACGTGTCATTCATTACCTGATTACTAAATCATTATTTAAAAGTATTTCTGCAAATCCTTTTATTGTTCAGAGGCATAGTGACAAGAGAGGAATGGCTTAAGGAAATCATTTACATTCTAGAGTTCAGATATGACATGCAGTATGACCATACCAAAGTTGTATCTCTCCTCATTCCTTACCTGTTTATCAGCCCTTTTTTTTTCCCCCCTTTGAGCACTGCTGACATTTGGCTCTTATTCCTGTCACAGTGCAGGTAATAACATCACTTCCAATCACATTCTTTTTCTGCAGTCACCTTCACTGGACATCACATCCATTCAGCATGCATTCAACTTCCATAGGTATTCTGATAGAAGTAACTCCATCATTCATAGAATCAAAAATCCCTACAGTGCATAGGAACCATTCAACCCATTCTGGTCTACACCGACCACAAGCACAGCCAACCCCTATCCCCGTAGCCCCACATATTTACCCTGCTAGTCCCCCTGACAATTTACCATGGCCAATCAACCTAACCCACACACCTCTGGACTGTGGGAGGAAACCCAAGCAGACATAAGAATGTGCAAACCACTGTACCATCCAGTGATTTATACACTGTCACTCATCTCTCCCAATGCCAACATCAGTTCTGATGAAAGGTTATCAACCTGGGATGTTAATTCAGTTTCTCCTTCCACTCATGCCCTACTGAGTATTTCTAACATTTTTCTGTTTTAATTCCAGTCTTCCAGCACCACTCAAGCCTAATTTGCACTGTGTTTGATGAGCTTTGCTAAGGCATTTATGGGATAATTGAGGGAGATAATAAAAATCAGGTAGATGTATTGATGTCAGCTAAGTCAAGATCAGCTTCGTCTGTGATTTTCTCAAAATTGAATATTTGGTAGAAGCTCTGTTGAGGCTATGAAGTGAGGTATCAGCACCTGTGGAATTGTGCCCTAGCTAAGTGTCAAACCTTCAGCAAATTGGAGAATCTTTGGCTAATCAAAGAAATTTCAAGTAGCTTGGAGAGTGAATGTATCATGTGCTGGGTTATAAGACCAGACATATTTCTCATTCTATTCACTACTCCGTGCTGAGTTAGCTAATCTTTGTCACTGAGGTCCCAGACTATAGATTGGTTCAGCAGTCTGAATTGCTGTTCAATGATCCCTGCTGAAAAGCAAGCTCATGATGATGTTGGGTGAAGTTCACACTCGCCATCCACAACTGAATAGTTGTTAATACTATCTCGGCTCACACGTGATGATTGGCCACTTTAGGTGAGAAACTGAAGGGCTGCCAATACCAACAGAAGTACACCCCCAATGAAAGTCAAAAGTTTCAAGAGATTTGGAGGTGAAATTGTTGACAAAAATACCTATTTCCCCAACGATGAAAATATCTCCATTCTCTACAAGTTATTTTCTTTCAAGATAGAATTTGCCTTTGCACATGAACACACACCTAATTGGAAGCTCTTCTTTTAACATGAGGCTGCATGAAACCACTCATACATTATAAATATCTGCATAAGCAAACCACATAAACACGCCCTGTCTCCTTCCTGCATCGTCCTCTCTGGCCGCAACAGTGTCACTAGTGAAATGTGAAACTCTAAAAAGTTGTTCTGCACGCTTTAGTGTTATTTATTCAACTACTTGGGCAACACACTCTAGAAAGTTTTGTGATGGATCGAAAGAGGATTTTAGCACCAGGGTACAGATATTAATCGCTATTATTTCACTGAGGCCTCAACAATTGTCATAATGCAATTAGGGGTGTAGTATGACTACCTTCTAAGTAACTAAGGACTCAAGTTTAAAAGGAAATTTTATTTAAAAAAAAATGAGAATTGTCATTAGGGCAGTTTCTATGCATCCACAAGGTAGTAAAATATATAAACAAATCAACCACTCTACTACCTAAGATGGCTTCTGGGACCTTTTTTCTCAAACACTTTCAAAAGAATGTAAACAGTGCAATATAGACATAGAAACTTCATTACTTTTACATACATGCACAATCAAAAAGGAAAACTGTTATAAATAGATAAGATAAAGGACAAGCTGGCATCAGTATAAAGTTACAAGTGAACAGAAAAGTGCCACAATGGTTGATACTTGATGTAGTACTGAATGACACAAACCAAGATTATCCCAGGTTGGATCGCCACTTTGTGCCAAGTTAGCTCATCTCAACTGGGGCAACAGTGAGGGTATTACAATATCCCAAAGTTAGAGAGGAGAAGCAACCAGGGATGATATTCTGATAGCTATCCATTTATTCCTGCTGGAAGTGTGTAAAAGTTATTACATCTAACAAATAGAGCACCTTTAACATAGCTCGAGAGTCCAGTTTCAAGGAGTTCAGAGAGGTGGAGAGATTTATGGGAATTGCAAGCTTAGGGACCAGGCAGCTGAAGGTATCACCACATCTAAATGGTTTAAAAGGAGTAGAGGATGCATAACAGGTCAGTTTTAGAGGAACAGCATTCTTGGTAAGGATATAGAGTTGGAGGCAATTAGAGGGGTAGGGGGGAGTGCAAGGCAATGGAGGAATTGAACACAAAAATATGTATTTTGAATTTGAGGCATTGAAAGACTACTGTAAATCAGCAAGTATAGGGATCATGGGTGACTTAGTATGAATTAGAATATGGATTGTAGTTTTCAATGCATGCAAGTTAATTGTAAGGTGAAAATGACAGCCCAGCTAGAAGAACATTTGAAGTGTGTGTGTTTAGCTCATACATGAAGTCTAACATCATACTTTTAACTCGCATCATGTAGATGAATAATAGAAGGGGTGGGGGTAAATATATAAATCTTCAATGAAGAGGTAAAATGTATAGGAGCAGGGAGGGAAATTTCCATTCTATAGATACTGACAGGTCAGACTGGAAGCAGATGAGGGCAGTCCCATTCAGCTAGACAATGGAAGAGAGGCACTGGAGGAAAATGGCATGAGCAACTGTTTTAAGGGCTGCAAGCATTTGAGAAGAGTGAGGATAATGCATCACAGTAACAATCATATGCAATCTTATTTGACTCATTTTATGCTGTGATAGACATAAACTGGATGGGAGATGCTGAAATATGGAACTGCTGTAAAAATGGGGGCACCAGTTGGGAGGCAACATGTTCAAGGGTTTGGAAAGGAAAAGACAGGTTGGAGATGGAATGGTCAGATTTAAGGATAGAGGGGTCAAAGTTGTTTTTTTTTTAAAGAAAGAGGTGTTGATGATAGCAGGTTTGAAAGGGAGGAGGAGGAACCAAAATATCAGCTTGCATAACGGCCAGGAAAGAAAATTGGATGGTCAGCAGTTTAGTTAGAAGATTGGAGAGAAATTAGAGAAAGAAAATGTTCAGGGGAAGGGCCTAAAAGTTCCACCTGTGGAAAGAGGAATTTGGCAGGCAAGGGGAGGGGAAGGATGCAACAGAGAAAGTTGAATGGATATTTTCTGAGTCACAACATTGTCCACAAATTCCCCTCACATTGTTGGAGGTGACAGCGGCAAGCAGTTTAAGGAGATGGTAGAAACAAAGAGCTAGGAGTTATCTTTGCATTTCAGAGTGATCCTGGATTAGTGAGCAGTTTTGGCAGAAGTGAACTAGGCCAATGGTATTTGGTGTAGCCAAAGCATATGATGAATGGACCAGTTGTGCAAGATCTATAAAGTGTGCATCCTCGGACACATGGGAGCAAACATGGTGATCACACCAGGGAACAGTTGAGTGAAAAAGAGTTTTACTTGGATCAAGAGCAAAGGTGGAAGTAAAGGCATTATTGAACAGGCCAACAGCTGTAAAATGCAGAAGCAAAAACTTTGGGAGTGTTGTTAAGTGTGACTTGGACATTTTTCCAGGATGGTCACAGAAGGAAGTAGGGTAGGAAGGAGAATGCCAGTTGACAGGGGATACAGGGAAGTATTCAGATAAAGTCTTGTCTATGAATGAGTTGATGGGAAGAGGGAGATGACTGAGATGGTGACTGTGGATGTAGATAAGAGCATTTATTTGGAGGAAGATGTCAGAAAAATTTCTCAAGCCTGGTTGTGAAGACTAGGGTGCTTTTGTTTACTGCAGTTTATTTCTCAACACAATTTTTCTCAGTGTTGGCTGATTTCTTTATATACACAAGTATAATTACTAATCAATACCCCCCAATACCTGTTAAATACATAATAGTTTAAGATAAAGTTAACATCCATTAGCAGAACCTGACATAAGGAGTGCAGGGAACCAAAAGGAGGGCATAAAATGTATTCTTGGAGGAGAACTTCAATGTCCATCACCAAGAGAGACTTGGTAACATTGCTACTGGTTGATTTGGCCAAGCCCTAAAGGACTTTGCTGCCAGAGTATGCCTGCAGCAGCTGGTGAAGGAACCAACAGGAGGGAAAAATCTATTTGACCTTGTGCTCACCAATCTACTTGTTTCAAGTGCATCTGCTCATGACAGTATTAGGAGGAATTACCACCACCTGATCCTCGTGGAGGCAAAGTGCAATCTTCACACTGAGGATAGAGTGCATCATGCTGTGTTAAATGGCACTAATTCAGAACAGATCTGCCAGCTGAAAATTGGGCATCCAGAGTCATCAGCAGAATCACAATATGGAATTTTATGACACAGCATATCCATCGCTCAACCATCAAGGAGTGTAAGAAAACATGTTAGGAGCAGTACCAGGCTTTGAGGCCTAACCTCTTTTAGTGATCTGCGATACAAGTTTGGCTGCAAGGCTGCTATCTATGATCCTAGTGCACCAATGAGCAACGCAATGGGAGATACTTTATTTTAAAAAAATTAGATTTGTCCCTGCCTATCCAGCCACACCTGATCTGTCCAGTGTTGTTCCGAAGCTGGCATGGACATCCCCCTCAACCTCAATCTATCTCTTCCCCAACTCAGCTAATCAGCTAGAACCTCCTTAAACTATTCCAACCCAAGTTATCTCAACTTGGATACATTTCCTGCAGTTCAGATATGTTTAGCTCACATACCATACTTAAAATGTTATGAGAAAGCCCTGTGTTGCAAGTGCAGCAAATGGGAGCTGGACGCACAGCTCCAACTGTCTGCTGCTCACATGCCTACTCTGGAGCTTCATGGCCCACTAACTTGACCACCTTCACCAATTGCTTCACAACTCTGTTTGCTTACTCAACCATCTACCTGCCCCAACTGCTTCCTGGCTCCCTGCTCACCCACCCTAAGCGGTGAAATAAAAAGTGAAGAGCAGAATGTAAATGAGAACATAAATGAGAAATAGAGAGAGAATTGAAAGGTGGGGGGGGAAGAAGAGATCAGACAAATTTAAAAGGCAAGTAGTACAGTTCTTGTAATCAAATTTTTCAAATAAATAGGTGTAAGGTGTGCATAATCAAATCAGAAAATAGTCAGACCTCAATTAAACTAGACCTTTTACAATTGTGCTCCCAGTCTCCCCATTCCAAGGCCTCCACTTCTTGCATAAGTGGAGATCCATAAATTTTAGTTGATTGTATTTTTCTGACAATTGTTCAACTCTTCCATTCCTTTAATGCAACCGAAGGGCTGTGTGTTTGACAGGCAACAAGTTTGAGGGGCTGCTTTCTGGGACTGGTGTTGAATTCATCCGCTCCAACTTCTGTTCAAACACTGGAATCCCAGGATAATGCTGATGAGAGATGGATTAATGGATTAACAACCATGTTAAACTAATGCAGACAGAAATTTAGCACTTTGTTTATTGTGCTAAAAGTAACAGAAAATCAAAATCAACACTTACATATTCAAACATGATTTTTGAAACAGTTGTATACTCTGCATGGTGTATATAGGGCTTACTGGCAATGGTTGCACATTCACTGGAAACAATGCATACTTAAAGATTGCAGCAATTTGTTTGTTGTGAGATATTGAATTGAATTGCCTGAAACATTAAAGGTAATAAAAGCACCCACGTAGATCATATTCTTCAGGCATCTAGTCACCCAACATACTGGACAGAAAATTTTGATAAATTACAAGTAATACATTTGCTATTACTTCTGCCGTTTCTTTTAGTACCCTGGGATGCATTCCATCCGGATCAGGAGACTGGTCTACCTTTAGTCCCATTAGCCTACCCAGCACTACCTCTTTAGTAATAGTGATCGTTTTAAGGTCCTCACTTCTTACAGTCCCATGCTATTCGTGTCCTCCACTGTGAAGACTGACAAAAAAACTTGTTTAAGACCTCTGCCATTTCCTTGTTTCCCATTATTAAATCCATCTCCTAAGGGACCACATTTACCTTAGCCACTCTTTTCCGTTTTATGTGTAAAAACTTTTACTATCAGTTTTTATATTTTGTGCTAGTTTACTTTCATAATCTATCTTTCCTTTCTTTATTGCTTTCTTCGTAGTTCTTTGTTGTTTTTTTTTTTAAAGCTTTCCCAATCTTCTAGGTCCCCACTAATTTTGGCCACTCTGTATGCACTGGTTTTTAATTCGGTACTCTCCTTTATTTCCTTAGTTATCCATGGCTGATTATCCCTTTTTTTTTCAAACATGCCTTTTTCACTGGAATATATTTTTACTGAGAAAAATCTCTTTAAAATCCTCTACTGTTCCACCAATTAGTCTGTGTTCTCAGTCTACATTAGTCAACTCCACCCTCATCCTATTGTAATCCCCCTTGTTCAAGAAGAGGACACTGGTTTGGGACCCTATTTTTTCACCCTCCATCTGTATTAGAAATTTAACCATATTGTGATCACTCATTCCAAGAGGATCCCTCATTAATTTTATCTGTCTTACTACACAGGACCAGTTCCAAGATAGCTTGCTCCCTTGTAGGTTCTGTAACATACTTTCAAGGAAATTATCTCAACAGCATTCTAAGAATTCTTCCTCAAGTCCACCGCATCTGACTTGAGTTGATCAATCAACATGGAGGCTAAAATCCCCCACGTTTATTGCTGTTCCATTTTTACATGCATCTGTTATTTGTTTGCTTATAGTCCACCCCACCTCAAAGTTATTATCTGGAAGCCTATAGTGGTGTGACTAGTGGTGTGGCGTGCCACGCCGCAGGGATCGGTGCTGGGCCTCAACTATTTATCATATACACAGACAATCTGGAGGAGGGGTCCAAGTGTAAGGTAACAAAGTTTGCAGATGACACAAAGATGAATGAGAAAGCAAATTGCGTGGAGGACACAAAGTCTGCAGAGATTTAGATAGGCTAAGTGAGTGGGCAAGGATCTGGCAGATGGAGTATAACGTTAGCAAGTGTGAGGTTATCCACTTTGGAAGGAATAATAGTAAAATGGACTATTATTTAAACAGTGAAAAATTACAACATGCTACTGTGCAGAGGAACCTGGGGGTCCTTGTGCATAAATCATAAAAACCCAGTCTGCAAGTGCAGTAGGTGATCAAGACGACAAATGGAATGTTGGCCTTAATCACGAGGGGGATAGAATATAAAAGCAGGGAGGTCTTGCTGCAACTGTGGAAGGCACTGGTGAGGCTGCAACTAGAGCACTGTGTGCAATTTTGGTCCCCTTATTTAAGGAAGGATATATTAGCTTTGGAGGGGGTACAGAGAAGGTTCACCAGGTTGATTCCAGAGATGAGGGGGTTGGCTTATGAGGAGACTTGAGTAGACTGGGCCTGTACTCATTAAAGTTTAGAAGGTTGAGGGGAGATCTTATAGAGACATACAAGATAATGAAGGGACGTTACAGGGTAGAAGCAGCATGGTTATTTCCACTTACAATGGAAACAAGAATTAGGGGGCATAGCCTTAAATTAATTTAGAACAGAGTTGAGGAACTTCTTCTCCCAGAGGGTAGTGAATCTTTGGAATTCTCTGCCCAATGAAGCAGTGGAGGCTACCTCATTAAATCTGTTCAAGTCACAGATAGATAGGTTTTCAACCAATAAGGGAATTAAGGGTTATGGGGAGCAGATGGGTAAGTGGAACTGAACCCACTATCAGATCAACCACGATCTTACTGAATGGTACAGCAGAGGGGCTAGATGACTTACTCCTGCTCCTATTTCTTATGTTCCAATATAATCCTTTAACCAGTTTGAAAAAAATATAAGCCTGATAAACTGATAATTCAAAGAAGACATTCTACAACTGAGGTACAGTGACGTGATAAAAGTGGAGTCATTTTGACATAGAATCCTGCTGTGCAGAAGGAGGCCATTTGGCCCATCGAGTCTGAACCAATCATAATCCCACCCAGGCCCTATCCCCATTTACCCTAGCTAGTCCCCCCCAACACCAATTTAGCACGGTCAATCCACCTAACCCGCACATCTTTGGATACTAAGGGACAATTTAACATGGCTAATCCACCTAATCTGCACATCTCTGGACTGTGGGAGGAAACCAGAGCACTTGGAGGAAATCCATGCAGACACCTGGAGAACATGCAAACTCCAGAGAGACAATGAACCAAGGCCAGAATTGAACCCAGGTCCCTGATGCTGTGAGGCAGCAGTGCTAACACTGTACCACTGTGCTGCCCTGAATGTTATTTCTTAACAGGAGTGGAACATTAATTCCTAATGACTGATCATCTTAACATTTGATAAAAAAAGGAAACATACTCTGAGACCCATATATAGTGCATCAGATCTTGTGTATCACACAGGTTGATTGGCCATGACTGATGCATTGAGTTATGGGGATACAGCAGGGGAGTGGACCTAGGTAGTGTGCTCTTTTGGTGCAGACTTGATGGACCTCATGCTTAATATCATCTACATCATTACCTCAAGCATCAGTTCATTTTAATTCATTTGCAGACAAGATTTCTTACTGAAACTTAAGTTGGAATGGCTCTAAATTGTTTTTTGTAAGCTGTTGTGAAGGGAAGTAAAAATAAATCCCTATTGGTGCCACTTGTCAGCAGATCATTTCATTTTCACAGCAGAGGTCAATTCCTGGAAGTTGATTTCTTGCTGAGTGATATGAATTCAGGAGCAATGACCAAAGGCCAACAGTCTTAGTGCAAAACCATTTGTTCATGTAACTGAGTTCTGAACTCCACTGATGGTTCAACAATGACCATTTATAGAACATATTTAATGTACAATACATCCCCAAGTGATTCATAGAACAGAAATGGGCACCAAGTTGGAAGCGTCCAAAGAAGGTTCAGAGGTACGTTTTGATAAAATTTTAAAGATGTGTGGAGAGACAGTAAGTACAAGAGCAGCTCTCCTATGTGTCCAAACTAATACTTACCTCTCAACCAACAGATTATCTGGTCATTATCTCACCGATGTTTGCAAATTCATTGCTGTGTTTCTTAGCAGTGCGGTCACACTTCAATTATACTTCATTGGCTTTAAAACACTTTGGGGCATCTTGAGGTTGTGAAATAAAAAATACATTTTCCAGATGCTCTACTACCACTTCATTAGGGAGGATGTTCAGTGGAAGGTTTTGAACGAACAAAGTGGCCACTGTTTAAGATACAAGAGGGCTGCCCATGCCTGCGGAACTGTGCAGCTGGCAAGAATCAGCACCAAAGAATAAAAAAAATTGGGAAGAGGTAAGAAATCTGACCTTTGCTTTTCAATAGCCAATATTAGGGAGAAGTCCCTTTCCTTAAAAATCTTTTCCTGAAATTTCACCCTGTGAAAATTACCCAATTTATGATAGAGAACTTTGGTAAGTTTAGACATTTATTAATGATAATTAAAAAGACAACAACATCTTCAATGAATTCTCACTCTCGCCTTCCTTTATTTAAACCATCAGAACGGGCTAGAATCGGGCATTTTTTTTGTAGGAATCCCGTTTAAATGGCATCATGAGATGTGTGCTACCCACTTATGGATATTGGAATTCCATCACTGAATGTCAAGCTCTGACAAGGCATTCCTATAACACAAGACTAATTGTTAATTAAATCTAAGGATAGCAATAGTATTTTGGTGAAGTTATACTGGTGACTTACAGTAACTGGAGCAGACACAGAATGTCATTCAGAGCAATATACTGAGCTCATGCATATTGCTGTGGTACTTAGCCAAATCTGGGAGACCATCTTCAGTCTGCACTCAATCAAGCAGAGCAGTAGAGAAACATTGGGTTCAGCTTTGCAAAAGGAATGCACCTTATCACAGTCTCAAGATTTAGGAATGGGTAAATGAAAAGCTCTACGAGAATGGCAAGGTTGTTGAGCAGATTAGACATTTGGGTAAAAATAAGCAGGGTGATCAGGAAGGGACTGAAAACGTAACTTAAGTAATAGGGCATTGGTGATTAAGGTGACATAGGAAAACTGGAAAAGTTAAAAGTTGAATGTTTGATATATTCACAACAAAATAGATGAATTAGTAGTGCAGATAGAAATAAATGGGTTGGATTTAATAGTAATTAGAGGCACGGGAAAGAATTTTACAGGCGCCAACCCACACCCCCTACGTTTGCTAGAGTACTGTGGAAGGCAAGTTAATGGAATGCATTCAAGGTAGTTTTCTAGATCTGTATATGGAGAAGCCGAATGGGAAATAGTCAGCCAGTTATTTTAGATCAGGTATTATACAATAAAAGAGGGTTTATTAATATTTTATGACCTGGCCCCTCAATTTCTATAATCTCCTCCAGCCTCACACCCTCAGATATCTGCACTCTTTGAATTCTGGCCTCTTGAGCACCTTTAATTTTAGAGCATAGAACACTACAGCACAGAACAGGCCCTTCAGCCCTCAATGTTGTGCCGAGTTACGTCCAATCCCAAGATCAAGCTATCCCACTCCCTATAATTCTGGTGTGTTCCATGTGTCTATCCAATAACCGCTTGAAAGTACGTACCTAAAGTGTCCAACTCCACTATCACAGCAGGCAGTCTATTCCACACCTCAACCACTCTCTGAGTGAAGGACATCCCTCCTATATCTCCCACCATGAACCTTATAATTATGCCCCCTAGTAACAGCTACATCCACCCGAGGAAATAGTCTCTGCACGTCCACTCTATCAATCCCTCTCATCATCTTATAAACTTCTATTAAGTTGCCTCTCATTCTCCTCCGTTCCAAAGAGAAAAGCCCCAGCTCCTTCAACCTTTCCTCGTAAGACTTATCCTCCAAGCCAGGCAGCATCCTGATAAATCTTCTCTGCACTCTCTCCCACATTCTTCTTGTAGTGAGGATGACCAGAACTGAACACAATATTCCAAATGTGGTCTCACCAACACCCGGTATAGTTGCAGCATAACCCGCAGCACGGCTCTTAAACTCAAACCCCCGTTAATCAACGTTAACGCACTATAAGCCTTCTTCACAGCTCTAGCCACTTGAATGGCAACCTTCAGAGATCTGTGTAATATGAACCCCAAGATCTCTCTGTTCCTCCACATTCCTTAGAATTCTGTTGTTGACCCTGTAATCTGCATTCAAGTTTGTCCTACCAAAATGAATCACCTCGCAGTTATCAGGGTTGAACTCCATCTGCGACTTTGCATCCTAACAATGTCTCTTTGCAGCCTGCAAGAGCCCTCCACCTCATCCACTACTCCACCAATCTTAGTGTCAGCAAATTTACCCTCAGCCCCCTCTTCCAAGTCATTGATTACTCACAAAATCACAAATAGCAGAGAACCTAGCACTGACCCCTGTGGTACACCGCTAGTAACTGGCCTCCAGTCTGAAAATTTTCCTTCCACCACCACCCTCTGTCTTCTATGATACAGCCAGGTACTTATCCAAGTGGCCAAATTTCCTTCTATCCCACACCTCCTTATCTTCTTCATGAGCCTACCATGGGGAACCTTATCAAACTTACTAAAGTCCGTGTATACAACATCAACTGTTCTATCTTCGTCCACACACTTAGTTACCTCCTCAAAGAATTTAATCAAATTTGTGATGCAGGACTTATCTCCCACAAAACCGTTCTGAATATCCGGATTAAACTGAATCTTTTCCAAATGGTCATAAATGCTATCTCTCAGGACCCTTTCCATTAACTTACCTATCACCAAAGTAAGACTAACTGGCCTATAATTTACTAGGGATCATTCCTATTTCTTTTCTTGAAAAGAGGAACAACATTTGCCACTCAAATTGCTCTATGTTGGTCGCTATGCCTTCAGTTGCCTTAGGCCCCCGTGTAAGAATCCTGGGGAATTTTGCTTTCGGTTTTCTTGCTAATTAACAAGAATGCACTTGCATGCAACGTCTAATTGTACACTACTTCAATTTTGTTGTTACATTTGATCTTATACTGAATTACTTTCATTGAACAAATCTTAAATAGGCAAATTTAGCAGAAATATAGCTGAGTGTGCAAACAGGAAAGTTACTATACGGGAGCCAAAAATAATCAGCTCAGCAAAATTCAAGACTTAGAGGGTAGAGGAAGCAATGGTGCCTTGACTTCTTGACAAGACATTTGGTTGTCAAGACCATCATGCTTTTCAAGCTTAGTATTGAAATATTTACAAGCAGATAAGAGCCCAAGCATAGGGAGACCAAGATCTTCAGAACACAAACACAAAATGCTGGCAAATCGCAACAGGTCTGACAGCATCTGTGGGGACAGAATAGAGCCAATGTTTCAAGTCTAAATGTCCCTTTGTCAGGGCTGGCTCAGCATCTGCAGTATTTTGCTTTTATCCAAGATCCTCAGAGTTTGATCTGGCTTGGGCAGGCACAGATTATTTAATGATATCTTTTGGCATTGAGCCGGTCAAAGGGAGCGAGGTAATGATTGGGTTAAATGGTCTCCATAAACTTTTTGTGCAGACTAAGCAAGTGGGTAAGGATATGACAGATAAAATATAGTGGGGAGAAGTGTGATCTTACCATTTTGGAAGAGTAGAATATTTTCTTAAATGGAGAGAGATTAGGGACTGTTAGTTTTCAAAGGGTGTTCTTGTACACAATCAAAGTTAATATGCAGGTGCAGTAAGCAGTTAGGAAAACAAATAATATGTTGGCCTTTATTACAAAGGCTTGTGGTAATTATATGAGGGCTTGGTGAGACCACAGCTGAGTACTGCGTATAGTTTGATCTCCTTATCCAAGGAAAGATTTACTTGCCTTAAGAGGGAATGCAATGAAGGCTGACTAAACTGATTCCAGGATGAAAGGATGGGTCTCAGAGTTTTGAGCAGTCTAGGCCTACATTCTCTAGTTTAGGAGAATGAGAGATGATCTCATCAAGGCATATAAAACTCTTCAGAGAAATAACACGGTAGCTGTTGGGAGGATGATGCTTCCCCTGGCTGAGGGAGCCTACAATAAGGAAGTTGGCTATTTAAGACTGAAATAAGGAGAAATTAAATGCAAAGGCTGTGAATTGTCTATCCCACAGGGATGTGGATGCTCAAGCATTGAGTATATTCAAGACAGAGACAGAATTTTGGATACATAAAGGAATCAAGGGATTTGGGGTTAGTGTGGGATGCTGGAGTCGATGTAGAGTATCAGCCGTGATCTTTTTGAATGGTGTAGGCTTGAAGAAATGTGTAGCCTGCTCCTGCTTCTATTTTTATGTTCTTACATGTTTGAAGGCTTTTACAAATAATAGATCACTTCTGAAGCAGTCATTGTTACATAGGCAAACACAACAGCCAAATTACACAACACAAAATGGATTGAAGAGAGGCAAAGCTGGAGCCAAGGTTCCACAATCGTACAAAAAAACGAGCTGTGTGGATATTAGGTAACACAGGATTGATTTTTACTGTCATGTTTCTAAGTTTAAACAGCCTGCCAATACTCACCATCTCACACATTTTCATTTGGTCATGGTACTGGATAGCTGACAGTGGCCACGGCGTTGTACCCCAGCACAACTCAAGGTCCTGGAAAGAAAAATAAGTTTCATACACAGAGGTATAAATATGAAGACATCTATACAAGAAGGTGGCAAGAAGCAGATAAATGGTACAATAGCTAGGACGGCATACATTTCAAGTTGATATGAAACAGCAGAATAATGCAAGGTGGATATCAAACAGAGGAATGAAAGAGCAATGGGAATACTGATGATGGAGCACAAAACAGATAAAGCAATCTTGTATTACTCAGGTTTTATGGATTGACAGACAAAAACAAACATAAAGGCAACGTCTCCTCTAAACTGCATGACTTGAAGTTTCCACGCACACAAGTCAGCTGTTTTAAGTTTCCGTCCGAAATACTTAAGCAGTCTGTGCACGAAAAACATAAACATGACGGTACTTTGCACACAGGTGGATTGAAGGCAGTTTCACTGGAAAATTACTCATCAAGAATATTAATTAGAAAAACACCATAGAGCACATATTGTTCATGTTCTTTCTAGCATATAAAAAGCCCATAAAATGTGAGCACAGCTAGTGTTAAATACTTTTATGGACATCAAATTATGTTTTAGATGTTGCTATCATTGGTGAAACATTATGGAGAATGACCCCTTAGTTCTTAAAATAGCTATTCAACTTATTATAAAATATTCAGTTATCAAATGATAACTGCTCCATTTACTTCTCGTCTTTACGAAGATAATCAAGCACTCCTCTTTAACTTGCATTTCTGTAAAAGCTGGTGATACATCCCACTTACCCACATCTAAAGGGCAGGTTAGCAAAACCTAAGGCACAGTAGCCCCTAAGTATATGTAGGGCACTGCTGGGAGTTTCTAGAACGGCACAATTTACTCAAATGGCACACTGGTATGTTTTCCATCATCGGTCTATTAAGCATTTGCTTGTAGGAGCCGGATGGAAAGCATCACAGACCCCACTGAAGGACCAAACCCCTCCAAGTTCCATTAATGAGCCAGACTGGTTAGTCAACTTCCATTTGTGTCCTAGAGTATTGTTGACCAGCCTGGCAAAGATATCCACCAGGCAGTTGACTTGGTTTCAATCTTCCATCATCAAGTATGTTATTTTGGAGCCAATTCAGCCCACAAGAACATATGAAAATAACAGAATCAGGCCATTTGAGCCCTCGAACCTGCTCGGTCATTCAATAAGATCATGACTGATCTGATTCTGGCCTCAACTCCATTTTCCTGCCTGCCCCCATAACTCCTGACCCCCTTGTTAATAAAAACATCAAATTCGTCCTTGAATATATTCAATGACCCAACCTCTACTGCTGTGTAGGAAAATTCCAAGGACTCACGATCTTCTGACACCCTGCTTACCTTCCTCCTTTCCTTCCCCAATGAAATAGTCACTAATTGGAGCAATACACAGCTAAAAAGTCTCTGTGATGCAGATAGCAGGGACCAGGAACTCCTCACAACCAACGTGGCAAGCAGCAGAATTCACAACATGTATTAATGCATTCTCACAATCCTCTTGAATTTAGCATAAGACAATAACATATTCCATTAAATGGTGGCTCCACTAGTTGGGGCTGCTGCATAGCATCAGCTTAATCGTGGTAAGCACTGAACCTTGCAAATGAGTACATTTTCTCTACTTGGCTTCCAGCAGCTTTTCAAGATTGAGAGTTTCCTTGTCGCTTTCACGAAAGGATTTATGCAGAACAGCTTGCAACATGCCAGCCACCTTAGTGCACTATTTAAATTCAATGCCGCCAAAGGATGCACTAAATTTGCTAGAACCTACAAACAGGAGAAGATGAATTGCTTTTTTTCTGGCAATTTGTCTTCCATTTATGGCTATAAGTTAGGTATACAAGTTTATTTCTTTGTGCTTAACCCTCAGAATTCCACTGATCAAGTGTTTTCTTTCTGCGCATGCTCTTACCTTGGCTGCTAATAAATATCTTGCTGGGAGTTTTGCAATTTTTGGCGTAAGCAGTCAGCTGAAAAACATCAAAATTTTGATCCTTCACTCAGACCCGGTCAGATCAGACTCCAGCGATCTGTCTCCCATTCTGCTAAAAAAATCAGCCTTAGGATGATTTTAAACAGTGTGATGCCTGCTCCAAAATAGACAAGTCACAGAGCCATACGAAAACAGATAAATTTACTGGATATAACTAGACAGTTCTATGTTCTGTTCTATTGCAGTTTATATAAATGATAAAAATAAAACAAAAAAATTAAAAAGATAAAATGGAGAATATTGGAGGAAAAAGACAAGACTGCACAGAAGTAACAGTTTCATAATGATTTAATATGTATTATTGATAGTAGTACGATAATGAAGAGTCTTCAGATTTCAGCATCGTTTCTGTGCTCAATGTTATATAATAGTGATTTATAAATCTCAGCATAACAGCTTAAATAAAGAGTTGCATTTATATAGCGCCAAACCTCATTGGATGAATGACTCCGAATGGTAGTATCATCACATAAGTAAATGCAGCTGCCATATTGCACACAGCAATATTCCATGAACACAATGAATGAACGAATGGCCAATTCATTTTTTCGATGGTATTGGTTCAGCAAGGAATGTAGGCCAGGCTATCTCCCTACTTTTCTTCAAATAATGCCTTGGGATTTTAATATACAATCAAAAAGGACAGCACCCTAATAATGCAGTACCTCCCTCTGTATCACACTTGAGTTCAAACCATAGAGTCATAGTTTTACAGCACAAGAAGAGGCCCTTCAGCCAATCATGTCTATGCTGTCCATCAAGCAGCTATCTATTCTAATCCTCATTTCCACCACTTAGTCTGTAGCCTCGTACGTGTGGCGTTTCAAGTGCTCATCTAAATACTACTAAAATGTTGAGAGGATTCCTGTCTCTATCGCCCTTTCAGGCGGCCAGTTCCAGATTCCCACCACCCTTAGGGTGAAAAGGTTTTTCCTCAAATCCCCTCTAAATTTCCTGCTCCTTACCTTAAATCTATCACCCTGGTTATTGACCCCCTCTACTAACAGGAAATGCTAAAACCATCTTTGGACACTAAGGGGCAATTTAGCATGGCCAACCTAACCTGTACATTTTTGGACTGTGGGAGGAAACCCACGCAAACACAGGGAGAACGTGCAAATTCGACACAGTCACCCAAGGCCAGAATTGAATCCGGATCCCTTGTGTTGTGAGGCAGCAGTACTAACCTACTGTACTACCATGTGGCAAATTCCTTCCAATCTACCCTATTCCCCTCAAGTTTGTACACCTAAATCATGTGCCCCTTCAGTCTTCTCTGCTCTTAAAGATCTTCTGATTCAGACTAAGTGCTAACAACTAATCCAAGCTGACCTGTAACACTTCAACCTGAAAAGGCACTCCTGTAAACCACCATCAGGCAGTCCTTTATTGAGTTTACGCATTAATTTATGAATAGCTGCAGCATTGACACTTGAGAAATAAAATGTCTTCAAAGATATAAATACAATTTCAGAATATTAATATACAGGATAAAGATGATAAAGCAGAGCACATTGCTATCTTATTTAAAAGTGACAGGGTCCACAGTTCAATTACCTACAGCTAAGTTTTGATTTCAGTTGGGCTAACTGAACAGACAAGACTCTGGCCCTGAAAAAGAAGTTAAATTTGAGCAACAGTTTACCTGCTCCTCTCAGTGGCTTCTTATGGAACAGTACTCCTAGAGGACTTATTAGGTCATATATTGTCCAATATATTTGTATGACAAATGTCGAATCTTATGACAAATGTTGAATCATATGCTTTTCCCCCCCCCCCCAGCTGGAATTACATTAGATCATATAAAATGAAATGCCACAAACGATGTAGTTGGGTTCTTGGGATAAGGCACTGAACTGAAGTTGGGGAATGGAGCAGAGGTGATAGAAGAGAGAGAAAGGAAAACAAATCAAGTGAACCCTCCTGCTTTCGCGCACCTCCTAGTAGCCGCTTTAATTATTAGCAGAGGCCAGGGACCAATTCTTGTCCAGCATCTTGACCTGGGACTATCATTTTTAACAAAAAGGGAAGAAAGAGCAAAAGGGCAGAGGAAGATTTATTTGGGATAGTCAGTTACTTTTAGTACCTGACACACAAACTCTTGTCCTTCCCGAATCATGGCAGTTCATAATAAAAATTCAACCTTTTTTGCTTTTGGAACAGAAACATCACAGCAGGCATTAATGTTGAGATGTACCAATGACAGCAAGTGGATCAAATGCAACCTACAAGCCCTGGTTAGTCCAGCCTCAAAATTCAGCTCTATTTGCGCTAATATTTCTTACTTGTTGGTTTGTCTTGTTTGAATTTTGGATATCTGCAGCTTTTAGAAATAGCTGTTTTCAGCGCTGTTACCTCAGTGGCGGATAAATCCTAAATCAGAATACCAAAATCGGTTAGTATCATTAACATGATATATCTGTAAATTAATGCAAATGAATTTAAACTTTATACGTAGCCCTTTGTGGCTCCGTGGTATCCATAATGCAGCTCATAAAAGATCAAAATAAAACTTGCAAAATTCCTGCTTTAGTTACACTCGAGGATAAAAGATTGCTCATCTTGAGATGACACCAAATGTCATGGAGATCCCCAGTTTTGACAAACCCATCTGGTGATTTTGTAGTTTAATTTTCCCCACAATATTATTTTGTCAACTGAAAGGGAAACATATGTAACTCTCAAAATAAGTAATCCAGGATTTTGTTTTATTCATTCATGGGACATGGGTGTTGCTAGCTGGCCAGCATTTATTGCCAATCTCTAGTTGCCCTTGTTCAGAGGGCAGTTGAGAGTTAACCACATTGCTGTGGCTCTGGAGTCACACGCAGACCAGACCAGGTAAGGACAGCAGATTTCCTTTCCTAAAGGACAATAGTGAACCAGATGTGTTTTTCTGACAATTGACAATGGTTACATGGTCATCAGTAGATTCTTAATTCCAGATTTTTTTGTTCAATTCAAATTCCACCATCTGCCATGGTGGGATTTGAACCTGAGTCCCCAGAACATTAGCTGAGTCTCTGGATTAATAATCTGGCGCTAATACCACTAGGCCATTGCGTGATTTCTATTGATGCTTTCCAGGGGAATGTTTTCTTCTTCAGATTTTTACCACATCCTTGCTGCTCTGAGACTTCTTTTCTCACAAGTCAGAACGTTTGAGTAGTCCCTGGACTCAGCCAATGAGAAGACACCTAACCAATGAAGAAAAAGATAAAAAGATGGATGTTTAGTAGTAGCTACTATAATCACGGACTGGATTTATATCTCATCTGTTGCCAAGCTCAGGCAGTTTAAGACGGCCCCGAAGGTGATTGCTACAATTTGTACTTTTACCAACTTGTCTCCTTGACTTTGGACGATTTTCATGAACAATGTCTTTTGTGAAGCTGATCTTTATACTCTGCCTTGAGCTAATCAGCATAGCTCAGGTCCAACTATTAACTCTGATTATAGGAAACCACTTACCACACCCCAAGACCACTGCAAATGAGCAAAAGCAATTCATCCAGATTTAATTCAAGACAAAATAATATAGAAGCAAGATGAGTGGCAAGGTACAATACAGAATAATCAAACTTACAACACAGGGAGGTTGACTCTTTGAAAAGACAGTGTCCGTTGTTCTTATAGCTCCTCTCAAAGTCCTTGGAAACGCACAGCCACAGCCAATAAATATATAGAGTTATTCTTGGAGTCTTTATTGCCCTCGTCAAACAGAAGGACGTGATAAATAGAAGACTGAAGACCACAAGGAAGTTCCTCAATGACAGGAATGTCTTTTCCATTGAAGTAAAAGCAGTCCCTCTTAAGATCATCTTCAACAACCCAGATGCAAGAAGACCAAGTGCACAAGTTAACAGCTTGGAATTGTCCCTTCTCATGGTGGTCTTCCCTCTCTCAGTCTGGCGAGTTTTTAAACACTCATTACAGAAATCACAGTTTAGATGCTCACATTGAGATGAATTTCATAGAAAAACATCGCAAAGAATCTCAAAATAATGAAGATGTCCATATGAAATAACCATAAAAATTTACTTGTATTAACTAAGCCCAATAAGGTGGATTGTATGCAACCCAAGCACATTAGCTGTACAATAAAGGATATTTCATTCACCCCTCAACCAGAGCTGGCTAATACTATTTTAAAATTCGATTTGTTTTATCCAATATCAAATAAAATCAAGGTAACAATTTCTGTTTCCAACATTGAGTTCTAGGCTTCATCAAAGTGCCCAATTTTAGTTATAACAGTACCATATACTCAAAACCAATCCATCAATAAGTGGCAGTCTTAACCTTCTGATTTCCTACTTTGGACGAGTTTGGCTCAGTACTCCATTTTCTCTCTTTTCAATGTGTAATTTTGTTCTCTAAATTCTCATTTGTTTTCATCTTTACATTTTCATTCTTCTCTTCAGCCCTACTGCTTAGTTTTCCTTCTGTGCGACGATTATCTTTTTGTCTCCTCCATCTTAAAACAGATTACCTGAAATGATACTGGGATGCTAAAACCTCCCTCGGCCTGGCAACTTTGCAGGTATGCATGGCACAGGCAACATGCCCAGCCCCCAAAATAGTTCTGTGACACAAAATAGAGGTTTGACATTGGTAAGAGGGGGAAGACTCATGGCAGGGATAAGATCAGTAAGGCCTCTGAAGAAATACATGTACAGTGCACAAAAGGAAATAGAACAAGTTGGAGAATCAATATTTCCATTCCAAATGTCTCTAAAACATGTAGTGGGCAAGAATTAAACGATAGGGAAAGTGGGAAAATCCAAAGAGTTTCTCATTCTTTTGAGGGATGTGCCCTTTTCGCCCCAAATAAGATTTTTTTTTGAGACAGTGAGGTTCCACATACTTGCTTGTTAGTATTCATGGTTGCTGCTTTTGCAAATGTGAAACCTTACAGACACAAACTTTGTGAGATACAATTGTTTTTAGGTTTGACAGTGCTAAGAAAGAAATCACTACCAACAGATTTGTTTACACGTTTACAAAAATTGGCAACCATGGTCTGGCTCTGTTATTGTGATTTAAGTATTTAATTGGGAGCAAAATCTATCCCAAACTATAAAGGAGTTACTGAGTTCTGAAAACACCTCTTAAGCATGGTATCTTCTGTCAGATTGAGGCAGATTATTTTTGTTGTTAGAAACAAAAATAGCAACAATCAACATAACAGTGAATTTGATCACTTTAAACATTGACACAGTTTAATTATCTATGCCTGAAATAGGGAGGTGCAATAACCCACTGCATCTCACTACTTAATTCTTACATTAGTCAGGTTTGTTCCCTGCCTTTTGTAGAGCTCTGATTGCAGGCTGCAAAGTGATTTGGGTGCTGCAATTGGCCTTTGCATGTCTTTATTAAGGAGGGCAGTAACATCTAGGGCTGCTGTTCACTATCCAGAGATCTGGGGTGGAAATCCTGCACATGTGTATGTTGAGTGGAGAAAGATTGGGCTGACATGCGGAGCATTTCAGATAGGATCAGGCAGGCTAGGAAGGTGTTTATCTGGAGTAAGAGGAGATATGAAGACATCAGGCAAAAAAATTGGACAAGTAAACTGGAAGTTGTTCTTGGGGAAAAGTACTGAAGGAAGGTGGCGGATTTTCAAGTAATGTTTGTCTGGAGCTCTGCACAACAATGTTCCGATGAGACCAGGAGATTTTGGTAGGTCGCGGGAACCTTAGTGCACAAAGGTTGTGATGAACCTAGTCAGAAAAGAAAGGCGTACAAAAGGTTCAGAGAGCTAGGAGATGTTAAGGATCTAGAGTATACGGGTTGTAGAAAGGAGCTTAAAAAGCAAATGAGAAGAGCCAGAAGGGGTCATGAGATGGCCATGGTGGGTAAGATTAAGAAGCACCCCAAAGGCATTCTACAAATATGTGAAGAGTAAAAGAATGAGAAGTGAAGAGATTGGACCTATAAAAGGTGAAGGGGGAAAAGTTTGTGTGGAACCGGAAGAAGTGGCAGAGGTGCTTAATAAGTATTTTGCCACAGTATTCATGGTGGAAAATGATCTTGGGAGGTTGTACTGCAGGTTTGCGGTGGACTGAAAAGATTGTGTGTGTGGACGTTAAGAAAGAGGATGTGTTGGAACTTTTAAATTCCATCAAGATAGATAAGTCGCCGGAATTGGATGGGATGTACTAAGGTCACTGTGGGAGGTAAGGGAAGAGATTGCAGAGTCCCTGGCGATGATCTTTGCGTCGTTGATGGAGACGGGAGACGTTCCAGAGGATTGCAGACGTTGTTCCTATTTTCAAGAAAGAGAACAGAGATAGCTCTGGAAATTACCAAACGGTGAGTCTGACCTCAGTGGTTAGTATATTGATGGAGAGGATACTGAGGGTCAGGATTTATGAACATTTAGAAGTTTAATATGATCAGAAATAGTCAACATGGCTTTGTCAAGGGCAGGTCATGCCTTATGAGCCTAGTGGAGTTTTGTGAAAATGTGATTGAACACATTGATGAAGGAAGAGCGGTGGATGTGGTTTACATGGACTTCAGCAAGGCATTTAGAACATAGAACATTACAGCACAGAACAGGCCCTTCGGCCTTCGATGTTGCGCCGACCAATATAAAAAGCAATGCCCTCCAAACTAAACCATTCCCTTCTCTTCCATATGCTTATCAACTAACCTCTTAAACGCCACCAAACTTGGCGCATCTACAACCGCTGCAGGCAGGGCATTCCACTCCCGAACCACCCTTTGGGTAAAGAAACTGCCTCTGATATCCGTCCTATAACTATCACCCCTTAATTTAAAGCTGTGTCCCCTCGTGCTAGCTTTCTCCATCCTAGGAAAAAGGCTATCACTGTCCACCCTATCTAAACCTCTAATCATCTTAGATGTTTCGATCAGGTCCCCTCTTAGCCTCCTCCTTTCTAACGAAAACAACCTCAAATCCCTCAGCCTCTCCTCATAAGACATGACCTCCATACCAGGCAACATCCTGGTAAACCTCCTCTGTACCCTCTCCAAAGCCTCCACATCTTTCTTATAATGCGGGGACAAGAACTACACACAATACTCCAAGTGCGGCCGCACTAGAGTTTTGTACAGTGGCAACATGACGTTGCGGCTCCGAAATTCAATCCCCCTACCAATAAAAGCTAAGACTCCATATGCCTTCTTAACAACCTTCTCGACTTGACTGCCTACTTTCAGGGATCTATGCACATACACACCAAGATCCTCTGTTCATCTAGACTACTAAGAATCCTACCATTTGCCCTATACTCTACACATTTATTATTTCTGCCATAGTGCATTACCTCACACTTTTCCACATTAAACTCCATTTGCCACCTCTCGGCCCAGCTCTGCAACTGTCCAAGTCCCTCTGCAAACTATAACACCCCTCTTCACTATCTACCACTCCACCGACTTTAGTGTCATCTGCAAATTTACTAATCCATCCTTCAATACCCTCATCCAGATCATTTATAAAAAATTACAAACAGCAGGGGCCCCAAAACAGACCCCTGAGGTACACCACTTGTCACCGTACTCCAAGATGAATATCTCCCATCAACCACCACCCTCTGTCTTCTATCTGCTAGCCAATTCCTAACACAATTAGCTAAATCACCCTCTATCCCATACATCTGCATTTTCTGCAGAAGTCTTCCATGGGCCACCTTATCAAACGCCTTACTAAAGTCCATAAGTAAGACTTTAAAGTCTACAAATAAGTATATTTGATAAGGTCCGCCATGCAAGACTTCTTGTGGATCCAGAACTGGCTTGCCTGCAGAAGGCAGAGAGTGGTTGTGGATGAGTCTTTTTCTGCATGGAGGTCGGTCACCAGTGGAGTGCCCCAGGGATCTGTTCTAGGACCCTTGCTGTTTGTCATTTTCATAAATGACCTGGATGAGGAAGTGGAGGGATGGGTTAGTAAGTTTGCCGACGACACGAAGGTTGGTGGTGTTGTGACATATGGAGGGATGTCAGAAGTTGCAGTGAGACATAGGAAGCAAGACTGGGCGGAGAAGTGGCAGATGGACTTCAACGCAGATAAATGTGTAGTGGTCCATTTTGGCAGGTCCAATGGGATGAAGGAGTACAATATCAAGAGTAGGACCCTTAGCAGTGTTGAGGAGCAGAAGGACCTTGGGGTCTGGGTCCGTGGGATTCTTGAATTGGCTTCGCAGGCGGAGGATGTGGTCAAGAAGGCGTATGGTGTGCTAGCCTTCATTAATCGAGGGATTGAGTTTAGGAGTCGGGAGGTAATGCTGCAACTTTATAAGACCCTTGTCAGACCCTACTAGGAATACTGTGCGCAGTTCTGGTCGCCTCACTACAAGGAAGATGAGAGGTGCAGAGGAGATTTACAAGGATGTTGCCTGGATTGGGAAGCATGCCTTATGAAGATAGTTTGAGGGAGCTAGGTCTCTTCTCCCTGGAAAGGCGAACATTGAGGGGCGACCTGATAGAGGTTTTGAGAGGAAGATAGGGTGGATTCTCGGAGGCTATTTCTCAGGGCTGAAATGGTTGCTTTGAGGACAGAGATTTAAAGGTGGTGGGGAGCAGGTACAGAGGAGATGTCAGGAGTAAGTTTTTCACTGAGGGTGCTGGGTGAGTGGAATTGGCTGCCGTTGGTGGTGGTAGAGGTGAACTCGCTGGGGTCTTTTAAGAGACTTCTGGATGAGTACATGGAACTTAATGGGATTGAGAGTTATAGACAGGCCTGGTAGATATGGATACAATCGGTGCAACTTGTGGGCCTTAGGGCCTATTTGTGCTGTAGTGTTCTATATTCTATTAGGAGCTCTACCTAAATGAAGAATCAATGCTTCAGGAAGTAAAGAGTGTCAGAGAAATAAATCTTCCTCAAATTATCAATGCACTGACATTTTACACCATGCCTGCAGAAGGCAGAGTGTGGTTGTGGATCTTCAGATGCATATCCTCATCCATGTAATGAGTTTCCAATCTTGGCAGAACTGGGATCGGTTCAAACGAATAAAATGAAAGTCTTTTCTCCCCCTTGCCTGCAATGGTTCTATGAAAGATAAGTTTGGCCCATCTCAGCTGAGTGATAGGTGGGGTGGAACTACAATTCAAACAACCCCGATTTAATATTAAAGAGCAATCTCAGTCAGTAAGATGCAGAGGGTGGCTAGGTGAGAGTAACGTATACTCATTAGCCCAACCCGTGAACAGCCTCTATCTGAGGGGCCTTCAAGGTAATACCAGCACCATACAAGGTCATCAGAATTCTCGATTTGTGACTTATTAGTATATTGTTTTCATGACTGAACATAAATGAATAAATTTACTACAATGACATGAATTTCCGTTTGGTAGCTGACACTTTGAAAACTTTGGGGCTAGTGAGCCTTGACGGTGTCATATTCAGAAAGAGGTCACCATACTGAAAAGTTTGAAAGTGTCAAATATCTTTATCTTGTAGCTACAACTAACAAGGGGCTGCTTGATATTGGGTGTCTAAAAGGGGATACCTCCCACTTGGAGGAGCACAAAAAGTCACACCTAAGATTTTTTAAACACACCTAACTTTCTAAGTATTTGAGTAGTCTCAAAATTTACCTAAATCATAGAAGAATCCTCTCCTAAGAGTGACCTCCCAGAATCATGTGTTGAGCTCTGAATTATGCAGGGCCAATGGTTTATGTAGAGTCATTTTTCCAATCGGATATGTGCAATAAATTAATTTCAGTGACATTTCTTGTCCTTCCCAACGAAAGAATGTCCCAAGGCATTTCTTAGCGAGGACAGTTAATTCATCTGCACTCGGGTTTCAGCCAATTCCGCATAAGAGCAGCTCTGGATTAGCTGAACACCATTCTAACCTCATGCAAAAATAAAAAGACAATGCAGTTAATGTGTGAAAAATTATTTTATTGTTACACACTCACTAACAGACTCTCTGAAATTTCTATTTTTAAAATACAATTCGACAACTAACAGATAGAGGGATCTCCCCAGTTAGGTATCAATGCAGAGGTTAACAGATGGCAGGCATGAACAAAGGTATATTTTATATTTTTAGGATGTGGCTAAATTTCAATGTGGGGGGCGGGGGGCGGAGGGTCGTGATTTCAATGCAAGATCTCTCCATATTGATGTAATCCCTAGGTATTTGCAACCCTAAAGGTCTTCCTATCTGTAGAAAGATTAACCTTGGGAAAGAATGTTGGTTCGATCACATAGAAAAGCACTGATAGTAAATACCATAGCAATCAGTATATAATGTATTTAAATATATACTGCATCATTAAACCTTTCCAACCACAAATAAAGGTGAAACTCAACAATTCTACTGCCTCCAAATTCCAGACCAATCGCTATTTATAGCGTTTGCTAGCCTAACCAATTCAGAGAACATAAATTCAATTTAAGAATGCAATGTTGTTGAGAAAACAAATCCTAAATAGAAAAATCTTAACTCAAAAAAAGGTTATAAATATGGTTTAAACTCAGATACATGCATTCGACATTAACAACAATATTATGCAAGTCCTTTCTAAAAAGAATGCACATAAAAGCACATTTGTCCAAGTTCTGAACCCAATGGACCTCAACTCATTTTGGATTAATCATCACAATAAGCATGGTGTAAAATTTAAAACTACTGTGATCCAAGAGTTGCAAGAGAAAAACAAAACACCATTGAAACTGTATGTTACAAACACATGGTCGTAATAATTGAACATCATAGCCATTTTCTCACTGCAAGTTTAATCTCTCAGTCTCACCAAACACATTTAAGAAACTGTGATATTGCGGTTTTGCTAAGTGCTTTATGAAACTAATCTTATTGGAGTTCAAGGGCACCTTGAGTATACAGCTGTTCATACTAATTTGACTATCATCTTGCTAAAAAACAAAATATTCCTGGAAATCTTAGTCATTATAGTACAATGATCATGAAAATTACACCTTGGAGCTGTCACTCTATATATTCAAAGGTTAGGTCAGGTTTCCTTGGCTGGAAAGTGGTTAATAAATATGTCTGAATACTCTCAGGCAAACAACTAAGCTCATGCAGCAAGTTCACACAAGACTGTGTAACACTAAATATATTTGGGAGAGAGAAAGACAGCATTTCAGCATACTGATGTTTAAAAAGCAAAAGGTTGAATACATGTGACATTCAAAACACCCAAAGGCATCTAAAAGGGCCCAAAGAATGTTTCAGTTTCAAAAGTGTACTTCTCAGGCAATGGCATTATGCGCCTTCTTGCATACAGGCTCTGCTCCTGTCTCAGCATGGCATTTCCTTAATGAGGCTGAGATTAGTTAGCAAAACAGAACCGGGAACATACAGAAACTGTCTTGTGCTGCCAAACTGTGAATTCCAGATATCATTTTATGAAATGTAATTGGATTACAAGTACAGTGTACACAATATTTGAGCAACTGAATAAAAATATCACATTTCAGTTACATAAACTTCTTCACTCAATAATTACATTTATTCCTATACACTCCCAAATTTCAATTTCTTATGCCTTTTTGGAGCAAGACAGCAAGGAATTTGAGCACCTGGTACCTACATATTTAATTATTGGTATCCAGTGTTACTGTGATTTATAATATTACAAGTTCTCAAGAGTGTGTGTGCGCGTGTTTTTGTTTGTTTAGGTGGGGGTGTGGCCAGAAAGAGAAGCAGTAAAGACCCCCGTGTTTCAAGGGATTGTGAGGAAAATGCTTGTTGAATCAAAATAAGCAGATTGCTTTAAAAAAGCCAAAATTGGTGCTATGTATGCACAATTATCTATTCAGAAAAGATCTGTCCATTTTGAACAACAGAGATAATCCACATAAATGTTTTTCATTACATGCCAACTGCACTGCTTGGTTCACCATGACTTTTGGGGAGGGGTGGGGTTGGGGGAGGAAGAAAGAGTACTGCAGTTGCATTGTGTCATTTGATTTCAGGGTATTCATTTGACTGAATTGTCACATTATGCAAGTTCCTTTGTAATGATTTATGTTATGGTTTCACACACTGTTTCAGCTTGCTTACTTATCACTTAGGAGTTTTTGGGAACGCTACTTTTGGTATACTTCAGTCTGATTCAGTTCAGTTCAAAAGGAGCACAGATACCACCATTTTAATTCCAAATACATTGTAACCAAAATTACCACAAAATCTATGGTAACATTTCCCTGAAGTATAGCAAGTACAGCCTTGAAAGTAACCTTGTTATGCATGATGGGTGGTGTTAAGACACGAGTTGCATTTCAAAAGAATTTGCTAAAGATTTGCAGTTCCTACGATGCTGACATACTTTAGCAACTGCCATTGGTGCTAGCTCTTCCAAAAATGACTTTAAATTAGCGACTGTTGCCAGCATCAAGCAAGTGTTAATCCAGCTAAAATCCATTAGATGTTTCTTGCATGGCCTTTTCAAATTGCCAAGCTTGGTATGTTCTTTGACTGAATACACTGAAGCAATAAACAACAGTTTCAAGATTTGAATAGCATCCCTCAAGGATATTCCACACCCATCATCCCCCCACCCAATGTCACAGAAAGCAGAGTCTGATGTATTTAGGTCACTGCTGAAATGTTAAGAATTTTGGAAACCAGCTCATTAGAACCAAAGGACTAATTTTTCAATTTTTGGAAGTAATTTTACTCCCAAAGTCCCCTTGTTTTAATTCCTGGAGAAGTGCAATGGCTGAATCTCCCAGCTGCTGTTGTGGGCAAGGCGTTCACCATTGCTGCCTTTATTTGGTTGCGGAGAAATGCATTCTGCTCCAACAGCACCTCATTGTTACCCATCAAGTTTGACACCTGCTTTTTAAGTTCCTCATTCCGGTTTCGCAGCATAAGGTTCTCCTCTTCCAGGTATCCGGAGTCAACTGACCGTCGACTTGTGAGATCATACTCATACACTTCAAACTCAAACCCTTCCAACTTCCTCCTCTTCAAGCGGTGATCATACTCATAACAATTGATACCACTATCATTGTCCAATCGTTCATATCTACGCACGGGCTGAGAAAGTGGGGGGTCTCGTGATGGCCTGATATCATGCTCTGAATTGTCACGTTTGAAGTGCCTGAATCTACATTTTGAGCCTCTCTGACAGTCACCTTTAAGGTAGTCACGGCACACTGGAATCTCACCTTTATCAGAAGGCAGGTCAGAAACTGACAGGCCATAGGTTTCAGCCACCTTGGAACGCAAATGCAAAGGAAGCTCCCCTGTTTTTTTGTAGTATTCCTCATCCTCTGCTGTCCCGTGTATGAATGTGCACTTTGCACGGGTACAAACGTTATTCATAAAGTAATGACAGAAGACAAACTCATTCTTTTTCACACCTAGGTCATGTACCTCATTTATATCCGGGTGGAGGTATTTGCAGGTCTTGCCGCGATAGCAGACATTGCGCAGGTAGTCCCGGCAAACGTCTTCCGTGCTCTGGCCAGCCCCGTCTTTGCCATTGTTAACAACATTATTGTCTGCCATTTTTACCGATTATTTCTGCGCTGCTCAACAAATAACTGCAAAAGAAGAATGAATCATGTCAGAGAAAAGGGACCGACCACAAATTAAGAGTGGTTCATTTTTGCTCCCCCCCCCCCAACAAAAAACCCACCCAAAAGGTGACTTCATTGAGGATACACAACAAGGATTAGCTGAGACGTTTATACCAAGTGCATGAAAAATCTCTCAAATTGTAAGCTCTCTTTTCTGTTTGTTAGCCGCCTTGTTTTGTAAAAGCAGTAGCGTTAAGGAAGGACTTTGTATGAGGTTTCAATATTAGCCATTCTGTATAGCGCCAGGTTGTCTCATCAGCTGTTGATATAACTTACTGAAATGGGCTTCTGTATTTAACAAGTGAAAATTGCAGCAAAAATGCACGTAATGATATCTATAACCATCTTCACCTTTAGATTACTTACCCTCTATTGGCCGAAAATAAAGATGTGGAGATGCCAATATTGGACTAGGGTAAACACATTAAGAAGTCTCACAACACCAGGTTAAAATCCAACAGGTTTATTTGGTAGCAAAAGCTGCTGGCTTTCAGAGCACTCACTGCTCCTTCGTCAGGTGGGTGGGAATTCTGTTCACAAACAGGGTGTATAAATACACAAACTCAATTTACAAAATAATGATTGGAATGCGAGTCTTTACAGGTAATCAAGTCTTAAAGATACAGACGTGAGTTGAGAGGGGGTTAAGCACAGGTTAACGAGATGTGTATTGTCTCCAGCTGGGACAGTCAGTGAGATTTTGCAAGCCCAGGCAAGTTGTGAGGGTTACAGAGAGTGTGACATGAACCTAAGATCCCAGTTAAGACCGTCCTCTTGTGCAGAACTTGGCTATTAGTCTCTGCTCTGAAGGCCGCTTTGGAGAACGCTTACCTGAAAACTGGAGGCCGAATGCCTATGACTACTGAAGTGTTCCTCAACAGGAAAAGAACACTCTTGCCTGGGGATTGTTGAGCAGTGTTCATTTCATCCGTTGTCTTGGCATCTGCGTAGTCTCCCCAATGTACCATGCCTCGGGACATCCTTTCCTGCAGCGTATCAAGTAGACAACGTTGGCCAAGTTGCAAGTGTGTGTACCTGATATTCTCATGCAAGATAATGATATCTGTATCGATGATCTGGCATGTCTTGCAGAAGTTGCTGTGACAGGGTTGTGTGTCGTGGTCACTGTTCTCTTGAAGGCTGGGTAGTTTGCTATGGACAATGGTCTGTTTGAAGGCAAGAAGTGGGGGTACAGAGATGGCCTTGGCGAGATGTCCATTTTCATCAATGACATGTTCTCCGCTCCCAAGTACTGGATGATGAAGGATACTCTGTCTGCCACGTCCTGTGTTTATCTTCTGAGGAAGTTGGTGTGGTTTTCACTGTGGCACGTCAGAACTACCGATCGATGCGTCGAGTGCCACATCCTGTTCTTAGGAGGACATCTTTCAGTGTCTGGAGGTGTCTGTCGCAATCCTCCTCATCTGAGCAGATCCTATATATATGGAAAGCTTGTCCGTTAGGGATGGCTTCTTTAATGTGTTTAGGGTGGAAGCTGGAGAAGTGGAGCATTGTGAGGTTATCCGTGGGCTTATGGTACAGTGAGGTGTTGAGGTCACCGTCTTTAATGGAGATGCAGGTATCCAAGAATGTAACCGATTCCAGAGAGTAGTCCATGGTGAGTCTGATGGTGGGATGGAACTTGGTGTCATCATACAGTTCTTTCAGTGATTGTTCACCATGAGTTCAAAGGAAGAAAATGTCATTGATTTATCTAGTGTATAGCATTGGCTGAAGGTCCTGTGTGGTGAAGAAGTCTTGTTCCAAACTGTGCATGAAGATGCTGGCATATTGAGGTGCGAATTTGGTCCCCATGGCTGTTTCAGCTGTCTGGATGAAGGACTGGTTGTTGAAGATGAAAACATTATGGTCCAGGATGAAACGGATGAGTTGTAAAATTGCATCTAGAGATTGGCAGTTGCAGCAATGCCATCATCATGAAGAATGCTGTAGAGTGCTGAGACATTCACTGTGACGAGGTGTGCTCCTGCTTCTGTAAGACGTGCCGGATCATCGACATGGATGTCATCATCTCACGTGAGAATATCATCCACCAGGTACACAGTACATACACTTGCAACTTGGCCAACGTTGTCTACCTTATACATTGCAGGAAAGGATGCCCCAAGGTATGGTACATTGGGGAGACCAAGCACACACTACGACAACAGATGAAATGAACACCGCTCAAAATCCCCAGGCAAGAGAGTGTTCTTTTCCTGTTGGGGAACACTTCAGCAGTCACGGGCATTCGGCCTCTGGTTTTCGGGTAAGCATTCTCCAAAGCAGCTTTCAGAGCAGAGACTGGTAGCCAAGTTCTGCACAAAAGAACAGCCTCAAATGGGATCTTGGGTTCGTCCCACTATCTCTAACCCCCAACTTGCCTGAACTTGCAAAATCTCACTAACTATCCCAGATGGAGACAATATACGTCTCTTTAACCTGTGCTTAACCCCCTCTCCACTCACGTTGTCTATACCTTTAAGGCTTGATTACCCATAAAGACTCGTATTCCAACCATTATTTTGTAAACTGAGTTTGTGTATTTATACGCCCTGTTTGTGAACTGAAATCCCACTCACCTGACGAAGGAGCAGCGAGTGCTCTGAAAGCCAGTGGCTTTTGCTACCAAATAAACCTGTTGGACTTTAACCTGGTGTTGAGACTTCTTACTGTGAAAATAAAGAGCCATTGAATCTGTTCCAAGGCAAGAGTTGTTTAATTGGGATTTGGCTCCCATTTTCCACGTTAAAAGTTAGAAGTTAAAAAGCTTAAGCGCAATATTTTGATTAAGATGGGGTGGATTAGATGGAAAATAATTTAAATAAAAACAGACAGAGGGAGAATGTGGATAAAGAAAAATCTAAAAGACAAGCGAAGAATATTTGTAAAACATTTTGTCAAATTGTTTTAGGAATTTTTTTTAAACCTTTAATTATCCTTACTACTGTAATATTAGGGTGTGGTTCAGCACCATAATAGGCGGAAAACTGAAAAAAGGATATAGTTAGCCTGGGCAGTCTGAAATTTTCCCACGATATGCAAATTATAAAAAAATTTAAACAGTTCTCTATGAACTATTACTTCCACAATACTCTACTTATATGGGTGCATTTTGAATGGCTTTCCCATTACCGTTCCAATTTGATTGGTTTTCCCAGTTGCAGGTAATGGGGGAATGCAGTTATGATGGAAACTTACAAGTAAAACACAATAAAGAATTATAATAGAACCTTTTGAACAAAGCTTTCTAATTCCACATCCTATGTAATAACCAATTTTGTTACCTTCCTCCCTTATAACTTTCATTCCTTTTTGCAAGGCAGGTACCTCAAGAAACATGGGACTAAATTCATTACTTACTGTTTCTTTCTGCCATGTACTGGCATTATATTTCACCTTCAGCATATCACCTCCATTTCAACTCCAAGGTAAGAGGGCTATGGCTTGTATGACTATCCAGAGGCAATGTCATAGCTGAAAGTTACACCAATGCAATATGTCACTCAGTTATGGGGAGCTACAGCAAATAATTGATGACAACTTTAACTGAATTATTGCCTTATACTATTACCATTTTTAACTTAAATTGTTAAAACTTGGGCTGCCTGTGTAAACGATAAATGCCTGAAGAACTGGGAACATAGTGAGAGATGTTGAGTGTTTTCTGCAGCGCACCTTTTGATAGACTTATTATAGTTTTTCAAATAGAAAAGCTTTCTGCTTATTTTTCAATTGAAACAATGACATAATTATTCTTATAATCTGATACAAGATGTGTAAAAGCATTACAATGCACAATATTTCCCTGTAACCTTGTTAGTGAAATAATTCTCCAAATCATGATATAACATCCTTGAGAAAGGACTTTATTTATATAGCGCCTTTCACGCTCTCAGGATGATCAAAAGCTAATGATTTGCTTTTGAAGTGCAGTCACTGTTGTTTTGTAGACAAACACTGCAGCCTATTTGCGCACTGCAAAGTTTCACAAACAGCAATTGCGATAAACGGCAAGATAGTCTGCTTTTTGTGTTGCTTTATGAGGGATAGATGTTGCCCACAACACTGGGATAATACCCATACTTCTCAGATTTTGCGCCAGGGTCTTTTACACTTGCTTGAATAGGCAGATGGGACTGCAGTTTAACATCTTAGCCAAAAGAACAATTTCTGGCAACGTAGCAAGCCCTCAGTACTGTGCTGAAGTGTCAGAATAGATTATGTGTTCAAGTCAGAGTGAGCTCAAACCCAGAACCTTTTGACTCTCAGACCCAGCACACAAATGATCAAATCACGTGACAGTGTCACAGAGAACTTCAATGAAAGAAAGGTTGCAAAACAATACTAAAACACCAAGTTATCAAGACTAACGTTTTGTGAAGCATATTACAGGAGTGGCATTTTCCTGCAGATTACATACTATATGTTAATCCAAGACAAATGGTGGTTGTGGGGGGGTGATTTAATTTATTGTACATAAAAATCATAGATTAAATTAATAACCTTCTGGTCTAAGGAAAAACAGGTTCAAGAGTCTGTGCAAAAAGGTTGCAGCCCTATCCCCAACCCATGTTTCCTTTGAAAGTGGTTCCTTGTCACGAACACTGAACACACTCATGTAACATTTGACTAAGTTAAGTGATCTGACCAGGCACTAAATCACTCGTTTTTTTGTTTGCTGTTCTATCTTATGAGATCATTTAGTCATTGACACCACTTTTTATTTTGTCAGAAATCGTGGATTAGCAAGCATGTTTAGAGGAATTACCTCATAGCTGCCAGAATATCACTATAATTATTCCTTTTCTTTTGCGCGTGACTTGTGGTACCTGGGATTGTCACTGATTTTTGCATCTTAGCCACTCACATAAAGCTATTAATTACTTGCCATGATAATGCAAAATTTTTTTCTTGCGCATGATTTGTGCTATCCAGAATTGTCATTGGTTTTGCTTGTAGCTGCTTTCACAGAGCTGTTAGTTGTTTGCCATGAAAAAAAGGCATTGCTTCAAGTTTAAATAGCAGTTACGATGGCGAAGTAAAGCTACAGCTCCAAAAATTCAGCATTATGTAAATCCTCCTGAACAATCATGCAGGTTTCAAACCAGAAAACCCAAAGTTACCCCATGTTACTCTAGGTTCATATTTAAAGCCAGCATTTTTATCTTTGAAGAAATTTAGCTACTAACGTTCAAAGACTGAAACAAACATCATACAGCAAATAAAATGCAGGGAGAGTCTTTTTAAATATAAAATTTGAGCGCCAAACTTAAGACTTTCAATAATGAAAATCTGAAAGAACCCTACTAATACCCTCAGAAGCAACAATCAGCAGCAGAGAATCTGGCTTTAATTAAGATGTACTTTCCTCCATTTGCCATGTTAGTGCAAAAAAAAACCAGTGTGACTGCAAGCAAGGATTCAAATGACAGTTAACAGTTTAGCTTATATTAAGTAAAAACACACAATCCAACATTTGTATTATGTTCACTTGTATTGTACAAATTGTATTTTGACAAAAGTCACTTCAAAATTGAATGAAAATTTTAAATCCTTGAGTGTCTATTACAGCATCAAGTACGGCTTTCACTTTAAAGAATACTGAAAGGAACCCACCAGAGTCCGATGAGACAAAATCCCTTATGTTTTTATGGAAGGCAAAAAGCTCCAACTGTCCATAAAAGGATCAGGTGTACTGAGAGAAAAACAAGAGCAGAATTATTTGCAAGTTGCTGAGTTTTCAGGTCAAAGCTGGAAAGTAATGTGCTTCAGGCTATTCCGCACATGGAGTGTTTCAACTCTACTTCATGTCAAATATACACTTAGCTATGCGTAGTGCCTCATGGGCATTGTGCTAGTAGTAATCATGCACAAATGGAAAGTGTGCACCATGGTTATCTCATTTTTAATAAATTTAGTATACATGTGAAAAAAATGCATAAATTTGATTACGCTCTAGTGAAATTCTTAACTTGTAGGCATAATTTAGTGTTTATGATACAGAAACAAAAGCATGTGCACCTTCCAATTTGCCTAATATCAGAGAGTGCCAAAAGGCTGATAAAAATCTCTCAATAAATTTGCCGAAGTGTTGTTACTCGAATGATAAATTGGTGCAAAAGAAATTCCAAGTCTTTGACTTGGAATCATAAAACGTGCTAGCACAAAAACAGGTATCGTCAAGTCTGCACCCATGTTTTCCTCCTCAAACCACCTAGTCTAATCCCACATTCTCACTTGTTCTCCATACGCTTGGAAATCTCACCTTGTTGAATCAATCCACTCTCTTGTTCCACCCCAAGCCTTTGAATATTCCTGTTTTCTCAACAATTCCAAGTTTCTTTCAAAATAATTTACATGTGGCTTTGGAACTAAATGTATACTTGGGAGTTTGGAATTGGTTATTACTCTACCATAGGAAAAGTTACTGGCTGTTGGGTGAATATTTATTAAGTGGTTAAACATAAGAACATAAGAAATAGGAGCAGCAGTAGGCCATCCAGCCCCTCGAGCCTGCCCCGCCAGGGCTGATCTGCAGTGGTTCAGTTCCACTTTCCTGCTTTTTCCCCGTAACCCTTAATTCCTTTGTCAATTAAAAACCCATCCACCCTTGACTTAAATATATTCAGCAAGGAAACCTCCACCACTTCAACAGGCAGAGAATTCCAAAGATTCACCACCCTTTGAGTGAAGAAACTCAACTCTGATCTGAACCCCCCCCCCCTTTATTTTGAGGCTGTGCCCTTTAGTCCTGATATCTTTGCTAAGCAGGAAGAATCTCTCTACCTCTACTCTATCCATCCCCTTCATTATCTTATACGTCTCTATAGGATCCCCTCTCAGCCTTCTAAACTCCAAATTGTTGTAAAGTTAAGAAAATGTAAAAAAAAGTAATGTAAATGAATAATTAAAGGATGAAGGATGGACTGATATTGGCCTCCTTATTCAAGGAAGGAAGTAAACGTGTTGGAAACAGATCAAAGGTTTACGAAACTAATAGCTGGATTGGGTGGGTTGTCTTAAAGGAAAAGGGTGGACAGGCTAGAGTTGTATCCGTTGGAGTTTAGAAGATTAAGAGGCGACTTGATTAAAACATACAAGATCCTTCAGGATCTTAACAGGGTGGATGTGGAGAGGATGTTTCCCCATGTGAAGAGAATCTGGAACTTGGTCACTGTTTAAAAATTAGGGGTCACCCATTTAGGGCAGAAATTTTTTTTTAAAAGAGGGTTGAGTGTGCCCGGAACACACTTCCTCAAAAGACAGTGGAAGCAGAGTCTTTAATATTTTTCAGACAGAAATAGATGGATTCTTCGTAAGCAATGTGGAATTGAGGTTATAATCATATAAGCCCATGATCTTATTGAATGGCAGAGCAGACTACTCCTGCTTCTAATTTAAATGTATGTACTCTAACAGGATTCAACATTATTGCACTGAAAATTTTCTTGCCCTCCCCACCTCTGTTTCTGATTATCTTAAAGTTATGTTCCATTATTGTCAATCGTACTGACAGGCCACCCAACTCATGAAAAGTCTAACTTGATAATCACATCTCCTCATCTCTGGTTACATTCTAATGAACTCATGTAACACCTATTGCTTCTATAATTCTTATAAACATGGCCAAAAAACTGAACAGAATACTCCAAGTGTGGTACAGCCTAAGGTTTTGTACAAATTCAACATCACTTTGACTTCAGGTTTAAACCGTTTTAACAAGTCAAGGATTCTGTTTGCCTTACTTATGGCCTTATTCACTTGGACTTCCACCTTCAATGGCCTGTGTATCGATGTCCTTCTATTCTCGTTAAATGTTACTTTTTATAGCATACTTCCTTTCTCTTTCCTTCAAAAGGTACTATTTCTACACTGAATTGTATCTGCCAGTTGTGTGCCCATCTTTTACCCAAATTCTCCTTTCACCATCAGTTCCTGAACGGATGCAATCAGGAGAATTCTATTGTTCCAAACAGGCCCTTAAATGAACATAGCACTGGAGGACAAAAGAATGTTTCAGCTTAATTTCAGAAGCAATGGTGTGTTTTTATAACTAGTGACATCAGAATTTGCAGCATGTGTACTACTAATCACAATCAAATTTAAGCTAAAGTCAGTATCTTTTTTAAAAAAATGCTTGAGTCATGCCACGTTGCTTTTAATGACAAGGCAGCACAGGATTTCTAGACATTTAAAGAACCTGTAAGACTCACCACCTGTTGCCAGTATTCCTCATTCTGCGCCAGCTAGGCAAACCAAAATTAAAAGGCAAGATGACCAGAATAATCAAAATAATTAATGACGTAAGTACATGCACCTCTTAGTGAATTGAATGCAGAACCACAAAACTGAAAAATCTACTTACTTTCTTATTACAGAGTTCTGAGAACTGCTCTGGAGGTGCTCCATTGGACCTAATTTTCATGGTAATAAAAAAGGTTCATTATACCACCTAGGTGTGTAACACAGTTAATAATTCATTTAAAATACAACACAATTCAGAAAATAATCAAAAATATTACCTACATCGTAGGTCTTTCTCATTCTTCAAATAAAAGTATCCTTCATATACCTCAGGAGTACAGGTTAGCTACAATCCCTTCAGACGTTTCACTCTGACGATGTTGCCCATGAACTTTTCCCATTCAATACCCTTATAGTGACACCATTCAGTTGATGCATAATTTTCCACAGCAAGTAGAACAAAGTGTGATACATGATTGTGTTGTTTTATGTGGATGCAGAAACATGGTACATAATGATTTTGTTTTGATACTCCATCAATAGGTGCTGTAAGCATGAGTGGCCATCACAAACACTATCACATTTCACAAAATACTTAGTTCAATTAAGTGAAAACAGTTTTGCAAAAAGGTAAATAATTCAGCTCTACTGAGCAGCAATGTGACAATGAAAACAAACTAGCACATGAGCAAAAACAAGGTGTCCTTACAGTACAGGAAGAGCATGTTGTGCTTGCTTTTCCTGAAGCAAGCGCTTCTTCAAAGAATATATCCATACTTTGTTTTCCTTCAGCTGATAATCAGAACTTATTTGTGCTGTAAGTAGTGATGCCTAAACGACACAAAATAGTCAAATTGTGTAGTATCATATGAAGTCTAGAATGGTTTTAATTAAAAGATATATTCATTAAAATGTAAACTCTCAGGATTGCTCTCTTCTAGAAAAATAAAGTCTACTAAAATATTGAAATTCCCTTTTGCAATCTACCCACAATATTGTGACACGTTAAATGATTTTGTTTAAATTGTGTGTTTTAAAAAAAATTAAGACGGACAAAGCAGTTAAAGCAGATAAATCCCCAGGGCTAGATCCCATGCTGTTCAGTGAGGCAGGAGAGTTTTCAATTCCACAAAAGAGGTACCGAAGGACTAGAGAACAGTCAATGTAATACCATTATTCAAGAGAGCAAGGGATAAACCAGGAAATGACAGGCCAGTCAGTCTAACTTCAGTGGTGGGGAAACAATTGAAAGTAATTCTGAGCAATAGAATTAATCTGTATTTGGAGAGGCAGCGACTAAACAACACCAGTCAGCATGGTTTTGTTAAACGAAGGTCAGGTCTGACCAACTTGATTGAATTTTTCAAAGTGACCAGGTGTGAAGATGTAGTAGTCTAATTGGATTTCACTAAGGTTCATAGAAGACTGGTAACGAAGGTCAGAGCCCATGGGATCCAAGGAAATGTGGCAAATCCAGAATTAGTTGAGCAGCAGGAAGCAGAGGGTGATGGTCAAGGGTTGTTTTTCTGACTGGATGCCTGTGTTCAGTGGGATCCTGCAGGGATCAGTGTTGGAGCCCTCGCTGTTTGTGGTTTATAGAAATGATTTGGACTTGAATATAGGAGGGTTGATCAGTAAGTTCACAGATAACATGAAAATTAGTGGGGTGATAACTACTGAGAAGGATAGCCTTAGATTACAGGAGGATGTGAACAGACTGGTCAAATGGGCTGATCAGTAGCAAATGGAATTCAATCTGGATAAGTGTGAGGCGATGCACTTAGGCAGGACAAACAAGGCAAGGGAATACACGATGAATGGCAGGACCGTGGAAGCAGTGAGGATCAGAGGAACTTTGGCGCAGTCCCTTAAGGTAGCAAGACAGATGGATAAAGTGGTTAAAAAGGCATATGTTATACTTGCCTTTATTAGCAGAAGCAGTGTGTTTAGGAGTAGGGAGGTTGTGCTGTAATTGAATAAAACGTTAGTTAGGCCACAGCTAGAGTATTGTGTGCAGTTCTGGAATCCACATTATGGGAGGGATGTGGTAGTACTGGAAAGGGTGCAGAGATGTTTTACCAGGATGATGTCTGTGCTGAACAGTTTTACCTGAGAGATTGAATAAATTGGGGCTGTTTCCTTTGGAGCATAGGAGAGCAAGGGGAGACATCATTGTTTTGTATAAAATTATGTGGGACAGAAAGAAACGTTTCCCCTTAGTGGAGGGATCAATGACTATGGGCAGGTTTAGACAGGATATGAGGAAAAACTGTTTCATCCAAAGGGTGGTTAAAGTCTGGAACTCTGCCTGAAAAGGGTGAAGGCAGAGACCCTGATAATATTTAAGTAATATTTAGACGTGCATTTGCAATGCCAAGGCATATAAGGCTATGTGCCAAATGTTGGAAAATAGGATTAGAACAGTTAGGTGGTTTGTCTTTGACCAGCGCAGACACAATGGGCAAAAGGGCTCTTTTCTATGCTGTATATCTCTGTGACTAATGCCCACAGTTTAACATACCAAATGAAACCAAACCTAAAAGCATTAACATAACATTTTTGAGACATAAATTGGTATTTAAACCTATCCAAAATATACTTGTAAAGTTTTCTTAAGGTTTGAAACACATGTGGCCAGAATTCAACTACAAACACAATAGCAGCAGCCTGGTGAGTAAATATACCGTATTGCTTGACAGACCAGGAAGTAGATGTAATAGTGGTCTGTACCAGTTGTTAATCAATTAGCGATTAGACCAGTAAATAAAGCACTACAATTGATTGCAGCTTCATCAGGTGGGGGTGAGTCCAGACAGAATTGCTCTGCATTAAATGTCAAAAAGCTGCATTAATCATTATTGAACATAGCTCTCCAACCAAAATCCTAGGAATTATACAGATTGATCTGCATTTGCAATTTTCTTTCCGAGATCAGGAACTACTGGAAAGATGTGCATCTGACTACAAAATCTACAATTAAGATTTCAAGACAGTTATGTTACAACTACAATGCCAGAAACTTCAACATTTTAGAAAACCACTTCTATTTAGTGCTTCTGTATATAAAGGGACATTAATTTAGAAACCTTCATCATGGAATCTTACACATGTACTAAAGTTCCATAATTCCAGGCATATTCTATTTGTACTATCTAGCCTCCCTATCTGATGCCTCAAAGTGATTGGCTTAGCAAGCTGTTCGACCCATTTTTGCAAGGCAACCCCATTATCTAATTTACAAGATGCATCTCAGCTAATTATCAGTATTTCAAGTCCCTGAACCTGCTTTTGCACTAAATCTTGCATCTCAGGCCCAGGTACAAGATCTCAGATACCAAAAAGTGGATATTGTCATCTTCTGATTTGCAATGTTGCTTTGAAAAGGATCCTAGGTTTAGTTTGCTATTAGTATAAAGTACTGCACAAAGCTCAAAAATAACATTAAAAATCTTCCAAATCAACAACTTGTTAATACTTATCTCCTATCCACTTAACTGAAGTGGCTGGGCCTCCCAGCCTATCCAGCTTACAAAATAATTGCTCAGCTAAATATCATGACATTAGAATTAAATTATTTGAATTATTCACTTTTATAATCTTGGCCTTTCCCAAATCTAGATAAAGCAATGTCCTGTTGTATTCATGGTGAGGGCATAAAAGGTCCATTGGTAAGATGGAAAAGAATAATTTCTGTTCGCGTTTTGTTGCAGCAGTTTCAAGACCATTACTTCTGGCTCCCTTCCCTTCTTTAACTGTTCAGTGATGAAAGTTTGAAAAGATTTAAAGAATAGTACTAAGAAGTATGAAGAAGACTAAGTATAAAGAAGCAGATTATGAAGGTATTGAAAATGGGAAGTGAGGCAGCAAAACATGGAAACACCCTTCAAAGTGCAGAGTAGTGAACAGGGATGCTGTCAATGATGTAGTGGAACAGGGCAAGACCGAATCAAAGAGTGGAAGATGCAGGCTGTTTAGAGTTGCAGGTAATTTGAGAATTGGACTGAGTAACTATTAGGTGCAGATAGAAAAACTGCAGTTTACATATAGTGGTACTTAGGAGGGTGACAAAAATTATTTCCACTCAATGTCCCCTCTTGGTCCCACACTAGTTGACATTACAACTAGTTTAGTTGCCTCAGATAATGTTTCCACTACCATGCCATTCCATCCCACAAAACAGACCTTTTGAAAGCTCTCAACATCCCATCCTCTTAAAAACCTGCCACCATCTCCCATCTGTCCTCTTTAAATTTACACAATGTGTTGTGACCTCCTAAATCTGTGCACATCTCTGCTATGTCCACCTCAATCTCTCCAAAGTGGTCTTGGCTGCTCTCACTACATCAAAACACTCTCAACCATATGTACAATTAACATTCTCTGACTGCAACCACTGGTGCATTACTTCTCTTCATCTTCTGATTATCACTCACACTATCCTTCACCAATAGCTCTCTCGTCTAACTTAGTGGATTATACTTCTTGGTTCCGCTCGTCTAGCCACTAAACCAGGAGCAGCAATTGAAATAGCTTCTCTTCCTACTTCAACCATTCACTGCCTCAGCATTCAATTCAACCAGAGATGAGCTTTTCTGCTCTCCACTACAACGACTACTGATTTTCCCTTGGATAGGATCATCTTCCTCTAGCCCTAATTTAGTCCATCTGCTCTTGTAAAATCCATCCGCACGTCATCATCTTTGAATTCCATTACTCCACTGCTCTCTCACTGTCCTCACTCGGAAAACCAGCTTACCCAAAACTCTACTACTTGCTTCTCATCTGACACCAAATCCTAACTGACTTTTTTTTAAATCCAAGAAGCACTGTAACGTGTTTCAAAGTTAAAGGTACTTAAACTTACGTTAAGTGCAACGTACTTAATGTTAAACGCAAGCACATTAGTGGCACGATAGCACAGTGGTTAGCACTGCTGCTTCACAGCTCCAGGAACCTGGGTTCGATTCCCAGCCCAGTCACTGTACGGAATTTGCACATTCTCCAGTGCTCCGTTTCAGTCCAAAGATACGCCGGTTAGGTTAACTGGCCATGCCAAAATTGCCCCTTAGCGTCCTGGGATGTGTAGGTTAGAGGGTGTAGGGATATGGTGGGATTGTGGTTGGTGCAGACTCGATGGGCCGAAGGGCCTGTTTCTGCACTGTAGGGTTCTATGTTCTACGTACTTTACTCAAGTTGCTGCTGAGACCGTCGGAGTAATTCCCGATGTAGAGATGTAAACACAGTAAGAAGTCTCTCAACACCAGGCTAAAGTCCAACATGTTTATTTGTTGGACTTTAACCTGGTGTTGTGAGACTTCTTACGGGCAGTGGATCCATTTTTATCACGCCAACTAATGGGATTGACACACTTTTAACGCACAGTTCCCAAATGTAATCACCACTATCAAGTATCAAAACACTGCACTGTTTTGGGACACTTGTTGAATATTCTAAGTCTGTCTATAAACAGGGACTTATCTTTCCAAAGGTTGTAGTGGCTTGTCCAACTTAGCACACGAACACCGATAAAGCGAAGTCAGGACAAGAATCCCATCGTGGTGAAATTTGAATTGAAAAATATAGAATTAAAAGTTTAATGATGACCGTGAAATGATTGTTGTACAACCCATCTGGTTCACTAATGTCCTTTAGGGAAGGAAATCTGTCATTGCAGCCTACACGATCTACTCCAAATCCACAGCAATGTGGTTGCCTCTTAAATGCTTTCTGAAATTGCTAAGCAAGCCACTCAGTTCAAGGGCAATTAGGGATGGGGAATAAATGCTGGCCCAGCCAGCAATATCCACATCCCATGAATAGAAAAAAAAGCAAAGCACCAGCAATGTACACCAAGTTAGAAAGTAGCACATACAACTGAAAATAAAGTTAATTCCGTTGATGTGCATTAATTCAGCCAGCATGAAAAAGTACACTTGGAGAAAACCGAAGGATGAGCTCTTCAAAATGGAAAATATTTCTAGAACACAATGAGATCCACCAGGAAATTAAGCACAAGATAAAGCAGCTTGTGCAAGAAATGTCAAAAAATACCTATGCAGTGACAAATCAGATAAAAGCACAGAAAGGCTGAATGAGGTTGCAGATGTAGGGTGATGGAAAGATTTGCAAAATGACCCATGTTAGGAAAAACTTTGTGCAATTTCCCTTCAATAACAAATTGGGCTGGGGATTAATTTGAAACCAATTTAACTCATTTCCCGATTAGGATATTAGCTTCTAAGAAATTTCCATAGGATCTGGGATTACCATAGGAATCAAGTTTTGTTCTTCGTTAACTTAAGAAGCAAAGGGTAAAGCAAAGTGGGGAAGGGTGTCTCTGCGGTCAGAAGTGTCTCCAAGCCATGCTTCACAAAGGCATATCGAAGAATTGGTCTCCACCTCAACCTCAAGACAACTTGAGTCCTTCATCAACCCACTCCAGGTCAAGACTGGTCTCCCCAACAAGATCAATGGAGAAACTCTCCCAAATATGGAACATTTTCCCCATCTGGAGAGTGCCCTCTCCTCTAAGGTTGACATCAATGCAGCGATCCAATATCATATCCAATCTCCAAGCACCACCTTCAGATGCCCAAGGATGAGTCTGTGACAACTGTGCTGACACCAAGACTCTCATGTCTTCCTAACTCTTCTACATGGTCCAAGTTTCTGAGCCACACACAGACACTACCAAAGGTTCTAGAGACGTTCCATCAATGCTGTCTGAAATAGATTCTCTGCATCTGCTAGGACAGGCGTACTAATGGGAGTCAAAAGCACTTGCACTTAAGCCATTATCATTCAAAACAAGCTCCGCTGGGACAACGTGATTAGGATAGGTGTCCTGACTACCAAAACAAATCTTCTTCACCTAACTCAAAGGCAGCTTTCAAACAAGGAGAACAAAAGGAAGCATTTCAACGACACCCTGAAGGTTTACCTCCAGAGATGCAACATAGCCATCAACATCTGGGATATCCTTTTCAGAAGAGACCTACTTGGAGGAACCTCTTGATTGAAGAGACGCAATTCTTCAAATACTTACAACAGCAAGAGGAAGCCTAGGAAAGGAGCCCAAGAAAGGAATACCAGCGATCTAGAGTCCAAGGATCGAACCCTCACTGAAACATCTGCCAAGTGTGCAGTCGAAGATGCGGCTCTAGGATCAGGCTCAATGGCCACTCAGGACCCACAAAGCTAGTAACACAAAGTTTCATAGGTGAACAATCAGTGAGTGATCATCAAAGGAGGGAAGTGTCAGCCTGGTTTTTTATAAATCTCCGCATAAATTTCCAGTGTTAGAATAAAGAACATTACAGCACAGGAACAGGCCCTTTGGCCTTTAAGCCTGCACCGACCATGCCACCTGACTTAACTAAAACCTCCTACACTTCTGGGGACCACATCCCTCTATTCCTGTCTCATTCATGTACTTGTCAAGATGCCCCTTAAAAGTTACTACCGTGTCCGCTTCGCTACCTCCCCCCGGCAATGAGTTCCAGACACCACTGTAAAAAATCTGCCTCATATATCTCTTTTAAACCCATGCCCCCTAGTAATAGACTCTTCCACTGTGGAAAAAAGCTTCTAACTATCCATTCCTCCCATAATCTTGTAGGCTTCTATCAGGTCTCCCCTCAACCTCCGTTGCTCCAGTGAGAACAAACCAAGTTTCTCCAACCTTCCCTCACAGCTAATGCCCTCCATACCAGGCAACATCCTGGTAAATCTTTTCTGTACCCTCTCCAAAGCATCCACATCCTTCTAGTAGTATGGCGACCAGAATTGAACACTGATGTTCAATGAAGCATCAACATGATTTGCCAATTTTTAAACTCAATACCCCAGCCAATGAAGGCAAGCATATTATATACTTTCTTGACTACCTTCTCCACCTGCATTGTCACTTTCAGTGACCTGTGTACCTGTACACCCAGATTCCTTTGCCTATCAATACTCTAAGGGTTCTGCCATTTATGTTCTGAACTATCAAAGGAAAAAAGGGCAAGGCTGTCATTAAGTTGAATAGTTTTCTGTTTAGCAGTCTTTGATCAGACCCTGGTGTTGAAGCAGGTCACTTTGAGAATAGAGCAAAGATTGTGTTTCTGTTCATACTATACAGTTGGAAAAGATAGAACACCGAATACAGAGAGCGTGGAATGGTGGATTAGACAATATCTATTGCAGCTCATAGTAGCAATGTCACAGCCCGCCAGATCTTTTAAAGGAATTGGAAAAGGGAGTCCCTGGGGTTTCTGTTTCATCAGGACTCTTGTGACCCAAGTATGAGGGGGTTCATAGAGATGCATCGTTTATGGAAATTATAACTGGAGACTCAAGACTGAATTCAACTGCCGGTGGGTGCAAGAGCTGAAATGATTGGATGGGAGGTGAGAAATCCTACAAATGAGAGCAAGTTGGAAAAACTGAGTTTACACATACCCCCAAGTTCGTGCAGAAAGTAATGCAAGTACTTGTAATTGAGTATCTTTGTCAGATTGACTTCTCAAGTTACCATTTTACATAATACCCTTCATCTGTTGATGTTTCAACTATGTTGATTTAGTTGGTTTGTTGCATTAAAATTTAAAGCGAAGTCTTGTCCCGTAGTTTTCTTTCCATTGGTGTTGTGGGGATTCTTTTCAAGGAATTGTGACAAATGAGCAAGTGATAAATGGCATGGAGCAGGATGAAATCATCTCATACAGAAATGGTCAAGGAGAGAACTTGTGAAATTGAGTCAAGTGGTAATGATAGTGCAGAAAAGGATTTCAACAATGGGCAGCAGCAAGCAAAGAGCTATGTTACATCTTGTAGTTCAACCTAAGCATTCAGCAGAAGGTGAAGTCAGTCAGGAGTCTTGAGAGTTGTTGGTGGGCACAGCACAAGACCCATCTGGTCTTCCCAATTTTTGAAACAAAATGGAGAAAGTTTAGGCTCATGTATGACCGAATGTCAGATTAGTAGTCCCGTGCTACAAAAGAGGCATTGAAGTCAACAATTATGATAAGTTGGGCACGGTGCCATCAGCACACATATGGAACTAGAAACCTCACTTATGCATGTTAGCAAGAAAAAGAACAAACATTAGAATTTGAGAGATGATCTTACATAAGGGTTGTTACTGACACTGAACAGAGATTTTAAATGGTGTGTGGGCAAAACCTGAACTAAATGGATTCAAAAGAGTGAATTGTGGACCGATCAAGTATAAATAGACATTCAAGGACCTTGAAGGGAAACCAGCTACGCAGCAGTAGCTTGAGGAGATAAGGAACAGTGCCTAAACAAAGGAAGCAATCAACATTGCTAGCAAGCAGTGGGGAAAAGAAAGTAATTGAGTAATCAGGAGTTGTATGGAGGAAAGAAAGAAAACAAGAAAGAGGATGATCTGCAGTTTTTTTCCCCTAAATAATGAAGTTATTTAGAGTCAGAGTCATCAGCAGGTATTTGTTAAATAAGTTAATGAAATACCAGGGCTACGTCATAGCTTACACAGCCTGGTGGCCCAATGGTCAATATAGATGAACTTTCCACGGTCATCTTTCCCTAGGAGCAGCGTAGTGAAGGCAAAAGATAGCTTCTGCTTCTAATTGAACAATGACAAACAGCAATTTACTCACACTAGCAGTCATGCCAGATAGCTTTCATTGAAGAATAAAATTCCATCCAATATACACAGTATGGAATGGGGGCAGGAATAGATAAAGAATTACATGAAATCAAATTCCTGGTGTGTCAAAATGTTAACAGGTTCTGAGAACAATGGAAGCCGTGATCATTTAAACTTAGCTAATTCATTGATACAAAACTGACATGGCTGTACAAGAGGGACCATTAGGCAACTGAAAATCGTTATTTGGCTGCAAGACATTGAACCATATTTTGTACAACTGACTTTGCATTTGAAATGAAAAAGGCACCAAAACAATAGCTGAAGAATCTTGCACAACTTCAGGTGCTTTGAAGCAACAGGACAGACTGAAACCTTTAAGCATGTTGACTGCTTCCTTTGTTTAAACACTGTTCCTCAGATATCTCCAACAAGACAGTGTGAGGATTCTCTGCTTGATTATAGCTAGTAACTTAAAACTTAGTAACTCCAGTTCCAAAGAACGTGGCCATAACCGTAGTTGCTTTTGTTTAGAAAATCTGGGTATATGCAGCAATGTTTCCCCCTCAGTAGCAGTACTGCATTTTGATCTTTCTTAACAGCTGAAATGGAGCATATTGTCTACAATATTGTTTCCACTTTATCACTGGAATTATTAATGCTATATTTAAAACAATAAAATGTATTCTGCAGTTTATTTTCATGGGATAACTACACTGGGGTGGGGTACACTCTATATATGTATCAATTTCAGCAAAGTTATAACTTGTGTGTGTGTAAAATTAGGTAGGGTTGTAGCCAATTATTCTCCAATAAAAATATTTACAGATGTGTTGCCAGAAGATTTTTGCTGAAAAGTGATCCAACGCTTAATTAAAAAGAAACTGATGTTTTCAAAAACCAATTTAACCTAACTGCCCTACGAAACACCTTGTTTATTTATTGTAAACTAGCTTCATGGTTTGTTTTCCCAATGACTCTGGGCAATTACAGTACCATGATATCCAGTTTACCAACTTGCATGGAACCACTCAAATGTGCTCTCTCCCAGATCTGCAGATCTTGAATTCTTGCTACAAATTAAAGTGACTCCCAGCCAATCTAACCCATTCATTCCACAGAATACACGCACAATAAAATCTTAGAATAATCCCACTAAACCTAAAACTTAACAAGCCAGGGGTAGTGTTATCAATCCTATTGCCTTTTCTCATAACTCCAACACAAACAGGGTGAGAGAAAGATCTCTAAGTCAAGGCAACTTCACAAAGGCATTAACAAGTCTCTTCCAAACAAAAAGGATCGGTTGAAATCATCTAATAGTTATTACATGCAAAGTATCAATTTCTGTGAAATATGGGATGGGGTACAGTTAAATAAAAGCACTAAGATTTGGAATTAAAAAGCAGGAAATCAATCCAATTTCTTTCCCTTCTCAGAAGCACTCCCACTGAATCATTTATGAGCAGGGAGCACCCACCAATATTTCAACCAGGTTTAAGATGCAAGTTTTTTTAAAATGTTATTTCTGAAAAGATTTCTAAAAATGTAAAATTAGGACAAATTCAATTATCCCAACCCATATCACTTAAAATGGAGAAAGGTTAGGAAACATCCAATATTGAAAGGGAGGATTGGAGGCCACAGGTGAGAGAGGGATAAAAACCAAGCTTACCCTCACTGCCCCCTAATTTAGCTGTCTTTTCTTTACAACCATGCTGATATCTCCAAATTGGTCTATTCTTTTAGGTTAAGGGACCAATGCTCATATGAAAATAAGTCAGACCCACTTTTCTACAAATTTTTTCCCCAAAGTGCTAAAATCTAGACTCACTGCACAATTTCCTACTTTTACTCATGATGCATTATCAGCAGCAAATGCAAGAACTCAAGCTACAATCCCACATTTAACCACCCATTTCCCAAAATGTAGCAATCCTAAGCATTCTGTTGTGTCATCTCTGGGGGTGCCAACAGCAACTGAATTCTCAAGCCAAGAGAAAAATCCGATATAGAGTGCTACTTCTGATTGTCATTTATTTTAAGCACAAAAACAAGTGATACCCTGATGGTTCACTCGTTTACCACCATGCATGCCTCAGGTCACTTTCAGACGTTTGCCATTGTTATACTTGTATCTCAGCAGCTAAAAAAACCTGACCACAGTCTACATTTCTCACTAGGAACTTATACTTTGAAGACCCCAACACCTACATCAAAAACATTAAACTCAAGACAAAAGCTCCTGCATCCGATGCCAACTCACCACTCCATATAGCCTCTAGCCTAACTCGGATTGTTAGGCAAGTAGATCTGCAGCTTTCACAGGGGCCCAGGTATTGGATAATTGCTTAGAAAACAGCAGCACAACACACGAGAGGGCTGCATGAAAAAAATAAGGTTGCAGATTTTTGATATTCAAGAATATCTGAGGCATAGTTTTCCAGTTTATTTCTCTGAAAACACAAACTGATGCTACATGAAAACAAAATTGTTTGGTATATTTTCCTCTTGCTCCTCCAACTATTTAATCTTTTCTGTAAAAAAAAAGAGTTGAATTAAGCTTTAGAATCCCCAATGGTAAAATCACCGAATCTAAAGCAAGTCGAACTAAAGCTACCTGGTCACTAGCATCAAATCCTGGGGCATTATAATTAAAATTGTGGTTCATTAAATCAGAAATATTTGTTGTATTAGCTGTTTTTTGCAATTTTGATCAGGATGTACAAAAATATGCAGAATTAAAAACAGTAAATTGAACTAGTAAATTGAATCCCCTTTAAGCACTTAAGTTTAGTTCCTGACTGAGATCCAAATTTCAATTTCTGATAGGTCACAACCAGAAGCTTTAGCTCTTGTTTCTCCCTCCATAGATGCTGCTAGATCTGCTGAGTATTTCCAACATTTTCTGTTTTTCATCTATTCTTGTAAGGGGAGATTACAGAATATGAACCAAACCTAGATGGAAGGATGAAAAGGGATACTGGGGATGTTCTAAGGAAGCAAATTGAAAAATTTTGGCGAACAAAATTTGAATAGGAAGATTTGGTGGATGAAGGACTGATTTCTTGTGCATTAGCCTTCAAGCACTTTCATACGGACCTCCAAAATGATCTACTACCAGACTGTCCACCTAAATCCACAGTATGCATTAATATCTCCTATTGTTTCGGAACGTAAAATAACGAGCATGGGATCTTTTAATTTCCCTAGCCTCAAAACTGTAATCTCTTCAGTAAATTCTGGGCAGATATTTCCTTCAAACATAGACAGTATGAGCCGAACATTTTGTCAATCTTTATTAATTGGAAACTGCTAAATGGTAAATGAAAAAAAAGTAACAAGGTTACACATCTGCCTTCAATGATTTAATTGCTCCCCTCCCGTTCTATATTTACCCTTCTCAAGTTAAAGGCTGGCCCCCCTCAACATCCAACCTTATCTACTGCATATCACAATCAACCCAATGAAAAAAGGGTGGCACAGTGGTTAGCAGTACTGCCACTCAGCACAGGCACCCAGGTTCAATTCCAGCCCTCAGATCACTGTCTGTGTGGAGTTTACACTTTCGCCTGTGTCTGCATCAGGTTCCTCCAGTTTCCTCCCACAGTCTAAAAATTTGCAGGTTAGATTAATTGGCAATGCCAAATTAACACTGGTGTCAGAATTATCAGGGTAAACGTGTGGGATTGTGGTTGGTGCACTCAATGGCCCAGATAGCCTACTTCTGCACTGTAGAGATTCTGTATCATTCTTTAAAAAGTTATTTCTACTACCTACAGTTCCTTAGTGACCTATATTGCCAACATAAAAATACTTTTAGTTTCATTATATCCCATTATGCAACCCTGCATGTCATTTATCCCTTTTTCTTCACTATACTGAGATCATATTGGCTTCTCATTCTTTTTTCTTACATCTAAAGGCTTTCATATCCGAACTATCATCCTAATCATGACATCTCTAGTTTTGGGCTAGTTAACAAATTGTTCTCTCAATGAGAAGCCTTGACCCTTCACCTTGGTGATCAAATGTATACCTGTGCTCTTAGTTTATTAAGAAGAGCCTCAATGCCTCCATACACAAATCCACCTTACCTTTGGTGAGCGAACAGCCTTCAGAGCTAGATGCTTCAGTTGTTTTCCAAACCGTTAACTTCCTTAAAAACAATTTAGATTATGGGCAACACTGTTACTGTACCACCTTTGACTGTCCGGAGGTGATGGGCCTTGTACGATTGCAGCAGTCCTTGCAGTACTGATTCCCTCAACAATTTAAGTAGGGAGTTTCAAGATATATATCCAGAAACAATATCTGTTCATGGTGCAAAACTTGAAAGTGATGACCACCTATTTTCTGATATTCTTGTCCTTTTCAATGGTAGAAGTCTGAGGCAAGCATTCAAAGCTTTCTGTAGACTGTATTAATCTACAGCCAGAGTTGGCTAGTGGTAGACAGAGACAAGTAAGAAGCCAATCAAGTCCCAAGCCCAAATTTTGTGGGTACTTCATATCTGGTGTTGTGAATGGAGCTGAACACAACCAGCAACACCCAGTTTTGCTCTTGGCTTTTGCAGAGGGAAGTTCATGGACAGCTGCTTGGGTTGCAGACACTTCCCTTTATACGTCTGGCAGCGATGTTCTGTAGATGCAGCAACTTATCAACTTCCTTTGCCTCAATTACATGAGTTCCACTGACTCCCAATATCCTCTCCACCCCAGTTCATACTTGATAAGACTCAGACTCCCCTAATCATTCAAACACTGCCTTGCTGTCAAAGACTGCTACTCCTGCCTCCCCTCTGGCATTTCAGCTCAAATCCATATTTCTAATAAGGCAAAGATTATGCTGAAGTTCTGACATAACCAGACTGTGTAGCTTATTTTCGATTAAGTGCTGACATTTATCATTGTGACACTATCTTTGTGAAAATGTATTTTATTTGAAGGGAGTGAAGAACTGTTCTGCATTCAAATGATTTTCAACATGGCAGTTTTTAATGTCAATATTTAATCTGTGGTTCATCCACGAATTGGTGAATTTGTTCAAAATCTTTCACACCTAATTAACAATTAGAGCAGGCTGAAGGGAAAAAGAATGATATAGCTGCATGATTTTTAATGTGATTTCAAGAAAGCATAGAAGAGTCCCAAGTAGATTATCTGTGGGCACCAAACTCAGATATTCTGATAGATAAGTATCAGAGCATAACATTTCTTCACTCAATTCATCCCAAATTACAGAGCAATACATATGGCAAGAAAAGTGAACTGGACTAGAAAGTACTCAGAATAATCTGGCCACAAGTCTTGCAGATTTAATCAAAAGAGTATTCTTCACTAGATTAATTCCAGTAGTGTCAGCTGAAAAGCTCCTGTAGATGGTAAATTTTAGACCAGGCTGTCAACAGTATCTGCACCATACAGATCAGAGTAGAGCACTCTCCAATTCATGCGCTACTTGGAACCAGGCTACAGTTAGAAATTCCTGCAATCAGCAGTAGGAAGCAGACACCTGTCCCCTTCCAGAGGGCTTTTGAGGCTTGTGCTCCATCACCAACGTAGTCCTTGCTGCCCATCAACACTGATATTTCAGAATGTAAAGGTGAAGCAATGGGAACAAGTTTCACCTTCAAAAGTTATATTCTGATGGCAGGCAGCCATTTTATGTTTCCCCTATTAGCATATTCAACCAAACAACTAAGGTTTACAAACCACTTGAGTTTTGCACAATGACCATTTGCAAGAGGTACTGTAAAGCCATTGCCACTTGCAATCCAGCAAACATTTAAGGGCAAGGAAAGAACCACTTTTTACTTCACAAGCTTGAGAAAACAAAACTGAAAAAGACAAAAGTACATCTTGTCTGTGAAAGGGCATCAACAGTTGTAACAAAAGATTGACATTTATTATGTATGACAATTTAATTTGAAATTGAATTGTATTCCATCTTCATGTGTCATTTTTAGTATACTGAAAGGAGCAGCAAAAATAAATAATTGTTTAGCTACATGAACATGATCTGTTCAGGGAATTCCCATCTTTCTTGTGTATCCAGTCACCAAATCATTAGGCATTATTCCACTTTTTGGATTTTTTCCAAAAAAAGCCTTCAAAATAAATGTAACTACACTGGCATTTACAAACTTTTGTATTGACTGATTGATTGTTCTCATCAAGATATGTGCTGGGGAACGAAATACTTTCTATTTTAGACAGAGCAATTCCAGATCAGCTGTAACATAGCAAGATAAAGAACCACGTTTCCCCCTCACCTCCACTACCTAAGCCAATCTTACAAGCATCCTTGACTATACCGCCATAACACTTCCATTTTCCACAGTGACCTCAGTATTATTCATTTAGTGTTGAATTTGGAGCAAGAATCTATTCCCATTACAAACTCAATCTATGGATATTAACTTCATGAAGTGTGCAATGGCAAGTCAGTTCCAGGGCTAGAAAGGGAGATCAGAACTAAAGTTCCACCTTGACAAAAAGTAGAAAATCTGGAAAATAATGTAAAATTTTCTAACAGTTATAAAAACCCAAGTGGCCTATGTCCATTACAAGAAAAAATGTCATCCTTACTTAATTTGGCCTGTGTACAATGTGGGTTCATCAGAAGTAGCCTAGCAAGGTACTTTGGTTAATATCTCAGTACAACGTTGTTTAAAAAAAAATGGTCAAAGAGCAATCATTTAGATCGGAGGAAGGTAGAAACCACTGTTCTACAAGAATCAGTGCTTAGAACAACTGTTATTCCTAAATCCAAATCATTAACGTAAATTATAAGTAACTTTGCTTGCAAAGTACCAAATGGGAAGGTTATAATCAACGTTTGGGAAACTGCAATTATAAGATATTAAAAACCTTGCAGTCAAGTAGTAAACAAACATTTAAAACACGGATAACTTAGGTGATATACTTTGGCTGGAAAAACACTAAATTCATCTACACTATGTTAGAAAAGAAATGGAATGGGTAGTATAAGAACAAATAAGAACTGAGGATGTAGATGAACAAATTAATAAAAGCAACTCTGGTCAGAAAATGAATTAAAATGCTAACATACTGGCATTTATTCCCATGGATATAGAATTTGTAAGTTTGCTAGGATCCAGGTCAGGATGTACTGTGCAGAGCTCAGGTCTCTATGTTATGATGAATTACCGGGGGGGGGGGTTTAATGAGAACATTTTGGGGTGGTACCCAAACATAGGTTACAGCTATCCAGGGACTAGGGGGCGCTATAAAGTTAAAAAGAGCTGAGAACATTCTTTAAAATTGTGAATGAGCTAGAAAGACTAGCTGTGGAGAGAATGTTTCCATTCATGGCAAAATCCAGAACTAGGGGCAATAAATACAAAATAGTTACAAATAAATCCCACGGAGAAATAAAGGTGGCAGAATGTAGAACCATTTATCACAGGACGTAGTTGAGGCAAATAGCTTAGATGCTTCCAAAAGGAGGATGGAAAAATATAAGATGAGGTAAATGAAATGAGACTTTGGTGAGAATAGTCACACCAAATTAGTTGGGTGGAATGATCTGCTTCTGTGTCACATGCTCTTATCAATGTTACACATGTAAAAATGGGCAAGAGACACAATTTGTCAGCGACATCCACAACCCAAGAGTGAAAAAAGATTTATAAAACTCATTCAGCAGCTTGCAGTAACTTGGGCCTTGGTCCCAAAAGTATAAAGGCTCTAATTAAACCACCCAATACTCATCAATGCCATTAGCACCACATTTCTCCACTGTCTCAATTGTTTTCTGAGTTAACTAGTCACATCTTCTAACAGTGAAAAAACAAATTTACCAAGTGTGAGCTACCTTTTCACACACCTGTCTGCCTAGAGATTTACTGCTCTAAAATTTCTTCCCTGAAGATAAAATTCATTAAGCATGTATAATTGGAAAAATGGCAAATAGGGGTCAAATACCCAACAGATGAAGTTGTTTTTAAATTGAAGTTCCCATCAGGATCCCTGACATATCAGCAAAGTAATCTGTGGAGCCACATAGATTACAGAGCTCCCAGGGATGGTACTTAGTCTCATTGGAGTTCACTAATTTTAGCTATAGTGGAATAAGTCTCCAACACACTCCATCCTACCACCAACTGGCCTCAGCAACCCAGATTAGGGCAAGAAAAGCCTGGGTGCTCAATCCTGAACACTGTCCCATTAACCTCAATGGAATTGCATACATGAATATCAAGAAAGGATGGGATCATACATTGCTATGAAGCCTCCTGTTTTGAATGATCAGATTTGGGTTTTTTTTGAACATTTGTTATCTTCTGGCCCCTTGGCATAACCTGATTTGATTAAATAGAATTTATATTTAAGAGAATGCACCAGTTTAAAATCAGGAAAAGGGCAGGCAGCTCACCACCTGTTCCATGCTTCCTTTAAGCTATAACTTACTAAAATATATCTTTCATATGGTTTAGATTTCTAAAAGCCTTCCTAAGTTTTAAATTGTATACAAAATAATTCCCCATCCTAGGTAGGTCACACAAAAAAAATACATCAAATCATTGACTACAGTCAGAGTGGAAGTAGCAGAGAAGGTGAAAAGTAGGTGGTAACCTTTTAGCATCAATGTCATAGCCACTGTTTTCTCCCTCCTGTTAAACAGTTCCAATATAAACTGCCATTTTATGAACAGGAACTATCACCTCTAGAGCCATCCTGGCATTATCAGATTGGCCTAAATCGAGTTCAAACTCATGTCTCGAAGTAAATGATAGCATTTTATCTCGACACCATCACATCCCAAAACAGGCAACGATATTTAAGTGTGCCCTATAAACACAAGGAATACAAAACAATACACAAATGAAAATTTGCTTTATTGTTATACACTCAACAGACTTCCATAGAAATGAAGGTGAACACATTTTTGCTTTAAAAGGTCAACAATTAAACAAAGTACACTTAGTTTAGGACTGTATAGATTTTGTTGTCCTGGAGGTCTGCGTCAGTGGAACAATTAACCATGGGAAAGAACAGTCTACATGTAATCGCATAGAAAAGCATTAACCAGAGCAAATTATGTAGCAATCAATATATACACATTATACATATACTGTAGCATTAAACCTTTCCAGCCCATAAGATGCAACTAAAGCAGTGATGGTTTCCCATTTTTATTGGCATGCCTAAATAGACAACCATGTGTTTACTAACCCATCTCAACAATCATTTCACTACAAATTAAGTCCAATGTTGGAAACAATGTATTTTGGTAGCACAGTAATAAAACATTAAAAACGGAAATAAAAAATTAAAACTAGTTAGCAATCAAGTGAAAGTCAGAATTCAAACTGAAGAAACAAAAATGCAGTTCAGATCAATGGCAAACAGGAATACTTATCAACTGCAAGATAATCCCATGTTTTCCTGGAACATTCACACTCTCCAGGTGCACAGACCTCACTATGACCACATCAAACCTACTTCAAATCACAATTCTTTTGTGCAAAAAACGTGAACGATTATGACAGGGTCTGTGTAGGCTGTGAAAAAACAATTTCATTGTTTCTTCGAGTCCAAGAAATCCGATTTCCTTCCTTTTGGTTGATTTAAGTATATCGTGGTATAACCATTCTAGTCTGGAAGTTTTGACCAGACCAAAAAACCTATTGCATGTCTGGTTTCTTGACTGGAAAGGATTAACAATAACCGATGAATAGCCATAAACAAATAACTGCCCCTTCCCCCAACACCAGAGTTAGCTTAGGTGATTCCCAAATATTTAGCTAAGAGAGAGAGTGTGTGTGTGTATAGGGGGTGGGGAGAAGAATTGCCAACTGTAAGTCTTGACCTCAAGCTTTAATGGAAAACTAAACTCACATAGTATGTACAAACACCATAATAAGGGATAGATGGATGCCAGAATCCTAAACCACTGATGCCAGTTATGACTATAAATAGTATCATAGTATGTTTCAGTGCAGGAATCTAAAATAAACATTACAAGAGCGATACTTCAAGCACTGTGGTTCAAGGAACTGGAAGAGGCTGTACAGTCAAATCCATGCAAATTTAAATCAGATACATTAATAAGCAGATTTCTGCCAAGTCCTGTTGGGACAAGTCGTTAATGACTTGAGTAGTTTATGCAAGTCTGATGAATAAGCTTTTATCTTGTCCTATCACAAACAGGGTTCTATTATACATCAAACTATGATTCCTCCATCCCCGTGTACTAGTTATAGCTAAAATAATTCATATTCCTGGACTATGAGAGAGGAATTCCAAAAGTATCTGGTACATGCTGTATTAGCTTGATATCCATCACCACTAATACCTAGTGGTAATGTGATGAATTGCATTTTGCAACACATGGCTGAATTATATCCCTTGAGCTGAAGTATAGAGGGAGATAAAAACATGTGGACAAAAGGAAATTAGAAGTACAGTAGTTGGGGCTAGTCTGTGTCCACCATTCCCAGTTGAACCAGAGAACAGAACCAAAAGGATGTTTAAGTATGCTTTATTTCCTGCAACAGCACGTGCAAGATCAAGATTTTCAGAGGCTTAGGACCAAGATGCCTGGCCCCAGTGGGAACAGCAGAGGCAACAAGAAAAAGTTAAACTTTATGCATAGTAGCTAGGGAATTACTAAAAAGCAGGCAGAATTCTCTGTTCACCAGAGTTCAGTGAAAATATGGCAACTAATATCTACACTCATTCAACTATTTTAAATTGAGTTTTAAAGTAGAAAGCAATGCAAGACTAACAGGAAAAACTGCATGAGGTGACATGCAGTGGTCCTGGGTTCCCACCACCAATGCAAAAAACACCCCACTATAATACAGATTTCCATAGACCAAAGGACCACCAACCCAACAATACCTCCTATGCAAAGCATTAAAATGCCTCACTTCCTGTGGCTTTTGAGACAGGGTCAAAGAAGTCATTGGCTTGCAAACGATTGACTTGGTTCTCATAAAAGTCAGTCACATACAAAATAACAGATAGGAGGCAGCTACATGTTTAAAAAAATGATTTGGGTGAATTAAAGGCTATACTCCATTTGTTGGATTTAGCTGACAAAATAAATCAGGACAATAAAATTGATAGAGACTTATACAACCCTTCAGTACCCAAGACTGTTACAGTTTGCAACACACACCAAGGCATCTCACTATAACACAATGGAAAGTTTTGCAGTATAGGTGGTTAAATTAGTGGCTAATTTCTCCACTTAATTCACTTCTGTTTCGGCCACTATGTTTTGCCAAAGACAAATCTGGCATATGTTTTAAGTCTTCCAAGTTTTCAGAACAGCAAAATGTGTGGAAGCAAGAGAATACTCTCAAACCTGCACTCATAGGGCCACAATCCAGTTACTGGATGTAAAATTTTCACAATCACTTGGAAAATTGCACAAATCCAACACTGGATTATAACCCAACCTCTCCTCACACTAAGTATTTTCAAAGTTCTCCCATTATTTTCTTTCCAATGGGAGGGAAGTCAAATTCTACAAGTGGTTTAAATGTTCATTACAGGGAATTGGGATATAATCATGAACAAATATCAAAATTTCTGATACTGTTCTTACTTCACATTCACCCATCCACAGCAACCTGACCTGAAGGTATTCAAGCGACTGATAACTATCTTTTATTTTCTCCCCCCACATTTATAAATTCAAGGTAGTGGTGGTAAAACTGCCTTGTAGCGATTGAGCTTGTGGTCTTTTATAGGTCAATTTGTAAATTTGCATCTGTAAAGCAGAGTCCCATCACAACATTCTCAGATCTGGCAAACTACATAGGTTTCTTTATTAGTATACTGAAGTGACAAACAAGTATGAGAGCTGAGTCACACCTCTTTCAGGTGATCAACTCCAATGTCACTGGGTGGTGAATCTCCCAGCTGTTGCAGTGGGTGTGGGGGTCATAGGTGTCATGGAGGTCATGGGGGTCATGGGAGTCATCATTCCCATCTTCACTTGGTTGCGGAGATTTGCATTCTGCTCCAGGAGGAGCTCATTGGTGGCCATCAGGTTTGACACCTGTTTTTGGAGATCCTCAACGCGCTTTTGCAGCATGAGATTCTCTTCCTTCAGAAACCGGTAGTCAGCTGCGCCTGGATTCTGCATGCCGTAGTCGTATACTTCAAACCCCATGCCCTCCATCCTTCTCCTCTTCATGTGGGCGTCGTAGCCATCATAGTGGTCAGCATCATAACCTCTAGAGTAGAGGTCATCATAGCGGTCATATCTGCGTGCCAAGGGAGAAAACACCTGGCTGTGCGCCATACCTTGGTTTTCATAACCATACTCGTCGCGCTTTACGTGCAGGAACTTACATTTGGGCCCTCTTTGACAGTCACCCTTTTGATAGTCGTGGCAGATCGGAATCTCACCTTTATTAACGGGTAGATCAGAAGATAAAAGGCCAAGGGTGGACATCTCATTAGCGTCTGGGTGGCGGAACTTGCAGCGCTTACCGCGGTTGCAGACGTTGCGCAGGAAGTCACGGCAAATATCATCTGTACTGGGGCCAGCCTCCTCGGTGCCGTTATCTGGCATTTTTATAGATTAATTCTGCGCTGTTTAGCCAAGGCGCTACGCAAGCAACTGCAAAAGAAAAAAAAAGGCAGGTCTTTACAGAGAATGAGCGATTCATTTACAAAGTAACTATTGCGCATTCCATAAAACATTGAATTCAGAGTAGTTGCAGTAGCAACATTATCAACTGACTACTAGCAGTGAAGAAATTTGTGCAATGTGCTTGCACAACTTCTGGGGTGAGGGGGTGGGCGGTGGGCAGGACAGAATTCACAAATGAATCATTCAGATCCACGTGATGTGCGCAAAAAAAGTACACATTGCTTCATATTTTGGGATTGTCTACAAGTTTTCCAATTTTATGTCATTTAAAAAAATAGTATGGACAATGCCAGAACAAACTGATTCCTGATGCGTTGATTAAAACTTTTCCTAGTGAAAGGAGTACAACAGGTAAACTGAGTGCACTCAATAAGTAATGCAATATATAGACAGACAAACAAATAATGCTAGACTACTTCATAATGGGCAGTCTTACACATGTTACCAACCTCAACCGTACCAATGAGCAGAGGATAGGCGCAATTTTACAGCAGAAAATTGTGAAGACACCCTAGGTAATTTTGCAATTCAGCTGACTTCTCAAAAACAAGATCAATGAGCCCAGGATGCATATGAACGCTCAATGTTGCAGGAAATTTGTTCTTATATTTACAGCAGACTCATTTAAAAGAAAACAAGCAATGCAGCCTTAAATGTAATTTGTTAAAGTGCAGCATCTCATCAGCATGAACATCTTATGAGTCCAGACTTCCCTCATTGTCAAGCTCCTTTAGCAATAACTGAGAATATTCTGAAATTCCATGAAAATCATCATTACATTGAGCCTGCTGCCCTGAGAGCCACCTGATTTCAGAAATTTGAGTGTATGCTTTTCCCATTCTATTGTAAAGTTTAATCCAGTTGCAGAGAATAGTTCTCAGACCGATCTTGCTGCTTCATTGGTTTCCTTGGAGCTATTTCAGATGATTCTCAGAGCACATCCAACACCAAGAAAACCCAAACTTGGGCCACCATACTTACACCCAAGTTTAATTCTATATACCATTTTATTTGATAAAATGGTTCAAGGTAGGGGTGAGGGATAACTTTTTTACTGACTCGTATTGCAAAACCAAAAATATAATTAACTCCTCAGGTTGTGGCTAATATTCCCATTTTCCATACTGGCCGCACGAGTAATTGTACTTTTTACACTTCCCGTATTGTACGTAACCAATTTCAAATAGCTTTTCAGATTACTAGGCTCCAAGGCCTTAATTTTCAGCTGCATGAATCAACTGGATACATAACAACACAGAATTAAACTCACAATCCGAATATTTTAAAAGTTGGAAGAAGCAAAAGTGGATGACGAGTAATGGCAATAGAAAACAAGAACCTATTTGCACAGACGGATCAGCGCCTCCAAATCACGAATATGTCCTCCCAGACACCAGCGACTTAGCCCGTTCATAAAATTGGAATTCTAGCCGCCTCAAACAAATCTCAACTAATTCCAATTACATTTAACTATCATTCAAATTTGGGGAAATAATTGATTTTTTCATGTAAAATATAAAACCGACCTTTAAACAGAACTCTCCTCCCTTCCCCCACACAAACGCTGATTTTTTTTAATCCTACGTGCCACGCACCCAACTGGCGCATTTTATTCGACGAATACTTGTGGCTTAAATCTATCTTTACCAAAATCATTCGGCAAAGTGACTGAGCAACTCCAGCGCCTCCAAATTACAGCTCTTGAACCGGGGTCTCAAACGCGCTCGCTGGTTTTCAGGCTGTAATGGCGCCTTTAGGCCTCGACTTCCTGTTACAAATAAAAATGACCCCGATCCGCCAACAAACATGAATTTTCTCCATACAGCGTGTACACAGTCAAATATTGGAATAATCTCAGTGAATCCGAAACTATAACATGTATTAAAACTCACAAACCAGGGATGGGTTTACCTATACAGCACAGCACAGCTCCTTCCCTCACAAGCTCCGACACAAAGAGGCTCAACGCAGGTCCTCCCAGTCAAGGGTAACTTCACGACAAAGAGCTTCAAACTAGGTCCTCCCAGTCAAGAAGGACTCCAACAGAAAAAGGCGCAACACAAGCGTCTTGGACAGTAAGGGAAAAGGCCACTAGGTAAACAGTAAACGTCATGTGCCAAATGGAAAGCACTCATTTGGATTTAAAATGTGATTTTTTTTTCATTTTAGAAAACGCAGCACACAATACATTAAATACTTTTGAAATCAGAATTATTTATTTTTGTCAAAGATCTGATGCCTGAACAAGGGTTTCGATTGTGTCTGGATAGAGGGTGTACAGACTTATTTTTAAAAAATGAATATTTAGTGACCAAATATTCCCGCTATTTTAAATATGATAATGGAAACACGGTCTTATTTTAATTACCTAACTTTTGGCAGTTCAATTTAAGGGAGAGATATTTCAATCTATGTTCCTCTTGCTGCCATTGAGAGCACTATGATGTCTACTATTACTATTTTTTTAAAACAAAAATCAACAAAAGCAACCATTTTCAATATTTGCTATAATTAACAAAGTTGTGTGTCTTTATTTAAATCTAATTCCTTAATTTTCGTCAGACCATATGGAATATCAGTTAGCACAGGCAAACAACTTATTCCAAGGCCTCCTAACTGGCACGTAGCGTTTCTTTCTTGCTTAGCCTTCACACGGCAGTGCAAGTAAACACTGATGTCACTTAGGTCATCTTATTAGCTATACAAAAATGATAGTGAAACGTACAGGACGACTTGAAAGACACGAACCATGGCCTCAAAAAGAGTATGCAGAATACTCAGGTGTGGACAATTTATCATTTCCAATTAGTATTTCAGTTCAATTTGACAATCGTGATCACTTTCAATTCACAAACATTACTGTGCAGTTGTTTAAATTAACCTTCACCTCCCCAATCTTTCCCAATCATTGGGATGCTAACTCCAGACAAACACACAAAAATAGAAAAACTTGTGGCCAATTTCAAAGAAAACTCTAAGTTTCTCCCTTGTTCCAGGAGGCCATGGTTATTTTAAGCAACATGAATTATATTTTCCCTCCTGTCCTGAACTTTAGGGACTGTACCTTATAAACTGTTGTGTAGGCTTTGGATAAGCAAAGAGTTAACTACTGGTACGTGAATAACTCTGCATAATTAAGTTATACATCAGTGATTGCATATAGACATTTATAGAATGTTGGAACAATTTGGGAAGACGGAATAGAAACAAAAGTTTATCTGAAGTGTATGGTTTACTGACAAGAGTCAGGAAGACAGTTAAATGGTTATTCTGTCAGCATACTTCTGAATGGCAACACTTTTGGTAACAGTTAAAACAATTTAGATTCCAAACATCTGTATGCCTTGGACTCTATTTCTTGTATATCAATGGTTCATTGATCCAAATGTGAATAGAATATAGTTAGTATATTGCTGCAAATGTGAATGGAATATCAATCATATGAATGATGCAAGTCAATTGCTTTTATCAAACGTGGTTGGAGAAATTCAGCAGGTCTGGCAGCATTTGTGGAGAAGGGAACAGAATCAACAAGAAGTCCGATATGACTTACTTCCAAAAAAGTTATTCAACTTAAAAATGAATTCTGTTCCTCTTTCCACAGATATTGCCAATCTGGCTAAGTTTTTATTCCAGATTTCCATCACCCACGGTATTTTTCTTTTATTATAGTATGAGAAATCCTGGATACCAGAGCTAGAGAACGCTCTCCAAATGGGTCCAGCACACAGAAGTAGAGGTTCAAAAAACAGATAGTACAAAGAGAAAGAAAGAAAGAAACAAGTAGAAAATCAGATCAGACCAAAACTAATGTTGACCTGTGTTCAAGCTGCTGCAGAAAGTAAAAGCCATCTGTGACTTGTAAAGTAGCACATGGTTAAGTATTGCATTATTACTTAATAAATCCTCTTAATTTGTTATACCAAAACTAACGCCATCAAATATCTGTCTTGTTAGGACCTAAATAAAGATTAAAGTGATTTATTGAACTTTAAATTATCCCGTGATACATTACAGTCTCCTCCCCACCCTCCTCAGCCATGTCCGAAAGGCTTTTGGAACATTGTACTCCAAACAGAACAAGAAAACAATATTGCTATCCACCACGCTAATTCCCGAAGACCACAAATCTAACAACTCAAGTCTTTAAATCCACATTTAGCTACCTCACATTTGCACAAAGTTGCATCTAAAATACATATTCACCTCCTTCCTGATCACAGCGTGCATCCATATTTCCTTATACTCAGCACCAATTATTTTGGGATCCAATTTCTTTCAAGAAAATATTCATTTATGTATCACCTTTCACAATCTCAGGGCAACCCAAGCTCTCTCAACAGCAAAGGAAGTACTTTTGAAATGTAGTCATTGTTGTAAAGTAGGAAACACAGCAGACAATTAAATTTCAAATGCCTCAACAGCAACTCAAAACCACCCTTTTCTAATACAGTACAAAACATCCCTAGTAACATTCATTTCCTAAGATTTTAACACTCAATTTAGTTGCCTTTCTTTGTATTCCCTCCAAAGACAAAATCCTGCCTCCATTCAAAGCTGTGTCAAGGATCAGCAGAACAGTAAGTAAATTAGCATTCTCATTTAATCTCAGCAATGAGATTTGAAATGCACCTCACATCAACTAGTCCAGTTTCTGAATTATACTTGGTTAAAGCATGCATGCTTGTAGCACGTAAGCGTCCATGATCTGGAAGTATAGCTAGTAAATGGCTATAAAATAGGTAGTGGAACACTTGGTGCAGACACTGGGAAGTGTAATTATCCAGTCTGCACTCAACACTCTGATTTTCAATAAATAACCAAAAGGAAAAATATGGGAGATCTGAAATCTAACATTATTTCTCTCTGCAGATACTGCCTGGTTTGCTAAGTATTTTTAGCAATTTCTGCTTGTATGTTAACAAATGATCTATCTGCCTAGGTTTGATAAAGAAGGAGGAATTGATAATCTGAGTACTGGATGCTACTCCCAATCATTAGAATTTTTAAAATTTCAGTGGCCTGAAAAAAATATATTTTCAAAAAATTAAAAACTGCGATTTCATAACACTATTTAAGCCATCCAAATGGCACAGAAGTAAATTTTGAGCCAGAGGCAAGGATGATCTCAGTTTAGCTGATCTTGACCATAGGAAGGCACAACAAATGATCTTTTGCCCTGGGTCAGAAACTAAATAATAAGCCAACTTTTCAATCTCGTTGATACACATGCACAATTTGAAAAGCTTGAGTGCAAGTTTTACCATAAAATAATTATTGTTCAAGCTAAGTTTACCAATTCATTAAATCAATGTGAGCAAGATAGCTCAAATGCAATAAAATAAGATGGCAGCAGAATTCTCAGGAAGTAAGGCGAAACTAGGTTTGGCTGGGCCAAGCTCTTGTCAACATCGAGCAAGATCAAGAGTTACAGAAAAAAAAAATCACCATCCGTCCTATTAAATGGAATGCTGTCAATTTATATATTTGGAAAATTGCCTTGGTACCATCAACCATTAGACAAAGAAAAAGGAATAAAACAATGCAAGCCAATTATGCTTGTGTGCTTCTCTTAATTCATCAGAGTGGTGGAAACTCTACTTCAATCTGTTATTTGGCTCAAACTGCTCTTTCTGCATGCATGTAAAAAAAAAAATCAGTAACTGTTTCTCTGATCTTTCTCCAAATATCGAATGGACAGTGCAAAAATCATACACGACACAACAATGCTTGAATCAGATCGTGTTCCGTTGATGAGGACCTTTAAAATGCCACAAAAAGAACAATTTCAAGTGTAAATCTTTTAAAATTCAGAACAGACAGAATCGTATGTAGAAGTCGTCTACATAAACGACTTGGAAGTAGGGGTAGGTGGTGAGATCAGCAAATTTGCTGATGACACCAAGATGCTTGGATTGGCGGGTACAGAAGAGCAGTGTCAGGCAATACAACAGGACATAGACAGGTTGGTAGATTGGGCAGATAGATGGCAAATGGAATTTAATCCGGAAAAATGCGAGGTGATGCATTTTGGCCGGAAAAATGTAGAAGAGAATTATAGGATAAAAGGTAAAACTATAAGGAGCATAGAGACGCAGAGAGACTTGGGGGTGCAGGTTCACAAGTCTCTGAAGGTGTCCTCACAGGTGGAGAAGGTGACAAAGAAGGCGTATAGTATGTTAGCTTTCATAGAAAAGGGTATAGAATATAAGAGTAGGAGTTTGATGTTGCAGTTGTATACAACTTTGGTTAGGCCTCACTTGGAATACTGCGCCCAGTTCTGGTCTCCGTACTATCGGAAGGATGTGGAGTCCTTGGAGAGAGTGCAGAGGAGGTTTACCAGGATGCTGCCTGGTATGGAAGGACTGTCTTATGAGGAACGATTAGATAGACTGGGGTTGTTTTCCCTTGAAAGACGTCGGCTTAGAGGGGATCTCATAGAGGTGTATAAGATTATAAGGGGTATAGATAGAGTAAATGGAGGTAAACTTTTTCCACCTTTAGAAATGGATAGGACGAGAGGTCATGGCCATAGGGTGAGGGGGGCTATGTATAGGACGAATATTAGAGGGCAGTTTTTCACACAAAGGGTAGTGGGGGTGTGGAATGCACTGCCGAGTAAGGTGGTGGGAGCAGGCACGCTGGGGCTGTTTAAGGGTCTCTTGGACAGCCACATGAGCGGTATGCAGATAGAGGGATATATTAGGACTGTTTAACTACGGCTTTTTTCCACAGGTAATTCGGTCCATAATTTGAGCACGCATTCGGCAGGTGGTGCGGGTACAGCTCTTGGATGTTGATTCATGGGTTGCCTGGTACCTCATGTCGTATATGAGTGCTTTATGTGGACCACCTGAAGGGCACCATGACAGCTCAGAGACTATCGATGTGGCTGTGCAGACACTTGGAATTGGGCCGGTGTCTGCGGGAGTTTGCGCGTTCTCCCCGTGGTTGCGTGGGTTTTCTCCGGGCACTCCGGTTTCCTCCCACAACCCAAAAATTCGCTATTAGGCTGATTGGGTAACAAATTGTCCCTATGGTGAAAATTTTCCAAATTAGGATTAATATATATATTATTATATAGGAATATTAAAATAGGATAATGTATTTGGTATTACGGTGGCGTGGGCTCGTTGGGCCGAAGGGCCTGTTTCCCGTGCTGTGTTGCTTAATAAAAAAAAAAATAGCAATCAGGCAAGAAAGTATTGCACGAAGTTTAAACAGACAAGGGATTCCAGGAGGACCACCCTACTTCAAAGCTGCGTGACTTGTAAAGAGGTTAAGCAAAGTGACCTGGCAAAGTGGAATAATGTTCTTTAATCGGAATAGCTTATTTCAATTTGTAGAACTTAGTGTTACAGATTTAGACTCTTTATTCTGTGCATTTTATCACACTGGAATAAAGCAGTCGACAAATAAAAAAACCTTCACCTCAATATTAACTCAGTCTGTTTTCTGAGAAATTGAAGGAGTAAATGTTAAATACATTGGAGAGTTAGTTTAGGTTACTAAGTTTCATGAATATATTCCCAGGTCCCCAGCATGTAAGAAACTACAAAGGGTCATAAAATGGAGCCCAGTCCATCACTCAAAGCAGCCTCACCTGTTGACATACTATACTTCCTGCTGCCTCAGAAAAGCAGCAAATAAGGACCCCACCCACCCTGGACATGCTCTCTTCCACCTTTTTCCATTAGGAAAAAGATACAAAAATCCAGAGGACATGTACTAACTGACTCAAGAACAACTTCTTCCTTGCTGGCATCAGACTTTTGAATTGAATTACCTCACATTAAGTTGATCTTTCTCTACACCTGAGCTATGACTAACATTACATTCTGCACCCTCTCCTCTCCATGTATACTTTGTCTGTATTACGTGCAAGAAACAATATTTTTCACTGTATACTAATACATGTGACAATAATAAATCAAATCAAAATCAAGTTAAAGGGTAGCTGGAGTCAATGTCCACAAATGCAAGGTATTTGGACTACTTTCAGAAGTGCCAGGCACCACTTAACCAGAAACAGTATCTACAGCAGCCTGAAGTCTTAACACTGACATTCTTCTTGCATTCTCTCCAAAAAAAAGGTAAAAACTTTAAAGCTAACAGCTCATTTAATAGTTAGTCAACTTCCATAATTTTATAATGAAATCAATGTTTGGGAGGTTAAGCAAAGTGACCTGGCAAAGTGGAATAATGTTCTTTAACTTTGCTTAACCTATCAGACGTTGATTTTATAATAAAATAAAATCAGCAACTTACACTGAGGATTCACATTTAAGGTAGACTGAACGCAGCAAATTTCCAAGAAAACAATTTAAAGATGGCAGGAGCAGCACAACACTAACAAAATTAGTGGCATATTGGGCAGGACACCATCTGGAGACCACAGCCAAGTCCAATCCCCTCACCAAATTGTACATCCACTTCTGAAAGGGCTAAGAGGATAAGAACTAGATACTGAGAAACCCTGTTTTCTGTACTATCTAGTCCATGAGTGCTGAACATCTTTAATGTCACCCTTATCGCTCAGTTTGCAACCAGGAATCCTCCCATCTGTAATTCTCAATTACACTAACATTACTTTTTTTTTTGCTTTACGTAATCAACATAACTCCAAGCGTACTGCACCCTTTAAAGAGGCCCAAGCACACTGCCCAATCCTGCTCATAAGTGTTACATTTTAACTTGAGATTTCAATACATTGGTTCCAAAGAGCACCAATCTTGTAACTGATCACTTAACTAAATTTCTAATAAATCTCAACAGGAAGCTAACACGTTCTAAAAATACACTTTCAAGATAGCTAATCTACAACAACCTAATTCATATCTGCATTATGAACTGGTTTCAGCTTTCGTCAGATGCATTCATTGTTAAATCGGATTGTAATTGAGCTTTTATAGATCTTAAGGTTTGGATTACAGTTTCAGAATTTCGGTAGTCGGTTACCATTTGTTGATCTATTTGAATAGGATTGTTTCCCCATTGCAACGAGCTGGTCGGAATTGTTTAAATAATGCTGGAGGTCTATAGTATGTTTAGTTACTTATTTTGCGACGGACCTTTGAAGATGGTGAGATTGTTTGTCCTTGGAGCTGTTTCCGGCCAATTTTCTTTTCAAGTAGCTTTGCCGACCAGTCCTGATTCTCACAACACAGTAAAATCTCCGTCGACAGTTGGACGAATACATAATTTGGAGTTGGGGGGGGGGGGGGGGGTGGTGAGGAGCAGTAACCAAGTTTCCAGACTACAATAACCGGAAACAGCACCAAAGGCCAAACAAAAACCTCCAGCATCTTATCCCGACACTTCTAGCTCGAAAGCGATAATGAAATAACTGAGATAAAAGCGCAGACCTGGGCGGGAATTTCCGGGAAGACGAACCTCCAATTGGCGAATCTAACCGACAGTCATTTCACAGGCTGCCAGGCGCCATTTTGTTGGCGAGGCTGGAAAGTTGATTTTAAAATGGCGCCCCAGTCTCGCCCCATGAACACAAACACAAAGGAATACCGGGACACATTAAGCAGGGCAATTCAAATCATAGCACTTACCACATCAGCGATCAAACGAAAATATAATAATGCACCGTAACGCAACAAGTGAAGGGAAAATAAATCATGGAAGCAAATTGTAAAAAGGGTAGATTAATTTAGTAAACATCATATTTTTAAAAATAGGCTGGAAGTGGACCTGATCTGCAGAAAAAAATCTGCAAACTAAATTGAGAAATTTACATAGATACGTTTTCGATTCACTGTAAGCATTTCAAATGGAAGTGCAAGTAACTAAGGTACAGTTCAGAGATTCCCATACTGCCTGTTTAAAAGCTGTGCCGCTTACTGGCACAAACCACTGGTGTACAACAAAGGTTGCAAGTATTAATTAACCTGCTGAATAAAACTAAAGATTAATGTTTTTCATGTATTACAATTTACAACGGGCCCTAAAAACATTAGAGTTTTAAAAAATTATGCAACAGGAAGAAATAGCCAAAATCAGGAAAGAAATTAAATCATTACTAAAAGTAAATTGACTAGGAATAAATGTTGTATAAATCTGAAACTTGAACCAAAAGGCTTATGCATAAAATAGAGGTCATGAAGATCACAGTGCGGCTGTTGGTCAGTACCTTACAATACGTTAACTGAATTAAGAACACAAAACCAAACGTTTTTTTTAAAAAGGATCACTAAAGAGTGATGTATGCATAATATAAACGTGTGCATGAAATGTGAAAAATACTAAGATGTTGCAAAGTATGGAACAGGCAGAAGCCAAATGAATGATATAAAAAAGTGTGCAGAGTTTTATATGGATGCAATAGCTCAAAATCGATGACAGTGTGGGGGCTGCACAGTTATTATATGCTTTATATTAGAGCTGGCAGTTTGTGGTGTTTTTGGTGGTGGAGCAGAAATTGAGCCTGCGGCTGAGAACTACTTTATATTAGAAACAAGAATATATGTAAACATCATATTTGATGGACCTAAATGAAGATAAAAACGACAGAATGATCAAGACCAGAAGTAATTCGAAAGATCAACGTACTGCCAGCGTTGGACACAAGATCAAATATCATTTGTGGAAAGGATTATCAGAAGCACATGAGATAATGTCATGACAATGTACTACATGATTAAGTAACATCTGAAGGGAGCAGAGGTTTCAATATGTATATAGCAACTGTAAATAAAGAGTAATGTTTTAACAAATTAGTTGAGCAGTTTACTTTGGTAGTATAGGCAGATATAGAACTGCTTCTGGTTTGCACAAAATACAAAATGAACATTATTGTATTTGGCTGGAACTATTGATAACGTAAGGTAGGGGAGTCAAAGTCCTGCAAGCATTTGATTCATATTTCAGCGTTTGCAAAAAAATTACAGAAAGCACACAATTTAACAAGAGGGAAAGTGCACCAAATCAGAAGCCTGTGAAAATGGGCAAAAGCACGCCAACTTTCATCTTTAAATATTCTTGATTTGGTGAGAAAAAAAAACTGCAAAAGCAGGAAGAATGCTCAAGAGAGCAGAGAACCACAAGTGTGGAAAAATGGGACATTTTAAAGCTTCTTGCTCATCTAAAATAATAAAAATCTGCAAAAAGGTGGAAAAATATTAAAGCCAAACCACATACATGAAGTGAAAGAACCACAGAAAGCAATTTTCCTAGGGGAAGTCAATGAAATGAAAAATAAATTTGGAGTATTAAATTTAAAGTGAATGGACACTCCACTTTAACAAAAGTTTAAATTAGACACAGGGACTGGAGTTTCTATCTTTTGTGACAAAGTATGATGGCATAAGCTTATTACATGACATAGTAAATTAGAAGATCTAGGGAGAATGCCACTGAAAGTCATAGGCCAACATATGGCAAAAATTAAAGTACAAAGATACAGAAATCATTGAAAATTTGTCATCCAGAATCTTTGTTAAGCAGGAAGGCATGCTTAAAATTGAAGCTAATCTTTCAAGTTAATGAAGTTGCTAATTAGAATTATAGTAGAAAACTGAAGACCTTAAGAGCTAACGCTAAACCAGTTTGCCATTTCACACAGAGGGAAGTCCCTATCCGCTCCTGGACAAAGTCATGGGTGAGACTGAGAAGATGCAACAGCAAGGAGTTATATCATCAGCCACAATGTCAACAATGTTCAAGAATGGTCGGTTCCAAAGCCAAATGGATCGATTGTAATCTGCATGGATTTAATTCAAATGAAACAAATCAGTGGTATGTGAGATCCACCTGACGGTCTCAGTGGATGAGTCTGGCCAAACTAGCTAAGAGTATCCTATTCATCAAACTGTGGATTTAGCAGATTGCTGACTTCTTTTATATCATTACTGCTTCAAAAGATTACCATTCAGAATTGCGTCCGTCCTGACGTTTTCCAAAGAACATTGACTCAAAGTCCTAAAAGGCCTAGGAGGAGTAATACGCCATACAGACAACATACTTGCAGAAGGCTTCACAAGAGAAGAGCATGACCACAGAGTTAGAACAGCCTTGAAAGTCTCTCAGGATACAGACCTAAGAAAAATGTGAATTCATCAAATCTATGATGAAATTTCTAGATCACATTGTTATTTTGGACGCAAAAAACAAAGGTGATCAAAGAACGTTACTGAGTTTCAGAGATAACTTGAGATGGTCAACCAAGTACATAGGTTGCCACCAAATTTTGCAGAGATCAATGAGCTTTTGAACAGCTCTGAAACTCAGTTGAGACTGAATCAACACAGGAATGTAGATCAGCCAGCCAAACCACATACATGAAGTGGAAGAACCACAGATTAGCAAAATACTTTGGGGGGGAAAAAAAAAATCAAAACTAACTGATTGTGTAGAGGAAACAGGAAAGTGAACCTGTATTTCTAAATATTGGACAAAGTTGGATTAATGTACCAAAGGAAGCCAAATTAAAAGAAAGACCTATATTTATATAGTGCAATACAACTTAAGTACTTTTGAAATACAGCCACTGTTGTAATGTTGGAAATGTAGTAACCAATTTGCATATGGAAAAGATCCTCAATGATAATGTCTAAATCATGTTTTGACAATTGGCTGGGTCTAGATCATGATTTGACAATCGCTGATTAGAGGATAAATGTCAGCCAGAGTATGGCGGCAGTGGGGGGTGAGGGGGGATATTTCATGTCCAATTAAGGGGCAGATGGGGCTTTGATTTAACATCTCACATGAAAGATGATGGTGCGGCAGTCTCTCAATACAGTATTAGAAGCATCAGCCTACATTTTTGTGCAGATTCCTAGGTTTAGGTTTGTAGCCACGACATTCTGACTCGGGTATAAATGCATTACTGGCAAATTAAATGGACAGTGACCTTATAGTATATGTGATAAACTGCTGTCATTAAACTAGAGAAAAAAATGTTTCAGTATACAAATTCAACATATAAAAAAACTAGAGTTATCTGGGCCCCAAGTATTATACAAGCCCCTGAAAGTGTGTACTGCAATGATGAGTTGTTGCCTGAATGCAAGAGATGGAATTCCTATAAATCATAATGGATATAGAAATCAAAGTAAAATTTCTAATTCATGCTTTCCATTCATGCACCAATAGTTTTTTTCAGTACAGGCCGTTTACATATATTTTCTGATGCAATTTCTTACTTATCAATAATGTGTTTAGAGATGGGATGCATTTGAAAGTCTGTTCCGATTTTACATGAATTTTAAAAGAGCTATCATAATTTGTGATATTACATTTGTTGATTTTCACAGGCAAGGATAGCACTTCAGTCAAGACAAAGAGCAGCTTCCATTGCATGTGTATTGCACTCAAAACTCCAATCCGTGGGCAGAATAAATATACTCTGATACTCAAAAATACTGAAAGAACTGCCAGAAATATTCATTATACTAAGGAGCTCACACTTTCTATCCTATTAACATTTCACCAAGTATAATAATTGTTTATAACCGAGGTCAAAATCAGAAAATCCTGATTTACATTATTAGATTCAAAATCTGAGAGAATTTGCATTAATAAATTTTTAGCAGCCCCAAACTTCTTGATTTATTCAGTACTGGAAGAACCATTCATACGATTATGCACATCGAAACAATCAACTCCCAACTAACTTCACTGTTAACTGAACAATACATTCATTTATCAAAGAACAAAAAAGCACGGGAAACAGGCCCTTCGGCCCAACGAGCCCGCGCCGCCACCTCAATGCTCCCACTTCTACATGCGATCCCTGTCCATGTTTATAGATCTATGGATTAAAAACCAAATTTGAGACAATTTAGGGAGAATTTGTTTTGCCAATTAGCCTAAGAGCATATCTTTGGGATGTGGGAGGAAACCGGAGCTCCCGGAGAAAACCCACGCAAGCACGGGGAGAATGCGCAAACTCCCACAGACACAGGCCCAAATCCATGTATCTGCACAGCACAGCTATAGTCACTGCGCTGTCGTGTTGCCCATCAAATGGTCCAGGTCAAGCATACACTAACGATGTGAAGCAGTAGGATACTCTCGAAAAAGGTCCAAGAGCAGTCCTCTCACGACCCATCGCGTGTATGCCCCTCGTTAGACAACAAGGTGGACCAAAGCACCTGTAGGATAAAAACAAGTACATCAATATCATCATCTATTTACACACTTCCCAGGGACTCCCAAGGCTCATGATCCCTATTTTAAATCAGTTTTCTATACCCCTCCATTCCCATTCTGTTCATGTGCCCATCTAAGTATTTCTTAAATATCTCCAGAGTACCTGCCTCCACCACTTTACTTGGTAGCGCATTCCGTACCCCCACCACCCTCTGTGTGAAAAAACTCCCCCTAGCATCCAAATTATACCTTACCCCCCTCACCCTAAGCCTATCCATCCTGTTAGGGATTCTACTGATCAACAGTTGCAATTTACTGCCACTTTATGAATACATCTGAGCCAATTGTTTGCAAGTATGACAAATTCTTGGACGTGAGGGATACGATCAATGCAAAACATTGCAAACAGTGGATCACTGGTGATATTATGTTGAAAACACATAGGGAAATTCTGCTGTGGGATTTATTTTCCCTGGTGCTGTGGGGATTCAATTTCCTAACTTACTCTATTATTCTGTAAAATCTGTAAATGAGTGGTCTTCATTTAGTATATATTCATTTTAAAGTAGTTAATTTTTAGCCCTTGCCTTTTAAAGCTGAGAATACACAGCAAGATAGCACGCAACATTTGGAAATAGATTATCTTGTAGTTATTAGAAATGGGGTGCAGCTATGCTCAGGGGCAGTCGCAAGCTTTGCCAGTACACGGGGATGACTCTGAACTTGAGCAACATGTTACAATGATTCATTGAAGAACGGGGCAGAAATCCTGCACCTTTGACAGCACTGCAGTTGAGGTTAGGCAGCATGAGCATTTTTTTTTTAGCATCACCATGGATATGGTAGAACTGTGAAAGGCAAACCTGAGACCACAATGATTGCAGACTTAATGTGAGTGAGGACTCACTGATGCATTCATAGTTACAAAGCTAGTAAAGAGAGGGATGGTCATAACCCTATAAGTGCTGGATATAGAGATGCCAGGCACAAACCAATATGACCAAGCACAAATAATCTCTAAACAGTTAGTGTGTTTTTGTGACTGGTTTGTGATGTCTACGTGTCTCTGCTGCATATAGCAAGAAACTGGTAATTGTCGAGTAATAAAAACAGTGCTGAAAATACACAGTAGTTCAGACTGCACTTAGGGGTTTTATTTTATATTGGAGGCATCCATAGCACTTCAGCTTTGTTGGGTGATTAGAAGTTTAATGATATTAGGGGCTTGGAGTGGGAGATGAATCACAGGAATTGAGCTGCAAAAGATGATTAGCTCAGGCAGAGTCAGAGAAAGAAGGACAGAGACAGAGAAGTTGGTTCACTGTGCAGGCAGCAAAGGCAGTTGAATATGACAACAGGCACCTGTTAATTCTGGCTTTGTAGCACTCGCATCCTGCAGCATTTTCCTTCAGCTTTTCCAGAAGCAGGGAGAAGAAAGAGGAAACTATAAAATGGCATCCCCATGCAGGGCGCCCCAACCAATTCCCCAAGCCAAAAATTGCCTGATACCTTCAGGTAAAAAAAACCTGGTGTAAGCCAGCATTTTCCTTCCCTAAATACTGTGTTTTGTTATTGATTCTGTCTCTTCCCACAGTTGTACTAAAATGTAAATATTCTCATTACCAAAATAAAAGACTTGCATTTATGTAGCACTTTTCATAACAACTAGATGTCTCACAGCAAACCAACAAAACATTTGTTTTTCACTCGGCGAAAGGACCCAAGTTCAAATGAGAAACACTTTGATGGTTGAGTGTTATGAGAATATCTACATTTTATAACTGTCAACACAAATGATAATCAGGCCCTTTGCTTCAAGAAACTAACCCAAATTACAAGGAAAGGTGCTCTGCCTCTAATGCATTTTCTTAAAATTTAGAGAAATAAATGTTACAGATGCAAAATCAGTAATCTAATCACTTTCATTGTTTTACAAGTACCCTAAGGGAGAGAGTAGGGCTTGTTAAGGATCACAGTGGTGATCTGTGCATGGAGCCAGAAGACGTAGGTAGGGGTCTAAATTAATACATTGTGTTGGTGTTCACTAGTGAAGGGGATAATGTGAGTATAGAGATCAGAGAAAAGGACCATGGTATAAATCAAGAAATTAATGTAGAGAGGAGGTTTTGAGTGGTCAGGCAGGCTTAAAAGTAAATAAATCCCCAGGGCCACATGAAATCTATCCCAGGCTGTTGAGTGGCTACAGAAGTGATGCTGGAAGACAGCCAATGTGATGCCATTATTCAAGAAGAGGTAAACCAGGAAATGACTGGCCAGTCAGTCAAACCTGTGGCGGGGAAACTTGGAATCAATTCTGAGAAACAGAATTAATATGCAATTAGAGAGGCAGGGATTAATCAACAACAGTCAGAGTGTTTTTTTTTAAAAGGGAGGTCATGTCTGACCAACTTGATTGTATAGAGGACAGCAATGCATTTGACAGAGTCTACTTGGACTACACCAAATAGGAGATTGATAGTGAAGGTAAGAGCCCATGGGATCCAAGGAAACGTGGCAAATTGGATCTAGAACTGACCTAGTGGCAAGAAGCAGAAGGTGATGGTCAAGGGTTGTTTTTCTGACTGGAGGCCTGTGCTCAGTGGGGTCTCACAGAGATCAGTATCGGGGCCCTTACTGTTTGTGGTTCATATAAATGATTTAGACTTAAATGTAGGGGGGTTGATCAGTAAGTTCACATATTACATGAAAATTAGTTGGATGCTAAATAGTGAGGAGGATAGCCTAAGATTACAGGAGTACATGGACAGACTAGTCAGATGGGCTGATCAGTGGCAAATGAAATTCAATCCAGCTAAGTGAGGTGATGCACTTGGGCAGGACAAACAAGGCAAAGAGGGAATATATAATGAACGGAGGGCCCTATGAAGCACCTAAGATCTGAGGGACCTTAGTGTACATGTACACTGGTCCTTTAAGGTAGCGGGGCAGCTGTATAAAGTGGTTAAGAATGTATATGGTGCTTGCCTTTATTACCCAAAACAGAGTTTACAGGAGGGAGTTTATACTGGAATGATAAAAAACATTGTTGCATTAGGCCACAGTTAGAGTATTATGTAGTATCGTGACACCATGGTTAGCACTATTGTGTCACAGTACCAGGGACTCAGATTTGATTCTGGCCTTGAGTGACTTGTGTATGAAGTTTGCACATTTCCTTCATGTCTGCGTGGGTTTCCTCTCACATGCCAAAGATTTATAGGTTAGGTGATTGGCCATCTAAATTGTCTGTTAGTGTCCAAAGATGTATAGGTTAGGTGGATTGGCCATGGTAAATGCATGGGGTTATGGGGATAGGGTGGAGGGTAGGGCAAAGATGCTCTTTCAGGAAGTTGATACAGACCAATGGGTCAAATGGCCTCCTTCTGCATTGTAGCAATTCTGTGACTGTGTGCAGTTCTGAAATCCACATTATAGGAGAGGCTATGATAGTGTTGGAAAGGGTGCAAAGTGATTTACTAGGATGTCATCTGGGCCAGAGAATTTTAACTATGAAGAGAGATTGGATGTTTTCCTTGGAGCAAGGGAGGGAAAATGATTGAAATGTAAAAAAATAACGAGGGGCATGAATAAAATAGACAGGAAGATATCTCTCCTCTTGGTGGGGAGATCAATGGCCACAGCATATAGAGTTAAGGCAAGGGGCAGGAAGTTTAGAGGGAGAGAGAAAAAACCTTTTCACCCAGAAGTTGTTGGTAGATTAGAACTCACTGCCTGAAAGGGTGGTGGAGATAGACATTTAAGAACTACTAAGATGTGCACTTGTGATGCCAAGCCATAGAAGGCTATCCAAGTGCTGGAAAATGGGATAGAATAGTTATGTGGTTGTTTTTGACCAGTGAAGTCATGATGGATCAAAGGGCCTTTTCTGTGCTGTAGACCTCTATGACTCCAACCAACAAGGAGAATCTTATTTTCCAGAGGATTTAAAAATACGTTGAAATAATTTGTTCCAAAAACAGGAAATATTGAGAACATCAGATGATGTGAAGCTTAATGTTATGAATAATATTAGAGAACATTGTAATAACAGCTCAAGATGAAGAACAAGCTACTGGTAAAAGTCACTAGTTTTGCAGCAAATAAAACTTCTAACCCATCGTTATAGATAACAAGAAAGATTTCACCAATTGCCTAGAAGTGGAATTAATGGAGTGAACACAATTATGTATTTCAGTGTACTCTTATTGTGTTGTCATTTGCTCACTGCTAAATTGGTCAACTTAAGTTTGGTAAACCAAAGCCAATAATGAACATATGCTCACAATGAGCTTAGTTTACAAACCTGTGATCTGCTGAGATCAAAATGAAACTGGGGTATATTTATTAGGCACAAGAAAGGGTAAGAAAAAATCCAGCCCTTAGTCATACCCTTTCCCCAGAGGATCACTCCTTGGCATAACTGAGAGAAGTGCATCCCAGTGTGGAAACCAGCATTCCCACTGCCATTGTTTGACAACTGTAGGAAATTCCCCATTGAGATTTTGCAGAATAAGGTCCTCTTGAAATTATTAGGAATCAACTGGATGTGAACTTGGGATGCCATATTCTTATCTTAGCAAGAATCACTGTCTTCATGTGAATTTTGCTCAGCATAGAGAAAAACGTACTTGACAATGGTACGTGCTTTCCATGCTGTGATTTTCATAATTATACCCATCACATCTAACAGGCAATAATTTACATTTGGGCACCTGGCATCCACCCTTCTGACAGCTGTGGAATATTGAACTTCAGCCTTTATGCTGAGGCAGGTCATAAGACAAAATGTCAAGTTCAGGACACTCATTAGCATTTGGATGGCAAAACTTGTAGCGCTTGCCGCAGATGCAGAGGTTGCGCAAGACGTCTCAGCAAATGTCATCAATGCTATTGGCAGCCTTGTTGTTGCCACTGTTGACTATATGATCTGTACCTGACAGTTTTACAGATTAATTCAGCGCTGCTCAGTCAAGATGCTCAACAAGGAACTGCAAAAGAAAAACAAGTCATGTCTTTACAAAAAAAAGAGGGAATCATCCACAAAATAACTGATTCATCCACCTCACAACGATTAAAACATTAATCTAAAGTAACTGTTAATTTAATCATGGACATACGTATAAGGAATAATGAAATTTCAGCCTTTCACCCTCTCCTGCTTTCTTCTTTCTGCTCCTAAAGGCAATACAAATATTTCAGATTCAGCAGTTTTCTGATATTGTGCCTACCAGATGTACATTGGTTATGCATGGACCCAAACAAGCAGCATTTCCTTGCAGAGGCATCAAAGCCAAACCTAATCCAATGACCACTGCATGCAATTACAGGAGGATTCATTACAGAGTGGTCAGGCATGAGATTGCCTCCCTAATGCAAGAGAGAAATTGTAGCATCCCTGCTGACACCAAGGCTGAGTTCAGCTAACTCACAACATCTGGAATACTGTGTACAGTTAGGGTCTCCTTATCTAGGAAAAAATATATATAATTGTGCTGTCAGTAGAGTTCCCATGTCTCATTCAGGACTCACCTTGTGAAGAAAGGTTTGTTTAAACTTGTTGCAGTTTAAAAGAATGAGGTGATCTTATTGAAACATACAAGATCCTATGGGGGCTGGTTCTCAGGAGGACATTTCTCTTGTTGGGGAAACTAGAACCAGTTTAAGAACAAGAGGTCTTTCTTTTACAACAGAGATCAGGAGGATTGTTTTCTCTCTCAGCATCACCAGTACAAGGAATTCTCTTCCCTAGAAGGAAGCGGAGGCTAAATCATTGAATTCTTTTGAGGCCAACTTTGATAGATTTTAGATCTAGGTAGGAGATTCAAGGGCTCTGGGGGACAGGCAGGAAAGTGGAGTTGAGACCACAGATCAGCCATGATCTTACTGAAAGGGGTGGAGTAGGGGGGAAGCAGACACAAAGGGTTGAATGGCCTATTCCTAGAATCTTACGTTCCTAGATCAGTGATCAAAACTTGGGATTTAACTTCTGTAGCTCAATTACTCATGTCCTAAATGAGTTGAGCCATCGCTGGAACACCCCAATTTGTTTCTACTGATGTGGAGTTTTTAAAAAAAAAGTCAGACATATGTAGTCTACCCACATACACCATTCAACAGGAATTATCAGCTATCAAGCAGGGAATTTGGTTGATTTGTTTTTCCATAGCTGAGAACATTGCAACCAGTTATAATGTTCCCACAACTGTTCTGGCTGGGATCAGCAAAAATCAACAGCATCAGGGACTGAATTTGGAAGATTATTGGTCTATCAGGCTGAATATAAAAATCAAGCAGTGCATTTAAACACCGAGCTATAAGGAAAGAACATCAGTGCAATCTTATAGCCACTGGAAGGCTATAGTGACTTGCGCACTGGAGGGAATCAGAACTTTCACCACACCTCCCTTAGAAACATAGCAGCAATCTTATGTGTGCTTTGTGGTGCCATGGGGATATTAAGGTAACAATATACCACTTTGATGCATAACCTGTCAGACCACCAGAAACCCTTTCCATTTTAGCACCCTGTAACCATTCTAGGCTATATTAATGATAAACGCTTCAACAAAAGAAAATTCATGGATAGAACATTTGAGCATAATTAATAAAACATACCTCAACACTAACAAGGCTGTGGAAAAAAAAACCCAGAAAGGTGGAAATGTTACCTTTTTCACCGCTTATGAAGGCAATAAATCAATAAAAGAGCCTAGCTAAATTAGCTGAGGACAATTCTGTTTGTTCCCCTGCAATATGGAAACATCAACAATATGATCAATATTGAGGCAAAATTACAGTGGAATAGAATTCAAGAGACTCATGGCTTTAAATAAAAGCCTGGATATGAATCATTCAAAATTAAACATTTAAATGAGCATAAAGATAGAGTCAGAAAAAATTGACATTTTCATAAAAACAGGTGAAATAAATGCATTTTTGTTAAAACTTGCAGAAAGCTTGCTGCCACATTTTGTCAAGTCGCAAAAAACATGTGCTCAGCATATTTAAATCAACTAATTAAGGCTTTTATGCATCTTTATGCGCTGAGTGGTTGTTTCTAATTTATGCAAACAACAGAAACGTATCTTTATGCGCTGAGGCCAGCTGTTTTTAAATGTATGTAGACAGCAGAAATGCAACTTATTTTACATAATGCTGTCATTCTTAAATTTATTGAAAATAAAACCATAATAGCAATTACCAGCCACTTTAAATAAGCTGTGTGAAATACAACAGTGCACCAAAAACACACATCAATTAGTATACTGACTCCATCTAGTGGCCAAATTAAGTTGCATCACTCCCCTGCTTGACATTTGGCATGGCTCTTTCCAAGTGGTAAAACAATTTAGTCTGAACAGCGTATGTCATAATTCACTGACACATTTAAGTATATACTCCTATCGCAAACAATGCAACAGGCAGAAAAATGAACCCATTTCAGCTAAGAATGGCTTTCACACACAAACATTAGTTCCTTCTGTTTTGGGACAAATTAGTCACCATCAAAGCAAAAAGAAAACATTTTAAATAACACAGTTGTCACTTACCCACGTAAGATTTCCAACAGAAAGATACTCAACTGGATCTTGGAGGATCTTGCTTGGAATCCATCCCAAATTGACCCACAAATCTGTCACTGCATTCTTATTGCTATTAAGAAGCCAATCCCGCATTTCATGAGGGATTAAGTGAGCTTACCCGACAAACTACTATTGTTAAAGCTTCATTAAGCTAATCAGAGATGTTCAATCCTACTCTCGCAGATCTCCAGTGGTGTTGCTCAGTCAAAAGTTATGCATTTGTAAGGAAGGATGCTAAAGTGGAAAATGCTACACGTTTACATTGTCAAAATTTTTCACATTTTAGCCATTGAACTGTTTTAGTTTATTGATTTCCCCTTGCATTCCATTCTACGCACATGCATGCAAGGTGATAAGAGAGGGGTTTAGGGGAAGGAAATCAAAAGACAGCACTCTGAGCAAGAGTCCCTCAAAGCTTGATTAGCCCTCACCTTGTTGTCCACTTGCTCCCTAGCATTTTCTTTTATCTCAGTGTATCAGGGACCATGCTATTTTAGCGAAATAAGAAATTTTATGTATGAGCCAAATGTATAAAAACTTTGAATTGAGATGGAACACATCATTCTCAATTATTTCTTGGAACATGGGCAATGCTGTTATGGTCACATTTATTGCCTATCAGTCCAACACCTAGTTGCCACCAGGCTTTTGTGATCTATTTTCTTTGAATTGATTTGTCACATGTATTGGGATACAGTGAAAATATTGTTTCTTGTGGGCTATACAAATAAAACATTGTACTCTGTGAACATAGGGGAGAAAGAAAGGATAGGGTGCAGAATATAGTGTTGCAGTTACTGATAGAGTGAAGAGAAAGATCAGTTTAATATGCAATAAGATCATTCAAAAGTCTGACGGCAGCAGGGAAGAAATTGTTCTCGAGTCAGATGGTGCTCTTAGGCTGATTGGCAGAACAAATTCTCCCTAAATTGTCTCAAATTTGGTTCTAATGCATAAATCTATAAACATAGACAAGGATGATGGGGATCATGGGTAGAAGTGGGAACATCGAGCTGGCGGCGTGGGCTCGTTGAGCTGAAGTGCCTGTTTCCCGTGCTGTTTTGTTCTTTACATGTTCTCAGACAGAAGGAGGTGGAAGAGAACATATCCAGGGTGTGTGGGATCCTTGATTATACTGGCTGCTTTCCCAAGGCAGCAGCAAATATACATGAAGCCGATGGGTGGGAGGCTGGTTTGCATGATGGACTGGGCTAACTTCACAACCTTTTGTAGTTTCTTGAGGTCTTGGTCGGAGCAGGAGCCATACCAACTTGTGATGTATCCGGAAAAGATGCTTTTTATGGTGCATCTGTAAAAATTGATGCAGTCATAGTGACCAGAGCTTTTACAATATATGCTAAGTCAGGATGATGCATAAGAATGGGGCTGCGCAATAATGGTATTACATTATTGCTGTTCAGGTATTTCTTGGTGACAGAAGTTGCAGGGTGCTGTCAAAGCAAGCTTTGTGAGCTGCTGCAATGCATCATACAGAACTTGTCCAGTGGCAAGAGCATTGTTCAACACCCAGTGATGTTAGGCATTTTCAGAACTCTTGGGGTCCATAATCTAGGTGAGTGATGAACACTTCATCAGTCCTGATTTCAGTCTTATAGATGAGCAGCTTTTGAGAATTCAAAATGAGACACTCCTCAAAACAGCACCCCAACTCCACCCTGCTCTATTAGTTAATGCATCAATATAGCTGGTTTAGTTAGGATTCTGGCCAATGGTCACTACAAAGTCATCGTTAGTGGAAGACTGCAGCAGAGGAATACCGCAGCAGAGGAATACCATCAGTTAGGACAGATAGTTGGCTGGAGATACTCACTGGTTTGTTGCATCTTAATTAGAATTGTGAATACAGACGAATGCTTGTTAGCAAAGAGAAAGACCGTTTCCAATTTTGAGAGAGAGGATTTTTTGAATTAACAGCTGAAGATACTTAGTAGAGAACAAAAAGTTTTGAGGGATTTGTAGGGAAAAATAGCCAAAATTGGTTTAGTGACAGAAGGCAGAGAATGATAGTTGGAGATTGTTTTTGTGACTGGAAGCCTGTGTCTAGTGGTGCAGGGTCCCTTGGTTGTTTGTAGTGATCTGAACATGAATGTAGGAAGTACAAGTTCACGAACAACACAAAAATTGGTGATGTGGTAAATAGTGAGGAGCAAAACCTTAGATGACAGGACAGTGTAGAGAAGCAAGTTAAATGGGCAGAACAGTGACCCTGAAAAGTATAAGGCAATGCATTTTGGGAGCACTAATAAAGGCAAGGGGATATACAATGAATGGTCTGAGAATCAGAGTGACCTTCGTGTGCATATCCATAGATCTCTGAAGACAGCAAGACAGGTAGAAAAGATGGTTAAGGTGACATTTTGGATACTTTAGTGTATAATGGAGTTGTATAAAACGCTGGTTAAGTCACAGCTAGAGTAGTGTGTGCAGTTCTCGTCACCACACTATAGGAAGGAATTGATTGCACTAGAGGGTGCAGAGGAGATTCACGAGGATGTTGCGTGGGATGGAATGTTTCAACTATTGAGAAAGATTGATAGGCTGGGATCATTTACCTTGGAGCAGTAAAGGTTGAAAGGAGACCAGACTGAGATGTATAAAATCATAGGCCAGGAGATTAATGGGAGATGTGAGGAAAAATCTATTCACCCAGAGGGTGGTGGGTATCTGGAACACTCTGCCTCAGGGTGGCAGAGATAGGAACCCGCACAGAATTTAAGAATTATTTGAATGAGCACTTGAATACGAAGCTACAGAACATGAGCTGGAAAATGGGATTAGAATAGATAGGTGCTTGATGGCTGGCACAGACAACAAGCCAAAGGGCTCTTTTTGTTCTGTAAAACTGTATGACAATAATACAGTACAGCTCGTGGCCACAGCCAGGACCCAGCTTTCATACAATTTTTCTGTAACGTGGTCACAAAAATGAAAAGGCTCATGTAAATATAGAATGTTGAGCCATGCTTTGTTAGTAGGATAAAAAGTGTATTCTTCAGATGAATCAGGACTAGAGGCAAAAGGATAATTGGGCCAGGGGACATAATTCAATAAACAGCCAAAATTGTTTCTTGGATCCTATTTTTACATTCCCATTCTAAGTTTCCACATCTGTCATGTTGACATAAACAACCATGCCATCAGATTAACTGCAAATATATTGATTTATAATGGATATATTTATCTATAGATACAAAATTAGTATATTCAATACAAATATGCTGATTTGCTAATATTAAAGACATCCATGTTCACATTTATAATGCAAAACTATGTAAACTTCTCACTATAATTACACCCCCTTGCAAGCGGAGGCACTACTACACTACCAATAGTAGGTGAGTGTAACTATTAGCTTTTGGTATGAATATGGACAGGGATTTATGATACGAATTTATGAAAGAAAGAGCAGCAGGTCACTATCAGGTCCCTTAAGCCTGTTCCTCCATCCAATAAGATGAAGACTGATCCAATTCAACTTCATTTTCCTGCTTTATCCCCATATCCGTCAATTCTCTTCAGTAAGAACCCAATGTGACTTTAAAATGGGGACAGAGTAACAGCTGCATGCTCTACCCAATTATTTCTATTGCTCTAATGCAACTTTATCTGAAGATTACATTTGGTTTTGATTCCCCATATGGAACACCATGCAAGCACACCTTTCATCCATCACACGAGACATCAGTATGCTATTTTAAAATCTTGCATCATGCTTACACCCAATTGCTTCAGCTTTCATCTTCATACACAGCAAACCACTGAAATAAATGTACAAACAGGAAAATTTTAAACCAAACATCAGGATGGCACAGTAGCAGAGTGGTTAGTTAGCACTACTGCATCACTGCACCAGGGACCCAGGTTAAATTCTGGCCTTGGGTAACTATGTGTGTGAAGTCTGCACGTTCTCCCCGTGACTGCATGGGTTTCTTCTGAGCACTCTGAAGATGTGCAGGTTAAGTGGACTGGCCATGGTAAATTGCCCCTTGGTGTCCCAAGATGTATTGGTTAGATGGTTCAGCCATGCTAAATGTATGTCATTTTGCGGATAGGGCCAGGGAGGAATCCTATGATATACAGTGTTATTAAACTTGCCTATACTACGATTGTACCTTATAAATTCAAATTGCCTCTACTAATATTTTCCATTTGCGGTCCAACATGTAAAAAGCCTGAGACTTGTCCCTCAATGTGAGGTTATCACTTGCAGTTTAAAAAAAAACTCCCATTGTGCAATAGCTTCTAGAAGATGCTTCCACATCAGCCAGTGTGTGCCAGGATTTCTAAGCCCTGAAATCTCTTCCACTCCTAAGTATTGATGGCTAATTCCTGCAGATAATAAACCACCCAGGAAACCATTCAAATCTGCAGAAAAAGTAACAGTTGACTTTTATTGTGTAAAAAAAAAGACACGGTGTGAACTCCCAACTTTCTCTGAAAAAATTCTGAAATCAAAAATAGCATGAACATTAGCTGATCTCCCATGACCATATTCAGCAAATTCTGTAAGCCATCTGAACACAAATTAAACTACAAATGAAACTGGCAAGTATAGAAGAATACAAACAGGAACAACTTTAAATCTTTATATTTTGTATTGTATTCATTTATGTCTGCTTATTATTCTCAAATAATCAGGTAACAAAAAAAGTTGCAAGCTGTGGAATGACTATAACAACTCAAGTTAGGTGGCTTGGAACAAATGCTCCTGAAAAGGAATGTTTTTACTCTTTTTGGCTACACTTTCATATTCATTTCATCTATGGAGCAAGTTAATTTTTTAAATTACACAAATATTTTGTGGGTTATACCTCAAGATTAAAAGAAACATCCTGTTTGATGGGATGAGGAGGCCAGAAAGAGTGGAATATAATTTCTGCTTTGGGACAGTGATCCAAACACAAATAGACTGGTTTTCAGAATTAAATTTTTTGCTTAAGTTTCTGCTCAAATTCATTTGCACATTAGCAAACAAAATCTTCTGTAAGCAATGCAATTGGACCGCATTTTAGGAAGTTATTTTGCTGCATCAAAAATATGCCTTGATATATTTGAGTAGTACCCTGATGCAATTTTATGAATGCAGCTGAAAATGGGTTTGCCACAAAATAAGCATTGTAATCAGCCTAGACCAATGATTTAAAACTCAACCCAGATTTAAATCTGAAAATTACTTTTTAATAACTACGCATAATTATTTATCCATTCTATTGGTACCCAGTAGTCTGTGTATATTTACTATTTTAGACCATAACAATTAATGCCGTCCACCTAACAAACCTTAAACTTTAAAGCCACCTCAAAGGTCTGCAAACAAGCCCAATTAGAGAAATTCACCAAACTGATTATTTCCATCCGCGACATGTTTTACATGTATTTAAGTTTTATTTTATCTTGGTTCCTATAGTTATGAGAGAAAACACTGGAACCATAGCACATGCTAGAAAATGTGCCAGGATAGTGCATGAATGACATTTTCAATTGCAGGTTTAAGCATGTAATTCACCTCCATGTCAGAGAGAGAAGCGAGAGCTCAGATCTGGGCAGCAAGGACACCAAACCAAGATGAGGGGCTTTTAATAGAACACTACAGCATAAACAGGCCCTTCGGCCCACAAATCGCACCGATTGTATTCCTACCTACCAGGCCTATCTATAACCCTCAATCCCATTAAATCCCATTTAACAAGGCAAAAACACAAAACAAGGTGCCCCGACTCAAAAATATGAAATCCTTTATTTTTAAAGCCAAGCTTTTCATCCTTTGAGCCCAGATAAAGTGTCAGATCAAACTCAAGATGGGGTACAATGCCTAATCGTGTCAGCTTACATCTTGTTTCTCTCTCCTGTGGGGTCCATGAATTGGATTCAGTTAGAAACAGATTCCATACAGTGCAGAAAAGGGCCATCGAGGCCATCCAGTCTGAATCGACTCTCTAACAGAATGTCTTATTCAGGCCCATCCCTGTAACCTATACATTTACCCCACTAATTCCCCCAAATCTACAGATCTTGCGACACTCAATTTACCATGGCCAATCTCTAGCTAACCTGTACATTTTTGGAACTGTGGGAGGAAACAAAGCATCCAGTGGAAACCAACGCAGACTTAGGGAGAACATGAAAATTCCACTGTCACCCCAGACCTAAATGGAAACCAGGTCCCTGGCAGCGTGAGGGAGCAGTGCTAACCACGGTACCACAACTGGATTTTGAAGCAAGCGAGGAATGGATCTGGGTTTACCTGGTCCACTCTGAACATTGTAACTTTGGAATAAAAATTTTAAATATATAATTAGAGACCAAGGGATAGAGGCAATTGTGACACAAACATACAAAGAAAGCAGGCAAAGCAAACAGCATAGAAAGTAGACAAAAAGATCAAGGGACCAGAGGCAATGTAATTGTGAGCAACATGCAAAGAAAGAGAGCAAAGCGAAAGGCATAGAAAGTAGACAAAACGTACGAGAAGCGAAAATCAGTTACACTCAAACACTTCAAAACGTCAGAGCAACGCCAAAGGAGATCAGTTGTTAAATGAATGCTCGTACCTAAAATTTTAAAAGCAAGTTCGGTAGACTTTTGCTATCAACGATAAGCCTCTAATGACTCGGCTTCCTTCCCCCGAACTTCATCAGGATCTATTGCTCTAAAATATGATACGAATTGGGCCTTTCAGAAAATAAACACAAAATAATTTATTTTTGAGAATTTGATTTTACGGTTAAATCATTCGACAAAGTGACTGAGCAACTCCAGCGCCTCCAAATTACAGCTCTTGAACCGGGGTCTCAAACGCGCTCGCTGGTTTTCAGGCTGTAATGGCGCCTTTAGGCCTCGACTTCCTGTTACAAATAAAAATGACCCCGATCCGCCAACAAACATGAATTTTCTCCATACAGCGTGTACACAGTCAAATATTGGAATAATCTCAGTGAATCCGAAACTATAACATGTATTAAAACTCACAAACCAGGGATGGGTTTACCTATACAGCACAGCACAGCTCCTTCCCTCACAAGCTCCGACACAAAGAGGCTCAACGCAGGTCCTCCCAGTCAAGGGTAACTTCACGACAAAGAGCTTCAAACTAGGTCCTCCCAGTCAAGAAGGACTCCAACAGAAAAAGGCGCAACACAAGCGTCTTGGACAGTAAGGGAAAAGGCCACTAGGTAAATAGTAAACGTCATGTGCCAAATGGAAAGCACTCATTTGGATTTAAAATGTGATTTTTTTTTCATTTTAGAAAACGCAGCACACAATACATTAAATACTTTTGAAATCAGAATTATTTATTTTTGTCAAAGATCTGATGCCTGAACAAGGGTTTCGATTGTGTCTGGATAGAGGGTGTACAGACTTATTTTTAAAAAATGAATATTTAGTGACCAAATATTCCCGCTATTTTAAATATGATAATGGAAACACGGTCTTATTTTAATTACCTAACTTTTGGCAGTTCAATTTAAGGGAGAGATATTTCAATCTGTTCCTCTTGCTGCCATTGAGAGCACTATGATGTCTACCATCACTTTATTTATTTCTTTTAAAAATCAATATTTGATTTACCATTTTCAATGTTTACTACATTTAACAAGGTTATATGCCTTTATTTAAATCCATTCCTTTAAAATATGATGATGTGGAGATGCCGGCATTGGATTGGGGTGGGCACAGTAAGAAGTCTCACAACACCAGGTTAAAGTCCAACAGGTCTATTTGATAGCACGAGCTTTCGTAGCACTGCTCCTTCATAATGTGAATGGAGAGTTGGGTTCACAAACAGGGCATATATTGTCGTTCGTCCATCGTCATTGACGAAGACCTCAACACCATTAGTCATTTTGAGGCTGGTTGCAGTGTGTCCGAATATGACTGATCAGGCCAATTCGGGCATGGAATGATCTGGCACACATTGGACAGACTTACGTAGACACTGTAGTTGTTGCTCTGTGGCTCTAGACTTGCACAGCAATACACCTTGCTTCGTGAGCTTAACAGCCTTTGTGAATGAGACAGCGCCAGGTAGTGCAGTTTTGTGCCAGCGTTTCCCAGGTAGTTGTGTCAATGTCAAGTAATTTCAGGGAGGCTTTGAGTGTGTCTTTGAAACGTTTCTTCTGCCCTCCATGCGAGCGTTTTCCAGCAGAGAGTTCCCAAAAAAGGAGCTGCTTGGGTATACGCTGGACTGACATACAGATGACACGATCTGCCCACCGGGTCTGCGCTGTCATCAGCAGTGTGTGGACTGATGGTAGATTTGCTCTAGAGAGAACTTCAGTGTCCGGTACTTTGTATTGCCATCGGATGCGTAATGTTCTGTGAAGACAACTCACATGGAAATAATTGAGCTGTCTTGCATGCCTTCGATACACAGTCCACGGTTCACAGGCATACAGGAGGGTAGTGAGTACTGCGGCGCTGTAGACTTTCAGTTTTGTTATTCTGCTGATTCCTCAACATTCCCATACAGTGGAGCGCAGTCTACTGAAAGCAGAACTTGCCTTTGCTATTCTGCAGTTAACTTCTGCATCAATAGTCACTGCTTGGGAGAGGGTTCATTGCCTGTAGTTTCTATCCTTTGTGATTGTGATTCTAGGTTCTGTGCACGGTGCATGAGGAGCAGGCTGGTGCATGGCTTCGGTCTTTTTAATGTTGATGGTGAGTCCAGAGTTGTCACGAGCCGTGGAAAATTTGTCCATACTGACTTGCATCTCTGGCTCTGAGCCAGCATACAGGGCGCAGTCATTGGCAAAAAGGAAATCTCTCAGAACAGTCTCCTTCACTTTGGTAATAGCTTGAAGTCTCCTCAGGTTGAAAAGCTTCCCATCCACTCTATATTTGAGGCTGATTTCAGTAACACTGTCCTGGAAGGCATCATTCAGCATAGCAATGCTGAACAGTGTGGGTGTGAGCACACAGCCTGTTTGATGCCATTGGTGACTGGGAATGCCTCAGAGGATTCTCTGCCATCCAGTACTCTGGCCATCATAGAACTGGTGTACCATCTGAATGAATTTGGGGGGAGCAGCCGAACTTTGACATGATCCTCCACAGGCCTTGGCGTCTTACAGTATCGAAGGCTTTCACAAGGTCAACAAAGGTTGTGTAGAGCTCACGATTCTGCTCCTGACACTTATCCTGTAGTTGGTGCACAGCAAAAATCATGTCAGTAGTCCCATGACTTTTGCAGAAGCCACATTGTGACTCTGGCCCAGCTCCAGCTGAGTGACCAGACAATTTAGCAGGACCCTTGTGAGGGTTTTTCCTGTGATGGAGAGCAGCGAGATTCCTCAGTGGTTGTCGCATACTTGTCGATTGCCCTTCCTTTTGTAGAGGTGTACCTCTTTAAGTTCCTGAGGAATGGATCCTTGCTTCCAAAAGGACTGGAACAACTCAGTGAGCTTCTCAATAAGTACAGGACCAGCAGCTTTATAGATCTCTGCGGGTATGGCATCTGCTCCTGGGGCTTTGCCACTGGATAGCTGGCTGACAGCTTTCGTGACTTCGGCTACTATCAGAATATCTCATGGGCATATATAGACACAGACTCAATTATAAGATAATTAAAATTTGAGCCATGGCCTACTGTTGCCTCTGGGCCAGCCCAAGAATCAAGACTGACTCTCTGGTATACGGAACCATTTGCAGGATACGGTGCTGAAACTTTGACATTACCTTCCAAACCTGCGACCTCCACTGGTCAAGGCTGGCTAGCAGATGGGAAGAACCTGTCAATAAAAAAACTTTAGAAAGGGAAAATAATATGACTCAATTAAATAATTCCGGACATTCATTTTCTGCTTCGGAAGGAGGAAAGTTGCTGTGGCAAGCCTTAAATGCAAGACTTGGCCAGTGAACGCTGAGGCAGCTGAGAGAACAAAGAAAATTACAGCACAGGAACACTCCAAGCCTGCACTGACCATGCTGCCTGACTTAACCAAAACCCCCTAGCCTTCCGGAGACCATATCCCTCTATTCCCATCTTATTCATGAATTTGTCAAGACACCCCATAAAAGTCCCTACTGTATCTGCTTCCACTACTTCCCTCCGCATGAGTTCCAGGCACCCACCACCTTATGTGGAAAAAATCTCTTCATTCGCCTAACGAAGGCACAAACGCCAAAAGCTAGCAGGTTTACTATCAAATAAATTGGTTGGATTTAAAATTGGTGTTGCCAGACCTCCAATTGGATTATCTCCAATTGCAGTGGGATCTTGATCAATTGGGCCAGTGGGCTGACTAATGGCAGATGGAGTTTAATTTAAATAAATGCGAGGTGATGCATTTTGGTAGATTGAAACAGGGCATAACTTCCTCAGTGATAAGACGTTGGGGAGAGTTATAGTACATAAAGATCTGGGGGTATATGTTCATAGCTTCTTGAAAGTGGAATCACAAGTGGACAAAGTAGTGAACAAGGCATTCAGCATGCTTGGTTTCATTGGTCAGAACACTGAATACAGGGACATCTTGTTGAAGTTGTACAAAACATTGGTAAGGCCACATTTGGAATACTGTGAACAGTTCTGGTCACCCTGTTATAGAAAGGATATAATTAAACTAGAAAGAGTACAGAAAAGATTTACTAGGATGCTGCCAGGACTTGATGGTTTGAGTTATAAGGAGAGGCTGGATAGACTGGGACTTTTTTCTCTGGAGCATAGAAGGCTGAGGGGTGATCTTATAGAGGTCTATAAAATAATGAGGGGCATAGATCAGCTAGATTGTCAATATGTTTTCCCAAGGTAGGGAAGTTTAAAACTAGAGGGAATAGCAGAAGGGCAATTTTTTTACTCAGAGGGTGGTGAGTGTCTGGCACAAGCTGCCAGAGGTAGTAGTAGAGATGGATACAATTTTGTCTTTAAAAAAAACAATTAAATAGTTACTTGGGTAAGATAGATAGAGAGGAATAAGGGCCAAATGCAGGCAATTGGAACAAGCTTCAGGGTTTTTTAAAAAAAAAGGGCGGCATGGATAAGTTGGACTAAAGACTCCCAGCATCTGAAATGCTGAAACTTTACTTTGTTTACTGAAAGCTGATTCTGAGCATATAGTGGACAGTTATCCAGGCATGCGTCAGTAGTATTTAACAAGCCCAGTTACTTGAACTCCAGCAGTCTACTTCACTGCAGCTAGAGTATAGAATTCCAAAACTAATTTAGATGAAAAAGAAAAAGAAAGTCAGTGTGCTTTTTTTTCATTTTAATGAGAATCCTTTTCCACTTTTTTAAAATGTTAATTTTATTTAAAAAATGAAATGAAATTTAAACATTTCTTAGGCAAATAGAAAGACTGATTATCATCAGCTAAATTTTACTTAGAATTGGAATATTCTAATCAGTGACAGATGTGAGACACATATAGAGAAACTTCTATCCAGAAACCAACCACAGAACAGTGAAGTCAGCTCTTAGAAAACTACAAGCTAGGCTGTAAAACCTGGAACCAGCCCAGTCCCCTCCATCCTGCCCATACATCATTTCATTGTCAGGCCCACTTCATCCTCCTGTCCTCACTACTGACAGACTCACCATTTGCAACAGGAAGGAGTGGTTGTAGCAAATGATTCATTCAGTTTACAATTCCACAGACCACTTGTATACATCTAAACTCAGCATTTCCCAAGGGTACTAGCGTGCTATTTTATTTGTTGCTACAGACTACCTTTTCATAGATCACCATCTCTTCAGACATTAAAACTAGAGGGAATAGCTGAAGGACAATTTTTTTACTCAGAGGGTGGTGAGTGTCTGGCACAAGCTGCCAGAGGTAGTAGTAGAGAAAGATACAATTTTGTCTTAAAAAAAAACAATTAAACATTTATTATCTATTTCTAAACATTGTGGGTTAACTTACATTAATACCTTTTTAAATAGTTGGAACCACAAGAAAGGTTTTACATATGAAAATAATGCAGCAATACACCTAGCAGAGAATTAATCAGGCTGTTGCTTCCCTGGTTAACACTCTGTCTTCAACTCTGGCATTCACCCAACACGTTTATTCAGCAGTTTCCTTTTTTGGTTCTCCTCAGATATTCTATCCAATTCTCCATTAATCTGTCTAAACATCAAGCAAGTAATAATGGGCAACATAAAAATCAGAACCTCTGAAGACCAACAAATTCAAATATTAAGCATCTCCCATTTCTCAGTAGAGTATAATCCTGCTCATAGGGTAACTTATTCAAAATCAGGGACTCATAAAGATTGCTGTCATTCTTTGATCCCTACTCTGCCCTTTTAATATTGATTCACATTCTCGGTACTGATACAAAGATGGCTGAAATCGTTTCCAAAACTCCCTTATTGGGTTTCAGAATGCATGAGGCAATCAATATAGTGATTGCCTGTCCATGAATTCCAGTACATCCCTCTATGTTTTCAGCCACCACAAACAAAAAATGAACAAAGAACAAAACAGCACGGGAAACAGGTCCTTTGGCCCAACGAGCCCGCACCGCCACCCCGATGTTCCCACCTCTACCCGCAATCCCTGTCCATGTTTATAGATCTATGGATTAAAAACCAAATTTGAGACAATTTAGGGAGAATTTGTTTTGCCAATTAGCCTAAGAGCACATCTTTGGGATGTGGGAGGAAACCGGAGCACCCGGAGAAAACCCACGCAAGCACGGGGAGAATGCGCAAACTCCCACAGACACAGGCCCAAATCCATGTATCAGCACAGCGATAGTCACTGAGCTGTCGTGTTGCCCATCAAATGGTCCAGGTCAAGCGTACACTAACGACGTGAAGCACTAGGATACTCTTGAAAAAAATAATCCAAGAACAGCCCTCTCACGACCCATCGCATGTATGCCCCTCGTTAGACAACAAGGTGGACCAAAGCACCTGTAGGATAAAAACAAGTACATCAATATCATCATCTATTGACACATTTCCCAGGGAGTCCCAGGACTCATGATCCCTATTTTAAATCAGCTTTCTGGATAGCTATAGATTAGCCAGGAAGGAGGTAAAAAGTGAATTGAGGAGAGCTAAGAGGGGACACGAGAAGATGTTGGCTGATAGGATTAAGGAGAATCCTAAAGCTTTCTTTCGATATGTTAAGAATAGAAGATTGGTTAGGGCAAGATTAGGGCCAGTCATAGACAGCAGTGGGAAGTTGTGCGTGGAGCCTGAAGAGATTGGTGAGGCACTGAATAAATATTTCTCTTCGGTATTCACACAGAGTGCTGGAAATGTAGCTATGGAGAGCACTGAGGTACAGGGTTGCAAATTGGGAAGTATTGTAGTAGATAGGGAGGATGTGTTAGAAATTCTCGAGGGTTTGAAGTTGGATAAGTCCCCTGGGCCGGACGGGATTTACCCTAGGATTCTCTGGGAGGCAAGAGAGGAGATTGCAGAGCCTCTGGCTCTGATCTTCAGGTCCTCGTTGGTTACGGGTGTGGTTCCGGAGGACTGGAGGATAGCGAATGTGGTCCCATTGTTTAAGAAGGGGAAGAGAGACCTTCCTGGGAATTATAGGCCAGTGAGTCTTACTTCTGTTGTGGGCAAGGTATTGGAGAGAATTATTAGGGATAGGATTTATAGTTATTTAGAGAGAAATGAATTGATTGGGGATAGTCAGCATGGTTTCGTGAAGGGTAGGTCATGCCTTACTAACCTCATTGAGTTTTTTGAGAAAGTGACCAGAGAGGTGGATGGGGGTAAGGCGGTTGATGTAGTATATATGGACTTTAGTAAGGCTTTTGATAAGGTGGCCCATGGAAGACTTCTACAGAAAATGCAGATGTGTGGAATAGAGGGTGATTTAGCTAATTGGATTAGGAATTGGCTGGCAGATAGAAGACAGAGGGTGGTGGTTGATGGGAGATATTCATCGTGGAGTTCGGTGACGAGTGGTGTGCCTCAGGGGTCTGTTTTGGGGCCCCTGCTGTTTGTAATTTTTATAAATGATCTGGATGAGGGTATTGAGGGATGGATCAGTAAATTTGCAGATGATACTAAAGTTGGTGGTGTGGTAGATAGTGAAGAGGGGTGTTTTAGTTTACAGAGTGACTTGGACAAGTTGCAGAGCTGGGCCGAGAGGTGGCAAATGGAGTTTAATGTGGAAAAGTGTGAGGTAATGCACTTTGGCAGGAACAATAAATGTGTAGAGTATAGGGCTAATGGTAGGGCTCTTAATAGTGTTGAGGAACAGAAGGATCTTGGTGTATGTGTCAATAGATCCCTGAAAGTAGGCAGTCAAGTGGATAAAGTTGTTAAGAAGGCATATGGAGTCTTAGCTTTTATTGGTAGGGGGATTGAATTTAGGAGCCGCAGCATCATGTTGCAACTGTACAAAACTCTAGTGCGGCCGCACTTGGAGTATTGTGTGCAGTTCTGGTCGCCACATTATAAGAAAGATGTGGAGGCATTGGAGAGGGTACAGAGGAGGTTTACCAGGATGTTGCCTGGTATGGAGGGCAGGTCCTATGAAGAGAGGTTGAAGGATTTGAGGTTGTTTTCGTTAGAAAGGAGGCGGCTAAGAGGGGATCTTATTGAAGCATATAAGATGATTAGAGGTTTAGATAGGGTGGACAGTGATAGCCTTTTTCCTAGGATGGAGAAAGCTAGCACGAGGGGACACAGCTTTAAATTAAGGGGTATGAGTTATAGGACGGATATCAGAGGTAGGTTCTTTACTCAAAGAGTGATTAGGGAGTGGAATGCCCTGCCTGCAGCTGTTGTAGATGCGCCAAGTTTGGTGGCGTTTAAGAGGTTAATTGATAAGTATATGGAAGAGAAGGGAATGGTTTAGTTTGGAGGGGCATTGCTTTTTATTTTGGTTGGCACAACATCGAAGGCCGAAGGGCCTGTTCTGTGCTGTATTGTTCTATGTTCTATGTATACCCCTCCATTCCCATTCTGTTCATGTGCCCATCTAAGTATCTCTTAAATAACTCCAGAATGCCTGCCTCCACCACTTTACTTGGCAGCGCATTCCATACCCCCACCACCCTGTGTGTGAAAAAACTCCCTCTAGCATCCAAATTATACCTTACCCCCCTCACCCTAAGCCCGTGACCCCAAAAAATGAATATTATTAATTAATGAGTGGGACTACTTTTAAAACTCCCATGATTTTGTGGCAATATTAAGTTGGAGTTAACACTTTAACTAGGTTCTAAATGATATCAGCATATTTAATTTCACCCATACATAACAACTACTCAACATTCCCTACTTGTTTATTCTGATTCAGCTTCAGTTATTAAAAGTAAAGAAAGATTTGCATTTATGTAGCATTTTTCATGATCACCAGACATCTTAAAGCACTTTATAGCCAATTAAGTACTTTGAGGTCTAAAAGTAGTCACCATAGTTCAAGATGACAATAGGCTGCTCCCCTCTTTGAGGTGGAGATTTAACCTGAGGATCATCATACCTCCAGCAAAGGGCAAAATTGAGAAGGCAGGGCCTTCTTGAATAACCTCAGCCAGTATGAGAATTGAACCCATATCTACATCACAAACCAGCCATCCAGCCAACTGAGCTGCTGAGTCCACTGTGAAGTATAATCAGTGTTATAATATAGGAAAAGTATATAGGCACTTATATAGGCATTATATATAGGCACTAATCAGATCATTGTGATCTGATTAGGGATATGCAGCATGGCTTTGTTGAGGGGAGGTCGTGCCTTACGAACCTGGTAGAATTTTTTGAGGAGGTGACGAAAACAGTCGACGAAGGGCGAGCCAATGATGTCGTCTATATGGATTTCAGTAAGGCGTTTGACAAAGTCCCTCATGGAAGGTTAGTTGAGAAGGTCAAGGTTCATGGGATACAAGGAGAGATAGCTAGATGGATAAGTAACTGGCTTAGTAATAGGAGACAGACAGTAATAGTGGAAGGGTGTTTTTCTAGCAGGTCGGTCGGTCACTAGTGGTGTGCTGCAGGGCTTGGTACTGGGACCTCTTCTATTTGTAATATATATAAATGACTTGGAAGAGGGAGTAAGTGGAGTGATCAGCAAGTTTCCAGACAGTACAAAGATGGCTGGACTTGCAGATAGTGAGGAGCATTGTCAGGCGATACAGCAGGACATAGCTAGGCTGGTAACTTGGGCAGATAGATGGCAGATGGAATTGAATCCTGATAAATGCGAGGTGATGCATTTCGGGAGAAAGAATGTAGCAGGGAGGTATATGATAAAGGGTAGACCTATTAAGAGTATAGAAATGCAGAGGGACCGAGGGGTGCAGTGCACAAGTCTCTGAAGGTGGCAGAGCAGGTGGAGAAGGTTGTGAAGAAAGCATATGGTATGCTAGCCTTTATAGGAAGGGGTATAGAGTACAAGAGCTGGCTTTAACGTTGCAGTTATATAAAACGTTGGTTAGACCTCAATTGGAATACTGCATCCAGTTCTGGTCGCCTTACTACTGGAAGGACGTGGAGATTCTGGAGAGAGTGCAGAGGAGGTTTACCAGGATGCTGCCTGGTATGGAAGGTCTGAGTTACAAGGAGAGATTGGGCAAATTGGGACTGTTTTCCTTAGAAAGATGTAGACTTAGAGGCAATCTGATAGAGGTGTACAAGATTATGAGGGACATAGATAGAGTAAACAGGGTTAAGCTTTTTCCTAGGATGGACTCAAATAGCACGAGGGGTCACGGGCTTAGGGTGAGGGGGGAAAAGGTATAATTTGGATGCTAGAGGGAGTTTTTTCACACGGAGGGTGGTGGGGGTATGGAATGCACTGCCAATTAAAATGATGGAGGCAGGCACTCTGGAGTTATTTAAGAAATACTTAGATGGGCACATGAACAGAATGGGAATGGAGGGGTATAGAAAACTGATTTAATATATGGATCATGAGCCTTGAGAGTCCTTGGGAAGTGTGTAAATAGATGATGATATTGATGTACTTGTTTTTATCCTACAGGTGCTTTGGTCCACCTTGTTGTCTAACAAGGGGCATACACGCGATGGGTCGTGAGAGGGCTACTGTTGGATTTTTTTGAGAGTATTCTTGTGCTTCACGTCATTAGTGTACACTTGACCTGGACCATTTGATGGGCAACACGACAGCTCAGTGACTATCACTATGCTGTGCTGATACATGGATTTGGGCCTGTGTCTATGGGAGTTTGCGCATTTTCCCTGTGCTTGCGTGGGTTTCCTCCCACATCCCAAAGATGTGCTCTTAGGCTAATTAGCAAAACAAATTCTCCCTAAATTGTCTCAAATTTGGTTTTTAATCCATAGATCTATAAACATAGACAGGGATCACGGGTAGAGATGGGAACGTCGGGGTGGCGGCGCGGGCTCGTTAGGCCGAAGGGCCTGTTTCCCGTGCTGTTTTGTTCTTTGTTCTTTGAAACACCTCCATGTAATTCCCGCGCTGCCGCCCCGATATTCCCACCTCTACCCGTGATCCATGTCTATGTTTATAGATCTATGGATTAAAACCAAATGAGACAATTTAGGGAGAATTTGTTTTGCCAATTAGCCTAAGACCACATCTTTGGGATGTGGGAGGAAACCCACGCAAGCACGGGGAGAATGCGCAAACTCCCACAGACACAGGCCCAAATCCATGTATCTGCACAGCACAGCGATAGTCACTGAGCTGTCGTGTTGCCCATCAAATGGTCCAGGTCAAGCGTACACTTGGGCAGATAGATGGCAGATGGAATTGAATCCTGATAAATGCGAGGTGATGCATTTCGGGAGAAAGAATGTAGCAGGGAGGTATATGATAAAGGGTAGACCTATTAAGAGTATAGAAATGCAGAGGGACCTAGGGGTGCAGTGCACAAGTCTCTGAAGGTGGCAGAGCAGGTGGAGAAGGTTGTGAAGAAAGCATATGGTATGCTAGCCTTTATAGGAAGGGGTATAGAGTACAAGAGCTTGCGTGGGTCACACTAACGATGTGAAGCACTAGGATAGTCTTGAAAAAAATCCAAGAGCAGCCCTCTCACGACCCATCGCGTGTATGCCCCTTGTTAGACAACAAGGTGGACCAAAGCACCTGTAGGATAAAAACAAGTACATCAATATCATCATCTATTTACACACTTCCCAGGGACTCCCAAGGCTCATGATCCCTATTTTAAATCAGTTTTCTATACCCCTCCATTCCCATTCTGTTCATGTGCCCATCTAAGTATTTCTTAAATAACTCCAGAGTGCCTGCCTCCACCACTTTACTTGGCAGCACATTCCATACCCCCACCACCCTCTGTGTGAAAAAACTCCCTCTAGCATCCAAATTATACCTTACCCCCCTCACCCTAAGCCCGTGACTTCTCATGTTATTCGAGTCCATCCTAGGAAAAAGCTAAACCCTGTTTACTCTATCTATACCCCTCATAATCTTGTACACCTCTATTAGATCTCCCCTAAGTCTACGCCTTTCTAAGGAAAACAGTCCCAATTTGCCCAATCTCTCCTTGTAACTCAGACCTTCCATACCAGGCAGCATCCTGGTAAACCTCCTCTGCACTCTCTCCAGAATCTCCACGTCCTTCCGGTAGTAAGGCGACCAGAACTGGACGCAGTATTCCAAATGAGGTCTAACCAACGTTTTATACAACTGCAACATTAAAGGCCAGCTCTTGTACTCTATACCCCTTCCTATAAAGGCTAGCATACTATATGCTTTCTTCACAACCTTCTCCACCTGCTCTGCCACCTTCAGAGACTTGTGCACTGCACCCCCAGGTCCCTCTGTGTTTCTATACTCTTAATAGGTCTACCCTTTATCATGTACCTCCCTGCTACATTCTTTCTCCCGAAATGCATCACCTCACGTTTATCAGGATTGAATTCCATCTGCCATCTATCTGCCCAAGCTACCAGCCTGTCTATGTCCTGCTGCATCGCCTGACAATGCTCCTCACTATCTGCAAGTCCAGCCATCTTTGTATCGTCTGCAAACTTGTTGATCACTCCACTTACTCCCTCTTCCAAGTCATTTATATATATAAAACAAATAGAAGAGGTCCCAGTACCGAGCCCTGCGGCACACCCCTACTGACCGATGTCCAGCTAGAAAAACACCCTTCCACTATTACTCTCTGTCTCCTATTACTAAGCCAGTTACTTATCCATCTAGCTACCTGTCCTTGTATCCCATAACCTTGACCTTCTCAACTAACCTCCCATGAGGGACTTTGTCAAATGCCTTACTAAAATCCATATAGACGACATCATTGGCTCGCCCTTCGTCCACCGTTTTCGTCACCTCCTCAAAAATTCTACCAGATTTGTAAGGCACGACCTCCCCTTAACAAATCCATGCTGCGTATCCCTAATCAGATCGCAACGCTCTAAGTGCCTATACATCCTATCTCTAAGAATCCCCTCCAACAGCTTCCCTACCACTGACGTCAAACTCACCGGCCTATAATTTCCAGGGTTATCCCTACTACCCTTTTTAAACAACGGTACAACATTAGCTATTCTCCAGTCCTCTGGGACCTCACCTGTGTCCAAAGAAGAGACAAAGATTTGTGTTAGAGGCCCAGCAATTTCACCTCGCACCTCCCTAAGCAGCCTGGGATAAATGCCATCAGGCCCCGGAGATTTATCAGTTTTAATGCTACTAGAAGCTCTAACACTTCCTCCCTCGGTATGGATATTTCCCTCAACTGGTCCACAGCTCCCTCAGAGACAGGAGCTGTTAACAAGCCCCTCTCCTTCATGAATACTGACGCAAAGTACTCATTCAGGATTTCCACCATTCCCTCGGGCTCTAAGCACAGTTCCCCTCCTCTGTCCCTAAGAGGTCCGATTTTTCCTCTAACCACCCTTTTATTCTTAACATAGGAGTAAAAAGCCTTTGGATTTTCCTTAATCCTATCCGCCAAAATCATTTCATGCTCCCTTCTTGCCCTTCTAACTCCCCGTTTGAGCTCCCTCCTACTCTCTCTATATTCCTTCAATGCTGTCTCTGTTCCCAGCTGCTTTGACCTATCATACGCTTCTCTTTTCTTCCTAACCAAGTCCTCAATATCCCTAGTAATCCACGGCTCTCTAATCCTACCTTTCCCATCTTTCCTCTTGGCCGGCACGTACTTATCTTGCAACATTTTCAGTATTCCCTTCAAAGAGTCCCACATGCCTAGTGTGGACTTACCCTCAAACAACCGTTCCCAATCAGTTTCCATAAGTTCCTGCCTAATCCAACCATAGTTAGCCTTCCCCCAATTCAGCACACTGCCCCTAGGGTAACAAGCATCCTTTTCCATCTGTATCCTAAAGTAGACAGAATTGTGGTCACTGTTAGCTACATGTTCATATATATAATCTGGGAAATATATTTTCTTAGTCTAGCAAAGATATTTAAACTGCCTTTATGAGGTTTTCCTACAAGGCTTTGGCTCTAAGTCTTAGATGCAACACTACAGCATCTCTGAGAAGTAATAGCTGTTACAGAACCCCTTGGCTGTGAAATGGTCCTAGCCTCATGGCTGAGAGTTGTGGACTGGCTTTTGGCTGAGCCGTGGCTGGCCATCTGCTTCTGAGAGGGGTAACAGTTATACTATTTCCTATTTTGTTATTTCAAACTCGAGAGTCGGCTGTCTATATATCTCAAATGCTTTCTTTTTGTGGAGCTAAGCATTTTTATAACCCTGAATCATCCATTTAGGTAAATTGTTTCTGTTTGTGGAATTTAACATTTCTATAGGAGTCATCTAAGTCGTCTGTTTCTACTCCTAGAACAATTCATACCTGATTATCTTTAGGTGCTCTCATGTCTTTTAAATGCTCTGGTTACTTAGAACTTGCCTACCCCTGGAAATGCTGACTGTTACTATTGCTAGGCAGATTTCTATTTTTTAGGTATTTTTAAATTCTTGTTACTGTTGCTGCTAGGCAAATCCTTGATATAATAGACACTTAAACAGGATCGAGTTGGTTACAGGGAGAATCCAAACTGGAAGGTAATCTAGTATGTTGCAAATCTCGCATGGGATATACATTTGGTGCCCAACACACAAACTGAAACAATGCAAAGGGGATGGCAAAGCAATTGTAACAAGAAAACATGCACACATGTGAAGACGGTGAGTGAGAAACCTTTGTTTCTGAAAATAAAACTTCAAATCACCCATGAATTGGACCATAAAAGAAAATAAGTCCCAACCTTTAAAGAACTTGGCTTAGCAAAGAGCACTGTTGTGACTTTTTTTTAAATTCAAGGAAGGATATCTGCTTAACACATACAGATAATTCCCTTGCTCTTCTTCAAAATAACATCATAATAACTGTCAAGTCTACCTGAGAGAGCTGATTAGGTCCATTTAATGACTCTCCAAACGACAGTACTTCTGACAATGAAATACTCCCTCAGTACTGCACTGGAGTGTCAGTTTAAATTTTTGTACTCAAGTTCCTAGAGTGGGTCTTGAACCCCAACCTTCTCACTCAGGGGTGAGATTGCTACACACTGACTCACCACTGACAAAGACACCCAAACTACTATATTACTACCATAAAGTACTGCTGTCATCAGTTGGTTCATTAGTAGGAATGGTAGAACAGGGAACTTGCACAACTGGTGAAAGGGAAATAAAGAATTGATCAGATTTTTCGCAAGAAGACAGGAAACGGCGACAGTCTCCTTGAATCGTTCTTTTGACGAGTTGATGAGCAAGGGAGCCTCCAGCCAAAAGTGCCAGCATTTGGGTGAAAGCTAAATGAAAAATTCCTAGTGGATGGGAAATAGGTAGTGGCAGGAAAGCACCTTTCCTTTACAGAGAATCAGGTGGATAATTTGGGGTTAAAAGGCTTTCTGAATTTAACAGAACACCCATGTCTCTACTCTCTCAGGAAGCTAAGGAAATTCAGCATACCTGCTACAACCCTCCCTAACCTTTACAGATGCACCATAGAAAGCATTGTTTCTAGTTGTATCACATCTTGGTATGGCTCCTGCTCTGCCAAGGCTGCAAGAAACCACAAAGGGTCATGAATGTAGCCTAATCCATCACGCAAACCAGCCTCCCATCCACTGATTCTGTTTACACTTGCTGCTGCCTTGGAAAAGCAGCCAGCATAATTAAGGACCTCACACATCCCAGACAAACTCTCTTCCACCTGTCAGGAAAAAGATACAAAAGTCTGAGGTCACGTACCAACCGACTCAAGAACAGCTTTTTCCTTGCTGCCATCAGGCTTTTGAATAGACCTACCTCACACTAAATTGATCTTTCTCTACACCCTAGCTATGATTGTAACACTACATTCTGAACATTCTCATTTCCTTGTCAATGGACAGTATGCTTTGTCTATATAGCTCACAACAAACAATACTTTCCACTGTATACTATTACATGTGACAATAAGAAATCAAATCAAGTATTGTTTCTTACGCTAACCAGACAAAAAAAACATACCGTTCATAGAGTACATAGCGGAGTTGATGAGAGTTGTAGCTGCCAAATTTCCTTAGTCTCCTGAGAAATTAGATGCATTGGCGGGCTTTCTTAATTATAGTGTCGGCATGGAAAGACCAGGACAGGTTGTTGGTGATCTGGACACCTAAAAACTTGAATCTCTCAACCATTTCTACTTTGTTTCCATTGATGTAGACAGGGCTATCTTCTCCATTACGCTTCTTGAAGTTGATGACAATCTCCTTCATTTTGTTGACGTTAATGCAGAGATTATTCCAGTTCACCAGATTCTTTATCTCATTTCTGTACTCTAGCTTGTCATTGTTTGAGATCTGACCCACTACAGTGGTGTCATCAGCAAACTTGAAAATCGAGTTGGAGGAGAATTTGGCTACACAGTCATAGGTGTATAACAAATATAGTAGGGGGCTGAGACCACAGCCTTGTGGGCACTGGTGTTGAGGATGATTGTGGAGGAGGTTTTGTTGCCTATCCTTACTGACTGTGGTCTGTGAATTAGGAAGTTTAGGATCCAGTCACAGAGGGAGGAGCTGAGGTCCAGGCCACAGAGTTTGGAAATGAGTTTTGTAGCAATAAGGGTGTTGAAGGCTAAGCTGTAGTCAATAAATAGGAGTCTTACACAATACTTTTCACTGTTTCCCAATACATGTGACAATGAAAGATCAAATCTATTGGTCTTTATCTTTTACCAACTCAATGACTAATCACCCACACATCTTTAGGCAGGACCATTACAAAGATTCAGAACCCTCTTAAGACATTTCTCCTCAGTCCTAAATGGCCAATCCCTTTATCCAGAGATAATGTCTCCTAGCTCTAGATTTCACAGCTGGGCAAAAAAGCTTCTCAGCACGTACCCTGTCAATCTATCTAAGAACTTGATATATTTCTACTAAAATTAGTACTTGTCTAAATAAGTGTTGCCATATTGGCACCTGAATCTAGCTCCACCTGCACCCCACTGTTTCAGTATAGGTTCATTTATCTCCTTGCTTTATACTGCATCTTCTAATCTGCCTCTATGAATCTGCATTCCAATATGTATTTGTTATATGTACCATTATGTTGTGTAGCTTTTTAAACCTATGCCTCTGGTGTAATATTATAAACATTGAGGTGAGTATCAGGGAGCAAATACTAGTTGGAGTCATACCTGCTACATCAGTAGATAGTTATGGTTATGGAGGGCCAGTCATCTCAGCTACAGGACACCTCTGCAGGAGTCCTTCAGGATAGCGTCCTAGGCCCAACAATCTTCAGCTGCTTCATCAATGCTTTCCCTCTGTCATAAGATCAGAAGTAGGGATGTTTACCAATGATTGTACAACATTCAGCACCATTCACGACGCCTCAGATACCCAAGCAGTTCATGTTCAAATGCAACAAGATCTGGACAATATCCAGGCTTGGGCTGATAAGTGGCAAATAACATTCGCACCACACAAATGCCAGGCAATGACCATCACCAATAAGAGAGACTCTAACCACCGCCCCTTGACATTCAATGGTGTTACCATCACTGAATCCCCCACTGTCAACATCCCTGGAGTTGCCATTGACCAGAAACTCAACTGGACTCACATTAACACAGTGGCTACAATAGCAGGTCAGTGATTAGGAATACTGTGGCGAGTAACTCACCTCTTGACTCCCCAAAGCCTGTCCACCATCTACAAGGCACAAGTCAGGAGTGTGAAAGAATACTTCCCACTTGCCTGGATGGGTACAGCTCCAACAACACTCGAGAAGCTGGACAGCATCCAGAACAGAGTAGCTCACTTGATCAGCACCACATCTACATTCAATCCCTCCACCACCATCACTCAGTAGCAGCGGTGTACTATCTACAAGATGCACTGCAGCAGTTCACTAAAGATCCTTGGACAACGTCTTCCAAACCCACAACCACTTCCATCTAGAAGTACAAGGGCAGCAAATACATAGGAACACCATCACCTGCAAGCTCCCCTCCAAGCTACTCACCATCCTGACTTGGAAATATATCGTGCTTCCTTCGCAGTCACTGGGTCAAAATCCTGGAATTCCGTCCCTCGTGGGTCAACCCACGGCACGTGGACTGCAACGATTCAAGAAGGCAGCTCACCCCCCATTTTCTTAAGGGCAATGAGAAATGGGCAACAAATGCAGGCCAGCCAGTGACGGACACCCACGTTCCACGAACAAATTTAAAAACAAAATTTGCATGTTTTGTCATTATAGACCATGCAGTGTTCAGGATCTATATTTCCCACTGAGTAATGGTACTAATTGGCTATTTGAATAGATTTAACAAATCTATGTTGTCTCTGTCATTACATTTTGGAATAAGTTTCTCTTGGGCAGTGGCAAAATCGTGCAACAAACATAACAATCAACAGCTCCTTTTGCATTTCACCAGACATTCTTTACCATTAAACGACAGACTTGCAGTTATATAGCCACACTGCCCTGAGCACGTCATCTAGGCTGACTCGTCAACGCTATCCTGAAGGAGTGTTTTGGTTCTTCTAATATTTCACGACCTCAGAGCATCCCAAAGTGGATAGCCAATGAACAAAGCATCTCTTGAAACACTGGTCACTGTTGTACTGTGGGAAACGTGGCAGCCAATATGCCCACAAACTGCAGCACATGGTGCATTGAAAGTGGCAGGACATGGTGAGAGAGTAGTTAAAAAAGCATATAGTATCCTAGGTTTTATTAATATGGACATAGAGTACAAGAGTAAGGAGGTTATGTTGAACTTGTATAGCACACTGGTCAGGCCTCATCTGGAGGACTACATCCCATTCTGGATGCTATACTTGAGGAAGGATGTGAATATGTTGGCGAGTGCAGAGGAGATTCACAAGAATGATTCCAGAGATAAAGAACTGTGGCTATGAGGATAGATTGGAGAAGTTGGGATTCCTTTCCTTGGCAAAAAGACTGAGAGGAGGCTTAATGGTGAGGGGTATTAACAGGGTAAAGAGTGAGAAACTGTTCCCACTCAAAAGAACATTAAGAACCAGAGAGACAGATTCCAAATCATGGACAAAAGGAGTAGAAGAAATATGGGGAAAATATCTTTCGCCCAGAAGGTGATCGGAGTCTGGAACAAACTCCCCGAGAGGGTGGTGGAGGCAAGTTCGATCGAGTTATTCAAAAAGGAATTGGATTGCTTGCTGAAAAGAATGTGCCAACTTATAGAGAGAAGGCAGGAGAGTGGCACGAGGTAGAATGCGCTTTTAGCAAGCCAGTGTAAACTCAATGAGCCAAAAGGCCCTCTTCTGCACTGTAGAGATTTTGTGATTGCACATGAAAATGACCAAATACTTTTGTGCTGTTGAATAAGGGATAAATATTGGCCAGAACAGCCAGGAGAAACATATAGTTCTTCTGTGAATAATGTTGTGGGATTTTCTTTGCAGAGACCTGGTTGCAAGGTGACCAAGACACGGACCTAAATACTCAAGGGTATTTGACATCTTGGAAGGACAAGAATCTCGGAAAAGATGATAAGGTACCTCTGTTAATTAAAGATAACATTAATACAGTAGATGACCTTAGTTCAGAAGATCAAAATGTTGAATCGCTTTGGGTACGGATAAGAAATAGCAAAGGTAAGAAATTACTTGTGGGAGTAGATTAAAGGCCCCTTAGCAATAGCTATGCTGTAAGACTGAAGAAATAATGGGGGCTTGTAAGAAAGGTATTTCAATAATCATGGGTGATTTTAATCTTCATATTGATTGGACAAATCAAATTGGCAAAGGTGCTCTATAGATGAGTTCAGAGGACAGTTTTGTTAGAGCAGTACATTTTAGTGCCAAAAAGGCTATTTTTTAACCTTCTAATATGCAAATAGACAGGATTAATTTAATTACCTCATAGTAAGGGCGCCTTTAGGCAACAGTGATCGCATGATAGAATTTCACATTCAATTTGAGTGTTACAACAGTGGATCTAATACCAATGTATGAGGAGAGTTGGCTAAAGTAAAGTAGGAAATTGGTTAAACAGTAGGGCAGGTGAGAACCCATGGCAGACATTTAAGGAGACATTTCATAAATCTCAGCAAAAACATATTCCATTGAAAAAGATTCTTTGAAATGGATGCACTGTCCTGTGATTTGATTTATTGTCACATGTACTAACAGAGAAAAGTATTGTTTCTTGGGCACTATACAAAGCATACTGTACATAGAAAAGGAAATGAGAGAGTGCAGAACGTGGCATTACAGTCATTACTAGGGTGTAGAGAAAGAGCAGCTTAATGCAAGGTAAGTCCATTTCAGAAGTCTGATAGCAGCGGGGAAGAAGTTGTTCTTGAGTCAGTTGGTATGTGACCTCAGACTTTTGCATCTTTTTCCCGCTGGAAAAAGGTAGAAGAGAGAATGTCCGGGATGCGTGGGGTCCTTACTTATCCTGGCTGCTTTGCCGAGGCAGCAGGAAGTGTAGGCAGTCAACAGATGGGAGAGTGGTTTGTGTGATGGATTGGGCTACATTCATGACCTTTTGTAGTTTCTTGTGGTCTTGGGCAGAGCAGGAGCCATACCAAGCTGTGATACAACCAAAAAAGAATGCTTTCTACGTGCATCTGTAAAAGTTGATGAGAGTCGTAGTTGACATGCCAAACTTCCTTTGTCTTCTGAGAAAACCTATGGCTAAGAAATGACAGAATGAAAGGTATCCTTATTGAATCAAATTGAAAGAAAAAGCATGCAATATGGTGAAGATTAGTGGTAGGTCAGAAGATTGGGCAGATTTTAGAAACCAGCAAAGAATGACTACAAAAGATAATGAGGGGGAAATTAGAACATTAGAGAAAGCTGGCTAAAAATATAAAAAAAGAGTGAGAGTTTTTAGAAGTATTTAAAAAGGAAAAGAGTAACTAAAGTGAGTGTTTGTCCCTTCACGGTGAGATTTGGGAAATAATGAAATGGCGAAAATATTGAACCGATATTCTGTATCTGTCTTCACAGTAGAAAACACAAAGAAATCCCAAGAATACTTGTATATCAAGAGGTAAAAGAGAGGAATTTAAAATAATCACAATTACAAGGGAAAAGATACTTAGAAAACTGTTAGAACTGAAGACCAACAAGTTCTTGGACTTGGTGGCTTGCATTCTAGGATCTTAAGTGGCTACAGGAGATGGTTACATTGGTTGCGTTTTTCCAAAATTCCCTACATTCTGGAAAGTACAGTGGATTGGAAAATCACCAATGTAACACCACTATTCATGAAAGAAGGAAGACAGAAAGTAGTTTGCCTAATATGTCATTGGAAAATGCTAGAATCTATTAATAAGGAGGTAACAGCAGAATATTTCGAAAAATCATTGTACAATCAGGCAGTTAGCATGGCTTTGTGAAAGGGAAATTATGTTTGAATAATTTATTAGCATTCTTTGAGAAATCTTTGGATGCGCTGTACTTGGATTCCTAAAAGGCATTTGATGAGGTAAGTTTAAGGTGAGAGCACAAAGTGTAGGGGTGAACATATTATCATGAATAAGAGAGTTGGGATAAATGGATTGGCAAGATGTAACTAGTGGAGTGTAACAGGGATCAGTGCTGGGGCCTCAACTATTTACAATCTATATCAATGACTTGGATGAAGGACTAAATTTAAGTTAAATTTGTTGATGACACAAAGATAACTAGGGAAGTAAATTGTCAAGAGGACATTAAGCATCTACAAAGAGATTTAGATAGGTTAAGCGAGTGGACAAAACAAATAGCAGATAAGAGTATAACATGGGATAACGTGAACTTGTTCGCTTTGGCAGAAAGAATAGAAAAGCAGTATATTATTTGAATGAATTTCTATGGTATAGAGGGATCTTGGTGTCCTAGCGCATGAACCACAAAAAATTGGTATGCAAGCGTAGCAAGTGATTAAGAAGGCAAATGGAATATTGCCATTTATTGCAAGGGGAATTGAGTATAAAAATAGGGAAGTGTGCTACAGCTATACAAGGCCTTGTTAGATCACATCTTAAATATTGTGTACAGTTTTGATTTCCTTGCTTAAGAGAGGATAAAATTGCATTAGAAACAGTTCAGTGAAGGCTCACTCAACAGATGCCTGGGAAGAATGGATTGTCTTATGATGAAAGGTTGAGTGGATTGAGTCTATACCCACTGGAATTAGAAGAACAACAGAATGAAAGGTATCCTTATTGAAACTGAGGGTTCTTGACAGGGTGGATGTTGAGAGGATATTTCTCCTTGTGGAGAAGATTCAAACTAGAGGTCACAGTTTATAAACTAGGAGTCTCACATTTAAAAATCAGTAACTTCATTGCAACATTAATGTAAGCCTACTTGTGACACTAATAAACAAAATAAATAAGACTGAGGTGAAGAGATTTATTTTTAAAAAAAGTGTCTTAGTCTGTAATTCTCTTCCCCAGAGAGCAGTTGAGGCTGCATCATTGAGTATATTCAACACCAAGTTAGATAAGATTTTTGATTGACAAGGGTTATGGGGGGCAGACAGGAAAGTGGATTAAGACTACAGATCACCCATGATCTTATTGAATGCCAAAGCAGACTCAAAGAGCTGAATGGCCTATTCTTGCTCCTAATCTTGTATTCCTGTGTGAAGTGTTGTTTCTTTTTGTATTGGCTTTGAGGATCCTCGTATTTGTGCCATTGTTCTGCAACCTCCAATTTAACCCCCATCTGCAGTGTAATTTTTTGCCCTTTTTTCTCCACAGCCAGACTATTTCCCCCTCTCTCCATGTTTATTTAAGCCGTCATAAAGCATATTCAATACCGTTGATTTCTGCTAATTTCATTTCATTTCCATCAATTGGCCAGCATGTGATGTTAATAATCCACTCTTCTTTGCTAATGATTATAATTGTGACTACTTTGTTACACCCAACAAAAAAGCCAGCTCTAATGAACAGGTCTGTATTTTTTGTAATCCAAAGAGATCTTTTGTGCAAAGTAATCTGGCATAGTGATCTCTTGCCAAACAATAAACTTTTTATTTTAAGATTCACAAAGATTTCCAGTAGATTTAAGTTTTCAAAAGATGAGCAATAACAGTCACACCAGACACTTTCATAACAGACTAAATTATCAAACAAGTTTATTTACTGAGTCATTTGCAGAAATAAACAATAACAACCAGTTGTTAAAGTCACACCAAATGATAGCAACTTTGAGCCCATTAAGGAAAAGGTTAAACAGACAAACCAGCTTAGTTCCTTTGAATAGCTTTTTTTTTTATAGATACTTCAAGGAGAGGCACTTAATTTCAACAACGAACAGCAAGCTGCATAACACATATACAAAAGCATGACAAAAATCTACCAGTGATGCCTGTGCTAAAATCAGATTATGTCATGGTTTAGTAGCATCACAATTGTGATGAACATTATTTCTAATACTTGGGTGTTCTCAGTAATCAGTTCTCCAGACACATACATCTGCTAGTAATCGATAGTATTGGCTTGATGGCTCCTGATGTATTTCATGCAGAACCAAAAGAAGACCAATTTCCCAACATGCAGTTAAGAAGCCATTCTGAGCATGCAATCACTCTTAAAAGAACCTGGTTTTAACTTTAGATATGCAGCCAAAAGAGGACATCCTTCAGCTACAAGCAAAATAATCTATCCCGTTAAGTGCCCTTACTTATTATCATGGATGCTAATTAAAAATTAACTTAATTGTGTTCATGATGTGATTAATCTTGATTTCTATTCCTATTGGTATCTTTTTAAACAAAGATTTTATAATTGCAGCACTTTTCTCAGCATAAACAGTGCAATTAAATAATTGTTGGAAAATTCACAAACCTAGTTTTAAATTCACCCAGGAGCGAAGTCATGGATCTGATTTGGTAGTTCTCAACTGGTTGGTTTTGTGCAGGTTATTGGTTCTTCATTAGCTTTTCTGTCCATCTGATCACAATCAGTTTTTGAGCAAATCAACATAGATTGCTGGACAGATTGTAGTTAGCAAAATGTACCAGGATGGGGATAGGTACCCCCTGTTAGCAGTATAGAGGTTAGAGTCCAGGAACATTGCAGCAGTTTGCTGCATGAAGATGGTAGCATTGTGAAGGGGAAACCTGGAGTTTGGTAGGGAAAATCCTGAGTATTTAAAAAATACCCTCTGTAAATGATGAGTATCCTGAATATTTCCAAAATTAGCTCAGAAACTAGTGAACAGAACCAAGTTACAGGACATCAGATATACAAAATAATGAAAGGACTGCATCGTGCCCCTATTAATAGATTCTTTTAAACTACCCAAAAGAAAGAATAGACTTGATGACAAGTCTTAGGACAAGCAAGGCCATAAAATCCTGCCCAATTGAGGTACTTTTTGAGACAAGTAAACCTATGGATTCATTCACTAGTTGTGTGGTATGTGCTCATTCTCTGGGAGCTTTGAAAGAAAGCTGGACCAATTCTTGGTTGGAGCAGAGGATGCATCACATAAAAAGTAAATGGTATAATTGTGAACACACACATTTGTCAGAGTCCCAAAAGAAGCACATGAAGTGATCTGCAGGATTGGTTTCAATCACGAGATGATTGGAATGCAATTTTCCAGAGTATTTTTTCTCTGATTGGCAGAGGATTTTTTTTTTAGTTCCTTGTCTCTCTCAAGAGTTTACAAGACTGCTGGATAGTAGTCCACATCATCATAATACTCCAGGCAACATGAATGGGCAGCTTGATTGACCAACTGGTCCTATCCTGTCACCTTTGTATGTTCATATAACAAAAATAACGATTTGCATTGTTTGCTGTTCTGTAATCTGTTGCAGTGTGATAATCCAATTGTGAAATTACAAAGAATAAGTTGACAAGCATGGAATAAAAGAGATCTTCCTGTGTGTTCATTTGTAGAGCAAACACCCATAAACAGTAATGAGATATTAACAAGGTAAGTTTTCGGTACAAGAGCATACAAGTGGATCCCATGTGAATTGCACATGATAGAGTGAGCCTGATGGAAAATTAGATGAGCAAAGAAAGATTGAAAACTGTGAATTGGTAGGTAATGACATTTTGAAGTGAATTGGCAGGCAAATTCATTTTTAAAATAAAAGCTTTTGGGGCTGGGTTTATAGATAGGAAGCTTCAGTGAAACAAAATTTTGAGGTTGTACACCAGCATGCGGGATTGAGAACTTACCATTTGAAAATATTTTGAAAGCAGGCAGCAACTTAGAAGGGTAGAATTGAATTTTACAGAGTTGAATTAGGACTAGGAACATGTTGGAAAAAAAATTAAGATTTCTAACTGGAAGTGGTGGAGGCACAGTTATGGCTAAGAGACAAAATTTTGAAATCAGACTAGGGCTGCAAACGTCGGTGACTGTTGAGTTTTTACATTTGAGCTCCCACAGAACGATTTACTTAGTAGATGTTGACATTGACATATTAGGAAATAAAATAATTTACTTATATAGCACCATAGGACATTCCAAAGTACTTTACAGCCAATAAAACTTGGTCACTGTACTAATGCAGGAAATACAGCAGCCAACCTGAATACAATAACATCCTGCAAACAGTAGTCTGATAGTGGTGAGATAATATTTAAATGACTGAGGGATAAATATTAGCTAGTGCACCAGGCACTACTCCCCAGCTTTTCTACGTCAGCAACATGATATATTCCTGGTGCACCTGAATGCAGACAGCATCTCAAAAAATACCTCAATTGGGCAGGATTTGATGTCTGCATTCAGGTGCACCAGACTGTAAATCCCACCTGGTTTTTACCATTCCCGTGGCAGTAGGACAGTAAAATTCCAGCAAATGTATCGCTCCCTCAGTACTGCATTGAAAAGTCAGCCTAAGTTATCCATTTAAGTCTCAAAAGTGGGATATTAACCTTTGATCTTCTGACATGCGGGCCATAAATTGTACACAATATGCAAGAATATTATGACAAAAACAGTAACCAAATATAAAAGGCTACATTTGAATAGCATCTATTTATATGTCTGAAATATCACCAAAGCACTTCACAAATTACTTTTTAAGTATTAAGATAGTGACGTCATTAGAATCAAATAGATTTGGGGTAGTTATGAATACTATTGGAGCAAGCTTTAATGTCCTTATTTTATGCAATATTTGGGTTTCATATAATTTGTAGTTAACTAGTAAAACAACATTTGGGAAGCAGAGAACTAAACATGGTTGGACCATAGGTGTTTCTCCACAATAACAAGCTGGGAACTGTGAAATGCAAAGGAAACTTGCATTTACAGCAACTCAATATGGCACCAAAACTAGTAGAAGTGTGAAAGCAAAATGACAAGTTTACGAAGGAATTTCTAACTGAAAAAGTTGACACAAAAATCTTAATAAATGACAACATAAGATCTTGCAGACAGGAAATGTGCACAAGTGTATATCTTTAATATGTATATACATGGAGGCTTTCCTCAGTTGCCAATTGTAGTGCGGGGTGTGTGTGTTTGGATGTGAATTATATATTATAGTCAATTTTGTGTGGCAATAAAACAGAACCAAGACTAAGCACAGTCTTCAAGTGAAACAGAATTATAGGCTGATAAGGCCAATACATAGAGACATGATTCAATCCCAGTTTTTAGGTCAGACATTCTACATTTATTTGTATTTAATGCATTGATTTTAAGAGTAAATAAAACTGCTTGGATCACAAGTTTCTTGGTTTTACCCTTTTTTTTTAGTGTCAGCCATGGCTCAGTTGGTAGCACTCTTGCCTGCGAAGTCAGAAGATCGTGGGTTTCAGCAAGATTTAAGTACAAAATCCAGATTGAATACTCACGTACTGAAGGAATGCCACACCTTTGGATGTGTTCTTTTGCAAGTGAAACATTAAACCAAAACTGTTCACAGTATTCCAGGTGTGGTCTAACTAGTGCCTTGTGTAGTTTTAGCAAGACTTCGCTATTCTTCTACACCATTCCCTTTGAAATAAAGGCCAACAATCCATTTACCTTTCCAACTTGATTGCTGAACTTGCATGCTAGTTTTTTGTGATTTATGCAAAAGGATCCTCAAATCCCTCTGTGCTGCAGTTTTCTCCATTTAAATAACATACAGCTCCTTTACTCTTTCTACAAAAGTGTATTACTTTACATTTTCCGATGCTATATTCCACATGCCAAATTTTTGCCCACTCATTTAATCTGTCTATATCTCCTTGTGGATTCTATGTCATCCACTCCACTTGCCTTCCTTCCTATTTTTGTCATCTCCTAAGGTGGTAATGGTACATTCATTTCCCGCACTCAAGACATTAATGTATGTTGTAAATAGTTGTGGCCCCAGCACTGAGCCCTGTGGCACTCTGCTAGTTGCAGGTTGCCATCCTGAAAATACCTCTTAGCCCAATTCTCTGTATTCTATCAGTTAGCCAATCCTCTATCCATGCCAATGTACTACCCCCAATACCATAGGCTTTTATCATATTAAGTACCCTTTTGTGCAGCACCTTATTGAACATCACCAAAAATAGATTATCTAGTCATTGTGACAGCAATCTTGCCTTGAACAAAGTTGGCTGCTGAATTGCCCACATTTATTTCATTGTCATAAAGCATTTTGGGATATCACAAAGCCGTGAAAGACATTATATAAATGCAAGTCTTTCATATTTGAATTTAATGCCAACCATATTATATTGATTTTGATACTGCCCCTTTAGCTTGCACCATAATGTTTATTATGGAATCATAGGGACAACATAAAAAGCCAATAAAATAAAAACAAAATACTATGCACACTGGAAACTTGAAATAAAAAAACTGAAATGCTGAAAATATGAGAAATAAGCCATTTTGCTCATCTGCATTGGCTTTTTTGGAGAGCAATTTCAACTCCTTCACCACATTCTTGAAGTTTTTTTTCTCAAGTATTTACTTAATTCCCTATTGAATCTGTTTCCATCACTCTGTCAGGCAGTGCATTCCAAATCCTAACCACTCATTCTGTAAACATTTATCCTTGTGTCACCTCTCTTCCTGGTGCCATCTAAAGTTGTGAGGAATTCCTTTGGTTGCCAGCTCTGGCTTGGAACCAGATCACATTGTCTGGATCTTAGATAAGGGAACATTTTCCAGTAATGGCCAAATTTAGTTTCACATAACTTATCAAAATTTTCACTATAACACATCTGCTTGAATAATTTTTTTGCATTCATTCATGGGACATGGGCGTGGCTGGCTGACCAGCATTTATTGCTCATTCCTAGTCGCCCTTGAGCTAGCTGAGAGTCAACCAATTTACTCTGGAGTCACATGTAGGCCAGATCAGGGAAGGATGGCAGATTTTCTTTCCCAAAGAACATTAGTGAACCACGTGGGTTTTTTTGACAATCGACAATGGTTTCATGGTCATCAGTAGATTTTTAATTTCAGTTTTTTTTATTGAATTCAAATTCCATTAACTGCCACGGCAGGATTCAAACCCTGGTCCCCAAAACACTAGCTAAGGTTCTGGATTAATAGTCTAACGATAATACCACTAGGCCATCACCTCCCCACTACTCCAGGTGCCCATATCATATTTCACCCAATGCAGTTTGCGCTGCAGCGTGCAAAGTTTTGTCATTTATTTTCATATTCAGTTGTTCTGGCCCTTGCTAGAGCCTATTGAACATTCAGAGACAGCAATAATTTTGCAGCTACAGTAGGTTCAAATCAGGATATTTGCTATTTCAATCCTTAAACTAAACCATATCAGTTAGAAATATATGACAAACTGCTTAAAAAAATGTAAAGCTGCAACTCAAGAAAGGTGTCAATCCTTTACAGCATTCTTCTGGTCCAATATTATCATTGCCAGTGATATTATACTGGCAATGCAGCAATGTACAAAAGCAAAACACAGTTCAAACATTGCATATTTAGACCATTCAGGGCTAAATAATCACCTTCATTATGATGATTTAATTTTTTTCCAAATTCTGTGAATAATGAATAGATGCCGACATGTTGCATAATTGAATTTTTGCAGTAAATTGACATGACTGATGTTGGCTTCCAACCTGGCTGTTTGCTTTATAACCTTATAGCCATTATTTTCAGTTTAATCCAAGGAAACTGGAAGGAGGAATCTGACCAAAGGCAAGATCAGTTAAAACTTCATAACTATGGCTGTTATATTTTCTTCAGAACCACAGCCACATTTTCCCATCCTCCTCATCTATTTGAAACTGTCCTGTGGAGTATGGCTGAATGCAATCAGATCATTAAAGCAATAGCTGAATCAAGCAGGAGCTAAATTCAAGTAGTGTGAGGAGGAGCTAAACAAAAGGGGACAGAGCAGTCACATAAATGGAGCTAAGCAACAATTCAAGTTAAGGAAGTTGCATTAAACTTGTATAGAACACTGGTTTAGCCTCAATTAAGTATTGCGTTCAATTTTAAGCGCCACATTTTAGGAAAGATGTAAAGGCATTCGTAAGGATGCAGAAAAGATTCACGAGAATGGTTCCAGAGTGGGAAAGTTTGGTTACGTAGATAGAGAAGTTGGGATTGTTACTCTTTGAGAAGATTGAAAGGAGATTTGATGGACTTATGTAAAATCATGAGGGGTCTGCACAGATTAGATAGGGGGAAAAAATGTTCCATTAGTGAAAGGATCAAGAGGGCAGAGATTTAAAGCAATTGGTAAGAGAAGCAATGACAACATGAGGGAAAGCTTTTTCATGCAGAGACCTTAGAATCTGGAATGCATTGCCTGAGAGGGAATTGGATGGATACCTGGAAGGGAAGAATGGCAGGGCTCTGGGTAAACGGCAAGGTCATGGCACTAAGTAAATTGCTCCAACGATGAGCCAACTGTAACAATTGTATGAAGCTGGCTCAAGAAGAACCAGTGTAAGTTATAAATTTCAGATACAGAAGTTTAAATCCACAAGAGATCCAGCAACTTTACTGAAAGATTTAGTTCAAAATATAGTTATTTCAAAGTTGATTTTTTTTCAATTGATTTGATTTAATGAATGAGAACACAAATCGGAAAAAAAACTAAAAAGCAAGAATTTGAGACACTTTAATTTCATTGCACCACACACATTAGTATTCAACAGAAATACAATTTTTTTTTCCCCCTTTGTTCAGGAAAAGGCTGGTCTTTCTGCAACAAAAGGTCATCTTGCTTCATACACTGCCCGCAGATAATAAAAGTGGGTGTCCTTTACCCAGCCTTTGCTTTTACTGCTCTGAAACTGGCCACTGTTACATATGTAAGAGCAACCGAGGGAAAATCCTTCAGCTATTGCCCCAGACTTTCAATACGGGGAAACAGTTGGTCTCTGTGTTCTGCAGTTTTGCTCAGTAATATAGCTGAATAGGATGATTGTAGGTCCAAACTTACGTTCTCTCCATGAAACATCCATGTCCATCTTTAGCAGAACAAGAGGCGGACACATTTCCGTACGACGGCATCCTACCAATTCCGTTCCCACCCTCCTCCAAGTCTAATAGGACAGTTCAGTAATGGTGAATTAAAATCTAATACGTCTGAGTGATAGTCAAAGATAGGATTTGCTCAAGACAGGTACCAAACACAATGGGTACTTAAACTGACAAGAGCTATTCTGAATGTTTAGATCACTAGATTGCTCTTCTAAAGAATCTAACCATTTTAAAATGAATAATGCATATTCACACCCTACAGATATTATTTAAAAAATGAACTGATAACAAATGTAGTTACACAGTAAAGAAAACTTGTTTAATTTTCTCACAAAGGTGATTAAAAAAAAAAATCACAATATTTCAATTAGGCAAGATACAAAAGTAAACTGGAAGTTTAGGCTATGCTGGAAGTTGTCAGTGGGAAGGATTAACTTTGGCTTACACGTAATGCCATTTTCCAACAGAAAAACACACTAAAGACACAAGGCTTCCTAATCCAGTTGATTCTGTTTGAAAATAGTGTGATTCAGGATCACAATGGATGAATACAGTTTTAATCCCAACAATGTGACAACACTGCTGTACATTCATTGTCATCTATAGTTTGTAATATTTTTATATACTGGACATCAATTGTCATCTTCAGGTTCTCAATAAAATCTTAATTCTTCATCCAGAACTTTGTCACAAAATATTCACAGTCCGTTATATATGCTAACAAGTTATCAGCATTAAAATCGATAAAATATGCTTCATGGAATTCTTTCAAAAGCAGTGCCTTGAAAACCTATTTTGATTTGCTATGGATTTTGAATTTTCTGGTTGCAGTTAGACAATTCTGACACTCCACTTGGATGCTAAAAAATCTCAGGGATGCTCAGAACATTAGTGTTTGCTGTATTTTGAAACCAAAATTTTCAAAAAGTTCCATATTTCCCATATTGGATTCCCAAACTCCTGATTGTTGGTTTTGGCCCTTTAATCCTCCCCAACAGTACGTTTTCTACTCAGTTCCCTCATTGAAAGTAATGCCATTATTACATAAATAGAAACTCCCATGTGCAATTTTTAAAAGTTAGAAATCTGTAATTCAGTCAAAGTACCAAATACAACAGTTGGAAACAAGAAACTAGCAAAAAGTTAAAACCATCTTGAAGCTAATAACTGTACAGAATATTTAGGAAATTGTATAGCTATTTATTCCCCCTTAAATTGGATGCAGGCACAGGTTTATTTTCAGAATTCACCTCTCTCCATTTGGAAGTACCTTGTTTCTCTTTGCACCTCCTTCAGATGCCCCATCTCATCATGCAGTGGAGCAAGTTGTTGACATACCTAATGGTGTTAACTGTTTGAGCAAGGGTCAATGAAATGGGCACAATTCTGTACTACATATATAAATTACAATAGAAATCTGAACTGCCAACCTACATGACACACATTGTATTTTACATTATTTACAGCAGTTCACTTTCTTTTATATCCTATGTATAATTGCAAGTTTTCCCCTCCCTCTTTTTTCTCTGCCAATTTTCTGTTCTCATCCTCCCCACCAAAGGCCCTAACATCATGCTGAAGTATAGTTCAACTGGGGATCCACTGGTATGTTGCCAAAGTGACATTTTCATTTGAGCTGAGACAGTGCAAGCTATTCAACCGAGGGAGGAGGAAACATTATACTGAGCCAGATTCTATTCTCACTCAACATCACATATACATTTATACTACTGATGACCAAAGATATATTTTAGTCATATATACATATCTACCATCTACATAGTACTTTTTTGTGTCTGTATGAAAGTATGCTTTTTATTTGTTCTGATTGGCTTTGCGATTTTGCTGCTGATTCAAAAACAGAAAGCAGCCATACTTATGCCGTGTACATTGGGAAGGCACCCTGAAACTCTCCGACAGCGGTATCAGGTGAGCATCCTGAGCAAATACAGAAATGGCACAATAATATGAGCGTCGAGCCTCAACCTTCCAACAACGTCATAACAAAAAACGAACAACCAGCAATTCTTTCTCCACATCTTCTGTGGCAATGCTGCTCTCGTCTAGTAACTGCTGACCACCCAGCCTCCATGCTCTAGGTACTAAATCAAATACATATTTGTTACATACACATTTTAGTTGTTTCACAAAGTTGCAGTATTGTAGCATTCTACAATAATTTTTATATTGGGGGGGGGGGGGGTTTACAGTAGATAAGTCTGTGATGAGAATGGACTCATTTTATTTTTAAAAACACCTTTTGTAATCCGATCTTCAGAGGGCTTGTACAGGTTTGAAAAGAAAAAAAAAAAACAGGAAATACAAAAGCAACAAATGGTTTGGTCAGGAACTCTATTTGTACAAAAACATTAAAACAAACATATAAATGTGATGAGTTGAGGAAAACAAAATGAGCCACAACATTCGTTAATTGAATAATTTCAACTAAATGCACATGAATGACTGAAAATGAACTTTTCATTATGTATAACTGCTTTGAGATGGGATAGATACAGAATATTTGTCTGCAAATATCAGAGCAATTTAAATCTAACAAAGCAATTTATTCCTACTTTGTTTCAGGTAACCCCAATCTTGGAATAAAGAAATGGAAAAATAAAACATTTGTCGTATTGATTACTGGTTTAAAAAAAACTAAAAGCACATCAGTAAATAACTAAAAAAAGTGACAATTTCATAAATTGCTGGGAGAAGAAAAGGAAAGTAAGTAGTCTGGAAATTTGTATGGTATTCCACTGAATCATGTGTTTTGATGGACTGTCAATCCATCACTGATCTTGCAGATTCTTTTGTTTAGTTTATACAGAGGAAGTCTTGCCATCAGTATTTCTTAAAAACAATTTTTCACTTAACAAAGAGCTCATTAATACAATTTGAATTTTTGAGCGCTCAAAGTTGATGAGCTGTGAACAAGACAGCTTGATGACCATCAGTAGTTGGGAATCATTAGCCCACAGTGCTTCAGTGATCTTATTTCAAATGCACGCATGTCACGTTAGCCCCATGTTACTGCATTTATAGGAAGATAGACATTTTTGTAGATTTGCAGTCCCCACTCCCCACAAAGTCAGTGGGGGAAACTGTCCCATTTCTCTTACAAGACAGTTTCTCCAACAAAAAGAAGATAGATAAACGTGATGCCACCTTCCATATATCCTCCAATTACTGCACTGACCACAATCAAAGCAGTCGTGTATCTTTTTTTTGGGAGGGGGTGGTGGTAAGAGTGATTTACTTTTATTTCTGTAAAAACGTTCTGGTTTAAAAACATGTCAACTGCTGAACAGGCGCAAAGCTTTTTAGCGCATGCACAGTTTTTCTTTAAAAAGCTACTTTTTTTGTTGTTGAATTAAACGAATTTTACAACAGCAGACAGAGCAGCCATAGTGCAGGCAAAACTATTCCAACTGCAGCAGTAGGAGAACTTAAGTTGGTCTGGGTATCACAATATGCGGTCAAAAACATTGCTTTTCCTAAATGCGAGCAAAACAAAATCCACGCCTTTTCTGACACCAAGTTTTCAAAGCATTCAAAAACATCGCTTCTGTTTAATCTATCCTTTTCAAAAATATTTGCAACTTACATAGTGGCAAACTGAAGGATAGTTTAATTTCAGTTCGCAACTACCGCTGAGGTACAATTCTGGATTGGCCACTCCCTTGGTGAGTTCATCAACACTCACCATTTGACACAGGAATAAAAATCATCCTCATCGATTCACTGTTTTTGCAAAAGGGTTGCTGATGGCGAGACTCCCTCTTTTGAGGATCATATTTAAACTAGTTTTCACAATTGCTATGGGAAGCAACAAAAAACAGAAACCAAAAAGAGAAAATGTTGGAAAATCTCAGCAGGTTTGGCAGCATCTGTAAGGAGAGAAAAGAACTGACATTGAGTCTACTTGACCCTTTGTTAAAGCTAAAAGGCATAGAAAGTGCAAAGGGTCATCTGGACACACAACGTCAGCTCTTTTCCCTCCTTACAGATGCTGCCAGACCTGCTGAGATTTTCCAACATTTTCTCTTTTGGTTTCAGATTCCAGCATCTGCAGTAATTTGCTTTTAACAAGGAAACAAAAATCTTTTGTAATATCTTCCAACCTCAACTCTCTTCTGCATGACAGAGGAACCTCATACTCTGTGACGCATTTGGATAACTGACCATTTGGGTGGTGGTGTAACTCATGGCAATACCTGGCAGGGATTGTGTACCTGCCACTGGTGTAGTGAGGGCAAGTGGTGCCATTGAGACTGGCGATGCCATTCCCTGGGCATAGGGTGCAGCAATAGAAGCGCTAAGACGGGGCGGACTTTGGGATGTAGCTTCAGCACACAAAGCATTATGAGCTCTAGCTTGCGCTATCAACTCCTGATGAGAAATGGGCTGTGACCTCAGTGTCTGGTTGCTCAGGGTGGTATGAGTCTCCACTATGCTATGGTTATAGTTAGTAACAGTGTGCATGGTTGGTTGTTGCGTTGGGTCAGCCCCAGTTTTCAGGATCCCCAACTTCACCTGCTTGCGCAGATCTGCATTCTGTTCTAGAAGGACCTCATTGGTTAGCATTAGACTTGACACCTGCTTTTTGAGTTCTTCATTGCGCTTTCTGAGCATATGATTTTCCTCCTCCAAAAAACTCAATTCACGTGGGCGCAGACTAGGAGTGCTATAATCAAATACTTCAAACCGCAGGCCCTCGACCCTCCTCCTTTTCGGATGTTGTTCATAATCACATCTTTCAGTCTCATAGAGGTCATCCAAACGATCATATCTACAAATCTCGGGAGAAAGTTCTCTATCTTGTGACGACACTCTTTCTACAATTTTTTTATCATTGTCATCACGTTTCAAATGCTGGAATTTACATTTGGAACCTCTTCGACACTTGCCTTTTAGAAAGTCACGGCAAAATGGGATTTCCTTTGTAATAAGAGGAAGGTTAGAGGGCGAGAGCCCAAAAGTCACAGCCACTGTTTGTTGCAAGTGGGCAGGAAGCTTTCCCGTTTTATTGTAGTAATTTTCTTCCCCCTTTGTCCCGTGAATGAATGTGCAGTTCTCACGGGTACATTTGCTATTCTGAAAGTACTGACAAAAGATTGATTCATGCCGCATATCACCTACATTGTACGCTTCAACATTGTCCGGGTGGAAGTACCTGCAGTTCTTACCACGGTTGCAGACATTGCGCAGAAAGTCGCGACAAACATTCAGTTTGCTCTTGCTAGCCTCATATTTGCTATTATTGACTAAATTATCAGCGTCATCACTTAGGTCAGTATGGTTGGAGACCTCAATGTCATCTGGGTGGAAGTACCTGCAATTCTTACCACGATTGCAGAGATTGCGCAGAAAGTCTCGGCAAATGTTCTGTTTGCATTTGCCAGCCTCATCATTGCCGATGTTGGCTAAATTATCAGTGTCATTCCTTACGTCAGTGAGGTCAGAAGCCTCAACATCATCTGGGTGGAAGTACCTGCAGTTCTTACCACGGTTGCAGAGATTGCGCTGAAAGTCTCGGCAAATGTTCTGCTTGCTTTTACCAGCCTCATCATTGCCGATGTTGGCTAAATTATCAGTGTCGTTCCTTATGTCGGCGAGGTCGGCAGCCTCAATATCATCTGGGTGGAAGTACCTGCAATTCTTACCACGGTTGCAGACATTGCGCAGAAAGTCTCGGCAAACATTCCGTTTGCTCTTGCCAGCCTCATATTTGCCGCTGTTGACTAAATTATCAGTGTCGTTCTCGGACATGTTTCCAGATTATTTCTGCGCTACTCAGCCAACGCTCTCAATAAACAACTGCAAAAGAAAAAGAAGCCAGGTCTTTTACAATGAACAAGAGATTAATCTACAAAGTAACTGTGGTTAATCCCTTTCTCACAAAACATTGTAGATGCACTGACATCATGGATTCAATTTACAAAATACTTTACAGGATGGTATAAGAAGTCTTGTTTTAAAAAAAAAAAAGCACACAAGGGAGAAGAAATATTAGTTTAACTTGGATCTTGTGACAGTAACAATGACAAAATTATCAACATTTGCCACTACTCGTCCGTAACTGATCGCAACTTCTAGAATCCATAGTTGCACAGAATAACATCAGAATCAAGTTGTCGTCAGTGATTTTACTCTCCTCTGGATAAAGTATTAATTTGTCTTCTTACTTTTCAAATAACATTAATGCATTACAGGAGGGTTTTTTTGAAAAAGACACTGGCACAATAAAATGATGTCCTTTTCAATCATTCTTGCTATCTAGATAGTAAATATGAAAAACATTCTTATTGTAATTTTTGTAGGAATTTATAAAAGGACTTGCAATCAGCAGTGGAAATAAACTACTGAAGAAACATGAAGAACAAAGGAAAGAAATGGTGCTGATTTAGCTCACAAAAGACTAGAGTTCAATCTTCCAACAACTAAACATTATTGTAATAACTGCTGTGTATATAACTTAAAATTCAACCTCTGACTTTTCACATGGAATTTCACAACTGAATTTATGTGCCTACTCTACCGCAGAAAATTCTTACAGCTACTCATTACAGAATTGGCCCTTAAATTCTACTATTTTAAAAGAAATTAAGAGAAAATAGTTTTGATGTTCATACTTAAACACTTAATGCCAGAAATATCAAGACAAGTATTTGATTTCTACTTCAACAAATTAAGTATGACATACTTTAGACTGTTAACTACATTCCCAAATTGCAAACTTGCAATATTACACACAAACACAATCGTGACATGTTGAAATATAGATTCATTTATACCATGCTACAACTTTTATTCATAAAAACAATTTATGGAAAATATAGGTATTTAATACTAGCAGTGATTTGAAAATTAAACAGAAGCAACCCAATTTTCTTTGCCATCTTCAACATATATTGTCAACTTCATTGCAAGCTTTATTATTGGAAATAAATGCAGTGGATGAGAGAATCCACATCTCTCTTACACTGCAACGTTTGACTCAGATTGCTACTTTCTTCACACCCTTTAATGAGGCAATAAAATATTTCTCCAAATTTTTCAAGTAATTCCTCTCTCTTGAATCCAACTAACAACTACCACATTTTCTCATTGCCCAAACTTTGGTTTTTCTTTGTAATTTTACATCATCTCTATTTCTAAAATTATTCCCAAGAAGCTGTGCATCTTTCACGGCAAAAACTTTTCCTTCCCCATTAATCCCCTGTCACCATCCCCTCGCTACCTCTTAATTCTTCATTAAAAGTATGTCTAATCATAAATTCGAATACTGTTCTCATTGTCAAGAGATCGGAAAGAGGTTGACTCATCTCTCATATTTTTGTACCTGATGCAAGAAAAGCTTGCTATCTGTTAGCCAATTGTCTTCACCCTCTTTTTCTATTAACAGCTTTTAAATTTTAATTTATATTAATATATTAATCCAGTGCTCATCTGAATTTTCTTCTTTGGTGCCTCCCAAACTCTGAATATGCACTTTTCCTACATTCTCACAGTGATTAAGGAACACTACAATGAGCTTTGATTTAATTCATACTTTCTCATGATTTTTAAGAGTTGGCATTTTTACCTCGTTTTCTCTGATCTAATTATTACATCCCTGTTTACTTCACCTATTCATTTTTTTTGTGGTGCCTTGGAGCCTAATCAATTTTAGAAAATCATCTTGATCTCTGCACCAGTAGCACATCACTGAACAGAAGGGGAAAAGATCTGCTGCATTTTATTTTCTGCTACCAGAGTACAGCCCTGTTACTGACAGTAATGTAAAACATGTAAAAAGGATTCAGTTGCATAAAAAGTGGAAATTATTGCTCTAATTCCTCAAAGTCCCATACAAGAATGTCACAAACTATCTGACAAATTGCTTCAAGTTTGGTTCATCAAACTGAAAAACAAAATTTGCTGATTTCAAGAGCAACATGCTCACTAACACTGAACACTTTTGCCAAGATAATGTTGACAAGAGACAGCATACAATTTGAAGTTGTGTTGTGCCCTTGCAAGTTTTAACTTTTGGTTCTGCTCCAAATTTGCAGAACATTTTGGCAAATAATCCCAACCAATTTCTGGTGCAATGTTTGATTCCTGAACTCATTTTAAACGTTACAACACAGGGCAGGAAAAAGCATCCTTAACTATTTTTTCACCTAAGAAATACAAATGGGACAGTACTCTACATCTAGTGACTATTTAAAAAATGAAGAGCAATCCAGTCCAGTGAAAAAACACATCAATCCGTTCTGCCTCTCATCACCACCAACTCAGCAGGCAAATGAAACTTATGGTGCCATACCGAGTAGCCACACAGGACAGCATAGTGCCAAGTTCACCCACAGTTTGCACTGAATTAATTCAACCAAAACTGCTGTGGAGGAATAAAATTGGAATTAACTTCCCTTGATTATGAAAATCAAACAAAAAGCTTGGGTTCTAGCTTGAACACCATTAAAAAGTGTGGGCAAAGACACAATTAAGCTTGCCAACGTGTTTCATGATTGAATAGTTACTAATTTTTATACTTGGGTTACTAACAACCACTTGGACAAAACACAAAAGGAACGTTGTCACCTATGAGCACATATCTCAGCATAAACTATAACCTTTAGAAGGGGCTAGGCAGGACAGGTAGATCATAATCTTCAATATTATTTCTAAGGTTTTTCAGAATGTAAGGTATGATAGCTGCAAATGGAAAGCAAAATCTGGTCATTCAAGACAGGATGGCAGAGAGAAAAATATAAGAATCATTTACCCTTCCTCATACCTTTGAAGAGTTAAAGCTTGTTGCTTATTCCTCCTCTGCCTCTTGAACGGCAAAAGATGCAGCGACCTAAAGAGGAAGATGGGAATTAAGGATCATTATATAACTTGTTATATCTGAAATCATTTTAATTCAATTGTTAAGATTTTTTTAAAAACTTAACTCATTTACTTTGAATCATAGTTTTTTTTAAAGAGTTACAGTGGCTGAGCGGATAAATGTCCATCTTGTCTGGCACTGCACTCATCAAGTAGGAAGGTTTCAGCTTCAAGCATTGCAGAATTATCTGACTGAAGAATACATGGCAATGAAAACATAGAAGGCCACGGGCTAGTGTAGCGTGCCGACATTCTGAGCTCGGGTTTAAAAGGAAGATTGGTGTATGTGCTTGGATAAAGCACCAGAGGCTGGCCAACAGCCTTGCTCGGTCTTCGGCCATACTATCAACAGAAAAGCTGTTCCAACATGGAATAAACGAGACGGAGTGATTTCAAATAATGTTTTAAGCGAAAATTTCAAATCAAAATTATATTGGCGGCTGGTAATTGAAAATAATACTTCCGGCATGTGTATCGATTAAAACGTTCATTATTTAGGTTTTCATTTATACATTATCCTTTCGTATAACAAGTCCACAATTCCGTTCTTTCAAGCCAGTTATGGCTTTTCACATTACAATATTGACGAAGACCCTCGTTTCCCAGGAATAATTCTCCTTCTTGTGCCTACCGGCAGTCAGAAATTCGCGCGAAACGGTGTTGTTGATAGTTCTGGTGGCGGAAAGTTCTCGAACTTGCTTCGAGGCTTCAACTGCGCTTTTAGGCCTCAACGAATTTATTCAAATTGCTGCAACAGCCAGCGCACAAATGGAAAAAACACGTTTGTAAAATTACAGAAACAAACAATTACACTCTGCCGACCCTGGAATTAAATCGATATGCAGAATTCAAAGAAAAAGAACCACATTTACCTACGCGGTTCGTCTTTTTTCCCCTCAGTCCTCCAAGTACAACGAACATAGACTCAGGTCCTCCGAGCCAAGAACAACCGGAGAAGACACTTTCACAGCCTCTCTGCAGCCATTGTTCACTGAACAGCAACTGCTTCCACCCTATCACAAACCTTCCCTAGTGTTCATGCTCTTTCTCTGCCTCTCGACTTCTTTAAACCTCACATTTCTAACTTTTTCCCCAATTCTGAAGAAAAGTCACAGATCTTGAAAGGTTAGCTCTGTTTCTCTCTCTCCACAGATGCTGTCTAACCTGCTGAGACTTTCCACCACTTTGTTTTGATCTCAGATTTCCAGCAACTGTAGTATTTTGATTTTGCATTTAGCATTTAATTTGCTGCCACTTCCGGTCCAGCAATGCCTTAAGAATGTCCTGCTCTTATCTTCAACGGGATTTCCGCTTACCTCTTCAACCTTCGAATCCCGACAGTGCAGAAGAGACCATTCGGCCCATCAAGTCTGCACCTATTTTGTTGCAAAACTTTACTGAGCCTATTCTATGATACAGCATCCCACTAAGCCCCGCCCCCGCCAATCACCATAACCAATCCACCAAATTGACACATATTTTGACTGCGGGAAGAAACCAGAGCACCCAGAGAAAACCCATGCAGACATGGGGAGATAATGCAAACTCCACACAGACAATCACCCATAGCTGGATACGAACCCAAGTCCATGGCGCTGTGAGGCAACAGTGCTGACCACTGTGCCACCCATGTGCGTCCTCCTTCAGCTCCCAAGAGTTTTGCCGCTCCTTCTGAAGTTAACACCCTTGCTCTTCCTTATCTGAAGAACAGCAGCCCCTGTCAAATTTGTCAGATAGGAGTCACCTCATGCTGCTGATCTGAAAAATAATTTGGTCCGTTCTTGGCTCTTTCTTCATACTGGTTTTCTTTACCAGCTGAAATTCCCTCTGTTGACCCTCTGCTGATTCCTCCTTCAGTGATTCAGCCTGCTGAGGGGTGGCAATTATGGTGGACAGTGCTGATGTTTGGTTTCTACTGCTTCACTCTATCTGTCCTCCTTCAGCCCATTGTCTTCATCTTCAATCTCACTTCTTTCGCCAGGAATCTTGCTCCTGCTCAATGGACATTTTCTCTCCTGTCTCCAGAATTCTTGTATCACCTGGACTTGCTCTGGCCTCTTATCCTGTTTTGATTGGGAACTGCTGGTGTGACTCCGGACATCCCAATTTCACTGCTCTGTTTGCTAATTTTGACTTACCTCCCTTTGAACTTGCAGTGCTCCACTCCCTCAGGTCCAAACCCTCTGTGACTGGATCCTGTACTTCGCAACACATAGACCACAATCAGTAAGGATAGGCAACAACACTTCCTCCACCATCATCCTCACAAGGCTGTGCCCTCAGTCCCTTACTGTACTCCTTATTCACCTTTGACTCTATGGCCAAATTCCCCTCCAACTCAATTTTCAAGTTTGCTGACGACACCACCATGGTGAGTTGGATTTCAAACAATGACGAGACAGAGTACAGGAAGGAGATTGAGAATCTGGTGAACTGGTGTGATGGCAGTAATCACTCTCTCAATGTCAACAAAATGTCAATAGACATCAACTTCAGGAAGCGTAAAGGAGGACATGCCACTGTCTACATCAACGGGGACGAAGTAGAAATGGTCGAGAGCTGCAAGTGTTTAGGTGTCCAGATCATCAACAATCCACCCTGGTCCCTCCATGCCGACACTACAGTTAAGAAAGCCCACCAACACCTCTACTTTCTTAGAAGACTAAGGAAATTTGGCATGTCAGCTATGACTCTCATTTTTTACAGATGCACCATAGAAAGCATTCTTTCTGATTATATCACAGTTTGGTATGGCTCTGGTTCTGTCCGAAACTACAAAAGGTTGTGAATGTAGCCCAATCCATCACTCAAACCAGCCTCCCATCCACTGACTCTGTCTACATTTCCCACTGCCTTGGAAAAGCAGCCAACATAACTAAGGACGCTGCTCGCCCTGGATATACTCTGTTCCACCTTCTTCTGTCGGGAAAAAGATACAAAAGTCTGAGGACGTGTACTAACCGACTCGAGAATCACTTCTTCCTTGCTGCCATCAAACTTTTGAATGGACCTACCTTGCATTAAGTTGATCTTTCTCTACACCTTAGCTATGACTGTAAGACTACATTTTGCACTCTCTCTCCTTCTCTATGTGTGGTATGCTTTGTATGGTGTGCATGGAAAAATACTGTCACTGTATACTAATACATGTGACAATAAATCAAATGTGCTGACAAGGCTGGGACTGTTGTTGTCTGCCGAATGGACTTCTACCTTGCAAAGACTAAACATCACTTTCTCCTACCACGCCCTGGACCATGACTCCACCACCGAACATCAAACCTTCATTTCCCAGAATTACTGATATCATCTTTTCTGAAATTCTTTCCTCCATAACTTCCAACTTTTACAGCTTGCTCTAACTCTTTCCCAAGATTCACAAACAGGACTGCCTTGATGATTCATTGTTTCACCTATTCTTGTCCATTGAACTGATTTATTTCAATTTCAACTCTTATTTTTCTCCTTTTGTCCAGTCTCATCTAGAACATAGAACAGTACAGCACAGTACAGGCCCTTTGGCCTGTTGTGCCAAGTTATGTCTGAACCCAAGATCAAGCTATCCCACTCCCTATCATTCTGGTGTGTTCCATGTGCCTATCGAATAACCTTTTGAAAGTTCCTAAAGTATCCAACTCCACTATCACAGCAGGCAGTGCATTCCACACCCCAATCACTCTCTGAGTGAAGAATCTACCTCAGACATCCCTCCTATATCTCCCACTATGAAAATTATAGTTATGCCCCCTAGTAACAGCTACATCCACCCAAGGAAATAGTCTCTGCACGTCCACTCTATCTATCCCCCTCATCATCTTATAAACCTCTATTGTCGCCTCTCATCCTCCTCTGCTCTAAAGAGAAAAGTCCCAGCTCCCTCAAGCTTTTCTCATAAGACCTATCCTCCAAACTAGATAGCATCCTGGTCAATCTCCTCTGCACTCTCTCTAATGCTTCCATATCCTTCTTATAGTGAGGTGGCCAGAACTGCACACAATATTCCAAATGTGGTCTCACCAAGGTCCTGTATAGATGCAGCATAACCCCATGACTCTTAAACTCAAACCCCCTCTTAATAAATGCTAACGGCTCTATCCACTTGAGTGGCAACCTTCAGAGATCTGTAGCTATGAACCCCAAGATCTCTCTGTTCCTCCACATTCCTCAGAACCCTGCCGTTGACCCTGTAATCAGCATTCAAGTTTGTTCTACCAAAATGAATCACCTCGCACTTATCAGGGTTAAACTCCATCGCCACTTTTCTGCCCAGTTCTGCATCCTATCAATGTCTACAAGAATCCTCCACTTCATCCACTACTCCACCAATCTTGATGTCATCAGCAAATTTACTAACCCACCCTTCAGCCCCCTCTTCTAAGTCATCTACGTCCAGGACTTTATTTTGCCTTCTGCCACTTTTAACAGTTTCTTGTTTTCAGGCCCCTAACTATCTCCTTTTCACCATGAATTTACAATCCCTCCAAGTCTCCAACCCCACCCCCCCCCACCAGGACAGTCTTGGGGCTCCTTCCTTGAATGGAGACACAATCAGTTCTCATCTGCCACCATCCTTCTGCACCTGGCTGATCTTGTTCTCACACTGAACAATATATCCTTTAGTTTCACTAATTTCCTCTAAATAAAAAGAGTTGCTACCCAAACTCATATGGGTCATTTCCTGCTCTTATCCTGAACTGGAAAATCTAATCAATTTTTCTTCCAATTTCCACTTTTGCTTTCATGATCCATTTCTGACTCATCCCTTCCCTTCCTCAACTTACCTGTTGCTATTTTTGGGGATAATCCCACTGATTCCCACAGCTACTTTGACTACACTTGCTTATACCCTCCTTCCATCAATTTCATTCTCTCAGTTTCTCTGTCTTTGGATCTGCTCTGGCGATGCCAACTTCCATACTGGTGCTGCTGATATGCCTTCCTTTTTAAATAGTCATGTTGCCATAGAATCCTCACTCAGCCCATCTTTCCCAAACATCTTTATTGGGCTTCATGAGAAATGCATCTTTGATGGAATAACATCGAACCTAATTCATGCATATTTCCGATATGTAGACAATGTGTTTGAATCTGCAGCTGCATGCAAGAACTTCGTTACACTTCATTATCTGTTGGATTTTAACCTGGTGTTGTGAGACTACTTACTGTGTCTTTCTTTACTAATAGTCTTCCTTTTGCCTCAAGCAAGGCTCTGTCATCTCAGTGGTGGACAGGGCCCTCGATTCTATACATTTCATTTCACGCATTTTTGCTCCCATCTCTTCACCTGCCTCCCAGAATGATGTCGTCATTTTCACCCCACTGGTCTTTGTATTCAACAAATCATCTTCTGCCATTTTGGCCGACACTGGCACGATGCTACCACCAAATACATCTTCCTTGCCGCCCCCCCCCCTCAGCATTCCAAAAGGACTGTTCATTCTGTGACACCCTGGTCCACTCCTCAATCCCCCCAACACCCTCCCTCCTACCAACGAGTTTCTTGTACAAGTGCAGGAGATACAAGACTTGCCTCATCTCTCCTCATCGTGCAACGCCTAAACAGTCCTCCAAAGTGAAACAGTGATTTTACATGTACATCTCTCAATTTAGTATACTGTGTTTGCTACTCCTGATGCAAATCTTCTATAAAGAACAAAGAAAATTACAGCACAGGAACAGGCCCTTTGGCCCTTTGAGCCTGCACTGACCATGCTGCCCAACTGAACTAAAACCCTCCACTCTTCCAGGGACCATATCCTACTATTCCCATCCTATTCATATATTTGTCAAGACGCCCCTTAAAAGTCACTATTGTAACTACTTCCACTATCTATCCCAGCAGTGAATTCCAGTCACCCATCATGAGGGAGACCAAACCTAGACTGGGTGACTGCGTTGTGGAACACCTCCATTCAGTCCACAAGTCTGAGCTTCCACTCGCCTGTAATTTTCATTCTGTACTTTCTGTCCTTACCCTACTGCAGTGTTCTAATGAAGCTCAAGAAAGAACATGTCATCTTTTGATTAAGCACTTCTGGACTCTTTGAGTTGAACAACAAATCCTGAAACCATTTATTCAACTGTCAGTGATGATTCTACTTTCCCATTCACACCTCTAATAGTCCCATCTTCTGTTTCTCCACTCACTCCATCACCATCTCATTTTTCCCTCCAGCAATCTGTTATTTACTCACTTCTGCCTTCCATTCCATCAAAAACCTTCCTTTTAATCTTCCCCCACCCCGCCATCCCCCCTTCCCTGCCTTTGTACTTGGTTAAAAGCTGCTCCCACTTCTGATGAAAGGTCACTGACCTGAAACGTTTCTGCCTGAAATTTATTCTTTCTCGGAGATGCTGCCAGATCCGCTGGGTGTTTCCAATATATTCTGGTTTTAATTTCAGATTTCCAGCCGTTGGAGACGGTTGAATGTTGGCGATATTTAATTTGAACATTTATCTTGGAAGGAGGAGAGTTCAGTTCAAATCAGGTTCAATTTAAAATAGAGGATGATATTCGTATTGTGACTGAAGGTAATTAGGCATAGGGATCGCATCTTTGGTGCTGAGCCGCTCTTGTCTGGGAGGACTTGCTTGTTGTGTGTGGAGGAGTGAAGGTGCTGAACCGTGTATGTAAATATATTCCTTTTTTTTCTTGCTCATTTTGTAACCGTTCCGATCCTCTTGGTTGTTTATTCAGATAGTTTAAATATTCTGAATGAAGATTTAGTTTTCTTTGCGCGTGTATGCCATTGTTTAATGCAACAGAAAGTTAAGGCCTAGAAATCCCGCGACAGCCTTTAAATCCTCAACCAGTTTCCGATTATTATACGATGCGGTTTACAGTAAATAGCTCGGAAAATCGGATCTTCAGAAACATTGTTTTGAGAATTCATGGATTATCCATATATTTGAAACATTAAGAAATCAATGTTTGCTATCAGTGAGACTCTTGGTTTCGGGTGAAATGCTTTAAGTTCATTTTTAGTACAATAGTTTTACTTGCATAATGCCTTGATGGGCCAAGGAACTTCATGGGGAGGGATTGAGCCCCCAGTGAGTTAGGTGAGGTGACTCTTAAGTGTAGTTGAAGAGAGGATTTTGAGGAGGGGGTAGATATAATAAGGTGGAAGGAATCTAGCAAGAGAATTCATTAATATGAATGTTGATGACTAAAGGCTGTGATAGCAAATGTAAGTTAAAACGATTGTGATGTTATCAAAGGTAGGTTAAAGTGATTGTGATGTACAGGGAGTTCAGGTTTGAAGAACAAAATGTGAATTAAAACCCAGGACTGGAAAAGATTGTAAAAGTAAGTTGAGGCTGAGGCCATGGAGAGATTTGTTGATGAGAATTTTGGGAGGCATGGAAGTCGATGCAAGCGAGTGGGACTGAATATGGAAAGTACAATTCTGGTTTGAGTGAGATGGAGTTCTGGGGTCCAGTGAAGATAGTATTAAGTCGAGCTTGAAAGTGATGAACACAAAGAGTTCAGTAGCCATGGGAATGAAAGTGTTTTTGCAATGAGTGTAATTTGAATCTTGAAACACATTGTATGGTTCAGTAAGGTATTCGAGGTTACACACTGTCAGCTTCAGTCTATGCTTGGTGAAATGCAGGTTAGGGTTTAGACCTTCAAATGAGATCTGAATCAGGTCTCTTTGCTGGACAAAATTTATCCACAATTTGTTATCCAGTAAGGTGTTGCACAGTACTGAGTTGAGAGGTAACTATCATCAGTATATAAAAGCTAACCTCATGTTTGAAGAGCATGTCATTTTTTTAAATTAGTATATTTTAGAACATAGTACTCCCAAAATACTGTGTAATTTTCTCTGAAAAATGTTGGAGAAATTCCACATGAAGGTCTTGCTGGACAGGTTGATTATCAAATAAAGCAAATGAGCTCTCTAGAATTGGCGGTGGGTCTGGAAAAGAAAGTTAAACTAATAATCAGAGGCTCAGGCTAATGATCTGGGGACACGTGCTCAGATTGCATCATTTAATTTGGAATTCAAATTCAATCTGGAATTAAAAACTAAACTGTTGTTTATTGTTCTAAAAATCACTGGATTCACTAATCTTTCATCCTTAGCTGGTCTGGCCTACATGTGACTCCAGACCCACAGCAATGTAGTTGACTCTTAAATGGCCTATCAAGCCATTCAAATCAGGGGCAATTTGGGGTGGGCAACAAATACTGGCCTTGTCAGTGGCACCTACATCCCACGAAAGAATTACAAAAAAGAAAAATGAGAATGAAAATGACTCTAAATATCTATTTCTCAGGCACTATGCAATTTTGAAAATGTGTTTAATATGTCATGAGTGTAATTGCTCTGATGCAAATTTAGAAAAGAAAAATCTGAATCCTTAATTGACATCCTGAAATTGGTACTGAAAAATCTTACAACAATTGTGTAAGAAGGTTTCTTGAAGGACTTTGTTTTTCTCCCTTATGCTGATTCTTTTCTGAAAATAGTGACTCACATAGTCTTAGTTCCAGAACTGTTGATAACTCTCCTATGTCTCACCCAAGTGGACATTCATCATTTGCAAACCTCAGCCCTGAGTGCCAGTAAGTTATTTGACCATGAAGAGTATTGCAGCCTTCTATTTGTCCACATAGGCACATTTCCAGCAGTTTAATAGAATTAGCTACACAATGTCATCACTCTGGCAGTGCTGATACCTATTATTGTATCAGCCTGTCACAAAGGGGGAACAGTACAGTCAATAGATTGTATGCTTGATGGCAGGGAGCATTTTTCTCCTGAGCTGCTGAGTGCAAACATTTTAATATACTTTTGGGAAAGGTGCAATTTCTGCTCATATCATTGTCTTCTGCTCCTTGCTCCTAAAGTGGTGGCTTGATGTTCGCTAGGAGGCTAGTGGAAAACGGTGCAAGTGCACCATCCAAATGGTTCTGAGATTAGGTAGTTGCGGACAGCAATATTATAAGTCATCCAAGCTTCTGCTTATGCTATGATGTAACTGTTTGCTCAGAAGTATGTGACAGTGGTTTGCTTTCCAATTCTTTCTTCCTGCTTCTTACGCTGAGGCAAATCCTGGCTTTTGCTTGATGATGTCACTGCGTTTAAAAAAACGTGAATTTTTTTGGAGCAGTTGCAGGAGTGAGTTTGTATTCTAGCATTCCGTAGCACAATATGTTGCCATGCAGGTTTAGTGTATCAATCTGTAGTTAATTCGAGGGTCACTAAAGCCAAATGTAGATTCCTTATTGCTGCCCTAGCTGGAAATGGCTAACCCAGCAGATACCTAGGGCCGAACTGTCTTTGCTGATCTGGTAATATTCTGGATTAAAACCCTTGAGCATTGGAGGAGCCGAGTCTTTCCAATAATTCTGTTTTTCCAGAATTCCATGCCAGTTTATTCTGTGCGATGGTTTATTTGTTTACATGGCATCTTCAGATCATACTAAACTAATTGTTTACTGGCTTCCAATTTATAATATTTTATTGGTAGTTATGTGGAAGAAGCATAATTGGGCAAAGGCTGAAAACTGGCAATCCTACCACTTGGTTGTGCAACTTGTTTGCTGTTAGTGATATACTGAGTGAGAGGTATCTGGATGTATAAGTTTTTTTTAAATGGTACTGTAGAGTGCAATTGCTTCTGATTTTTCTTGTTTATACCAAAGCAATTCTGGCCTAAATTTAGCGAGATTATTCAAAATGCAGACTGGCTATTATGTGTTTTATGCATTAATATCTCATGGGTATAATTTGGATACTAGAGGGAGTTTTTTCACACAGAAGGTGATGGGGGTATGGAATGCGCTGCCAAGTAAAGTGGTGGAGGCAGGCACTCTGGAGTTATTTAAGAAATACTTAGATGGGCACATGAACAGAATGGGAATGGAGGGGTATAGAAAACTGATTTAAAATAGAGATCATGAGCCTTGGGAAGTGTGTAAATAGATGATGATATTGATATACTTATTTTTATCCTACAGGTGCTTTGGTCCACCTTGTTGTCTAACAAGGGGCATACACGCGATGGGTCGTGAGAGGGCTACTCTTGGATTTTTTTCGAGAGTATTCTAGTGCTGCACGTCGTTAGTGTACGCTTGACCTGGACCATTTGATGGGCAACATGACAGCTCAGTGACTATCACTGTGCTGTGCGGATACATGGATTTGGGCCTGTGTCTGTGGGAGTTTGCGCATTCTCCCCGTGCATTTCTCCGGGTGCTTCGGTTTCCTCCCACATCCCAAAGATGTGCTCTTAGGCTAGTTGGGAAAACAAATTCTCCCTAAATTGTCTCAAATTTGGTTTTTAATCCATAGATCTATAAACATAGACAGGGATCATGGGTAGAGATGGGAACATTGGGGTGCGGCGTGGGCTCGTTGGGCCGAAGGGCCTGTTTCCCGTGCTGTTTTGTTCTTTGTTTTTTGCTCATAAGGCTGCTTTATTTTAAAGGCAGCAGTTTCTATACTTTCACTGATTGTGGATCTCATGGCTTGTTGTATAACTCTAGATTCAGCACAAGGCGCTAAACTTCAATGTAACTTGTCTTTCCCATCCAAATTTGCATGCAAGAACTGCCTAATGTGAGCATCCAGTTGATTCCACTTGTTAGACAAGTGCTGCTGTTAAAACTCTTTGCCCTATCGATAAGACTCTTGTCAGACCCCACTAGGAGTGCTGTGCACAGTTCTGGTCTCCTCAGGAAGGATGTGGGAAGCTATTGAAAGGGTTCAGAGGAGATTTACGAGGATGTTGCCTGCATTGGGTGGCATGCCTTATGAAGATAGGTTGAGGGAGCTAGATCTCTTCTCCCTGGAGAGACGAAGGATGAGAGGTGACCTGATAGAGGTTTATAAGATGTTGAGAGGTATAGATAGGGTGGATTCTCGGAGGCTATTTCCCAGGGCTGAAATGATTGCTACGAGGGGACACAGGTTTGAGGAGTAGGTACGGAGGAGATGTCAGGGATAAGTTTTTCACTCAGAGTGGTGAGTGAGTGGAATTGGCTGCTGTCAGTGGTGGTAGAGGCGAACTCGCTGGGGTCTTTTAAGAGACTTCTGGATGAATACATGAGATTTAATGGGATTCAGGGTTATAGATAGGTCTGGTAGGTAGGGATATGATCGGTGCAAGTTGTGGGCCAAAGGGCCTGTTTGTGCTGTAGTGTTCTATGTTCTACTCTGTCCAGCCCCGTCATCATTTTGAAGATCGCTATCAAATCTTCTCTCAGCCGCCTTTTCTTCCAGGAGACCAGCCCCAATCTTTCCAATCCATCTGCCATCCATTCCAATGAGGAAAGGCTGAGGGACTTGAGGTTGTTTTCATTAGAGGGAAGGTTAAGAGATGACTTAATTGGGGCATACAAGATGATCAGAGGATTAGATAGGGTGCACAGTGAGAGCTTTTCTTTTCGGATGGTGATAGCTAACACAAGGGGACATAGTTTTAAATTAAGGGGTGGTAATTATAGGACGGATGTCAGAGGTAGATTCTTTACTCAGAGGGTAGTAAGGGTGTGGAATGCCCTGCCTGCAGCAGTAGTGGACTTGCCAACTTTAAGGGCGTTCAAATGGTCAGTGGATAGGCATATGGATAACATTGGAATAGTTTAAGTTAGAAGGTCATTAGGTTCGTTCAACTGGTCGGCACAACATCAAGGGCCGAAGGGCCTATACTGTGCTGTAATGTTCTATGTTCAAAACTAGAATTGCAGTTCATCATATTGAAAGCAGATACCCTGTAGTTTTGATATAATTGGGGCCGGGGGATGCGTGGGTTGGTGGCTAATCAGTCCTGACACTTTACAGTTCCAAAAAGATATATTAAAAAAACCTTTTGGTAAGCTTTCATCCTAGTTGATATTATGCTACAAGGAATAGTGTTTGCCCTGCACTCATTTGAGAAGGAGGATCAATAATTTTCTATTCTGTTGTAGGTGTGCATTCCACTATTGGTTTATAGATTGCAGTCAGAACACACCAGAAATGAGCAGCAGTCATGCTAAATCTCGCAAATTTTGGATATTATATTTTCCAAATAACTGCTTTCAATTATCTTTTAACTTTTTGCTGGGTCTGGTCATTTTGATGAGTGCTGTTTATTTTAATAAAAGTGATTGTGGAAGCTCTGCAGGCACTCTAGTCAGTCATTTCAGAAAAGAAATGCAGAATTAATTATGTTATTCATTTCATTGAATTCATAACGGCTGATCTATGTCAGGATTAGACTTGGGTTGACTTGTTTTGACTACGATCCGAAATGGGGAAACAACAACAGCTCCACATCATGGGAAAATATTCATTTGTATTCTGTGCAAAGGCTCCTTGCAAGGTACTCAGACAATGTTTTGTACTGATTTAGCTGCCTCAAAGTAGGTACAGATGAGGGAAGTAATTCAGCCCATTTTGCCTATCCTTTCACTGACTTCGTAAATGAGGCCTGCCAATAATTATTTTTACAAAGTGTGACATCACATCTGATCCCAATCTACATGCAACCAAAATTCACAGATGTACATTTTCCAGCAGAGGTCACAGAATTGAAATCTTTTTTGGTTTTCTTATTTTAGGCTGGGATACCAAGGGATTTCAAGCAGATACATTTTTCTCTTGATCTGTGATTCAGATACTATTATTTTTCATTCCTTTTTGCAGATTTCTTCTCTCCCAGTGTCAGAAATCATTACTCAGCTGAAAAATATACACCCTCCACTTTATAAAAGCAAATTACTGCAGATGCTGGAATCTGAATCCCCCCCCACTTTACCTCTGGCAGTGGTAGGTGTGTGAAAACACCATGGGGAGACTAGCTCCCTGATACTTTTCGAAGCATGCATATACATTACATGTGAATAAGTAATCCACAGTGAAAATCCTTAATCTTAAAAAATACTTTTCCAGAATTTTATATTGGCCTGGATTATAGATACAGTGGTTTAACATATCCCAAACTGATGAAACTCATGTCTCTTTTTCTTTGGTGGTAGTGACATCCAAAATAAGTTTGGCAAATCTCAAGCGAGCCCTTAATGAACATAAACCAAGAGCACAAAACAACCTACAATTCAGTAGGTTGCTCATTGATGCTCATCATTCTCCAACTTGGACCCAAAGATCAATGATTGGGGAAATAAAAATGTGTCACAAATATAGTGAGAGATAGTTTTCTGAAGTTGGGGTAATGAAAACAAATTGTGGGAAAGCATGTGGTGCAACTAAGCTAGTAATATTTGTTGCTGACACTGCACGCACAAATTTGGAAACCTTTTTCATTTGCACCACAATTATCGCTTAGCTTGCTGAGCACAAAATGCAGTGGTTCAAGTAACACTTAGCTTGTGGACAAATTCTTCCTTCTCTGTAAAGATATACCTTGATTTTCTTTTTCAGATGTTTTTGTGTACAGTGGCTGAGAAGCACAGAAATAGTCTGTGAAGATGCCGGATAAAGATAATTTATTTAACAGTGGTAATGACGAGGCTGGTCACAGCTCGGATGATATTTGCCGAGACTTCCTGCGCAATGTCTGCAAACGTGGTAAGCGCTGCAAGTTCTACCACCCTGACATTAATGAGGTGTCCGACTTGGGCGTGAAAAAGAACGAATTTGTCTTTTGTCATGACTACCAGAACAAGGAGTGCACTCGCATTAACTGCAAGTTTATTCATGGAACAAAGGAGGATGAGGAACATTACAAAAAGTCAGGAGAGCTTCCCCCACGCCTGCGCCTTACAGTAGCCATGGGTCTTGGCCTTTCACCTTCTGACCTCTCTTTTAAAAAAGGTGAGGTCCCAATCTGCCGAGACTACCTGAAAGGTGACTGTCAAAGAGGATCTAAGTGCAAATTCCGACATTTAAAACGTGATGAATATGAGTATGAAAATAGAACTTTGGAGAGGTTGTCAAGAGACCAAGTGCTTTCTCCTGTAGTTCGTCGATATGATCCATTTGATGACCTCTATGACAGCGATCGCTATACTGATTACGACCATGTTCTAAAGCGACGAAGAGTTGATAGCTTGAGATTTGAAACTTATGATTTTAATATCCCCAATTCACGTCCAGTTGACTATCGCTTTCTAGAGGAGGAGAATCTGATGCTCCGAAAACGTGTTGAAGAACTCAAAAAGCAGATCTCAAATTTGATGGCAACTAATGAGGTACTTTTGGAGCAAAATGCACATTTCCGTAACCAAACTAAGGTGGTCACACTGACTTCCACCCCCACAGCAACAGAGCAGACACTGGCAGCACCAACTGTGGGTGCAATCACCAATTACAACCATGGTATAGCGCAGACTCACACCACTTTGAGCAGCCAAGCACTTCAACCACGACCTGTCACCCAGCAAGATTTAGTGGCAACTGCTGGAGCTTCAGCTGCGCCACCTACCAATGCTGCACCAACAGCACAGCATCTTAATCCTGAGATTGCTTCTCTGCCTGCAGCACTTGCCCAGACCATTGCCCAGGGGATGGCACCTCCAGTTTCCATGGCCCCAGTGGCTGTCTCTGTTGCGCCAGTAGCTGTATCAATTGCACAAGCACTGCCAGGAATTACCATTAGCCATGCCACCACTCCAATGGTTACTTATCCAATTGCATCACAGAGTATGAGGATAACAGCAATTCCTCACTGACAATCTTTGAAGTAAGAGTTAAGCAAAGGCTTGAGAAAAAGTTGTGTATTCCTATGTTGCTTCCATGATGTGTGTTACATAAATACGCACACCAAAGCCAAATAGAATTCTGATCCAGCATTTAGTTCTATTTGTGCCGAAATTATTCCTCTTCAGTCCATTTATAAGTTATTTCTGAATACTTGTTTAACATCCACCTGTTTTAGTGCTCAGCTTGCCAACTTCGTAAATCCGTTGCCTAACATAACAAAGACAACTGCAAATGACAGAGGAGCATTTACTTCTAAAAAGTTTTGTATTTGAAATAAATAAATCAATGGGCTGTGGTGCTGCGCAAAATATTCAAACCAACCATATCTTCCAAGCTTGGCCATTTGCATTGTTGACGCAAAACTATTTCTTAGCAAACGAAATTGTACATTTTCCTGACCTTAACAAGCAAAAGAAAATTATTTTGAAATTTTTTTATTGTGGACATTGCTGGCGCTGAATGATTGCTGCATTTTACTGCGTAACGAAAAGTAATTCTCTGGGTGAATTTTTGTTGGATGTTTTGATGATGCAATGGGGTGCTATATAAGTACACTTTAAATCTAAACTATCTAGATATTACAATTTAACCCTCACAATTTTGGTGACACTCGTTACATTGCTTTACCAAAGTGTCTAATTAACTTGAAAGCCATTACAATAATTTTATTTATGAATGAACCTGAAGTGTACTTTCAACTTGGTCATTCTTGGAACATTGGATGCCCAGTGTGTAACATTAGACTGTTCGAATTCTGCCATGATGATGGGATTGAAATCTTTGTTCTTTGCCAGCTGCAAAGATGATACATAAACTGAGTTAAAAGAATCTGAATTTAGTTTCTGATGGACCTTTTCTATGACACAGAACTGCCCATAAATTGCTGTGGCCAGTTTGCTGGAATAATTGGGTGGGGTGGGAATGGATCACACAGATTCTGTAGGGGAAGCTCTTTTAAAACTGAAGTCAAACCCTGGTGGAGAGAGAGCATTACTCTGCATCTAGCCTCTCACTGCTTGATGCACTGATACTACTTATCCTCAGGCTGTGATTTCACCAAAATATGACAAAGGGTTTTTTTGTTTACTTGACATTAATGGCAATAAAGGAAACCAAGAGAGGGATTGGTAAAAGTGTTTAAAGAACAAAAGCTAATGATGTTTGCTCCTGCATGTAGTTTGGGTCAGCAACACAGGAAATGCACACCTTTTGCAAATCCTTGTTGAAGTGGAATGCATAAACTTTTCACACCAAATATTGTAATTTGTATACAAATACAAGTATTGTATAACTTGGATAAAGTGTATGGAATTGCAACTAAGGCAGCTTAATTGCTGACTTATTTGGGACCAGAATGGAAGTGTTTGCATGCAGCCTTTGAAGTATGGTGAGCCAAGTTGTAACAAATTTGATCTTTCCCCGTTTCTTTAAAAGTGACCTGTAACTGACTCCAGCTGTCTTCAAAACAGAAAAGATCTTTCAAAGGCTTTTTGAATACAGTGTATGTTTTTTTTAAAAATGCATGTCTTGATTAACTCCTGGAAGTCCATAACCAGGATCAATGGAAGACTGCAGAAAATTGAAGTAAAACCTATTGGGATTTTGAGCCCAGTATCCTGATTCATTTTAAAAACTTTGTGCAAATCTTTCCTAAATCCACATGTAGCTGATTGATTTTGTCCGTGTTTTCTTCAAGCTTGACAAAATGCAACACAATTAACAATGTTAATGGTAAAATAGGCTTTTGCATTCACTGTTAATACCCCCAATGTAACTATGGTTATTTAGTTTCATTGATTCTGGTGCTTGTTCTTTTTTAAAAGGGGTGGCTGTGATATGGAACCCTAAGGACGGTTATACTTTGCTATTTAATCAACTAGTTATTAAGGACATTTAGTCTCAATTGTTGTTTTTCTGTTAACCATGCCTACAACTTGTATATAGTAGCTGTTTTTTGAAATCTGTGATGTTTGTCAGGTTCTTGTGGGATCTGGAATTCAGCACCAATTATCTTGCACAATTGAAACAAAGTTTAATTGAGCAAGTGTGTTTTTATTTATAGTGTTTTTGTTGTCACCCATGTAACTGGAAGCCCTGCTCAATGCTTATAAAAACTGTAAGTGCCACAAGTATTATATTTCGTGGGTGAGAAGGGGAATTTTCTTACCATTGTATAGCCTTTCCCCTGGAATTCCTCTTTCTTCATACTGTAGTTATGAACTTCCAGGATTCCCTCTGGCTGAAAATTTACCCAATTACAATACCATGTAGACAATTTACACTTGCCAAACCATGAATATTCAAGAGCGCTTCCAAACCAAAGGGAATTCCTTTGGAGTTTGATCTAATTATGCAAAATGCTTCTTCGCAAAGTGCTCTAAGGGCATGACAGTGCATTAATATATCACAAACTAGTACCACCATGCAATTATGAGGTTAGTTAAAACAGTATATCTTTAAGGGATGTTCAAACTAGTTTTTATTTCAGTACAGCATTACCATACATGAGAAAAAATGAGCAATATTACATGTGCAGTGTACTCCTGTTATGGAACGAGTCAAAATGTAACAAAACTGGCATAAAGATGGAATTGCCAATTAGCTAAGTTGGGATCAATTTGAAATTTTATAGTAGTTCGCTTAGACTGCATCATATTTTCAGATTTGACTTTCTGATTCCTGATAGACTATTTTCACATTGAATGTAGCATCATCGTCATTATTGATCACATTTTTTACAATATTCTGTTCCTGGAAAATGGCTTTATAAAGGAGAATTTGACTCCTGCATCAGCTGCATGGATCAGAACATAAGGAAAAGGAGCAGGAGTATGCTATTCAGCCCTCGAGCTTGCTTTGTCAGTCATGGTTGATCTGGTTGTGGCCTTAACTCCACCATCTTTCTTGCCCCTCATAACATTTGACTTCCTTGTCAATCAAAAATCTGTCTAACTCTGCCTTGAATATACTTAATGACCCACTGCTCACTGAGGAAGAGAATTCCAAAGAGTAATGACCCCCGAGAGAAGAAACTCCCCCTTATCTCTGTCTTAAATGGGAGACATGATGTGGAGATGCTGGCGTTGGACTGGGGTAAACACAGTCCAAAGTCTGATAACACCAGGTTTAAGTCAAACTGATTTATTTGATAGTAAACTCATAAACTTTCAAGGTTTCCCTTTTCGTCACGTGAATGAAGAGTTCTGGTGTTGTCAGACTTCTTACTGTATTAAATGGGAGACCCATTTATTTTTGAACTGTGCCCACTAGTTTTAGATTCTGTCACAAGGAAATGTTCTCTCAGCATCAACCTTGTCTAATCACTTGAGCAGTGCCAGGAGGCACAGGCTGCCACTGCCAGAGTGCCCATGCCCTTTCCTTTACTCGAGCGAGGTTGGCTGCTAGTTCCCCAGAAGTGGGGAGCTAGTGTAATCTCCACTGGAGTGAAACACTCTAGCTGGGTGGGAGAGGCGAACAGGCCTGGAGACTTCAGTCCCAGGCCCACTAATGGCATTTGAATTATATGGAAACAATTATTTAAATCATTTCCACATCTCCCTGCCAATTTCTGGTGCAGCATAGACACCGCCGGAAATCCAGCGCTGGGAAACGCTATCTCAGTGGGAGCACATGTGCAAATACCACACGTCGCCTGGTGCAAGATTCTTCCAGCCCACTGCACTAAACAATTAGCACATGGAATGGGAGAATCACCCCCTTGTGTTTCAATAAGATCACTCCATTCTTCTAAATTCCAATGGATATAGCCTCAACCTTTCCTCATAAGATAAACCTCATCTCAGGAATCAGCCCAGTTAACCTTCTGTGAGCTGTTTTCAATGTCCCTCATTTAAATAAGGTGATCAAAACTGTACACAGTACTCTAAGTGTGCTCTAAGCTCTGTACAGTTGTAACAAGACTTTCCTACTTTTATACTCCACTTCTCTGCAAGAAAGACCAACATTCTGTTTGCCTTCCTAATTAATTAAATTACTAGACCTGCATGTTTATTTTTGTGATTCATGTGCAAGCATTGCAGCATTCTGTACTCTCTCTCTATTTAAATAATGTTCTGCTTTTCTATTCCAACCAAAGTAGCCAACCTTACATTTTCTCAATTTATACTCCATCTGCCAGATTTTCACTCTCATTCTTAACCCTGTGTATTCTCCTCACAACTTGTTTTCCTACCTATCTTTGTATCATCAGCATATTTGCCTACAGTGTATTTGGTCCCTTCATTCAAGTCATTGATATAGATCGACGACAGTTTAAGCCAGTGTGGCCCTCTTTCATCTCAGTGGGCTGCAAGTATGAAATTGGGCATATGTACTTGTCATGACCCTATCAATAAGATTAAATAGAACCATAATCCCTACACTACCGAAAGAAGCCATTTGGCTCATCAAGTCTGCACTGACTCTCTGATAAAAGCATCTTACCCAGGCTCATCCCTCTAATCTATCTGTGTGACCCTGCACGTTTACTATAGTTAATTCATCTAGCCTACGTACCTTTGTACACTAAAAGACAATTTAGCATGGCTAGTCCCCCTAACCTGCACATGTGTTGGAGGAAACTAGAGCACTCAGACATGGGGAGAATGTGCCAACTCCACATGGACGACTATCACAATCATTGTGCAATCGATATGCACCTTCCTTCACTTGCCTGTGATTTACGTGTGTGTCACTTTAGTGATGTCAGTAGAAAAATAAAACTACACAGAAAGAAATCAGCAGAGCCTGGCAATCCTGTGCATGGGCAACAAAATGTCTCGCAGGTTACCTATCACTGGCTTAGGCCCTAACACTGATCCCTGTAGCACTCTGCTAAATACAGTTTGCTAGCCTGAAAAGGACCCATTTTATCCAAACTCTCCTTCCTACCAGTTAGCCAGAGCTTTATCCATGGTGACATATCCTGCTCCCCCCCCCCACCCCCCACACTGCTTAGCAACGTACAACAGAAGGATCAGCTAGATGAAATCTCTTTTTCAAAACATAACTGTGTATGTAACATACACTAAGTCCATAACTATGCCAGTGCTTACTTATTCTTTTCATATGTAGCACATGACTACTCTTAAATTATAAAACATTTTTGCAAAGGTTTCTGGTGCTTGCATTCAAATCTCTGAGCCTAGTTGAAGGTGTTTAATATCCCATTAAAAAATCAATTTTAAAACTTCAAACTGATTTTTTTTCCATGTGTTTTGCATCATGAATTCCTGAGTGGCGCAGTATGTTAATGGTTATGGAGAGCTACAAAATGTTGGAGCCTGTAATCCATCTCCTGTTACATTATTTATCTCAAAGACACCCCACCAAGATGTGCTTACATTTTGCCACCCTCCAATCTGCTGAGACTGCTTCAAAACACACACAATCTTGGAAGATGGCAACCAATGCATCCACTATTTCCATGGCCACCTCTTTTAGTACCTCCTCATAAAGGGTCAGGTTGTCACATTAACATTATTCTATAATCTGAACTCCATTTATGTCCTTTTCAATTTCCAGTATTTGAAATGCCCAGTTAGCCAATTATTTTTCTGCCGTTCCTAAATCAATTGGTCTATGAGTAGTAAGAACCAAAGCATAGACTATTTTGACATTCTTACACTTGGCTCAATATTTTGAAGAATCTTAGCAAAATGGAAACCAGTGTTGTAAACAGCATTCTGTTGTAAATTGAATGGATTATATATATTGTACATATTGTTTGCTATGCTGTGATGGGCATTTGAAATAAAATGTGATTTCCCCTTAGAATATTCTTCCAAGCAGTAGGTTAACGTTTCAACAGATACAGATCTCCAGAACAGTATAACTTGCACAGTCCAAGTGTATACTTTGTTTAAAATGAGATAAAAGGCTCTGCTTTGATTTGTATGGAATCCTGTCAAATGTAGAACAATAAAGAGCATTTTAATTTAAGAGTAAAGCTTTCTGTCTAATTCTCATTTATTTTTGAAGCACACATTTAGAAGTTTTTTTGGAAGTTTTGTTGAAGTTGCATTTTGAGGCAAGTATTGTCATTGCTAAAGTATTAGTTGATTGTGCTTCTTGTGTCTAAACATATGTAAGTCTGATTTTTTTGTTGCTCCTGTTGGTTTGACTTGAATTCAATTTTGTTTCATAACTCCCTTGAAGGATATTGGGATATTTTACTATGTAAAGATAGAAGTTTTTTCCCGGGGTGGAAGAGTCAGTTACCGGGGGCATAGGTTTAGGTGCAAGGAGCAAGGTTTAAAGGAGGTGTACAAGGCAAGTTTCTTTACACAGAGGGTGGTGAGTACCTGAAACTTGCTGCCGGGGGAGGTAGCGGAAGCAGATACGATAGGAAGCAGATACGATAGTGAGTCTTAAGGGGTGCCTTGACAAATACATGAATAGGATGGGAATGGAGGGATATGGTCCCTGGAAGGGTGGGGGGTTTTAGTTAAGGTTTTAGTTCAATCGAGCAGCATCGTCAGTGCAGGTTTGGAGGGCCGAAGGGCCTGTTCCTGTGCTGTAATTTTCTTGGTTCTTAAAGGTGCTGTATAAATTCAAGTTGCTGTTGAGAAAATGCTCAGTATGTTTTTGGATGGGAAGCAACTAAGTTGTGCTACTGGATGACCTTTTCTACTATCCACCTGCTTGATAGAAAGAAACCTTTTTGACAAAGGGCAGACATTTTTTTAAAAAAATAAGTGGTAATACACTGCATTGTTTCCAGTTTTAACTGCCAGTAGTGAGTGGAAGAACCATAGCAATAGAATGTCCTACACTTGCTAGTAGCTGGTTTCAGGGTGGCAGTACATTGGCTAAGTTGTTATATCTTGGTCATTTACACTTCAGTAAAGCGTAGGCAAGATGCAGGGGAATGGCCCCTTTACAATGTGCTTCCGTTCCCAATCTCATAAACATAAGCTCTGCTGTGAGTATCACATCTTTATTTCCAGCACCAGGTATGCTTACTTGTGCAGCACTCTAAGTACCTTTGGGCTCATGGTTACTAGGATTGATACTGGCCAGATTGTTTCACTTAGGATTGTTTCCCTCCATTCTAAACTAGAAAATTGATATAAATCCCTTCAAAATAAATGTAAATCAAGATAAAAGGACAACACCTAGTACCACTAAAAGATTTTTTACCTATGAGTGGAGCCAAAGGATAGTGCAATTCCTCAGTGAATTGTAGTGGCTGGAGACTGGATCTTGATTATATTTTCTTGAATGTCTTCACAGAGAGAGAAAGCTGAGAAGTTATCCCAGATTCTAGCAGTTGGTTGCAAGATAAGATGCACAAATTGCAGCAGGTCACCTGCTTACTGGGAAATTGTGGAGAGTGGGTAAGAGGAGGGAGAGATAGGAGGAATAAAATATAAATCAGTTATCTTGAGGATTTGATGCACATTTTTTTTTCTTTTTGATTTTTGGCAAAAATCAGTGTAGACTTTGAACTTCTTAAATCTAATTTGAGGTTGGCACCTGAAATGGGTCAAATGTAAGTCACTTCACTGGTGTCCACTTTGCTCAAAAGGAAAAATGCCACAATTCAAGTTGTGTAGAATTTATTTTTTTCCTTTTTGCTGATGTCTACAAGTTACAAACACTGGTAAACATGAAGGCAGGTTGAACCTTTACATTTGTCTAGTAACAACTAAAAATATACACAAAGTAATATAGATTGTAAAGCCTGGTACATACATAATTGTGTGGTGCTTTGAGTTGGTTGTGTGTTCTGTAACTTGTAGAAAGAAATCCAATTTGGTCACTTTAGCAATAATGAGTAAGAGCAAGTGTCTGTGAACAGGTTTGTTTTTAGAAGCAGACAATAAAAAAGTAAAATAAGACTCAAAAATCCCATACTATAAATTTAACTTGGGATTGAATTTAATAATGCTCCACATTCACAACAGGCAACACAATCGAATTAACTGCCAAATTCTTTTCCAAGTACTGCGTTGGATGAGGAAGTTCTATAGCAGCATCTCATTAACCACCTTTCGTACATAGCTCATAAGAATTTCAGCAAATCTGTATAGTCTGTTTAATATTTTTCATAGACTTCTCACTCCTTTGACATCCTACTCGAGAAGATGAGAAAATGAATTATTGTAGTGGGATATTTGAACAGCTTAAGTCATAATTAGTCTACATATGATTTATTTTTAATGGACAGGCCATATTGAAGAGTTGAAGCTCTAGGTTATTAATAAGTGTGCAATATTGAAACACCTCCAGTGATGGTGCCTTTGAACAAGATACATTCCTTTCTAAAGCAATCTGCAAAGACTGAAAAAAAGTTTAAACATTGAGCAATTTAAGGAAATTCAAAGGAATGACTCACTTAGATGGTTAAAGCATTGTCAATTCAGTGCAAATTGAGGTTAGGAGGCATCCTGGATCCCTAATTGCATCTCGAGTACTTTGAGCAGAGTTTTATTTCACTTACCATTTTAAATATACCTCCATTTGATCTGCTATGACTTCAACAAATTTCATTAGAATTCATGTAAACTTTCATTAGAATACCTTTGTGCAACTTTTCAAAATGTACTCATTCAAAAGATATTGCCTTAATGATGATACCACAAAAATGCACTGTTAACTGTAGCATCACTCCCAATTCAAAAAAGTTAGGTTGAAAAGACCAAAGTGTTTACACACAAGGATTTGCTCTCAAAGAGGTAAGAAAAGTCCAAACTGTTTACCCATAAATACAAGAACTAATCCTAATAACAGTGGCAATGTTAAATTGATGTTTTATTTCAAGTGACTAGGATTTTGGGGAGATGGTGTGTGGTTGGGGTGGGAGGAGGCAGTGCGGTGGAATGAGTGGTCCAGGGGGAAGAAATATTTATTCTAAAATGAATGAGGGCAGTATTTGTCCTTCTAAAAGCAACATCCTATAGCCTCACCACAAAGCACAAATCTCTCACAGCTTGGAAGAATCCACATGTAGAAACCCAGAGATATGTTACAGATAAAACTGTTTATAGTAATGCTGATCAACTCTAGCTGTAAACTTTATTTAAATATTCCCCTGATCATTTTTGTTTCCCAGTTAGCATTCATTCCAGCCCAAGGAATTCATGATAAGGAACAAAATGGCAAAGGTTTATCAGTGGAATTTACTCTATTAGATATAGTACAAAGTAATGTGGAGTATAAATTTGGACGCTAATCAGATCTATTTTAATATATTTGTTTCATTCCTCTCCCAATTCCTTCTGCTGCTGCTTTTTACTTCACCCAAGAGGTTAGAACGGTTTGGGTGACTTCATGGGTGCCATCAGTGCTGTCCCAGTGATTGGCGAATGGGAGTGCACTTTGTGAGGTAGAAGTATTCATCCCTTCCCCACCATGTATTTGCACATCCTTCACAGGTCTCAACAAGCAGCTTCAGCAAGAAGTGACAGAATTTACCCATTGAGAACAGATGAGTTTGTATGTTAAAGTGGAATTTGGAGTTGGCTCCACCACTAAAAAGCCTGCACTCCTAATAATGCTGGTGTGATTACTCAATTTTCAAAACATGTTGGGTTTTAGTCTGGGGCTTAAAAAGTAGGCCAACGACAAGGAAAAAAAAGTAGATACTTTTTTTGCAGTTTTGTCCATTTGTTTAGGCTTGAATACACAGAGGATGTTGAGGTGCTGTTGTTGCTGCTGCCCCTCCCCCTCGCCCCAATCCCAATGGAGTACAGTTATGTTTCTTACTATACCAAGCGTTCAATTGACAATTCAAGCAACCCTTCAAATAAGTAATAAAGGATTTGTTAGCGGATTTGGTGAAACTTTGTTTGCACTAAGTTTTTTAACGATGTATTGTGTGGCATTATTAATTCATATACCTTAGAGTTTTACAGATAATTATGACCATTCAGAACTTGCTGTGAAGTTGTGAAAGTCCAGTTTCTGAATCATTCTAAAATCATCAGAGATTTGATTTCATCCCTTCAAATCAAAAGGCATAAATGCTCATTCCTAGCTATAAATATTCATAATTGTGTTTTGTCCAAAATGAAGGGGCTGTAAAATGATGTATTTGTTTCTTTTTGTCTGTTTATTTTTCATCTGATTTATGTCAAATTTTGCTAACTTGCTGAGAGTTGTGAGGGCTTTGAAAGTGATGTGACCAGCCTTGGTCAGTTCCAAATTTAGATTGGTTCAGACAACAGTTTATCTATTTTCAGGTGAGTGAAGCAACAAGCACAGCAGAAAGAAAAGCACTGGCACCCATGCCATAAAAATGACTTTTCTTTCATTGAGAAATCCATATTCAAATTTCAAGTCCTCACGACTCTCAAGCCTAGTGGGGGAACATTGTCCAAAATCAACTAATGCTGGGGCAAGGCAAAATAATTAGCAAATCCAATCTAGGATTTTAAAATAAATTACTGAAGTTTTTAGTGGTGCATTTTTCTTTTGATTTGCAAAAGTAACAATAGAATAATAGTATCAGATTGTTGTACATACAACTTTTCATCTACTAAAAGATTATCATCCAAATTGCACAGTAATTTTGCCGTCTTTTTATAATGGTAAAGGAGTTATGTTGTTCTGATCTGCAAATATTTTGTGAGGGTGCCGTAACATTTTGGATTCAAAATATTTGAAAAAAATTTCAGAAGCTTATATATTTGCTGTGATAGGGAAGGGGCTGAAATTGCGCTGCAAGTGACAAAGCACTGGCTGCAATATGATCTGAAGAAAAAATTCACGAAATGGGTTTATTAGCAAAATTCCCCAACGTGGTGACTTTGCTCTTTTGCATTTTTCTTTATCCAATGTTTTTTCAAAGTAAGCATCCTGTTCATGTTGGGGAATTGGGTGGGGGTGGGGATGGGGCATTTTAAAAAAGCAAGTTAAAAGAATTTCCATAAAAATCCATTCTACTTCCAAATGGTAGATTTAACCAGCTATATTTGACTCTTACTGTTGGTCTTCACCAATATTAAACTTGCTTACATTTTTTTCATGAACTTCAAGACTTAAAAAAAATTACCAGTGTTCTTTTCAACCAAAACAATCCATTAGATGATACTTCAAGCATATGATTCTATAATTAACAAACAATTTTAAAAAGCAGGTTATAAATTTAATTTAACTGTTGTAAAGCATAGTCAAATAAGCTCATGCTGAGAACCCATTTTGAAATAGGATTTTTTTTTTGCCAATTAATGAGGATTATTACATTCAAACCCCTGAATTCGAAGAATCCTAGGAACAAATTTGAGTAATTTGCTTTTTTTTCCCCCCAGACACCTTCCTGTCTGTACAGCAATTGTAGGTATAGCCTCTGATCTATAATTCACTGCTCAGGGACATTAACAGCATTCATATTCTTTCAAGCACACCAGGAACAACAGAGTAAATTTCACAATGTCACTTGGTGATAGGATAGTTCTTGTGTCGTAAACTCTTTTCTTAAAAACTATTTATAAGGCTTGTGTTTTGAGTTCGATGGGATCGCTCCTAGGTTCTTGTTGTCCTTCAGCTTCTGGGGGATGAGCTCCTTTAAGAATAGCCAGTCTCTCTGAGAGACCTCTCATCCTGGGGAAGAGGATAAAATCGTACAGTAGTGCTGCTATAGCACCTCCTATCAGAGGACCTACCCAGAACACCTGCAAAAATAAAGAAATAAGAACAACATTGAGTCATGACTAATATTATCTCATTTGAGTTGAGGTCTTTGTCTCCATCTTTTATTTTTATAAAGCTTATGACTAACTCTCTCAAGTGGCTGTTCTTGTGTGTAAATGTAGGCAATGAAGGTACCAGGCTATTATACTATGGAACATTTCCGGCAGTGCACAGGATTTGACTTGTCTGTAATTTTACTGCCTCGCCCACCCGAGGCTTGTAAGATCCCGCCCGAGACCAACGGAGAATGCCGTTTTGTGAGCAGCACCCGACCCGATTCTGGGGCGGATGTGGCAATAATGCAAGGGTCACTTCTCATGATTCACGGAAATATATGGTTTAAATTTTTTTTCATCATAGTTTAAGGATACTTAATGTTCTGATTGCAATCAGCTAACTTGATTTAAACCATAAGAACTTAATGATCTGTGTAACCTGTGTAATGATCTGATGGTTCAGTAGCCATCCTGATTTGAACATTTTAAGTATACTTTACACAGGTTTGGCATGGTATAGCACTGTGTAACTGCATCAATTTGGTAGAACTTTGAAAAGAAGTGGCTATGAAAACCAGGTCAATCCTTTGTTCTTTCCCTCATCCAGCCTAAGTAGGATTTTCTGATTTTTTTTCTCCCCAATTTCTGCTTGCTTCAGGCTTGCTTTCCAAGTGCAGTCTCTACAATAACACCTACCCTTTCCACTGCTTTAGAACTTTTTTTTAAGCTAATAAAGAAGGTTACCTTCTACTGGACCTCTTTTTTCATTCATCATGACAAGCTTCTTTGATTTGATTTATTATTGTCACGTGTATTAACATACAGTGAAAAGTATTGTTTCTTACGTGCTATACTGACAAAGCGTACCATATATAGAAAAGGAAAAGAGAGGGTGCAGAATGTAGTGTTGCAGTCATAGCTAGGATATAAAGAAAGATCAATGTAATATGAGGTAGGTCTATTCAAAAGTCTGATGGCAGCAAGGAAGAAGCTGTTCTTGAGTCGGTTGGTACATGACCTCAGACTTTTGTATCTTTATGAATTCTCTAAATGAGATTGCTAACTTAATGACAATTTATACTGAATTATGGAGAATTTTGCTTTCTTTTCAGTTAAAACATAAATCCCTCCTTAGACATTTAAAGCCCAGGAGGAGACCATTAAGCCTTTTAAAGTTGTCTTTCAGCTTACTTGAGGATTGAGAGTATGCTTAAAGACATTTATAGACATTTCATAGAACCTACAGTGCAGAAGGGGCATCAAGATGCATCGATCACAATTCCAAACAAGCCTTATCCCTTTAATCCCATGCATTTATTCAACCAAACCCCAAACACCAGTTTAGGGCCAGTTTAGCATGGTCAACCCACCTAACCCACATGTCTTTGAAGCGTGGGAGGAAGCCAGAGCATCCGGAGGAAACCCACACAGATACAGGGAGAACGTGCAAACTCCACACAGATAGTGACCTAAGCCAGGAATTGAACCTAGGTCCCCGGCGCTGTGTGGCAGTAGTGCTAGCCACGGTGCCGTGTGCTGCCCTACTAAAGAGTAGACTTTATTTAGATGAATTGCTAACTAGTTTATCGCAACTTAGAACTTTTGAAATTTCTGATTGGCTGCATTCTCTAAACTGCAGTAGTTACATATGACTTTATAAAGAGCTTCACAACTGAGCACAAAATCAGTTGCATGCTTGGACAAAACTGCATAAAATAACTATCCTTGTTCTCATTGTAATAAATCAAAATCTTTGAGCTGTAAATGAGGAACTCTGGGTCAGAGGTTAGCGTGAAGAGTAATTTAGACCTGAAAGGTTCTTGGGTACAAGATCCCCATGGTTCCTAACTTGGTGTGTTCTGGTTAACTGGCTGATGATTCAAGCAGTTTTGTTGTATTTTGTAGCAGTCTCACATTTGTTCAGCTGCCCACAGTACGTTAGCTGAATTCAATTTATTCTTACCCAGTGATTTCCAAAGTTTCTAGTAAGCACGGCTGGCGCAAAGGATCGGGCTGGATTCATTCCACATCCTGTGTAATACAGCTGAAGAAAACAGAAGATAGGCTGGTATTATTCCAGTCAGAAATAATTTCAAATACTTGTTAATCAATTTGTAAGTGGTTATATAAATCATTGGAGATGGTGGGGTCTGTTGAGAGAGCAGCTAGTAACATGTATAGTATCTTGGGATTGAGTAATAGGGACATTAAGTACAAGAATAAGGAGATCATGTTGAACATGTATTACATACTGATCAGGCCTCATCTGGAGGACTGAATCCAGGTCTGAGTGCCTTGCTTGAGGGAGGATGTAAAGGCATTGGAGAGAGTACAGAGGAGATTACAAGAATGATTCCAGGGATAAAGAGCTGTAGCTATGAGGATGGATTGGGACTGTTTTCCTTAGAGAAAAGAAGATTGAGAAGAAACTTGATGGAGGTATTCAAGATCCTGAGGGGGATGGACAGTGAAATAGTGAGATAATGAGCAAGTTTAAAACTGGCAGCACAGATTCAAAATCATTGGCAAAAGGAATAAAAGTGACGTGAGGAAAATGTATTTCACCTAGAGGGTGGTTGGAGTTTGGAACAAACTTCCTGAGAGGATGGTGGAGGCAAGTTCGATTGTGGTATTCAGAAGGAAATTGGATTGCTATCTGAAAAGAGAGAATGTGCAAAGGTTTCAGGGATAAGATGGGGGGGTTGGACTAGGTACAATGTTCTTTCAGAGAGCCATTGCAAACTCAATGGGTTTTATGGCCTCATTCTATGCTCTTGATTCTGTGATGCTAATTGCAGCTCAGCATTGCTTGACAATCAAGTTTAATTCCATTTTGATTTCAGTCAGTGTTAAGCAAGTATGACAGGAGAAAAACACATCTGCTAATCAAACCCAATTCTTTCAGTAGATTTGACTTCTTGGTAGCTTTCCATTCTGTTATAACTTCTCCCAAGTTTATTATCTGTCTGGCATACAATAATGGGCAGAACTTGCAACATAACAGAATCATGATTTGGATTGACATGGTAAAAATTAATCAAATTTACTCCAAAGATGCTGACACGAGTAGAATGACCAACTGGGATGATATATGTCTTTGTTCATACTTGTGTACTTTGCAGTATGAGTTGCCAAAAAGTGATCAAGGGCAATAAGCCCTGTGTAATTTATTTCCACTTCCTAGCCTGGGGTTGAGTGGCAGTTCTGATGGCCAATTTTAGCACCTCAGTTGTGCCCTGGCCAAGATGGGCTAACTCCATGGATACTGGGTATCCTTTTGGTCTGTATAGCTCAGTGCTGCACTAAGTATGTTAGGAAACTGCTCATTACCTTTTAATCCAGTGTTGACTCTGCACTTTATTTTAAAATATAGTCCTTTTGGTAAAGTTGAGATAGAAATTTGTAGGCTTACCCCAAAGAAATGACCCACAGTGAGAGAAAAACCAATGATGATAGCTGCTGAGCCCATGAATCCATTTCTGCGGATGTCAGTTGTGGCAAAAATACAAAGAACGAACTGAAGAGTAAGGAATATCTCCACAGCTGTACCCTGGCCAAGACCCACTCCAGCATGCAGCTAAAGAATAAAGAGAAATGGAAAATCATAATAGACCAGAAATAAATTGGGAGAGAAATATTTATGCATATCTGCCTGCTGACAAAATCAATGAACCACACAGGCCCACAAAATTCAACAGTTCCCTCTTCTCCTCTGTGCCTAGGACGAGCTCATTCTCGAGTTTGAAATCCATCTGAACCATAAGTATTTTAACATTTAGTGGATGCTACATGGCAGAAAGGAGTCCAAACTTTAGAAAAGTGACTTGGTGAGCAATCATTGCTAGATCAACTCATTAAGAATCAATGTATTGCAGCAACTCACCAAAGATCCTTCGACAGCACCTTCCAAACCCCCGACCTCTACCATCTAAAAGCACAAGGACAACAAATGCATGGAAACACCGCCATCCCTCCAAATCACCCCTCCACCCAATTTGGAGCTGTATTGCCATTTCTTCACTGTTGCTGTGTCCTGGAATTCCCTTCCTAACAGCACTGTATGTGTTTCTGCAGTTTTAGCCGCAAGAATCCTATATGAAAGAAGTTTGGGGCAGTTTCAATCCAGTTCCACATAAACATGGTTCCACAACTCTATACCTAGTTTGGCACAAGTTGCTATTCTCACTCAGACTATGCAAAGATAGTGTATGGAAAACAGCAGTTAAGGAGGCAGCTCACCACTACCTTCTCAAGGGGCTATTAGGGATGGACAATAAATGCTGGTCTAGCCAGTGAAGCCCACATCCCAAGAACAAATTTTTTAAATTACTAAACTAAATTGAGTATATTCTGACTTGAATTGAGCTCACTCAGTTTTCTTTACACCAATCTCCATGACATCTCATTCCCACCCCTTTGTGAATCAAACCGCTACTGCACAAGTCTGTCTATTAGGCTGAGAATTTACTTTGAATTTTAGTGTTTATCAAGTTGAGGGATGTTGATGCTGGGTAGAGATTGGAACTGTTCCACTTTTGAAATGAGTGTTAGCATCAAACATCTGGGTAAAACCAAAGCTCTCACTACTTTGCCCTAATAGTATTAATCTTCAAGCTCAGAAGAGCACCATGTAATACACCAATTGTAATTTTTAAAAATGTTTTCCATACGCTACCACTGCACGGTCTTTCTGAGTGAGAATGGCAACTTGTACTAAGCAAGGTGTAGTTTAGAGTTGTGGAACTGGATTGAAACTGTCTCAGACTTCTTTCATATAAGAGCCTTGCAGCTAAAACTGCAATGAGTCATGATTTCAGGGAAAAGTTAAATAATTAAAAAACAATGCTTTAACCTACCTCCCGTCATGAAGAGTTGGATTATGATCTCCTTCCACAACTGTCAAGAAAAATCTATGCCTGTGAACTTAACACTGGAATAATATTACATGATAAACTAAGGTTTTCTTCAGCATGTAGGAAATTTATAATGTCCTAGAATTAAATCATAATCACAATGAGATTTGGCCAAATATCTACAAACTTTTATAATTAACTTTTTTTCCGTAGCTGTCCTCTGTGAAATCCTAACCACTTCCTAATTTCCATTTATCCATATAGTCGCAACAAAATATTTTCGAGGAAAGGTTGCATTGATGTCTAATCATATGACTAAAAAAAATCACATTTTCTCGCAACTGATGTCAAAGGCCCGTTATTACTAATTATTCTTCATTACAAGTTGCCCATTCCTCATTCTATTGTGCATTCTACAATATGTAACATTTTAAGAATAGAAAATGGGACCATAAACACTTATTATTGTTTGTAAAAATCAGATGGTCAAAGATGAATTCGTAAGGCATATATAGTTCTCTCCTTGCATATGCACACTATATTGCAGCATATAAACAGTAACATTTCTGTCTATTGTATGTCATACAGCAATGTTATCTCATTTCAACAGGAGACCCACCCCATTTTGATGCATGCTGTTTTCTTGGCTGAGGGATACATCTGAGATACCTGATATTTTGTTGCCCCCTCATTAAAACACTTTATTCTATCCAATGTGTTGCTGCAGGAATCAGTGACAAGTTGAATTGGAAATCCAAAGTGATTAAAATAGATATGAAAATAAAAGCTTACACTTTTATTTTACTTCAAAAAACATCTCAAATTACTTTGATACAATGAACTACCTTGAAGTTCAGCGTATTGCACAAGCTAATGCATACAGTAAGATCCCACGAACAACAATGTGATGAATGATCAGTTCATCTGCTCTGGGTGGGGTTGGTTGAGGGAGAATTTGGACAGGATATGGGAAACTCCCTGCTCTTTGAATATTGCCATGGAATCTTTAGCATCCACTTCAACAACCTGAACAGGTAGATGGGACATTGCAGGCTCAGTCCTAAATATTTAGATTTGTTTTATTTTAAATGACATCGATCTGAACACAATCTGATAGCAGACTGAGAAGCAAAGCATATTTTCCATGTTGTACCAGAACTATTAATTGGTCTGCACAGAAGGGCAAAATACATTATTTTTTGTAATACTTGAATTTGTAGCTTATGGCTGAAAGTAAAGACAAAATTGTGTTTATGTTGCTATTTTATTTGAACTTTTCAAATTTGGAAATCTCTAAGAATTGTCTATTTATGGTAATTAAATCTGGTAGGGATCCTACAGGCTTGCTGCTGAACTGTTTGATCCTTGGGGAAAAAAAGATTCCAAGTAATTTTCAGAGATCTTGTGCAAGTCCTAGTGATGGATTATGCTTTGGTCCCTTTACATCCTAGCGGTAAAACATGCAGTAGAGCCCTGACAATGGATTTTGCAGCTAGGTCTAATGGCCAGTTGTACAATTAATCCATGTCAGGCTAGTGCCAGTTCTGCCTAATGTGTTGGATTATGTCTTGACTGTTGACACACCAGACAATGGGTGAATAATGCATCCAGTTGTTGGAAGACTAATAGCAGCCTGTGTCTCTGCTATCTAAACTTAGGCAGTCAGCTATGGAAGGGTAGTGGATATCCACATGAATCCTGGGGAGTGGGGAAGGCGAGAAGCTCCATCCACTATTTCTGGTAGCCAAGAAAGACACTCAATATACAGGTTTACAACTTACATTTTCAATCCCCAAATGTTCAAAGCTTAGGACACCAAAATCAAAACCTGAAAGCGTCTTGAATATTTCTTACTGAAAAGTAACACTGAAAGATAATACCTGGTATAATTGGACTGCTTCTTTTAAAAGAGACCATTGTACCTTGCGCCTTATGTCTTTCAGAGACGTCTCAAAGTGCTTCATGTACAATGAAATATTCTGAAGACTTAGCTGCAGCAAGTTTGCACACATCAAAATCCTAAAAATCAATATGACGAATGACCAATGCATTTAATTTTGGCGACACAGCGAGACCCCATAATCTACAATGAGACCAATAACCAGCTAGTGATTAGCGCACAATAAAACTCAACAAACACAAATCAAAGTCCTGACCAATTTCACAGTTTTGGCGGCGGTTTGTGTAGCGCAAGATCCGAAAACTAGCAACCATCAGCTCGATTGCTTTGGATTGCAAGAACCCAGAACTAATAGTGAAATCTATAGTCACCTCGTCTGTTTTTCAGGGCGTTTTGTGCACAGCAAGATCCCAGGAGCAGCCATGGAGATCAGTTGAGGCAGCTGGACCGCTTTGGTGGTGTTTGGCGCGCAGCAAGCCCCCATAAGCAGAAATTAGATCAGTGACCAGTTAGCTTGTTTCAGTGGCGTTCTGCGCACAGCAAGACCCCGGGAGCAGCCATGAGATCAGTGACTGGCTGGTCTGCTCTGGTGTTTTGCGCACAGCAGGATCCCATAAACAATGACGAGATTTATGATCTGTTTTAGTGATGTTTGCGCACAGCAAGTCCCCACAGTCTGATCAACGATCACTCGAGTTTGCTTTGCGCACAGCAAGATCCCACAAGCAGCAATATGTCCAGTAGCCGCTTTGGTGTTTTTTTTTGCGCACATCAACATCACATAAACATGAATGAATCAGTGACTACTTAGTTTGTTTTTGGTGCCAGTTTGCATTCAGCAAGATTCCACCAGTGCCAGTGAGGTTAGTGAGCCGCTCCTCTCTCCTTGAATGTTTAAAGGTGCAATGTTGATCGAATCACAAGGAGAACTCTAATCTTCAAATAGCAGCATTGGATCTGTTGGCTATGTTGTACACTGAGACATAACACTAGCATTTTGCGGGGGAGTTCTCATTTCTGAAGATCGGATTGTTTGCACAATCTGATGTTTACCTTAACCAGGTGTTGTCAGGAATCCTATTGGTACTGTAGCCTTTATTCTGGGAGAATTCAACTACAGATGTTAAAGGGGGTAGCTGCCAGCCACTTATTAGCTTCTAAGCAAAACTGTTTCTCAGGAGAAGGCAATTGACATCATGCCAGAGCACTGATGATCCGTTTGCAATGCTGTACATTTGCTTTGTAGCACTGCAAAGGGTGGACACAATGTGGTCCTGCTTGAAACACTTTATTCCGATACCCACAACTGAGCGGACCATAACATTTATGCTGCAAACCTGGGCAACATATCGAATATCTTTTTGTAGATTTGATACCAGACTGGACGATTGGAGTCTTCTCTCTGAAGTGATACTGGAGTGTTCAGAGATCCTGCCGACCGGTAAGGTTTTATATCTGTCTACTCTAGAGGCACAAAATCTTACCTGTAACTACTGGCATCTGTTCATCAATCATGTCACTAACCTTTAAAGGTCCCACTGTAATCCAGGCAGATCCCAGAGCCACACTAGGATCACTCCAACGCGCAATGCGAACGTGAACACCATATGGGGAGCTTTGAATTCTATTAGCTATATCGCCAGAACTAACACGAATTTACAGCTGAGTGAACCTTTGCTTTTGTCTCTTGTTTTGATCCCCAACTTTATTTTCCAGCAATTTACAAGATAACCAATGTATACCACATGGAAAGCACCGCGTGCTCCCTTTTCACACTTGCCAAATTTTCCAAAATCTCAAGCAAACTCGAGGGTTTGATAAACCGCTGGATAGATTTCGAAAACCCTAAAAAAATCCGGGCTGTAAAGTGATACATTTAATCCACAAGACCTTTATTGAGGAATGTTATTTCAAATAATGTAACCGCGCCTGATATAAACACCACTCCAAATCAAACCACAAGTGAACAGATTCAAACATGGTGCATACGAATTGAAGCAGAAATAAAGACTTTCCTTGAAAACAGTCTATCGTTTGACATCTCATCGATGGAGTACTTAAGGCTACCATTATCGAATAAGTGCTAATCTCAGAACCACTCACACCAGCTAACGTCTCAAGACAATTCAGTATTCAGCTTACACTGTAAAGCAATAAATCAGAAAGATTCTTGATTCTAGTTTCCATAAATAAGTTTGTAAAAAGAAAAAAGCGCATCGGTCTGCAAGGGTTAACCCATTAAATACTAGACACATATTTCCCCTTTGTCACATTGGAGACTAGATAAAGACTGAAATTGGATTGCATTTTCTACAAAGTGGGGGAGGGCAAATATCCAGGTTTTTGATGTAGTTTGCTAAATGCAAGGCTAACTTGATACATACCGAAACTGACAGATTCAAACAAGAACGGTAAATGGAATCGAAGTCTAAACAAAGACAAAACGTAACCCTTCCATTAAATCTCACGCCCCGTTTTCTCCCGTTACACCTTAATGTTTCCAGTAACTGACCATTGAGATTTTCATCGCTCAGTGAACTTCACTGAATTAAACGGGATCGACCAGTCAAGGAACTCCACCGAGAGAAATTCTGGCCTCTTGTTCCGCATTACATTTAAAATGAAGCTTAAATTATGACTGAATTGAGTACTGTCAATACATAGCCCCAGAGATGAAAACTGTTGATAACCATTCCTACATTTCAAAAATGAGGTGTACTTGGAATTGATTGCTCAAGGATATATGGAATCAGCCTTTTCAGATTGTCACGCAATTATTGCAGTGGTTTGACAGGTTTTCAGGTAATGGGAAATTTTTATCATTTGGAATGATTGATTTATGCTTTGTGAAGAAAGCCCCATTTTATTTCTTTTAACTCTCAATGGCGACAAGCGCGCGAATTTTCTTGCTCTGGGCTCTAACTTTGGATGAATGTTTAAATCCTCATGTTCAGACTGACTCAGAATTCGGAAGCTTCTTGAAAATGTTCCCGAAAGCAACAACTCCCTTCTGTGGAGAGAGTAGTAGTTAACGTTTTGACTCAGAATAGCTCTTCTCCAGAGTCACATTGGACTCTAAACGTTCATTTGTCTCTCTCTCTCCACGGCTGCTGCCAGATCTGAGTTTATCCAGCATTTTGTTTCATTTCCAGCATCCTCAATATTTCATTCCCGTTTTCTCCCTAAAAAGACTTCTCCACCTTCAAAAGTATTCAAACTGCACAGATGCTGTATTTACGGGTTAATTGTATGCATGCATCACTCTGACTGACAGTAGACCAAATATCTATTTAAAGTGTAACAATCCCGTTTAAATGAACAGTAAACGGGTGCACTTCGGTTAATATTGTTTTTGAAAGGTTTTTTGTCAGTTTACCGAAAGCTGGTTCACTCTGTTATATTTCCCTGTCACTATATTAATTCCTACATCCTCCTTTCTAATACACGAGCGGGAATATTACGCCATGATACTTTATTTTCCTATTGAAGTCAAATATATTTTAAACACCCTTGCATTTATTACTTCCAAAAAAAGTTTGAACAGAGTTCCAAATGTACTTTCTGTCAAACATGAAGTTGCTAATTAGATAATGTTTAATTTTTACAGCAATTTAATTGTATAGATTTTCGATTAGTGTGTCTCATATCCAATGCATAAATGTTACCTCAATCCATTCTCAAAGATATTTCAGATCCTCAAGCCCATACTTTCAATAAACGATACTTTTAAAAGTCTTTGCACCCATTATATTTTTAAACGCCTTGTTTACTCTCTTCAAACTTTGATTTTCCAAGGCTTACCACTTTAATATTTTAGTTTGCACAGATTCATAGCTTAACTTTCTTTTTCTTCAAAAGTGCACGTTTGCCAACATATTTACCGTGTTGAGCCCCAGGCTGCCCCGTACCGAGGGAGGGGTGACCCCATACAACACAGCTGCCCCCGCCACTGCCCCCAGGAGCTGAGCTACTATGTACATTACACAGCGGAATATGCTCAGCTGCGCCCCCAGCAGGTAGGCGAAGGTGACGGCCGGATTGAGGTGCGCCCCGCTGACATGTCCAACCGCCTGTACCAGAGCAGCCAGGACAAAGCCAAAACCCAAAGACACCAGCAGCACGTTCATGGGGCCCGGAGACCATCGCATGGTGAAGCCCAGTCCAAAAAACACGAAGAGCATTGTGGCAAAAAACTCTGCAAAGACTGCCCTCCAAAAGGAGATAGATTTAAGCTCCCACATCATTCCCGGTCTTTCTAAGAGCAGACTATTAAAACAAAACAGAAAATAAAAAAAATGATGAAGTTGTCTCCGGACTCCTCAAACGTTCCCCCCAAAATTTAATTGCACAGAATGAAGTATTTATAGGGGACTCTGAATCTGACAACATTATCTGGGGGAGGGACCTGTCCAGTTTGTCACTGCATTTAACTGTTTCACCTCAGGACACTGGGCACATTCCAATGATTTATATTTCTAGCATCCTCTCTCTGCAGTCGACTGTAAACCTGATAACTATGTCAAAAATACAAGGCAGGCAACGAGGGGGCCACAGAATGAAATGATCAAATGTGAAAATAAATATTCTAAGTATTCTACAGAAAGACAATAGCAAAATAACAGCTGATATAGAGATATGGTCATTAAGGGATGCACAAGGTAAGCTCACAGATAGTGACAGTAAAGTGGCAAAAATAAAGACATTTAAGATAACAAGGAAAAAAATTGATAAAATAGACAAATTTAAAAAAGGATAAAGCCCTTAATTGTATTGTAATACAATAATTGTATTGCAATCATACAAAAATGGGCCAGGGAAGAGATATGACATATTTTACAGAATAGTGCCAGGGGATGGTGGACAGGGAATGTTACTTTATTCAAAAAGGGAGATGGAACAAATCCTAGATACAATAGACCAGTTAGCTTAATGTTGGTAATAGGAAAGATATTGCCACCTATATGCAAAAATTTATTAGGAAAACATCTTGAAAATGAAAATGCAACAAGGAATACCACAAATTTCAAAAGGGAAGTTCATGCTTTATCAACCTTTTTGAATTATTTGAAGTAGTAAAAGGAATAAAAAGGATACTATCAAAATGGACTTTCAAAATAAGGTAGAGCATGGCTGACTCAAGGTCGGAGCATATGGAGTTAGAGGACAAGTAAGAGAAGGGATAGTAAACTGGCTACAAAACCAAAAGCAGAGAGTAGGCATTGAAGATAGTGACTCAGATTGGCAAAAGATGGGAAGTGGTCTTTTATAGGGATGGTGCTAATTTGCCACTGATGTCAATGATTTGAACTTGGAAATCAGAAGCACTAGATTCAAATTCGCAAATTACATTAAATTGGGTGGTATAGCTAATGTTGAGGAAGACGGCAACAAGACATAGGAAGACATTAACAAACTTGCAGAATGGATGTTTAAATGGAAAATTAGTTTCAATATAGATAAATGTAAGGTGGTACATTGTCACAGGAGAAATAAAAAAGGCAAATACTCCTTGAAAAATAATAATTCAATGGGGTAGAAGGTCAAAGTGATGAAAGAGTAGAGATTCATTTTGAAAGTCGCATCACAGCTCAACAAAGTCATAAAATCGCTAACATAGCACTAGAATACATTTCTAGAAAAATTGAATCCAAAGGCAGAGAAGTTATATCAAACTTACATAAAACATTAATATGACCACATTTATAATAGAATGCACAGTTTTAGCCTCCATTTTGCAAAAAATTAGAAGCAACAAAGAAGATGCAAAAAGAATTTAAAAATAAGATATTAGAGCTAAGAGGTTATAATGGTCAGGAAAGTTGAACATGGGCTTCTTTTCTCTATAGGAGCTCATCAACGTTATGAAGGGGTTTAATAGAATAGACATAAAGATGATCTTTCCACTTCTGGGGATATTCAAAACCAGGTGCAATGAATATAAAATAGCCACTAATGCAGCCAATAAGGAACTGAGGGGAAATTAATTGGGATGGAATTCAATCTCTACATATACTCCACTCTGAATTTATATCAGCTATGGTTGTGTGGGCAGCAGTCTCATCTCTGAGTCAGAAGATTGTGGGTTCAAGTCCCATTCCAGAACTTGAACACAAATTTGAAAACTGACATTCCAGTGTAGCAAGGACCTTTTGTGGGAGTCTGTGGTGTGCAAATTGGCCACATTTCCTACATTACAACGGTGACTGCACTTTATAAATACTTCATCAGCTGTAAAATGCTTTGAGACATCAGGTGGTCATGGAAGATAGTATATAAATGCAACTCTTTCAAGTCTATCTTTGATTTGTTAAATAATCTTGACATACTCTACTATGAACTGTTAAGTAATCTCTACATACACTCTAATCTGAACTCTGTTAAATAATCCTCAGTGCATATTGAGGTATGAACAAGTGGATATTTATGGGAACAATTTCTGTTCTTTTAATTACTGTAATATTCTTGTAACAACAGTTAATCAAAAAATGCCAAATAATACAAACTTTCAGCATTGAGAAATGTAAATAAACAAGCCTGCATGCTAATGACTAATGACAGACAGCCCTTATCCCTTAATAGCAATTAACCGTCCAGTGCACCTTTGCTTGCAGGGTTAATACTGTGATGTGTTGTGGGAGGTGGGGATTTGCTCACACACATGGATACATAACAATTGGAAACTTTTCTGGTTAATACTGCCATTGTCCTGGCGGATTTAGTAGGCTTTGATACATTAGCCTAGAAAAAGTAATTTCATTTTTTGGAACTCCAACTGGAAACGCTTCGAACGATGGATTTCAAGTCATGGATTCAAATATAGCATTGTAAATTTGGGAGATTGTGAATGCAAAATAGTGTAAAGCTAATGTGAATATAGCTTTGTCTCCTGTGCAGAAGCCTTGAAAGTATTTGTATGTCGAGGCAGGGGATTTTGGAAGTACAAAATACAGTATCGTTTAGCATATTACATTGAAAGGAGGACATTGTTCTCTCTCTTCAAGTGTTCCTTTCTTTAAATCTGCCAATCACTCTCTCCGCGAAAAAAAAACTTAACCACATTGTCCTTGCAAACTACCAGCACATCTCCAACTTCCCTTTCCTCTCCCAATTTCTTTAATATGTTACCTCCCAAACCTGTTCCCACCTTTTTCGGAACTCCTTGTTTGAATCCCTTCAAATCAGGTTTCTTTCCCTGCCACAGTACCAAACTGACACAAATGACATGCTGTGTGACTGTGACAAGGTCAACAGATGCCATGGGAACATCACCTACAAGATTTCCTCCAAGTCACTCACCATCCTGACTTGGAAATATATTGGCTATTCCTTCACTATTGCTAGGTCAAAATCCTGGAACTCCCTAAAGGTATTGTGGAGGTTCAAGGCAGTCACCACCATCTTCTCAAGAGCAAGTAGGGATGGGCAATGAATGCTGTCTAAGCAGCAACACCCACATCCTACAAACGAATATCAAAGAAAATACAGTACTGGCTGGCTTCTCATTCTATCTTCCATAAATGCAATAAGTCCATAACTTGCAATAAGTCCAATTACCCTAACGTTTCTATGCACACTGGCCTCAGGCTGCTAGTCAAGGAACAGAAACATATGAAATAGGTGTAGAAGCAGGCCATTCGGCCCTTTGAGTCTTCACACCACTCAATATGATCATGGCTGATCACGCACTTTCAGTATTCCACTTTCTCTCCATACTCCCTTGATCCCTTTAGCCACAAGGGCTACATCCAGCTCCCTTTTGAACATATCTAATGGACTGACCCCAACAGCTTTCTGAGGTAGAGAATTCCACACAGGTTCACAACTCTCTGAGTGAAGAAGTTCTTCCTCAACTCAGTCCTGAATGGCTTATCCCTTATTCTTAGACTGTGACCCCTAGTTCTGGACTTCCCCAACGTCAGGAACATTCATCCTGCATCTAAGCTATCCAGTCACATCAGGATTTTGTACGTTTCTATGAGATCTCCTCTCATTCTTCTAACTCTCAGTAAGTACAAGCCCTATCGATCCAGTCTCTCTTCATATGTCAGTCCTGCCATTCCAGGAATCAGTCTTCGCTGAACTCCCTCAAGAACAAGAATGTCCTTCTCAGACTAGGAGACCAAAACTGCTCACAATACTCAAAGTGTGACATGTCTTTATTAGACTAGACCCAAAGCTCTGGAATTCCCTCCTCTCTGTCTCTCTACTTCACTTTCCTCATTTAAAATGCTTCTCGTTAGACCAAGCTTTTGATCATCTGCCCTAATGTTGTCATGTGTATCTTGGTGTCAAATTTTGTTTTATAATGCTCCTATGAAGCACCCTGGGTGTTTCATTGTTTCACAGGCACTAAATAAATATGTTGGAGTTCTATAATTACAGCACAAGCCATTTAGATACATGAAATAACGATGCACATTACATTTAGATAGACCTAGACCAGAAGACATAGGAGCAAAAGTAGGCCTTTTGGCCCATCAAGTCTGCCCTGTCATTCAGAGATCATGTTTGATCATCAGATCAACATATTACATTCAGACAGACCTGAAATAACAGTGCACGTTACATACAGATAGACCTGAAATAACAGTGCATATTATAATTCCACAGATCTGAAATAACAGTGAATGTTCCATTCAGATAGAACTGAGATAACAATGTATGTTACATACAGATAGTTCTGAAATAACAGTGCCCGTTACATATAGATTGTCCTAAAATAACAGTACATGTTACATTTAGATAGACCTGAAATAACTGCACTTTATATTTACATAGACCTGAAATAACAGTGCATGTTACATTTAGATAGACCTGAAATAACAGGGCACATTACTTAAAGATAATCCTGAAATAATAGTGCACATTATATTCAGATAGACCTGAGATGACAGTGCACATCACATACTTGATAGTGCTGAAATGACTGTGCACATTGTTAATATTGAATATCAATATCTTATGGAGGAATCATACAGCAACCTGTCTTTTACCTTCAGCAAGTTTATCCTGTATTCGACACAGCAGAAATACAAATTCTATATAATTACCTCACAGCAACTGTTCCAACTGTGTCCCTTTTGGAGGTTCAGCCAATTACCATTACCTGTCTTTAATAAGGAAATTAGCCTAACAACATAATTGTCACAGCATGGACTTGTTAATAACATTGACAAATTTACAGATTCCTCTCCTTTTCTTTGCTTTTAGGAAAAAAATTCAAGAACACATTTTTTAATCTAAACAACAAGAAACAAATGTTTGTGTTTTAACATTATAAATCCCCCATTCCCTTTACTATTTTTATATACACATAATTATTAAACAAAGATCAGTTTCCGTTCTGTTATTAAAGTTTAAAGTTTATTGTTTAGTCACAAGGTTTATATTAACACTGCAATGAAGTTACTGTGAAATTCCCTTGGTTGCCACATTCCGGTGCCTGTTTGGGTCAATTCACCTAATCAGCGTGTCTTCCAAACTGTGGGAGGAAAACTGGATCACCCGGAGGAAACCCATGAAAATATGGGGAGAACGTGCAAACTCCACAGAGACGGTGACCAAGCTGGGATTCAAACCTGGGTCCCTGTGATCCACTGCTGGCACTGTAAGGCAGCAGTGCTAACCACTGTGTCACTATGCTGCCCTGTCTTATAACATAAGATGCTCCTCTTCCAATACATTCAGCAATTTCTTACAGCAGGCATCTCTTTTTGTAAAATTGTCTGGTAATTGCTTACTTGTGTCAATCCATCATATCTTAGAAATCTCCCTTGTTTCTAACATTTCTTTTATGCTATCTAGGTCTATTCTTAGCCTTTGTTCAGTGACACATATTGTTGAATGGACATTGTCCCACAGTGATTGGTTATCAAGTAGCACTCTATGTGCATGCTTTTCTCATCTTGCACCTTGTACAAGTCTGAGTCTGAGGTCACGTACCAAATGACTCAAGAACAGCTTCTCTGTTGCTGTCAGACTTTAGAGTGGACTTAGCTTGCATTACATTGATCTTCCTCTACACCCTAGCTATAACTGTAACACTACATTCCACACTCTCCCTTCCTTCTTTATGAATGGTATGTTTTGTCTGTATAGTGCAGAAGAAACAGTATTTTTCACGTATGTTAATACATGTGACAACAATAAATCAAATCAAAATCAAAGTATGTTGCATGAGTAAATCTCCATATCTATGGCTTCAACCAATGCCTGGGTTTCTACAGTTATAGTCTGCTTTCTACTGCTCATTTAATTTTCTTGGCTTCCCAAGCCAAAGAACAACAGTTATCACTTTTCCCTATCAAAAATATGATGAACCCTGTGGTGCTCAGGAACCCACCCAGAGGGTTGGCAATCAAAGGGCACTGCTAAAGATGACCAATCTTCTATCAGCTGATTAACCCAGGGCTGGGAACTTGAATGTGCATTTCTCCAAGTTTAGTTTCTTCAATGTTCCACTCCCTTGGCATACTTCATCACGGTCCTCTCAGCTCTAGATCTAATCTGAATCTTTAAACTTTTCCATTGATCAGTTTCTTCCTTGGATGCTGGCTTCTCTTTTTGTGAAGATCTGACCCGATTTATTGGGATACGACCAACATTTTTGAGAGAAGATTGTTTCGCTTAATATTCAAACCTATGTGTTTAAAAGCACCTAAAGCCTGGCTTCCAATCTTGAATTCCTTCTTGCTTTTATCAATCACTCATTCTTCAAATTCTACCAAATCACCCTACAAAAAAATCATTCACGTGTACAATGAAGATTCATCCTAATCTCTCTTTACTATAATAATAGAATGTCACAGGGTCTGCTTTTAACAGGAAACAACCCATTTTCAACAAGAGGCCTGGGGGTAGCTGGGAAGGGAGTGGGGGAGTATAAATCAGCAACTCACCTGTGAATCCACTTCTGGGAAAGCGTGTTTGGAAGTGCTGGTGGCTGAGTGTGAATTTTTCACTTTGCTTTTTTTTCTCTCTCTCTTTTTGAGTGCTTTTTGCTGCTGTAGTTAGTCCTGGGGCTAGCTGGGAAGGAAACCGCGGTGTAGAAAGAGAAAGTGGCAGTAGACAGTGGGCAGCGTCGGGAGCGGGCAGCGGAGTGAGTAGGGAAGCAGAGTGAGAGATATAAGGGCTTTGGCTCGTGGGGCTTGGGCGAGAGCGGGCTTAGGCACAGTGTGCTACTGGCTTTTCCATTGGAATTCACACCTCCAAAGGTGTTCATGACAATGGCAGAGATTAAGGGAAGACGCCTCGCCTGTGTACGGTGTCATATGTGGGAGTTCCTGGAGGCATGACCTCTCCCAAAAGTCCACGTATGCGTCAAGTGTTTGGAGCTGCAGCGTCTGAGGGCTCGGGTCAAGCACCTAGAGCAGCGATTGGAAGATGCATTTTTAGTCAGGGATAACGAGGCAATAATGGAAAGGAGGCAGAGTAAGGTGGTGGACCCGGAGCCTAAGGGGGGAGAACCTGACCCTTATAGGTGGATTACTGTCAGGAAGGGGAAAAAGGAGAGGGGAGACAGTCCAAAGACTTCCCCAGTGGCAGCCCCCCAAAATATCGAGGGCGGAGGGTTAAAAAAGGCAAGGCACGAGGACCAGAGTACCTCAAAGGGAAGGAAGGGGGCTAGAAGGGAGATAGTGGTGGGGGATTGGAAGGTTAAAGGAATAGATAGGCGCTTCTGTGGTCCAAGACGGGACTCCAGGATGGTAGTTTGCTTCCCTGGAGCAGGGGTGCAAGATGTGTCTGACAGGGTAGAGGGCATTTTGAAGAGTGAGGGGGCCCAGGCAGATGTGATTATTCATGTAGGAGAGAAGGATGTAGGAAGGAAGAGCAAGGAGGATATACGAAGGCAGTTCAGAGAATTGGGGGGAAGGCTGAAGAGCAGGCCCTCCAGGGGGGCAATCTCAGGACTGCTTCCAGGGCCAGGTAACAGTAGGCCGGGAGAAATAAGATACTACAGCTGAATATGTGGCTGAAGGACTGGTGTAGGGCAGAGGGTTTCATATTTGTGGATAACTGGGAAGCCTTTGTGAAAGAAGGGCACCTGTATAGAAGGGATGGGGAACACTTAAATGGGAAGGGCGTGAATATCTTAGCTGGAAGGTTAGCTGGAGTGTTTCGGCAGAGTTTAAACTAATATGGAGGGGGGAGGGGCTGAGACTGATAGCTCGGTAGAGAGCGAGATGGGAGATAGAGTAAGCTTGGATGAGAAGGAATGCACCAGGGAGAAGGAGGTTCCAAGTGGGCACCGAGTGTGTCTGTTTCAATGCGAGGAGCATAACAGGAAAAACGGATGAACTTAGGGCCTTAATGTTTGCGAGGAACTTGGATGTCATTGCGGTGACGGAGACGTGGTTAAAGGAAGGGGAGCAGTGGCAACTGAATATTCCTGGGTATAAGTGTTTCAGGTGTGACAGAGGAGGGTCCAGAAGAGGTGGGGGAGTGGTGTTGTCAGTTAAGGAGAGCATCACGGCGGTGCAGAGGGAGGACAATACAGAGGAGTTAGGAGTGGAGTCGCTGTGGGTGGAGTTCAGGAATAGGAAGGGGGTGATTACTATGCTAGAGGTGTATTATAGGCCACCCAACAGCCCGCGGGTAGTTGAAGAAGGCATATGTAAAGACATTTTGGATAGGTGCAGAAAGAATGGAGTCGTTACAGTGTGAGATTTTAATCTCCCTGCGGTGGATTGGAAAGTACCTAGAGCTGGGGGTTCGGACGGGGAGGAATTTGTAAAATTTGTACTGGAAGGATCGTTGGAGCAGTATGTGGCTAGCCCGACTAGAGAAGGGGCTATATTGGATTTAGTTCTGAGTGATGAGCCAGGGCAGGTGGTTGATGTTGTAGTAGGGGAACATGTGGCTAACAGTGACCACAATTCTGTCTACTTTAGGATACAGTTGGAAAAGGATGCTTGTTGCCCTAGAGGCAGGGTGCTGAATTGGGGAAGGCTAACTACGGTCGGATTAGGCAGGAACTTATGGAAACTGATTGGGAACGGTTGTTCGAGGGTAAGTCCACGCTAGGCATGTGGGACTCTTTCAAGGGAATACTGAAAATGTTGCAAGATAAGTATGTGCCGGCTAAGAGGAAAAATGGGAAAGGTAGGATTAGAGAGCTGTGGATTACTAGGGATATTGAGGACTTGGTTAGGAAGAAAAGAGAGGCGTATGTTAGGTCAAAGCAGCTGGGAATGGAGACAGCATTGGAGGAATATAGAGAGAGTAGAAGGGAGCTCAAACGGGGAGTTAGAAGGGCAAAAAGGGCGCATGAAATGGTTTTGGTGGATAGAATTAAGGAAAATCCAAATTTTTACTCCTATGTTAGGAATAAAAGGGTGGTTAGAGGAAAAATTGGACTTCTTAGGGACAAAGGAGGGGAACTGTGCTTAGAGTCCGAGGGAATGGCAGAGATCCTGAATGAATACTTTGTGTCGGTATTCACGAAGGAGAGGGGCTTGTTGACAGCTCCTGTCTCTGAGGGAGCTGTGGACCAGTTGAGGGAAATATCCATACCGAGGGAGGAAGTGTTAGAGATTCTAGGTAGCATTAAAACTGATAAATCTTCGGGGTCTGATGGCATTTATCCCAGGCTGCTTAGGGAGGTGCGAGGTGAAATTGCTGGACCTCTGATGCAAATCTTTGTCTCTTCTTTGGACACAGGTGAGGCGCCGGAGAACTGGAGAATAGCTAATGTTGTACTGTTGTTTAAAAAGGGGAGTAGGGATAACCCTGGAAATTATAGGCCGGTGAGTTTGACGTCAGTGGTAGGGAAGCTGTTGGAGGGAATTCTTAGAGATAGGATGTATAGACACTTAGAGCGTTGAGATCTGATTAGGGGTACGCAGCATGGCTTTGTTAAGGGGAGGTCGTGCCTTATGAATCTGGTAGAATTTTTTGAGGAGGTGACAAAAACGATCGACGAAGTGCGAGCTGTTGATGTCGTCTATATGGATTTCAGTAAGGCATTTGACAAAGTCCCTCATGGGAGGTTAGTTGAAAAGGTCAAGGCTCATGGGATACAAGGACAGGTAGCTAGATGGATAAGTAACTGGCTTACTAATAGGAGACAGAGAGAAATAGCAGAAGGGTGTTTTTCTATCTGGAGGTCGGTCACTAGTGGTGTGCTGCAGGGCTCGGTACTGGGACCTCTTCTATTTGTAATATATATAAATGACTTGGAAGAGGGAGTAAGTGGAGTGATCAGCAAGTTTGCAGACGATACAAAGATGGCTGGACTTGCGAATAGTGAGGAGCACTGTCAGGCGATGCAGCAGCACATAGATAGGCTGGTAGCTTGGGCAGATAGATGGCAGATGGAATTCAATCCTGATAAATGCGAGATGATGCATTTTGGGAGAAAGAATGTAGCGGGGAGGTATATGATAAAGGGTAGACCTATTAAGAGTATAGAAACACAGAGGGACCTGGGGGCGCAGGTGAACAAGTCTCTGAAGGTGGCAAACCAGTGGAGAAGGTTATGAAGAAAACATATAGTATGCTAGTCTTTATAGGAAGGGGTATAGAGTACAAGAGCTAGCCTTTAATGTTGCAGTTGTATAAAACGTTAGTTAGACTTCATTTGGAATACTGTGTCCAGTTCTGGTTGCCTTACTACCGGAAGGACGTGGAGACTCTGGAGAGAGAGTGCAGAGGAGGTTTACCAGGATGCTGTCTGGTATGGAAGGTGTGAGTTACGAGGAGAGGTTAGGCAACTGTTTTCCTTAGAAAGACATAGACTTAGAGGAGATCTAATAGAGGTGTACAAGATTATGAGGGGTATAGATAGAGTAAACAGGGTTAAGCTTTTTCCTAGGATGGACTCGAATAGCACGAGGGGTCACGGGCTTAGGGTGAGGGGGGTAAGGTATAATTTGGATGCTAGAGGGAGTTTTTTCACACAGAGGGTGGTGGGGGGTATGGAATGCGCTGCCAAGTAAAGTGGTGGAGGCAGGTACTCTGGAGTTATTTAAGAAATACTTAGATGGGCACATGAACAGAATGGGAATGGAGGGGTATAGAAAACTGATTTAAAATAGGGATCATGAGCCTTGGGAGTCCCTGGGAAGTGCATAAATAGATGATGATATTGATGTACTTGTTTTTATCCTACAGGTGCTTTGGTCTGCCTTGTTGTCTAACGAGGGGCATACACGCGATGGGTCGTGAGAGGGCTGCTCTTGGATATTTTTGAGAGTATCCTAGTGCTTCATGTCGTTAGTGTACGCTTGACCTGGACCATTTGATGGGCAACACGACAGCTCAGTGACTATCGCTGTGCTGTGCAGATACATGGATTTGGGCCTGTGTCTGTGGGAGTTTGCGCATTCTCCCCGTGCTTGCGTGGGTTTTCTCCGGGTGCTCCGGTTTCCTCCCACATCCCAAGATGTGCTCTTAGGCTAATTGGCAAAACAAATTCTCCCTAAATTGTCTCAAATTTAGTTTTTAATCCATAGATCTGTAAACATGGACAGGGATCACGGGTAGAGGTGGGAACATCGGGGTGGCAGCGCGGGCTCGTTGGGTCAAAGGACCTGTTTCCTGTGCTGTTTTGTTCTTTGTTAAGACCGACCTCATGAAAAAAGACTTGAGGCATCAGTCAATTCATAAACACACTTGTTTAATTTCCACAATTTCCCTTCGCTCTCAGAAGCTTCTTTGGTAGTTTCAAAAATACTTCACTTTGAAATCACTCATCCTGCAAAAAACTCTGCCTTGATATCTACCCATCTGCACTGCCACACATATGTTGCCAAAAGAATGTGGTTGATCAGCCACTATTTTATGTAACATGTCATCTATCACTGCACGGTTTCTCCCACACACACCATTATTAAACCGGCTCTCAGCCACAGTGTGCATAATTATGATGTTTAAATTGTCACACCTCTCAAACTTCTTCATTGGCAGATTCCCTGCCATTATCATCCATCAGGAATTTCACTGGGATACCGAATCCTGTTTCCACCCATTTCTCCGTCACTTTGTTGATATGGTTTGTTTTCCTGACCATATATTACAGCGAATATGCTAAATCTGATAGTCCTATCTATGCAGTGTAACAAAACAAAACTCCTTTCTTTTGGTCCCATATTTTTAAGTCTATGCCACTGCATCGTTAAATTCCCTGGCTAGTGACAAACACAAAACACGGTGATGTCTTCCGATATTTTATACAATTTCACACTGAGCCGTAATTTGCTCAATAAGGTCATGTATTCTTTTTCAAGCGCTCCAGCGCTTCGAAATAAAGTCTTCAGTTTTTGTGACCTCGGATGTGCAAACTGTCTATGCAACTTCCAAACAATCTTTTTTTGCCTACGAAATTTTGCTTTCCAGAAGTTAACAAGACTTCATGAATTCTTTGAGAAATTTCCAGTTTCTTTAACGGCAGACCGTAACGGCCCGATCTAGTAAAACGTAGGTCCACAGATTTCCCGAACATGATCACTCTGTTATTTTTATATCCAAATGTCATCAGTGCTTTCTTCACCAAAGACCTCATTAGCTGGAGAGGCATGTCGCTGGAAACCAAATGTGTACTGCCGAGAAGGCTGATTCCAGCTATCCTGCAACGGAGCACTTTGGAAGATATTAGCGCGTTGTCATCTCCAAACCCGAAGCACATCGAACTTTCATACTCATTGACCTTCTGCCGCTCTGCCTCATCAAGAGACTCCAATTAATAGCTACAGCAGTGCGCCCCAGAAACTGTGCAAGTGCAACCGCTATCCAAAACTGCACAGTTGAATGAATCAGCCGTCAAAATGCTTATCACTGGATTCAAATTCTTAGCGATCAACACAATTCCTTCATAATTTTCGGTCTCATAATTATTTGGTTCATGCGTTATTTAAAAAAACATGATTCTTCTGCTATGGAGTGCATTGAATAATAAAGCAGGACTCACACTGATAGCATTCATTTCCCATTCGTCGTGTATTTTGGGGGGTTTAAGAGTCAACATTCGCCACCCCAGGCCCACATTTTAGTCTCGATTCTCAAAGTGACTAAAAGTATGACCATCTTCAGAATGCCTATCAGTAACCCTATCTTTCTATTGGAATACGTGCTTAATATTTTGTCAACTCGGCCACCATCGGATCCTCCACCGTTTGCTTGACCACAGAGTCGCCTGTATTCAATAGCAAGTTGCTGGAAATGGCTATCTTCTTAAAATATTTTTCAGGGCAGATGCCATTTCGTTGAAGAGTGTGAAATTGAACCTCTGTCAATACCAAAAGTCTATTAACATGAGAAATATGTGCACAATCGACTACCTTTCAAGCTCAAATCTTTTCAGTGTCTTATATTGTTTATCAAAATCCATAATATATCCCTCCAAGTACTAATCATCTGTTTGTTTTTAATCTGTCGAAGGTTGACCATGCTTCATATGCTTCCAATAACTTTTTTTTGCGGAATGCATCCAGAAGCTTCAATAGAAGGTCCAATCTCTCAAATCATTCGCTCTATTTCTGAAAATACTTTACGACTAATCTTGCTTTTTTAATGATGAAGCCAAAGTTGCACCTTGCTTCCTCCAGGGCAAAACTGTAACCCGAGTTCACATTTCCACCTTGTTTTTCTATTGTTGATGTGGTTCAGTTTCATTGAAAATCGATGGGTAACCAAAGCTCGAGATTTTGCATTTTCCTTCCGCCATCTTGCTGTAAATTTGGCAACAGCAGTATACATCATTTCCTTCATAGGACAAAGACCCAAATCCTCTTTTACAGCAACCAATCACCAAGTATTAATGTTCATTCTCTGCTGCCATGTTAATATTAAATGTCGAAATATGATGCAGCAATAATAACAGCACCTTGTTGTTTACATTCATCAAGTTTATTCTGAACCCAACTGGGCAGAGATACAAATTACATATAATTGCCCTGCAAGAACTGTGTCCATTTATACTCTTTTGATAGTTGAGCCAATGAAAATCTATTTCAGGACTATCTGCATGTAATGTACACCAACATTTCAAGACTATCGATATGTAACGGGCACTGTTATTTCAGCACTGTTTGTATGTAACGTTTGTATATTTTTTCATGAATATGAAAAGTAAAGTGCTTTTTCATGTAAAGTGCATTGTTATTTTTGGACTATCTGTTTGTACCGTGCACTGTTATTTCAGGTCTATCTGAAAGTTTAGTGTTGTAAATTGTCAAGATATCAGCAAATGCATGCCGTGACAATTACATGTTTAAGCTAATTGCCTTATTAAAGATAGTCACTCAGATAGTCCTGAAATATCAGTGCATATCACATACAGATAGTGCTGAAATAACAATGCACTCACATACAGATAATCCTGAAATAACAGTGCATGTTACACTCAGATAGTCCTGAAATGTCAGTGCATGTTACATTCAGATAGCCATAAAATAGCAGTGCACGTTACATTCTGATACCCCTGAAATAACAGTGCATATCACACTCAGATATTCCTGAAATAATATGGCACGTTATATTTCGATAGTCCTGAAATAACAACGCACGTTACATACAGATAGACCTAAAATAACAAGGTATATGACATACACATAATGCTGAACTAATAGTGCACATTACCTTCAGATGGACCTGAAATAACAGTTCATGTTACACATAGATAGTCCTGTAATAACATTGCACGTTACACTCAGATAGACCGGAAATAACAGTGCATGTTACATACAAATAGTCCTGATAAATAATGCACGTTACTTATAGCCAATTCGGAAATAACAGTGCACGTTAGATACAAATAGCCCTGAAATAACAGTGCACCTGACATTCACATAATATTGAATTCACAATGCATGTTACATTCCAATGGACCTGAAAAAACAGTGCATGTTACACTCAGATCGTCCTGAAATAAAAAAGTGCACGTTACATGCAGATAGTGCTGAAATAACAGTGCACATTACAAACAGGCAGTCCTGAAATAACATACTGATAGACCTGAAATAACAGTGTAGACACATACAGATAGTCCAAAAATATCAATACACATTTCATACAGATATTCATGAAACAACAGTGCACATTACATACAGACAGTGCTGAAATAAAAATGTATGTTACACTCAGATAGTGGTGAAATATCAGTGAATGTTCCATACAGATAGTCCTGAAATAACAGTGCACGTTACATTCACATAGTCCTGAAATAACAGTGCATGTTACATACAAATAGTTGTGAAATAACAGTGCACTTAGAGAAAGAGATAGTCCGGAAATAACAGTGTATGTTACATACAAATAGTCCTTAAATAACAGTGCCCGTTACATACAGATAGTCCTGAAATAACAACGTACGTTAAATTCAGACAGACCTGAAATAACAGGGCATGTTATATGCACATTGTCCTGAAATAACACTGCAAGTAACATGCAGATAGATGTAAAATAACAATGTACGTGACATACATATAGTGGTGAAATAACAGTGCACATTACACTCAGATAGTCATGAAATAACAATGCACATTACATATACATAGTCCTGAAATAATACTGCATGTTATATGGAGGTCGGTCACTAGTGGTGTGCCGCAGGGCTCGGTACTGGGACCTCTTCTATTTGTAATATATATAAATGACTTGGAAGAGGGAGTAAGTGGAGTGATCGGCAAGTTTGCAGACGATACAAAGATGGTTGGACTTGCGGATAGTGAGGAGCATTGTCAGGCGATGCAGCAGGACATAGATAGGCTGGTAGCTTGTGCAGATAGATGGCAGATGGAATTCAATCCTGATAAATGTGAGGTGATGCATTTTGGGAGAAAGAATGTAGCGGGGAGGTATATGATAAAGGGTAGACCTATTAAGAGTATAGAAATTCAGAGCGATCTGGGGGTGCAGGTGCACAAGTCTCTGAAGGTGGCAGAGCAGGTGGAGAAGGTTGTGAAGAAAGCATATGGTATGCTAGCCTTTATAGGAAGGGGTATAGAGTACAAGAGCTGGCCTTTAATGTTGCTGTTGTATAAACATTGGTTAGGCCTCATTTGGAATACTGCATCCAGTTCTGGTCACCTTACTACCGGAAGGATGTGAAGACTCTGGAGAGAGTGCAGAGGAGGTTTACCAGGATGCTGCCTGGTATGGAAGGTCTGCATTACGAGGAGAGGTTAGGAAAATTGGGACTGTTTTCCTTAGAAAGACATAGACTTAGAGGAGATCTAATAGAAGTGTACAAGATTATGAGGGGTATAGATAGAGTAAACAGGGTTAAGCTTTTTCCTAGGATGGACTTGAATAGCACGAGGGGTCACGGGCTTAGGGTGAGGGGGGTAAGGTATAATTTGGATGCTAGAGGGAGTTTTTTCACACAGAGGGTGGGGGGGGTATGAAATGCGCTGCCAAGTAAAGTGGTGGAGGCAGGCACTCTGGAGTTATTTAAGAAATACTTAGATGGGCACATGAACAGAATGGGAATGGAGGGGTATAGAAAACTGATTTAAAATAGGGATCATGAGCCTTGGGAGTCCCTGGGAAGTGTGTAAATAGATGATGATATTGATGTACTTGTTTTTATCCTACAGGTGCTTTGGTCCACCTTGTTGTCTAACGAGGGGCATACACACGATGGGTCGTGAGAGGGCTGCTCTTGGATTTTTTTGAGAGTATCCTAGTGCTTCACATCGTTAATGTACGCTTGAGCTGGACCATTTGATGGGCAATACGACAGCTCAGTGACTATTGCTGTGCTGTGCAGATACATGGATTTGGGCCTGTGTCTGTGGGAGTTTGCGCATTCTCCCCGTGTTTGCGTGGGTTTTCTCCAGGTGCTCCGGTTTCCTCCTACATCCCAAAGATGTGCTATTAGGCTGACTGGCAAAACAAATTCTCCCTAAATTGTCTCAAATTTAGTTTTTAATCCATAGATCTATAAACATAGACAGGGATCACGGGTAGAGGTGGGAACATCAGGCTGGCGGCGCGGGCTCGTTGGGCCAAAGGGCCTGTTTCCCATGCTGTTTTGTTCTTTGTTCTTTATATACAGGGAATCCTGAAATAACAGTGCATGCTACACTCAAATAGACCTGAAACAACATTGAATGTTACATACAGATAGTCCTGAAATAACAATGTATGTTGCTCTCAGAGAGCCCTGGAGTAACAGTGCATGTTACATACAGATAGTGCTGAAATAGCAGTACACGTTACATACAGATAGACATGAAATAACAATGTACTTACATACACATGATGCTGAAATTATAATACATGTTACATATCAATAGTCCTGAAATATCAGTGCACATTACACTCAGATAGTACTGAAATAACAGTCCACGTTACATACAGGTATTCCTGAAATAACAATGCACATTACATATAGATAGTCTTCAAGAAACAGTGCATGTTACATACAGGAAATTGTGAAATAACAGTGCATACTATACTCAGATAGTATGGAAATAACAGTCCATGTTATATACAGATAGTCCTGAAAGGGCAATGCATGTTACATACAGGTAGTTCTGAAATAACAGTAGACTTGCACTCAGATAGACCAGAAATAATAGTGCACATCACATATAGATAGTCCAGATATAACAGTGTACGTTACATACAGATAGTCCAAAAATAACATTCACATTACATACAGATAGTCCTGAAATAACAGTGCCCATTGCTTACAGGTAGTGCTGAAATTTCACAGCACATTATATTCAGGTAGCCCTCAAAAAAAAGTATACGTTACATACAGATAGCGCTGAAATAACAGTGCAGTTCCCAAAAGGTGGTGCTGAAATAACAGTGCAGTTCCCTATAGGTAGCACTGAAATAACAGTGTAGTTCCTATACGTAGCTCTGAAATAACAGTGCAGTTCCCTATAGGTATCGCTGTAATAACAGTGCACTTCCCTATAGGTAGCGCTGAAATAGAAGTGCAGTTCCCTATAGGTAGTGCTGAAATAACACTGCAGTTCCGTATAGGTAGGGCTGAAATAACAGTGCAGTTCCCTATAGGTAGGGCTGAAATAACAGTGCAGTTCCCTATAGGTAGCGCTGAAATAACACTGCAGTTCCGTATAGGTAGGGCTGAAATAACAGTGCAGTTCCCTATAGGTAGTGCTGAAATAACAGTGCAGTTCCCTATAGGTAGTGCTGAAATAACAGTGCAGTTCCGTATAGGTAGTGCTGAAATAACAGTGCAGTTCCGTATAGGTAGGGCTGAAATAACAGTGCAGTTTCCCATAGGTAGCGCTGAAATAACAGTGCAGTTCCCTATAGGTTGGGCTGAAATAACAGTGCAGTTCCCTATAGGTAGTGCTGAAATAACAGTGCAGTTCCCTATAGGTAGCGCTGAAATAACAGTGCAGTTCCCTATAGGTAGTGCTGAAATAACAGTGCAGTTCCCTATAGGTATGCTGAAATAACAGTGCAGTCCCTATAGGTAGTGCTGAAATAACAGTGCAGTTCCCTATAGGTAGTGCTGAAATAACAGTGCAGTTCCCTATAGGTAGCGCTGAAATAACAGTGCAGTTCCCTATAGGTAGTGCTGAAATAACAGTGCAGTTCCCTATAGGTAGCGCTGAAATAACAGTGCAGTTCCCTATAGGTAGTGCTGAAATAACAGTGCAGTTCCCTATAGGTAGCGCTGAAATAACAGTGCAGTTCCCTATAGGTAGCGCTGAAATAACAGTGCAGTTCCTATAGGTAGCACTGCAGTTCCCTTAGGTAGGCTGAAATAACAGTGCAGTTCCCTATAGGTAGTGCTGAAATAACAGTGCAGTTCCCTATAGGTAGCGCTGAAATAACAGTGCAGTTCCCTATAGGTAGTGCTGAAATAACAGTGCAGTTCCCTATAGGTAGTGCTGAAATAACAGTGCAGTTCCCTATAGGTAGTGCTGAAATAACAGTGCAGTTCCCTATAGGTAGTGCTGAAATAACAGTGCAGTTCCGTATAGGTAGCGCTGAAATAACAGTGTAGTTCCTATAGGTAGCGCTGAAATAACAGTGTAGTTCCTATAGGTAGTGCTGTAATAACACTGCAGTTCCGTATAGGTAGCACTGAAATAACAGTGCAGTTCGCTATAGGTAGCGCTGAAATAACGGTGCAGTTCCCTATAGGTAGTGCTGAAATAACAGTGCAGTTCCCAATAGGTAGCGCTGAAATAACGGTGCAGTTCCCTATAGGTAGTGCTGAAATAACAGTGCAGTTCCCTATAGGTAGCGCTGAAATAAAAGTGCAGTTCCCTATAGGTAGCACTGAAATAACAGTGTAGTTCCTACAGGTAGCTCTGAAGTAACAGTGCAGTTCCCTATAGGTAGCATTGTAATAACAGTGCAGTTCCCTATAGGCAGTGCTGAAATAACACTGCAGTTCCGTATAGGTAGTGCTGAAATAACAGTGCAGTTCCCTATAGGTAGTGCTGAAATAACAGTGCAGTTCACTATAGGAGTGCTGAAATAACAGTGCAGTTCCTATAGGTAGTGCTGAAATACAGTGCAGTTCCCTATAGGTAGTGCTGAAATAACAGTGCAGTTCCCTATAGGTAGTGCTGAAATAACAGTGCAGTTCCCTATAGGTACGCTGAATAACAGTGCAGTTCCTATAGGTGCGCTGAAATAACAGTGCAGTTCCCTATAGGTAGCGCTGAAATAACATTGCAGTTCGTATAGGTACTGCTGGAATAACAGTGCAGTTCCCTATAGGTAGCGCGGAAATAACAGTGCAGTTCCGTATAGGTAGCGCTGAAATAACAGTGCAGTTCCTATAGGTAGCGCTGAAATAACAGTGCAGTTCCCTATAGGTAGCGCTGAAATAACAGTGCAGTTCCCTATAGGTAGTGCTGAAATAACAGTGCAGTTCCCTATAGGTAGTGCTGAAATAACAGTGCAGTTCCCTATAGGTAGTGCTGAAATAACAGTGCAGTTCCCGCAAGGTAGAGCTGAAATAACAGTGCAGTTCACTATAGGTAGCGCTGAAATAACAGTGCAGTTCCCTATAGGTAGTGCTGAAATAACATTGCAGTTCCGTATAGGTAGTGCTGAAATAACATTGCAGTTCCGTATAGGTAGTGCTGGAATAACAGTGCAGTTCCCTATAGGTAGTGCTGAAATAACAGTGCAGTTCCGATAGGTAGTGCTGAAATAACATTGCAGTTCCGTATAGGTACTGCTGGAATAACAGTGCAGTTCCCTATAGGTAGCGCGGAAATAACAGTGCAGTTCCGTATAGGTAGCGCTGAAATAACAGTGCAGTTCCCTATAGGTAGCGCTGAAATAACAGTGCAGTTCCCTATAGGTAGCGCTGAAATAACAGTGCAGTTCCCTATAGGTAGCGCTGAAATAACAGTGCAGTTCCCTATAGGTAGCGCTGAAATAACAGTGCAGTTCCCTATAGGTAGCGCTGAAATAACAGTGCAGTTCCCTATAGGTAGCGCTGAAATAACAGTGCAGTTCCCTATAGGTATGCTGAAATAACAGTGCAGTTCCCTATAGGTAGCGCTGAAAAACAGTGCGTTCCTATAGGTAGCGCTGAAATAACAGTGCAGTTCCCTATAGGTAGCGCTGAAATAACATGCAGTTCCGTATAGGTAGGCGAAATAACAGTGCAGTTCCCTATAGGTAGTGCTGAAATAACAGTGCAGTTCCCTATAGGTGTGCTGAAATAACAGTGCAGTTCCCTATAGGTAGTGCTGAAATAACAGTGCAGTTCCCTATAGGTAGTGCTGAAATAACAGTGCAGTTCCCTATAGGTAGTGCTGAAATAACAGTGCAGTTCCCTATAGGTAGTGCTGAAATAACAGTGCAGTTCCCTATAGGTAGTGCTGAAATAACAGTGCAGTTCCCTATAGGTAGCGCTGAAATAACAGTGCGGTTTCCTATAGGTAGCGCTGAAATAACAGTGCGGTTCCCTATAGGTAGCGCTGAAATAACAGTGCAGTTCCCTATAGGGAGTGCTGAAATAAGAGTGCAGTTTCCAACAGGTAGCGCTGAAATAACAGTGCAGTTCCCTATAGGTAGCGCTGAAATAACAGTGCAGTTCCCCATAGGAAGTGCTGAATTAAGAGTGCAGTTCGCTATAGGTAGCGCTGGAATACCAGTACAGTTCCCTATACGTAGCGCTGAAATAACAGTGCAGTTCTGAATAGGTAGCGCTGAAATAACAGTGCAGTTCCCGATAGGAAGTGCTGAAAAAACAGTGCAGTTCACTATAGGTAGTGCTGAAGTAACAGTGCAGTTCCCTATAGGTAGCGCTGAAGTAACAGTGCTGTTCCCTATAGGTAGCACTGAAGTAACAGTGCAGTTCCCTATAGGTAGCGGTGAAGTAACAGTGCAGTTCCCTATAGGTAGTGCTGAAATAACAGTGCAGTTCCCCATAGGGAGTGCTGAAATAACAGTGCAGTGCTCTATCGGTAGTGCTGAAATAACAGTGCAGTTCCCTATAGGTAGGGGTGAAATAACAGTGCAGTTCCCTTTAGGTAGCGCTGAAATAACAGTGCAGTTCCCTATAGGTAGTGCTGAAAAAACAGTGCAGTTCTCTACAGATAGTGCTGAAATAACAGTGCAGTTCCCAATAGGTAGCACTGAAGTAACAGTGCAGTTCCCTATAGGTAGCGCTGAAGTAACAGTGCAGTTCCCTATAGGTAGTGCTGAAATAACAGTGCAGTTCCCTATAGGTAGTGCTGAAATAACAGTGCAGTTCCCTATAGGTAGTGCTGAAATAACAGTGCAGTTCTCTATCGGTAGTGCTGAAATAACAGTGCAGTTCCCTATAGGTAGTGCTGAAATAACAGTGCAGTTCCCTATAGGTAGGGGTGAAATAACAGTGCAGTTCCCTATAGGTAGGGCTGAAATAACAGTGCAGTTCCCTATAGGTAGGGCTGAAATAACAGTGCAGTTCCCTATAGGTAGTGGTGAAATAACAGTGCAGTTCCCTATAGGTAGGGGTGAAATAACAGTGCAGTTCCCTATAGGTAGTGCTGAAATAACAGTGCAGTTCCCTATTGGTAGTGCTGAAATAACAGTGCAGTTCCCTATAGGTAGGGCTGAAATAACAGTGCAGTTCCCTATAGGTAGTGCTGAAATAACAGTGCAGTTCCCTATAGGTAGTGCTGAAATAACAGTGCAGTGCTCTATCGGTAGTGCTGAAATAACAGTGCAGTTCCCTATAGGTAGCGCTGAAATAACAGTGCAGTTCCCTATGGTAGTGCTGAAATAACGCAGTTCCTATGGTAGTGCTGAATAACAGTGCAGTCCATCGATAGTACTGAATAACAGTGCAGTTCCTATAGGTAGTGCTGAAATAACATGCAGTGCTCCATAGGTAGTGCTGAAATAACAGTGCAGTTCCCTGTAGGTAGTGCTGACATAACAGTGCAGTTCCGTATAGGTAGTGCTGAAATAACAGTGCCGTTCCCTTTAGGTAGTGCTGAAATAACAGTGCAGTTCACTATACGTAGAGCTGAAATAACAGTGCAGTTCCCTATAGGTAGTGCTGAAATAACTGAGTAGTTCCCTATAGGTAGAGCTGAAATAACAGTGCAGTCCCCTATATGTAGCGCTGAAATAACAGTGCAGTTCCCTATAGGTAGTGCTGAAATAACTGTGTAGTTCCCTATAGGTAGCGCTGAAATAACAGTGCAGTCCCCTATATGTACGCTGAAATAACAGTACAGTTCCCTATAGGTCGCGCTGAAATAACAGTGCAGTTCCCTATAGGTAGTGCTGAAATAACAGTGCAGTGCTCTATAGGTAGTGCTGAAATAACAGTGCAGTTCCCTATAGGTAGTGCTGAAATAACAGTGCAGTCCCCTTTAGGTAGTGCTGAAATAACAGTGCAGTTCCCGCAAGGTAGTCCTGAAATAACACTGCAGTTCACTATAGGTAGTGCTGAAATAACACTGCAGTTCACTATAGGTAGGGCTGAAATAAAACTGCAGTCCCCGATATGTAGCGCTGAAATAACAGTGCAGTTCCCTATAGGTAGTGCTGAAATAACAGTGCAGTTCCCTATAGGTAGCGCTGAAATAACAGTGCAGTTCTCTATAGGTAGTGCTGAAATAACAGTACAGTACCGTATAGGTAGTGCTGAAATAACTGTGCAGTTCCCTATAGGTAGCGCTGAAATAACAGTGCAGTCCCCTATATGTAGTGCTGAAATAACAGTGCAGTTCCCTGTAGGTAGTGCTGAAATAACAGTGCAGTTCTCTATAGGTAGTGCTGAAATAACAGTGCAGTTCCCTGCAGGTAGTGCTGAAATAACAGTGCAGTTCCCTATAGGTAGTGCTGAATAACAGTGCAGTTCCCTATAGGTAGTCTGAAATAACAGTGCAGTTCCCTATAGGTAGTGCTGAAATAACAGTGCAGTTCCCTATAGGTAGTGGTGAAATAACAGTGCGTTCCCGAGGTAGCTGTAACACGTGCAGTTCCCTATAGGTAGTGCTGAAATAACAGTGCAGTTCCCTATACGTAGTGCTGAAATAACAGTGCAGTTCCCTATAGGTAGTGCTGAAATAACAGTGCAGTTCCCTATAGGTAGTGCTGAAATAACAGTGCAGTTCCCTATAGGTAGCGCTGAAATAACAGTGCAGTTCCCTATAGGTAGCGCTGAAATAACAGTGCAGTTCCCTATAGGTAGTGCTGAAATAACAGTGCAGTTCCCTATAGGTAGCGCTGAAATAACAGTGCAGTTCCCTATAGGTAGCGCTGAAATAACAGTGCAGTTCCCTATAGGTAGTGCTGAAATAACAGTGCAGTTCCCTATAGGTAGTGCTGAAATAACAGTGCAGTTCCCTATAGGTAGTGCTGAAATAACAGTGCAGTTGCCTATAGTGGTGTGGTTTTGGGGTGGTAGCGCTGAAATAACAGTACAGTTGCCTATAGGTAGTGCTGAAATAACAGTGCAGTTCCGTATAGGTAGTGCTGAAATAACAGTGGAGTTCCCTATAGGTAGTGCTGAAAGAACAGTGCAGTTGCCTATAGGTAGTGCTGAAATAACAGTGCAGTTCCCTATGTGTAGTGCTGAAATAAGAGTGCAGTTCCATATAGGTACAGCTGAAATAACAGTGCAGTTCCCTTCAGGTAGCACTGAAATAACAGTGCAGTTGCCTACAGGTAGTGCTGAAATAACAGTGGAGTTCCCTATAGGTAGTGCTGAAATAACAGTGCAGTTGCTTATAGGTAGTGCTGAAATAACAGTGTAGTTTCCCTTAGGTAGCGATGAAATAACAGTGCAGTTCCCTTTAGGTAGTGTTGAAATAACTTTGCAGTTCCCTATAGGTAGCACTGAAATAACAGTGCAGTTCCCTATAGGTAGCACTGAAATAACAGTGCAGTTCCCTATAGGTAGCACTGAAATAACAGTGCAGTTCCCTGTAGGTAGTGCTGAAATAACAGTGCAGTTCCCTAAAGGTAGGACTGAAATAACAGTGCAGTTCCCTATAGGTAGCTCTGAAATAACAGTGCAGTCCCCTATATGTAGCGCTGAAATAACAGTGCAGTTCCCTATAGGTAGTGCTGAAATAACAGTGCAGTTCCCTATAGGTAGCACTGAAATAACAGTGCAGTTCCCTGTATGTAGCGCTGAAATAACAGTGCAGTCCCCTGTATGTAGCGCTGAAATAACAGTGCAGTTCCCTATAGGTAGTGCTGAAATAACAGTTCAGTTCCTGCAGGTAGCGCTGAAATAACAGTGCAGTTCCCTATAGGTAGCGCTGATAACGTGCAGTTCCCTATAGGAGTGCTGAAGTAACAGTGCAGTTCCTTAGGTATGCTGAAAAACAGTGCAGTTCCTATAGGTAGTGCTGAAATAACAGTGCAGTTCCGTATAGGTAGCGCTGAAATAACAGTGCAGTTCCCTATAGGTAGTGCTGAAATAACAGTGCAGTTCCCTATACGTAGTGCTGAAATAACAGTGCAGTTCCCTATAGGTAGTGCTGAAATAACAGTGCAGTTCCCTATAGGTAGCGCTGAAATAACAGTGCAGTTCCCTATAGGTAGTGCTGAAATAACAGTGCAGTTCCCTATAGGTAGTGCTGAAATAACAGTGCAGTTTCCTATAGGTAGTGCTGAAATAACAGTGCAGTTCCCTATAGGTAGCGCTGAAATAACAGTGCAGTTCCGTATAGGTAGCGCTGAAATAACAGTGGAGTTCCCTATAGGTAGCGCTGAAATAACAGTGCAGTTGCCTATAGGTAGTGCTGAAATAACAGTGCAGTTCCCTATGGGTAGTGCTGAAATAACAGTGCAGTTCCATATAGGTACAGCTGAAATAACAGTGCAGTTCCCTACAGGTAGCACTGAAATAACAGTGCAGTTGCCTATAGGTAGTGCTGAAATAACAGTGCAGTTTCCTATAGGTAGCGCTGAAATAACAGTGCAGTTCCCTATAGGTAGCGCTGAAATAACTGTGCAGTTCCGTATATGTAGTGCTGAAATAACAGTGCACTTCCCTATAGGTAGCGCTGAAATAACAGTGCAGTTCCCTATAGGTAGCGCTGAAATAACAGGCAGTTTCCTATAGGTAGCGCTGAAATAACAGTGCAGTTGCCTATAGGTAGCGCTGAAATAACAGTGCAGTTCCCTATAGGCAGCGCTGAAATATCAGTTAATTCCCTATAGGTAGTGCTGAAATAACAGTGCAGTTCCCTATAGGTACGCTGAAATAACAGTGCAGTTGCCTATAGGTAGTGCTGAAATAACAGTGCTGTTCCGTATAGGTAGCGCGGATATAACAGTGGAGTTCCCTATAGGTAGCGCTGAAATAACAGTGCAGTTGCCTATAGGTAGTGCTGAAATAACAGTGCATTTCCCTATGTTAGTGCTGAAATAACAGTGCAGTTCCATATAGGTACAGCTGAAATAACAGTGCAGTTCCCTACAGGTAGCGCTGAAATAACAGTGCAGTTCCCTGTAGGTAGTGCTGAAATAACAGTGCAGTTCCCTATAGGTAGCACTGAAATAACAGTGCAGTTCCCTATAGGTAGCGCTGAAATAACAGTGCAGTCCCCTATATGTAGCGCTGAAATAACAGTGCAGTTCCCTATACGTAGTGCTGAAATAACAGTTCAGTTCCCTGCAGGTAGCGCTGAAATAACAGTGCTGTTCCCTATAGGTAGCGCTGAAATAACAGTGCAGTTCCCTATATGTAGTGCTGAAATAACAGTGCAGTTCCCTATAGGTAGCGCTGAAATAACAGTGCAGTTCCCTATAGGTAGCACTGAAATAACAGTGCAGTTCCCTATAGGTACGCTGAAATAACAGTGCATTCCCTATATGTAGCGCTGAAATAACAGTGCAGTTCCTATAGTAGTGCTGAAATAACAGTTCAGTTCCTGCAGGTAGCGCTGAAATAACAGTGCTGTTCCCTATAGGTAGCGCTGAAATAACAGTGCAGTTCCCTATAGGTAGCGCTGAAATAACAGTGCAGTTCCCTATATGTAGCGCTGAAATAACAGTGCTGTTCCCTATAGGTAGCGCTGAAATAACAGTGCAGTTCCCTATAGGTAGTGCTGAAGTAACAGTGCAGTTCCCTATAGGTAGTGCTGAAATAACAGTGCAGTTCCCTATAGGTGTGCTGAAATAACAGTGCAGTTCCCTATAGGTAGTGCTGAAGTAACAGTGCAGTTCCCGCAAGGCAGTGCTGAAAGACACTGCAGTTCACGATACGTAGTGCTGAAATAACAGTGCAGTTCCCTATACATAGCGCTGAAATAACAGTGCAGTTCCCTATAGCCAGCGCTGAAATGACAGTGCAGTTCCCTATAGCCAGCGCTGTAATAACAGTGCAGTTCCCTATAGGCAGTGCTGAAATATCAGTGAAGTTCCCTATAGGCAGTGCTGAAATAACAGTGCAGTTCCCTATAGGTAGCGCTGAAATAACAGTGCAGTTGCCTATAGGTAGTGCTGAAATAACAGTGCTGTTCCGTATAGGTAGCGCGGAAATAACAGTGGAGTTCCCTATATGTAGCGCTGAAATAACAGTGCAGTTGCCTATAGGTAGTGCTGAAATAACAGTGCAGTTCCCTATGTGTAGTGCTGAAATAACAGTGTAGTTCCATATAGGTACAGCTGAAATAACAGTGCAGTTCCCGACAGGTAGCACTGAAATAACAGTGCAGTTGCCTACAGGTAGTGCTGAAATAACAGTGGAGTTCCCTATAGGTAGCACTGAAATAACAGTGCAGTTGCCTACAGGTAGTGCTGAAATAACAGTGCAGTTCCCTATAGGTAGCGCTGAAATAACAGTGCAGTTCCCTGTAGGTAGTGCTGAAATAACGGTGCAGTTCCCGCAAGGTAGTCCTGAAATAACACTGCAGTTCACTCTAGGTAGTGCTGAAATAACACTGCAGTTCACTATAGGTAGGGCTGAAATAACACTGCAGTTCACTATAGGTAGTGCTGAAATAACAGTGCAGTCCCCGATATGTGGCGCTGAAATAACAGTGCTGTTCCCTATATGTACTTCTGAAATAACAGTGCAGTTCCCTATCGGTAGTGCTGAAATCATAGTGAGGTTTCCTATAGGTAGCGCTGAATTAACAGTGCAGTTCTGTCTTGGTAGTGATGAAATCACAGTGCAGTTCCCTATAGGTAGCGCTGAAATAACATTGCAGTTCCGTATAGGTACTGCTGGAATAACAGTGCAGTTCCCTATAGGTAGCGCTGAAATATAAGTGCAGTTCCCTATAGGTAGCGCTGAAATAACACTGCAGTTCCGTATAGGTAGCGTTGACATAACAGTGCAGTTCCGTATAGGTAGCACTGAAATAACAGTGCAGTTTCCTATAGGTAGTGCTGAAATAACAGTGCAGTTTCCTATAGGTAGCGCTGAAATAACAGTGCAGTTCCCTATAGGTAGCGCTGAAATAACAGTGCAGTTCCGTATAGGTAGTGCTGAAAACGTGCAGTTCCCTTAGGTAGCGCTGAAATACAGTGCAGTTCCCTATAGGTAGCGCTGAAATAACAGTGCAGTTCCTATAGTAGCGCTGAAATAACAGTGCGGTTCCCTATAGGTAGCGCTGAATAACAGTGCAGTTCCCTATAGGAGGCTGATATCAGTGAGTTCCTATAGGTAGTGCTGAAATAACAGTGCAGTTCCCTATAGGTAGCGCTGAAATAACAGTGCAGTTCCCTATAGGTAGTGCTGAAATAACAGTGCAGTTCCCTATAGGTAGCGCTGAAATAACAGTGCAGTTCCCTATAGGTAGCGCTGAAATAACAGTGCAGTTCCCTATAGGTAGCGCTGAAATAACAGTGCAGTTCCCTATAGGTAGCGCTGAAATAACAGTGCAGTTCCCTATAGGTAGCGCTGAAATAACAGTGCAGTTCCCTATAGGTAGCGCTGAAATAACAGTGCAGTTCCCTATAGGTAGCGCTGAAATAACAGTGCAGTTCCCTATAGGTAGCGCTGAAATAACAGTGCAGTTCCCTATAGGTAGCGCTGAAATAACAGTGCAGTTCCCTATAGGTAGCGCTGAAATAACAGTGCAGTTCCTATAGGTAGCGCTGAAATAACAGTGCAGTTCCCTATAGGTAGCGCTGAAATAACAGTGCAGTTCCCTATAGGTAGCGCTGAAATACAGTGCAGTTCCCTATAGGTAGCGCTGAAATAACAGTGCAGTTCCCTTAGTACCTGAAATAACAGTGCAGTTCCATAGGTAGTGCTGAAATAACAGTGCAGTTCCCTATAGGTAGTGCTGAAATAACAGTGCAGTTCCCTATAGGTAGTGCTGAAGTAACAGTGCAGTTCCCGCAAGTCAGTGCTGAAAGAACACTGCAGTTCACGATACGTAGTGCTGAAATAACAGTGCAGTTCCCTATACATAGCGCTGAAATAACAGTGCAGTTCCCTATAGCCAGCGCTGAAATGACAGTGCAGTTCCCTATAGCCAGCGCTGAAATAACAGTGCAGTTCCCTATAGGCAGCGCTGAAATATCAGTGAAGTTCCCTATAGGTAGTGCTGAAATAACAGTGCAGTTGCCTATAGGTAGCGCTGAAATAACAGTACAGTTGCCTATAGGTAGTGCTGAAATAACAGTGCAGTTCCGTATAGGTAGCGCGGAAATAACAGTGGAGTTCCCTATAGGTAGTGCTGAAATAACAGTGCAGTTGCCTATAGGTAGTGCTGAAATAACAGTGCAGTTCCCTATGTGTAGTGCTGAAATAAGAGTGCAGTTCCATATAGGTACAGCTGAAATAACAGTGCAGTTCCCTTCAGGTAGCACTGAAATAACAGTGCAGTTGCCTACAGGTAGTGCTGAAATAACAGTGGAGTTCCCTATAGGTAGCGCTGAAATAACAGTGCAGTTGCCTATAGGTAGTGCTGAAATAACAGTGTAGTTTCCCTTAGGTAGCGATGAAATAACAGTGCAGTTCCCTTTAGGTAGTGTTGAAATAACTTTGCAGTTCCCTATAGGTAGCACTGAAATAACAGTGCAGTTCCCTATAGGTAGCACTGAAATAACAGTGCAGTTCCCTATAGGTAGCACTGAAATAACAGTGCAGTTCCCTATAGGTAGTGCTGAAATAACAGTGCAGTTCCCTATAGGTAGGACTGAAATAACAGTGCAGTTCCCTATAGGTAGCTCTGAAATAACAGTGCAGTCCCCTATATGTAGCGCTGAAATAACAGTGCAGTTCCCTATAGGTAGTGCTGAAATAACAGTGCAGTTCCCTATAGGTAGCACTGAAATAACAGTGCAGTTCCCTATATGTAGCGCTGAAATAACAGTGCAGTCCCCTGTATGTAGCGCTGAAATAACAGTGCAGTTCCCTATAGGTAGTGCTGAAATAACAGTTCAGTTCCCTGCAGGTAGCGCTGAAATAACAGTGCAGTTCCCTATAGGTAGTGCTGAAATAACAGTGCAGTTCCCTATAGGTAGTGCTGAAATAACAGTGCAGTTCCCTATAGGTAGTGCTGAAATAACAGTGCAGTTCCCTATAGGTAGTGCTGAAATAACAGTGCAGTTCCCTATAGGTAGTGCTGAAATAACAGTGCAGTTCCCTATAGGTAGTGCTGAAGTAACAGTGCAGTTCCCGCAAGGCAGTGCTGAAATAACACTGCAGTTCACGATACGTAGTGCTGAAATAACAGTGCAGTTCCGTATACATAGCGCTGAAATAACAGTGCAGTTCCCTATAGCCAGCGCTGAAATAACAGTGCAGTTCCCTATAGGCAGCGCTGAAATATCAGTGAAGTTCCCTATAGGTAGTGCTGAAATAACAGTGCAGTTCCCTATAGGTAGCGCTGAAATAACAGTGCAGTTGCCTATAGGTAGTGCTGAAATAACAGTGCAGTTCCGTATAGGTAGCGCGGAAATAACAGTGGAGTTCCCTATAGGTAGCGCTGAAATAACAGTGCAGTTGCCTATAGGTAGTGCTGAAATAACAGTGCAGTTCCCTATGGGTAGTGCTGAAATAACAGTGCAGTTCCATATAGGTACAGCTGAAATAACAGTGCAGTTCCCTAAGGTAGCGCTGAAATAACAGTGCAGTTCCAGGTAGTGCTGAAATAACAGTGCAGTTCCCTATAGGTAGCGCTGAAATAACAGTGCAGTTCCCTATAGGTAGTGCTGAAATAACAGTGCAGTTCCCTATAGGTAGCGCTGAAATAACAGTGCAGTTCCCTATAGGTAGTGCTGAAATAACAGTGCAGTTCCCTATAGGTAGCGCTGAAATAACAGTGCAGTTGCCTATAGGTAGTGCTGAAATAACAGTGCAGTTCCGTATAGGTAGCGCTGAAATAACAGTGGAGTTCCCTATAGGTAGCGCTGAAATAACAGTGCAGTTGCCTATAGGTAGTGCTGAAATAACAGTGCAGTTCCCTATAGGTAGTGCTGAAATAACAGTGCAGTTCCCTATAGGTAGAGCTGAAATAACAGTGCAGTTCCCTATAGGTAGCGCTGAAATAACAGTGCAGTTGCCTATAGGTAGTGCTGAAATAACAGTGCAGTTTCCTATAGGTAGCGCTGAAATAACAGTGCAGTTCCCTATAGGTAGCGCTGAAATAACTGTGCAGTTCCGTATATGTAGTGCTGAAATAACAGTGCACTTCCCTATAGGTAGCGCTGAAATAACAGTGCAGTTCCCTATAGGTAGCGCTGAAATAACAGGGCAGTTTCCTATAGGTAGCGCTGAAATAACAGTGCAGTTGCCTATAGGTAGCGCTGAAATAACAGTGCAGTTCCCTATAGGTAGCGCTGAAATATCAGTGAAGTTCCCTATAGGTAGTGCTGAAATAACAGTGCAGTTCCTATAGGTAGGCTGAAATAACAGTGCAGTTCCTATAGGTAGCGCTGAAATAACAGTGCAGTTCCCTATAGGTAGCGCTGAAATAACAGTGCAGTTCCCTATAGGTAGGTGAAATAACAGTGAGTTCCCTATAGGTAGCGCTGAAATAACAGTGCAGTTCCCTATAGGTAGTGCTGAAATAACAGTGCAGTTCCGTATAGGTAGCGCTGAAATAACAGTGCAGTTCCCTATAGGTAGCGCTGAAATAACAGTGCAGTTGCCTATAGGTAGTGCTGAAATAACAGTGCAGTTCCCTATAGGTAGTGCTGAAATAACAGTGCAGTTCCATATAGGTACAGCTGAAATAACAGTGCAGTTCCCTATAGGTAGCACTGAAATAACAGTGCAGTTCCCTATAGGTAGCGCTGAAATAACAGTGCAGTTCCCTATAGGTAGCACTGAAATAACAGTGCAGTTCCCTATAGGTAGCGCTGAAATAACAGTGCAGTTCCCTATAGGTAGCGCTGAAATAACAGTGCAGTTCCCTATAGGTAGCGCTGAAATAACAGTGCAGTTTCCTATAGGTAGCACTGAAATAACAGTGCAGTTCCCTATAGGTAGCGCTGAAATAACAGTGCAGTTCCCTATAGGTAGCGCTGAAATAACAGTGCAGTTCCCTATAGGTAGCGCTGAAATAACAGTGCAGTTCCCTATAGGTAGTGCTGAAATAACAGTGCAGTTCCCTATAGGTAGCGCTGAAATAACAGTGCTGTTCCCTATAGGTAGCGCTGAAATAACAGTGCAGTTCCCTATAGGTAGTGCTGAAATAACAGTGCAGTTCCCTATAGGTAGTGCTGAAATAACAGTGCAGTTCCCTATAGGTAGAGCTGAAATAACAGTGCAGTTCCCTATAGGTAGTGCTGAAATAACAGTGCAGTTCCCTATAGGTAGTGCTGAAATAACAGTGCAGTTCCCATAGAGCTGAAATAACGTGCAGTTCCTATAGGGCTGAAATACAGTGAGTTCCTATAGGTAGCTGAAATAACAGTGCAGTTTTGGTGTGTTTCTATAGGTAGTGCTGAATAACAGTGCAGTTCCTAGGTGCGCTGAAATAACAGTGGAGTTCCCTATAGGTAGGCTGAAAACAGTGCGTTCCTATGGTAGTGTGAAATACAGTGCAGTTCCCTATGTGTGTGTGTCCTATAGGTAGTGCTGAAATAACAGTGCAGTTCCCTATAGGTAGTGCTGAAATAACAGTGCAGTTCCCTATAGGTAGTGCTGAAATAACAGTGCAGTTCCCTATAGGTAGTGCTGAAATAACAGTGCAGTTTCCTATAGGTAGTGCTGAAATAACAGTGCAGTTCCCTATAGGTAGTGCTGAAATAACAGTGCAGTTCCCTATAGGTAGTGCTGAAATAACAGTGCAGTTCCCTATAGGTAGCGCTGAAATAACAGTGCAGTTCCCTATAGGTAGTGCTGAAATAACAGTGCAGTTCCCTATAGGTAGCGCTGAAATAACAGTGCAGTTCCCTATAGGTAGCTCTGAAATAACAGTGCAGTTCCCTATATGTAGCGCTGAAATAACAGTGCAGTTCCCTATAGGTAGTGCTGAAATAACAGTGCAGTTCCCTATAGGTAGCGCTGAAATAACAGTGCAGTTCCCTATATGTAGCGCTGAAATAACAGTGCAGTCCCCTGTATGTAGCGCTGAAATAACAGTGCAGTTCCCTATAGGTAGTGCTGAAATAACAGTGCAGTTCCCTGTAGGTAGCGCTGAAATAACAGTGCAGTTCCCTATAGGTAGCGCTGAAATAACAGTGCAGTTCCTTATAGGTAGTGCTGAAATAACAGTGCAGTTCCCTATAGGTAGTGCTGAAATAACAGTGCAGTTCCCTATAGGTAGTGCTGAAATAACAGTGCAGTTCCCTATAGGTGTGCTGAAATAACAGTGCAGTTCCCTATAGGTAGGCTGAAATAACAGTGCAGTTCTATAGGTAGCGCTGAAATAACAGTGCAGTTCCCTATAGGTAGGGCTGAAATAACAGTGCAGTTCCCTATAGGTAGCGCTGAAATAACAGTGCAGTTCCCTATAGGTAGGGCTGAAATAACAGTGCAGTTCCCTATAGGTAGCGCTGAAATAACAGTGCAGTTCCCTATAGGTAGCGCTGAAATAACAGTGCAGTTCCCTATAGGTAGTGCTGAAATAACAGTGCAGTTCCCTATAGGTAGCGCTGAAATAACAGTGCAGTTCCCTATAGGTAGTGCTGAAATAACAGTGCAGTTCCCTATAGGTAGTGCTGAAATAACAGTGCAGTTCCCTATAGGTAGTGCTGAAATAACAGTGCAGTCCCTATAGGTACAGCTGAAATAACAGTGCAGTTCCTATAGGTAGCACTGAAATAACAGTGCAGTTCCCTATAGGTAGTGCTGAAATAACAGTGCAGTTCCCTATAGGTAGCGCTGAAATAACAGTGCAGTTCCCTATAGGTAGTGCTGAAATAACAGTGCAGTTCCTATATGGTAGTGCTGAAATAACAGTGCAGTTCCCTATAGGTAGCGCTGAAATAACAGTGCAGTTCCCTATAGGTAGCGCTGAAATAACAGTGCAGTTCCCTATAGGTAGTGCTGAAATAACAGTGCAGTACCCTATAGGTAGTGCTGAAATAACAGTGCAGTTCCCTATAGGTAGCGTGAAATAACAGTGCAGTTTCCTATAGGTAGTGCTGAAATAACAGTGCAGTTCCCTATAGGTAGTGCTGAAATAACAGTGCAGTTTCCTATAGGTAGTGCTGAAATAACAGTGCAGTTCCCTATAGGTAGTGCTGAAATAACAGTGCAGTTCCCTATAGGTAGTGCTGAAATAACAGTGCAGTTCCCTATAGGTAGTGCTGAAATAACAGTGCAGTTCCCTATATGTAGTGCTGAAATAACAGTGCAGTTCCATATAGGTTGCGCTGAAATAACAGGGCAGTTCCCTATAGGTAGTGCTGAAATAACAGTGCAGTTCCCTATAGGTAGTGCTGAAATAACAGTGCAGTTCCCTATAGGTA